>CAWUFW010000528.1:0-626666 GCA_963921515.1 Calotriton arnoldi | reverse complement strand
AGCAGTCCTGGCAACTAATCCACAGCACACTGACACAGAGGCAGACACCTGAGGGGTCAAATCACTGTGCACAATGTGTCAGCTGATACACGGGAGTGGGAGTACAGAGTGCATTGCATGGCCTGGAGTAGGCATGACTGTCCTGCTCCACATGAATGAGGAATGTGCCCTGGACAGTGGATAGCTGGCTATGTATGTGTGACACACGTAATCTGCACACTCCTGGGGCCCAAACATTGTTCCCACCCGCTGCATGGGCGTGTGCCACATACCCCAGGCACATGTGGTGGCTCAGCTCAGCAAGTGGACCGCATATCAAAGCAACACGCAGATCACATATCCGAACACAGGCGTTGTGTGAACAATGGACCCACCCATGATGCCCACAACAGAGTTAGGGAAACAGATGCTGTCCCCCACCTTTAGTGAAGCAAACTGCAAGGACACAGTCCCAAGTGACACAATTCCCTGAATGTAAGGGCCACACCTGGGTATCAGATGAGCAGTGGGCAGTGCACAATAGAGGGACATGGCTCCTGGACAACATGACTGCTGCACTGTGGCAGTTGAACCAGGCCAGAGGAGGGCACAAAGCTTGTAATACAGAGTTCACAGTGCAGTCTTTGACTCACCCCCTCCTTGCTGCTGTCTGGCCTTCAGCTGCCCATCCAGGTCTGGAAACACCACCGCCAGGATCTGGAGCATGTGGGGGTCAGGGTCCGTGTTCCGCCCCTCCTGCGAGGAGGCGACAGCTTCAGCTGGACCCGTGCAATCCTGCGGGTCCAGCCCCGAAGGTCCTGCCACCTCTTCTGGCAGTTGCGGATCCGGCGCTTGTAGACCCCCACGGACCGGACGGCCCGGACGATGTCCTTCCAGATCTCCTGCTTCCGATGGGCATTAACCTGTCAGGATGACAAAGTGAAAAGGCCATTACTACACATGCAACATATCCGTGCATGACACAGTTGTATATACATGTCTCAATCACAGGGGCACATGATGTACACAGGCAGTGCAAAGCTGCCCATGGACAGTTTGCCAGACGTCACTACATGGTATCATTGCATGGGAAGTAAAACCTTGTTCAAATGCACTGTCACTGCACCATACCTGTCCAGTGCATGTCACTACACACTATGGGGGGTGACAACTACTCAGTGAGCCTGCTAGCCAGTGGCGTGCAGACTTTCAGCCTTGCTAGTCACACAAAATGCACATTCAGAAAGGCAGTGCACAGAACACTCACCTGCTCCCCTGGTGTCCCATACAGCTTGCTGTACTGTGGAAGTAGGCTGTCCAGCAGGGCCTGGTTCTCTTCAAGGCTGAAGGCTGGGGCTCTCTCCACAGTACGTGCCATTGCAGGGTCCAGAGGGGCAGAGACAGCAGCAGTGCAGTGGCAGATGTCGTCCTGGAGCATGTAGTGCAGGCAAGTGAGCTCTCAGGGGAACAGCCAGCAATATATATGTGCTGGAGAGGCAGATACTGTCCCTTGTGTCCAAAGTGATAGGTCCAAGTCGTTTGCAGCTTCTGAATCTGGCCAATCCATGGAATAGCAGCACCAAAACACGCCCACAGCATCCTTCAAATCTTCAACTTCATGACATACTTGATTTTGCAACATTGTTGTGGGTGACCAACTGATTTTCCAGCAACCGACTCGTTCGAAATTCGAAAACGCGTCCGTTGCCAGGCAAGCCCATTGTCAATGGGTGCGCACCGATCGGTCCATTGCGGTACAACACGTACAGGGGTACAACGCGTACCCGCACACATTGAATGCAATGGGCCGGCCGGGGGCACTGATCGGTCCATTGCAGTACAACGCGTACAGGGGTACAACGCGTACCCGCACACATTGAATGCAATGGGCCGGCCGGGAGCACTGATCGGTCCATTGCAGTACAACGCGTACAGGGGTACAACGCGTACCCGCACACAGTGAATGCAATGGGCCGGCCGGGGGCACCGATCGGTCCATTGCAGTACAACACGTACAGGGGTACAACGCGTACCCGCACACAGTGAATGCAATGGGCCGGCCGAGGGCACCGATCGGTCCATTGCAGTACAACGCGTACAGGGGTACAACGCGTACCCGCACACAGTGAATGCAATGGGCCGGCCGGAGGCACCGATCGGTCCATTGCAGTACAACGTGTACAGGGGTACAACGCGTACCCGCACACATTGAATGCAATGGGCCGGCCGGGGGCACCGATCGGTCCATTGCAGTACAACGCGTACAGGGGTACAACGCGTACCCGCACACAGTGAATGCAATGGGCCGGCCGGGGGCACCGATCGGTCCATTGCAGTACAACGCGTACAGGGGTACAACGCGTACCCGCACACATTGAATGCAATGGGCCGGCCGGGGGCACCGATCGGTCCATTGCAGTACAACGCGTACAGGGGTACAACGCGTACCCGCACACAGTGAATGCAATGGGCCGGCCGGGGCACCGATCGGTCCATTGCAGTACAACGCGTACAGGGGTACAACGCGTACCGCGACACAGTGAATGCAATGGGCCGGCCGGGGCACCGATCGGTCCATTGCAGTACAACGCGTGCAGGGGTACAACGCGTACCCGCACACATTGAATGCAATGGGCCGGCCGGGGGCACCGATCGGTCCATTGCAGTACAACGCTGCATCAGGAGTACAACGCGTACCCGCACACAGTGAATGCAATGGGCCGGCCGGGGCACCGATCGGTCCATTGCAGTACAACGCGTACAGGGGTACAACGCGTACCCGCACACAGTGAATGCAATGGGCCGGCCGGGGGCACCGATCGGTCCATTGCAGTACAACGCGTACAGGGGTACAACGCTGCACCGCGACACATTGAATGCAATGGGCCGGCCGGGGCACCGATCGGTCCATTGCAGTACAACGCGTACAGGGTACAACGCGTACCCGCACACATTGAATGCAATGGGCCGGCCGGGGCACCGATCGGTCCATTGCAGTACAACGCGTACAGGGGTACAACGCGTACCCGCACACATTGAATGCAATGGGCCGGCCTGGGGCACCGATCGGTCCATTGCAGTACAACGCGTACAGGGGTACAACGCGTACCCGCACACATTGAATGCAATGGGCCGGCCGGGGGCACCGATCGGTCCATTGCCGTTCAACGCGTACAGGGGTACAACGCGTACCCGCACACATTGAATGCAATGGGCCGGCCGGGGGCACCGATCGGTCCATTGCAGTACAACGCATCACTGTACATGTGACTAGCATATGTCAGCATGCCTGTCTCAGATGGACATATGCCAGCCACAGATAGCTCCCAGGGAGTTAGGGGCACACCTACATCACGACAGCCTGTCCAAACTTTATCATAAGGCATGTAAGGCTGCATTTCCTATTGTGTGTATGTTGGTGTACATGTTGTCCTGTGGGTGTCACCTGTGGGCAGCCACCCCCAGGCTGTGCACGTGTTCATGGGGACAGGATCCTGGGTGTTACGTGTACATGACCACTGTGATGTGCAACTGTTCATATCTGTGCATGTGCCATGGTCACATTTCACGGTGGTGTATGTGTATGTCATGTCACATACCCCGTGAGTCCCATGTGGGACGGTATGTTTGAGCCAGGGTGTCCCAGTGGCACAATAGTGATGGTCCTCCACAGTCTTTGTGCATGTAGTGTTTACAATGTCTCTGATTTCATGTGCACAATGGGAGACAGTCTCCACATCCAGGTTGTGTGTGCATGGACTTTGATGTTGTGCGTGTGTGTGTCACAGACGTCCATGTCTGTCCTGCCGTGGCAAGTGGGGCCACTACCTGTGGGGGTCATGGTTGTTTTGCTGTGGTGTATACATGATACTCCATGTAATGCCAGTGTCCATGTGGCAATACAGGGTCCCTGGGAATGTACCTGTCGTTGAGCTGTGGTGCCTGGGGCACATCTGTCCTCACATGTCACTGTGGGGGTGATTGTGACACGGCAGCAGGAGATGGGAACTGTGACACGGCCTCATGATATCCAATGGGCCAACCTGGGACTAATTGATGCCACCTGTTGGACCGTGTTGACAGATGTTTGCCATGTATGTACCATACATGTCCTTCCGGAACTGCACACTTCATGTAGTTGTGCCTCATAATGATGTATGTTGGGATATTGAGTGTGTTCAATGCCGCATATGTGGGGTGACTGACAATCTTGCTTACTTCTCCTCTGCACTGCAGGGCTCCTGCTGTCCATCGACCATTCCCAGACCTGGCAACGATGGTGGAACGGGACAGCATCCGACGGTACCGCTTCACCAGGCAGCTGATTGAGGATTTGGCAGTGCAGTTGTCCCCACATTTGCAGCCTGGCCGGCCGTATCCTACAGCGCTGACCCCCAAGGTGAAGGTGATGGCAGCCCTACACTTCTTTGCCACCGGTACCTTCCAACATACTGTGGCGACTGCTGGTGGGATGTCACAGACCATGTTGAGCCGTGTGCTCCGCGATGTTTTGGCGGCAATGTTGCTATTCCTGAACCGGTACATCTATTTCCCTAGACTGCGACGACTCACTGACGTGAAGAGTGACTTTTATGCCCTGGGGAGGATGCCGCATGTCATTGGCTCCATTGATGGGACACATGTGGCTTTGGTACCACCACAGGCCCAGGAGCAGGCCTACAGGAACCGCAAGCACTACCACTCGGTCAATGCACTGGTGGTGTGTCTTGCAGACATGACCATCACACACGTGTGTGCCCATTTCCCTGGTTCAGCACACGATGCCTTTGTGATGAGGAGTAGTCGCATCCCCAGGATGATGGCACAGATGCAGAACCAGCGTGCCTGGCTTGTCGGTGTGTACTGACTTTGTGCCATTGTGTGTGATCTGATCTGTAGTATTCCGCCCACTTTTCCAAGTCAGCTAATGTGCACTTGTCTGTCCGTAGGTGACTCGGGATACCCCAACATGCCGTGGTTGCTGACACCCCTCAGGAACCCTGTGACACCAGCCCAGATGCGCTACAATGAGGCACATGGTCGGACCAGGAGAGTGATTGAGCGGACATTTGGTCTCCGGAAGAGCCGCTTCCGCTGCCTGGACAAGACCGGAGGGTCCCTCCCATATGCCCCTGCGAAAGTGTGCAAGATTATCATCGTCTGCTGCATGCTCCACAACCTGGCAGTGCGGAAGGAGTTGCCTCTCATCCAGGATGACAATGACCAACATCCGCCACCTGTGGAGGATCCTGGCCTGGACCACGATGCCAGTGACGATGATGATGATGATGATGATGGTGATGTCCGCACACAGCTCATCACCAACTTCTTTAGCTGAATGTGAGTATCCTGAGGTGTCATGTCAATGATGTGAGTTGGCATGATGTGTAGGTGGTGCTCTGGTGCTGTTGGAGTGTGTCCATGGGCTACTTGACTGGATGTGTGTTGCGATGTGTGCTTACAGGTGGGCTGTACTCCCCAACAGTGTTGACATGCTAACTTGGTTCTGGGTGGGTATCTTGTAACATGTATTGTGCATGAGTTTTGCTGTTCTGTCCTGTACTCCATTGCTTTTGACTGTGTGTCATTTCTGTCCTTCACAGGGTACTTTCAGATTCGTTTGGTCAACTGTGTCCACCGACGACGTGATTGCACTTCCAGGCTGGTAGCTGTTGTGTCCCTACAGGTGATGTGCGCCACACCCATGGACTTCCTTCCGTCTACAGTTGTTGACTGTGTGCCCGCTGCCAGGTGGGATTACCTTGCATCTGTAGTGGTTACGACATGTTGCAACTGTGTAATAAACCTGTGCTTCACTTTGTGATGTGCGTTGTCTGTGGTCACACATTTGAGTGCCATTTGCTTACTGCACCTGTGGGCTACTTGACTACAACTGGGAATGGGTGTGGTGTCTGTGCATTGCACCGTCTTCCCTGGCAACATCAGTGTAGGCAATGAGTCAGATGGCCTAGGTGTGTATGTGTTGTGTAGCCCTGGTGGTGTGTCTCCCTCATATGTGTCACGTTGCCTTTACTCACATGCCTGTGTTGTCCTTGCTGTTGCAGTTCGCATACACAGTGTAATTTTGCAGTTCATCATCCCTATAACAGCACCCACGTTGGAATCACGACAGAGGCAAGTATGGTGTATTAGTGTGTTTATTGTGATACATTTGTGTGAATAGTGCATAGGATGGGTAGTGCTGTACATAAATCTTGCAATCCGAAGTTCCTAGGTGAATTGAAAGTCCTGGAAGACAGAATCCCCAGTATCGGGGCCACAGTTGTCTGACACATTGGTCCAACTTGTACTCCCCATGCAATGTGTGGGAGTAGTGTTGCCGTCAACAGGGTGAACAGTCTGTGCACAAAGGCGAACATCCAGAACAGGTTCAGGCTTCCTGGGAGTTGTGCTTGGCCATCGGCCTCTCACTTGCCCCTCCTCGGACGACCCCTCTTCTTGGGGGCCCCTCAAGTACAGGCTGCTGCGGTGCAGGGGACTCTCCGCCAGAGTCATCCTCCCTCCCTGCGGCAGTTGCAGTTTGTTCGGCACCAGATGTTGTTGGCACACATGGAGGTGTGGACTGGTTGCTGTTCATCTGGCGGAGGCATTGTAAAATGTCCCTGTGCACCGCCGTCATCTCATGCAGTGCATCCCACTTGGACTCCACGCGGGACATGTGTGAGTCCACGCGGGACATGTGTGACTCCAAGTGGGACATGTGGGAGTCCAAGCGGGCATGATGGGCAGCCTGCTGCTGTTTCATGTCTCTGAGGAGCCCCACTACCTGGCTGAGGTCTCCGGTGCTGGACTGGTACGCATCAGCTATGCGTACCAGTTGTGGGTCATCATGCACACCAGCAACGTCTGCAAGCAGCGACCTCTGTCTCCCACCCCTCCCACCACCCCTGCTGACATGTGCAGTGTGTGCAGTGGCACGCACAGATAACCCTGGTCCACCTTGGGGGTTGGTGGTGGTGGTGGTGTCCATGGCCCCAGGTTGGTCCAGGGTCCCTGTGCTGGTGTTGCTCCTTGTTCTGTCCATGTCGGCAGGGATGGTATTTGTGGTGACAGTCGTTGGAGGGGTGGGTGCAGGGGGTGCAGCTGGTGGTCCTGCTGGTGCTGCAGCTGGTGGTCCTGCTGGTGCTGCATGTAGACTTGCACCGAATGTGCCAGGTTGGTCTTCATCGTCCGAGGAGGACAGAGGCTGTACGACGCCAGTGAGCTCCGCATCCTCTTGAGCCTGGGACTGGGACTCCTCAGCGTCTGCTGCTGTGTCCCCATCATCACCTGTTTTTGGGAGACACAAACGATGTATGTTATGTTTCTGCAGGCATCAATGGTTGACACACATGACAGTTGTGACTGTGCCTCTGGGTGCGGGCCTGTACATTGCATTGTCCTAAGTCGTCACAGTCAGGGGTTGATATTGGTGTGGCACATTGTCCTGCATTATTTGGGCATTTCTATGTATTTTTGGGGTGTGAACATGGTCTGCATTGGTTGTGTTTGGTTGACAGCCGGCCCTCCTTCCCACCCACCCAGCCAGTCAGTTATCCCACCATGGAACGTGCTTGCGTTGCAGGGAGTGGAAGTTGTCTCTCAGGATGTCAGTCAGTGGTGTCCTGCTGTTTGTTGGTGCACAGTTGCCAGCAGGGCCTTGTGCTCCCCACAGCAGTAGCCAGTGTCAGCCATCTTGTGAGTCCTTCTCCACTCCCTGTGATGTGAGCATGGTTCAGGGTGGTGTTGATGGGACAGTTGTGGGGGTGAGCTATGTCTGTGACTACGACTCCCATCATGCTATTGCCTCCACCCCCTTCCCAGCATGCCCATGCTTCCTTCCTTTTGACTCTGCTTCCCTGTGGGGTGGGCTGGCTGTGCTGACAGGATGGCTGGGAGTGTTGTCCTGGCAGTTGTTTGGCTAAAAGTCCCAAGAGTGGCCCTGTGCTTCACACAACATAACCCAGGGTGGTGGTTCTTTGTGGGATCTTGTGTTAGGATGGGGGCATTGCATTCTACCAGGTGGGTTCTGTGGAGTTTGTGTTGGGGTGTGTGTGAGGGGAGGTGCTTGTGACTATGGTCAGTGCTGCAAGTCCTCCTTCCCACCCAGCTAGCCAGATATCCCACCATGGAACTGTGCTTGCATTGCAGGGAGTGGAAGTTGTCTCTCATGATGTCAGTCAGTGGTGTCCTGCTGTTTGTTGGTGCACAGTTGGCAGCAGGGCCTTGTGCTCCCCACAGCAGTAGCCAGTGTCAGCCATCTTGTAAGTCCTTCTCCACTCCCTGTGATGTGAGCATGGTTCAGGGTGGTGTTGATGGGACAGTTGTGGGGGTGAGCTATGTCTGTGACTACGACTCCCATCATGCTATTGCCTCCACCCCACTTCCCAGCATTCCCATACTTACTTGCTTTTGTGGGGAGTTCAGTGTGTGTGGGTGTGAGAGCAATGGCAAGATGGCTGACAGTGGTGTCCTGCTGTTGGTTGGTGTGCAGTACCCAGCATGCCCTTGTGCTCCCCACGACACAGCAACAGTGTCAGACATCTTTGATGGGCCTTTCCACTCTCTGTGGGATGTGCATGCGTGAGTGTGAGCTTGCTGGGCCATGTGGTGGGGGATGTAGAGCTGTGACTACGACTCCCATCATGCTATTGCCTCCACCCCCCTTCCCAGCATGCCCATGCTTCCTTCCTTTTGACTCTGCTTCCCTGTGGGGTGGGCTGGCTGTGCTGACAGGATGGCTGGGAGTGTTGTCCTGGCAGTTGTTTGGCTAAAAGTCCCAAGAGTGGCCCTGTGCTTCACACAACGTAACCCAGGGTGGTGGTTCTTTGTGGGATCTTGTGTTAGGATGGGGGCATTGCATTCTACCAGGTGGGTTCTGTGGAGTTTGTGTTGGGGTGTGTGTGAGGGGAGGTGCTTGTGACTATGGTCAGTGCTGCAAGTCCTCCTTCCCACCCAGCTAGCCAGATATCCCACCATGGACTGTGCTTGCATTGCAGGGAGTGTAAGTTGTCTCTCAGGATGTCAGTCAGTGGTGTCCTGCTGTTTGTTGGTGCACAGTTGCCAGCAGGGCCTTGTGCTCCCCACAGCAGTAGCCAGTGTCAGCCATCTTGTGAGTCCTTCTCCACTCCCTGTGATGTGAGCATGGTTCAGGGTGGTGTTGATGGGACAGTTGTGGGGGTGACCAATATCAGTGGCTACGACTCCCATCATGCTATTGCCTCCACCCCCTTCCCAGCATGCCCATGCTTCCTTCCTTTTGACTCTGCTTCCCTGTGGGGTGGGCTGGCTGTGCTGACAGGATGGCTGGGAGTGTTGTCCTGGCAGTTGTTTGGCTAAAAGTCCCAAGAGTGGCCCTGTGCTTCACACAACATAACCCAGGGTGGTGGTTCTTTGTGGGATCTTGTGTTAGGATGGGGGCATTGCATTCTACCAGGTGGGTTCTGTGGAGTTTGTGTTGGGGTGTGTGTGAGGGGAGGTGCTTGTGACTATGGTCAGTGCTGCAAGTCCTCCTTCCCACCCAGCTAGCCAGATATCCCACCATGGAACGTGCTTGCATTGCAGGGAGTGTAAGTTGTCTCTCAGGATGTCAGTCAGTGGTGTCCTGCTGTTTGTTGGTGCACAGTTGCCAGCAGGGCCTTGTGCTCCCCACAGCAGTTGCCAGTGTCAGCCATCTTGTGAGTCCTTCTCCACTCCCTGTGATGTGCGCATGGTTCATGGTGGTGTTGATGGGACAGTTGTGGGGGGCAATATGTGTGACTGCGACTCCCATGATGCTATTGGCTACACTGACTTGGCCAGCATACACAGAATTCCTTCCTTTGAGTGGTCTTCACTGTGTGTTGGTGTTGTTGTGGTGGCTACATGTCTGGATGTGTTTGTTAGTTCTATTTGTGCCACTGCCTAGCTGTAATTGTAGTTGTGTTTGTACATGTGATGGCACAGTTGGATGTGACTTTTTTGATGGCATGTGTTGTGTTTATCTGACTGACATACACATTTTGGGATGATTCTGTTCTGGTTGCTGTGTAATTGCTATGAGTGCATGGTTTGACTCTCCCCTTGACAGTGATGTGTGTGTGTTTGTGGCAGTATATTGTGTACATTTGTTGTGTACTCACCAGGCTCTGGGATGTCCTCTAGTCCATATACGCTCACTGGCGGAAGGATGGCCCGCATCTTCTCCTCCCAGGGCCTGAGCTATATTGGCTTGGCAGGAGGTCCACTGCCGGTGTATTGGCTGTTGATGTAGTCTTTCTTGAGCAGGTCCCGTACCCTCCTGCGCACGTCATACCACCTGTTCTGGATGTCGCTCTTTGTGCGCCGACATGGTGATTGTGCGTTCACCCTGTTGATGATCCTCTCCCACATCTTGGTTTTCTGGGAGATGGGGGTCTGTTGGACCAGTGTGCCAAACAGCTGTGGCTCTACCCTGAGGATCTCGTCTACCATGACTTCCAATTCACAATCTAGGAACTTGGGATTCTTCTTGGGGGCATGGTGATGGGTGGTGATGGTGAGTGATGTGTGTGTTGGTGTGCAGGTGAGGGTGTGTGAGTGTGTGTTTTGCTGGGTGTATGTGAGGTAGGTATTTGTTGGTGTGCTGATGGTGTGTGGCTTGTGTGAGGGATGAGCTGTGGGTGTGTGGTTGCTTTCTCTTGGGTGCTGGCAGTGGAATGGCATTTGCAAAGGCTCATGGTTGTGATTTGTGTCCTTTATATGGGTGGAGTTGTGGGTGTGTCTTTGTTCTCTGTCCCCACCCCCCAGTATTTATTGGCTTGGTAATTGCTTGTTTGGCCTTTTTTGGGTGAATTTTCCTTTGTACTGTCTGTGTATGTTGGAAACGTTCTTGTGACCGAGTCGGACCCTGCATTTGTCTCGTACGGTCTTCTCCGTTTCGTTCACGCTGTGTTTGTGCAGTATTCTATGCTGCGTACGCGTCGGTCGCGGTGTTTTGTGTTGCTTCGGCTCGGTTTTGTATGCGTGTCGGTCGTACGGCTTGGCCTCCGTCCGACTCGCTCGTGGTTTTCGTGCCTTGCATCGTACTTTGCGGTTTGGAGTTCGCGTGTACGTTTCGGTCGGATTTGTTCCGGGTGCGTGTCGGTCGGTTGGATTCGCGTGTTTTTCCGACCGGATTGCTGTTTTCCGTGCGGCTCGGTCGGTCGACTTGGGTTCGGTACGTGTCGGTCAGATTTTTCACGCCTTGCATCGTACTTGGCGTGTCGGGCGCCACAGGTACGTGTCGGTCGGTATTATTTCCGGATCCGAGTCGGTCGGTGCTTTTTCCGGCCCGAATCGGAATCGACCCCTTAATGTATGCGTTATTGTCCCCAAACCGGTTCGAACAAGGAGGGCGATGAGGTGACCATCACCACCCCTCCAATGGACCAATTAGCGTGATTTCTGCCCCTAAAGATTGCAACTTTAAGTGTAGCGAGTCAGAAAATAGGGTATAAGAGAGTCTGCTCTTACATTTGTGTGTGCGCTCCCCCTTGCTCGTTTCTTCTATCCTGATGCTGCAAGAGACTCTGTCAATTTGGACTTCGAACTTTGACTGGGAAAGGAACGAGACCGTTGCGGGAGTTGCCCGGGAGGAGATTACGTCCGAGGAGGTTAGCGGGACAGTCAGTCAGTTTTGGGAGTCCCATCCTGTGACCTGCGGTTCATCTTTCTCTCCTGGTGAACCATTCTTGTCATCGCCCTATGGCCAAGGGTAATGAGTATTTTTCCGTCTCTATGCTAAAGCTTCTACTTAAATGCTTACTGATATTTTAAATGTATTTGACTAATTATGAACTTTACTTAATTTGCTCAAAGAATTTAGATAAAATTATATGTTAACTCTAGATTGAGTCTGTGGTTCTTTAAATAAAATTGTGATTAATGAAAGTTAAAGTTCTAAATGTGATTGAGCTAGACTTAATCGCCATCAACTAATTCTACTAGTTGGTCCATCGACCGAATAGCGGAGTACCTTGATGTTTAGAACCGACAGGATCCTAAGTTAATGTATATAATGTGTAGGTTATAATTCCGTCATTTTAATAAGGTACCCCGTTTGTCCAGCAGCTCATTTTCCTTAGCGTCGGATCCAGAAAAATTGAGTGAATGTATTTATGCGGTGTTATGGGCCCCACCGTCATAGGTTTTTATGTGATTAAGGTTGAGTAAGTGTTTTTCTGGATTAGTGTCATAAGGAAAAATGTATTTTATCCGCGCTGGATCAGTTTTCTTGGTAGCAGAGTTATGGTTTCTATAGATTAGTTTGGTGATTATTGATTATCGATTTTTTTCCAATGTCTAACATTATATGTTGAGTTTGTATCACGTTATGTGTAGTCAGAATTTTGAAGCTTCCGGGAAGTAGGAAATGGACACGTGTGGCAAGAGAAGTCACATGGAATTGTGCATTGTCTGATTTCAAATTTGGTGATAACACAAGATTGTGTTATGTTAGGGAAATTTCACATATGAATTGCATTTGAATGAAATAGCAACAGGTTTTCTTGTGAAACTTTGGCCTTAATTCTCAGGAGCAGTGTAGTTTCCACAGGTGTTTTATCCCCAGAGAAACGGGTTTACCTCTTGCTTGAGAGAAGGGTAAGGTAGAGAGAAGTGCTACACTTATCGAACGAAACAGTATTCTTGTAAGTGAGAATAAACTATCTCTTTTGTTTAGAGAAACAGACAATGGTAATGTGTTTTACGTTGTAACTAATCGATTTAGTTGAAAAGAAAAGTTAAGAAAAAGTGCCGATAATTTTTGTAAAGGAGGGGTCAGTAGAAGCAGGAGTAGAACTGACGTCAACAAGAACCGCGCTGGTATTGGCCAGTTGTGGAAGAACGAAGAGTTTCCTGATTGGTGCGTTAGTGTGAGACGCGCTGGAATAGGTTAGTGTGAGAGTGACGTAGAGCTTTCTGATTGGTGCGCTGGTGAGAGACGCGCTGAGATAGGTCGGAAAAGCCGAGCGGTAGAAAGAACCGAATAGTGAAGAATTGTGTGAATTTGCTTGGGGAAAGCAACAGTGAAATATGGCTTATTACAATGAACGTGATAGAGAGAAACCGTCATGGTTTGCGAAGCTTAAAAATCTGTTTAAGAAAGATAAAAAGGTTGTGACTAGGGAAGGAGAAGTACTTCCTCAGCCGAGAACACCAGCATCTTATATGATGGTGAAATATGGCTATCATACTTACATATGGTTGGAAAATTGGGCGAAATATACCAAAGATGATGGAGTATTGGCATTTCCGGAAAATGGTTCGTTTAGCACAGCAGTACTTCGAAATTTGAGAGAAAAAATGATGAGACTTGAACCGAGACCTAGACCGACACAGTTTGAAGCATTAGGTGAATGGGAAGATGAGATGTATGAAAGGGAAAGACATAGAGGTGCAGAGAATTATAATTTTATTCATGGAAGAGTATGGGGTTTGAGTCATGAAGACAGGATGAGACGATGGCGGTATGCTAACATGACGGATGGTATGTTTCCTGCCAGAACAGTTGAAGAATTCGCAGGGAAAAAGTGTACGGAGAAAAAGAAGCATGCAGTACCAGAGAAATATGGGTATGGAGTTAGCGACACAGAGGATGAGTTGCTGGAGGACATTTTAAATAAAAGACCCCTCCATATCAACAGGATTCTGTGGTGGTGACACCAAATGCACCGCCAATAAAAACTGTAATAAATGAGAGCCCTGAACAATTTTCTGAAATAAATAGTCCATTTAATAGACTGGAAACACCACAGACTGTGAAGCATGATAATGGTAATACGGCCGAACTAGCCAGAACCACAAGAGAATTGACTGAAATGATAAGAGAACTGACAAAGAATATGGAAGCTGTGACTGTGCCAGTAACTATAGGGCCAGTAATCCCAGTATTTGAAAATCAAAAGATAGACGAACATTCCTTAATAATACCATTAAATTCTAGTATGCAAAAAGTAAAAGAAGGAATAATTCCAGAAAATAGAGAGACAAAAGATTCTGTTGGTCCATTTAGGACAAGTCCACCTGTAAATTTGACAATTAATGAGAGTCCGATAAATAAGACTCCTATAGGAGCCGAGTCAGCAACAGAAACCCCGGAGAAAAGTGTAAACAGGGTAGAATTAACCAAAACCCCTGTGGGTCCGACTGCAGAGGAATTAAATGATTGGGTGAGGAGCTTGCAGAAAAAAGATTCCGAACCACAAACTTTGGATGTGGTCAGACTAAAGATAGATATGGAGGAATTGATTCTAGGGACTATTGGTACAGATCGATTGAAATCCTATCAAGATGATGAATTAATGTTTATGTGTAAAAGCATCACTTGGAGAGCTAGGAACTTGCATGAAAATTTGGAAGAAACAGCGAATGAACTAGGAGTAGAATTTGCAAAAATTAGGGGATTGCAGAAACCGTACAGGGTAGATATTAGTGAAAAGGACATAGAAAATCTGAACACTTCAGGACGACTAACACAGATAAAGGAACTAATTGTCTTACTGAGAAAATGGGGAGATATAGACAAGTGGAGAAGTAGGTGGATAAGGAGAAAAGAGGGAACAACTGATAAAGCATCATTGGCTTTTCCAGTAAAAGAAAAAGAACCAACAGTAGTAGAATGTCCAATGAGAGAAATTCCAGGAGAAGGCTATGTACACGTCCCATGGTCCAGACAAGATATATTGTCATTTACAAATGATTTTCCAAGATTGAGAGAAAAGTCTGTAGAATGGTATAGACAGGTAGAAAGGTTTGTAAAGGTTTCAAAGGCATTGTGGGAAGATCTGGATGGATTGTTTGAGATTGTTGTTCCTGCGGATTTATGGACAGAGTGTAAAATTACAATTGACTGGCCGAAGGAAGAATATCCTAGAGATACAAAGACAGGAGCCCCAGTTCAGAAGTAATGAGAAAATATGAACAGGCAATTACATTCCTGAAAAATAAGATTCCATCAAAAGAAACGGGCTGGGTAAAGATTGATAGAACAACTCAGGAGAATAAGGAATCTGTACATGCTTATTATGAAAGGTTGCTCTTGGCTTTTAAACAGCATAGTGGGTACGAGAATTTAAGTGAAAAAGACATTTGTCATTTTGTGTATCGATTTGTGTATGGTCTAAAACCTGAGATAAGTGAAATGATTAAGCAGAATATGTTATGTTGGCAGACTAGCACAGTTGATGAGGTACTACGGTATGCAAAATATTGCAGTGATGATATTGAGTGCAGACAGCGTAAACTCAAGGAAAAGGCAATGTGGGCACAAGTAAAGGTTGCAGAATAGCAAGAAGCTCAGATGAATAATCAGCCTAGTGGCGCAGGACAGACCAAGTTCAAACCGAATATTGGTAAGGGAAGAGGTCAGATGAGTATAGAAGAGGCCAAAAAGAAATGGCCATGTCATAATTGCGGAAAATTAGGGCACTGGAGAAACGAGTGTAAATTACCTCCGAGAGTTAATACCGAGAATCAACCATTAAATCCACAGGTGCAGAATGAGGTGAGTTACCAACAGCCGCAACCGCCGCAGGTAGTTGCTCAACAGTGTCAGGTGCCGCAACCACCTCTTCCAAAGAGTGTAAATCATCAAAGATACAGTACAGAGGCAGGATTCTACGGAGGAGAGCAGGTAACAAAATTGCCGCGCGCAGCTGCTGTTTCACAATATTGGTTACGGCAAGATGGAGATGAATCGGATGAAAGCTTATGACGGTGCCTAGGAGAGGAAGAAGAGTGCGTGCTTGGCGCAACTCTAGAGGTAGATCAGTCAGGTCCATTTGTGGATGGAAAAGTGAATGGTGTAAATGTTACTTTCCTTGTGGACACTGGTGCTACCCGTTCTACTGTTAGATCAGTGGAAATTCCAAACCTTCCTCTCTCAGGAGAATACATCCAAGTTGTAGGTGTTTCAAACAGGCAAATTAAAACCCCTCTTACAAAACCAGTAGAGGTGGAAATTGGTCCATTCAAAGAGATGCATCGCTTTGTGGTGTGTGATTGTAGTCCTGTAAATTTATTAGGACGCGATCTGCTTTGCAAAATGAATTGTACCATCTACTGTACTCCAGATGGTATTGCTTTCCAGACACCAGATGATGATGTACTGTATAAAGTGACAATGTCAGAACTAGAACCAGGAATGTATGATATGTTTCCTGTGTTTGATGCCGAGAAAATCCATACTGAATTGAAAGGAACAGTCAGGTCTGATGTATGGGATTTCACAGGTGAAGATATTGGATTAATAAGAGAAGTAGATTCTATAAAAATTACTGTAAAAGAAGGAACAAATTACCCAAACACCCCGCAGTACAAACTGACGCCAGAAATTATTGAAGGAATAACACCTGTAATTAATAAGATGATTGAACATGGGATTTTGAGAGAAATAATGAGCAGTCCATGTAATTCTCCTATAATGGGATTGAAAAAGCCAAATGGAACATATAGAATAGTACAGGATTTGAGAAAAGTGAACAAAACTGTTGTTCCTTGCTGGCCAATTGTGCCAAACCCTGCTGCAATACTGTATCAAATCCCTCATGATGCAGAATGGTATACAGTTATTGATTTGTGCCACACATTCTTTTCTATTCCATTGCACCCTGACAGCCAGCCATTATTTGCGTTTCGGTTTGGAGAGCGTATTTTGGCATGGTGCCGAATTCCTCAAGGGTATACTGAAAGTCCTTCTATTTGTAATCAAATTCTGAAGAAATCCTTAGAAAGTTTTAAAATGCCTGAAAAATCTGTGATGGTCCAATATATCGATGACCTATTGGTGGCATCAAGGACCAGAGAAGCATGTGTTACAGACACAATTGCTTTACTGAATCATTTGGCAGAAGGAGGACATAAGGTGTCCCCATCAAAACTGCAATTCTGTCAACAGGAAGTACAGTACCTAGGTCATAAGATTGAGAAAGGGATGAGAAAAGTGACAACAGAGAGAATAAGGATTATTAAAGGAATGAGAGCCCCAATGACACAAAGAGAGGTGAGAATGTTCCTTGGAATGGTTGGTTATTGCCGACAGTGGATAAGTGGAATTTCATTTATTGCAAAACCTTTACAGCGATTGACAAAGAGTGATGTCAAAGATCCGATTGTGCTGGATGAGGAAGAAATGAAGCCTTTTGAGGAACTGAGAACAAGTTTGTGTGAAGCACCAGCATTGGGAATGCCTGATTATGAGAAAGAATTTGAGCTGTACTGTAGTGAGAGAGACGGATGTGCACTTTCAGTATTAGTGCAGAGGCATGGAAGAATGAGACGACCAATAGCTTATTTTTCAGCTGTTTTAGATCCGGTAGAAAAAGCGTTGCCTGGATGTTTGAAAGCAGTAGCTGCTACGTGTGTGAGTCTGGAACAGAGTGAAGGCATTGTGATGGGATATCCTTTGAGAGTATATGTCCCACATTCAGTTGAAATCCTTCTGACCAGAACAAAAGCACAATTCATGACACATAGTCGGCTGACTAGGTATGAAAAAGTGATCTTGGGTGCAGACAATGTAACCATTGTAAGATGCACAAGTGTGAATCCTTCCACCTTACTGCCAGATGCAGTAAATGCAGAGGTCAAAGATTAAATTGATCATAGCTGTTTGGATGTGCTTGAGTTTTATACAAAGCCCCGACCTGACATCAGAGATCAACCTCTAAAAGAGTCAGATTATGTGATGTTTGTGGACGGGTCATGCCTGAGGACAAATGAAGGAGTTTTAAGTGCTGCGTATGCTGTATGTACGGTGGCAACAATAATGGAAGCATCTTGTTTGAGAGGAATACGTTCAGCCCAAGTTGCTGAGCTGATTGCTCTGATTCGAGCTTGCAAACTGGGAAGGAATTTCCGAATTACTGTGATCACGGATAGCCAGTATGGCTTCGGAGTGGCCCATGATTTCGGACAGATCTGGTCCCAGAGGGGATTCCTGACTTCCTCAGGGTCTCCAATTAGGAATGGTGAGTTTGTGAAGAAGTTGCTTGAGGCGATGCAGCTGCCTAAACAGATTGCGGCTGTAAAATGCACTGCTCACAAAAATGGAACTGATTACATTGCAGTAGGTAAAATTTTGCTGATGAATTAGCTCAATATTGTGCCAGAAACATGACCTCAATCAATCAGAGAAGGGAAAAAGAAATTGTTTCATGTCCCTTGCTGTTTACTAACCCAGTTGAAACATGGGAAGAGGTGAAACAATTGCAGGAAGAGGCAAGTGATGAGGAAAAAGACGTTTGGATAAAATCAGGTTGCAGGCGTAGAGAGGAAGATGAAGTCTGGGTTTACAGGGATGAAAGACCAGTTATGCCTGATAGCATGATCTCTAACATGGCACGGATATACCATGGACAAGCACACATAGGTAGAGATGCCATGATCAGACTTTTCAAACAGACCTGGTACAACCCAAAGTTTAGGGCTATAGCTGAAAGCCTTTGCCAAAGATGCCTTATATGCCAACAGATAAATCCTGGAAGGAAGACAGTAGTGAGTTTGGGAACAATAGGACATGAAGGAGGTCTCTTTACTAGAATGCAATTGGATTTCATAGAAATGCCCCCGAGTAACAGACTGAGGTATGTCCTGGTGGTCGTCTGTTTGTTTTCTCGTTGGGTGGAGGCCTATCCGACAAGAAGGAATGATGGAGTTACTGTAGCTAAGCTCCTACTGAGAGAATTCATTCCTAGATATGGCTTTCCAGTAACGATAGAAACAGATAGGAGAACTCATTTCCAGAATGAAATTATCCAACTAATATGTGAAGCACTAGACATTCAACAAAAGCTGCATTGTGCCTACAGACCAGAGGCTTCTGGAGTGGTAGAGCAAGTAAATGGCACAATAAAGAATAGGTTAGGGAAAATGTGTCAAGCCACAGGACTCAAATAGCCAGATGCCTTACCACTGGTGCTGATGACCATAAGAAGCATACCTGACAGAAAAACAGGTTTGAGTCCCCACAAAATAATAATGGGATGAGCAATGAGACAAGCATACGTACCTGTCAACAAACTGCTGACGATAACTGATGATCTCGTACTGGACTATTGCAAAGGGTTGGCTGATGTGGTGCATTCTGTGTTTCATCAGGTTGGGCCGGATGCGACCACTCTTGAGAGAAAACCAGCTCATGATCTGAGTCCAGGAGACTGGATCCGCATAAAAGTTCACAGAAGAAGAAATTGCTTGGTTCCACGCTGGGGCAAACCACGTCAAGTGATTCTGGTGACAACAACTGCAGTAAAGTGTGCAGGTGTGAAAAATTGGATTCATGCCAGCCATACAATCAGAGTTCCAGATCCTGAAGCTCGACCTGTAAGTCGACATCTGGAAATATCAGGTACCAGTTCGGCATCTGAAGCAGAAACTGAAACAATCAGAGTTCCAGATCCTGAAGCTCGACCTGTAAGTCGACATCTGGAAATATCAGGTACCAGTTCGGCATCTGAAGCAGAAACTGACACAACCAAAGTTCCAGATCCTGAAGATCGACCTGTAAGTCGACATCTGGAAATATCAGATACCAGTTCGGCATCTGAAGCAGACCAACCTGAAACCAGTGAAAGACAAACAGAAGAATCTGAAAAACAAAGAACTGATATTGAAACAGGAGAAACTGAACCAATATACAGTGATGGTAAACAGCCAAGTACAAGCTTTGGGGAAATTCCTCCTGAAATTATAAAAATAACTCAAGAAAATTCAGATTCTGACGAAGAGACAGAGATCATAAAGTTCAAGGTTAAAGAAAGTGAAGTGAGGTCTGAGACAGAAACTGAAGAAAGTGAAGAAGAAATAAGACAAAAATAGGACCATGAAAGAGAACTTGGAGAGCGGAACGAGGAGAAAAGGAAAACGAACTGAAAAGGCCAAGAAAAGGAGACAATTGGGCCAGTTAAATTAGAAGACTGAGATATAAGCTAATAAATTTGAACAAAGACAATGCAGAACAAGTAAATGAAATAACAAGTCAGAAAAGGCAAAGAAAAACAAATAAAAGACAGTTGCAGAGACCCAAAAGAGTGAAAAGACCTAACTTGAAATACAAGTCGCCTGAATGGGTATACATAACACTGCCGGACATTAAAGAAGTGGATAGCAGACACGAAAACCCAGACAAAGACTGTGAAAAAGTGGGTTAGAGTGAACTGCACCAAACCTGAAGACGGGAAAAGTAAACTGGAGTAGACACACGAACTGAAAAAAAAGAACAAAAAAACTGCACCAAAAGCAATTGGTTCCGGTCAACAATAAAACAAAGGGTAAACGGCAAAAAGTCATTCTGAGGTGTGGAAACACATTTTCTGTACATATATTTGGATTATATTTCAACATGGTAGACACTGAGAATAGAAGATCTAGATGTGAGTTTTTCCGTAGATGGTGTAAAATGTGTTTTTATTGTACAGGTTTACTAATGCTTATTTGGTTCATTTTAGCAATAGCAATTCCACTTAGATTAGTTGGAGAAAATACATCTGAAATCATGAATGACACGAATAGTGACAAGAAATCTAACATAAAGAACACTGCAACACTGGTAGATAGTACTGAATTTCATAGGGATAAGTCAATAACTGATTTCTCCAAGAATGTCTTCACAAAACTCTTATATGAATATGTAGAGACAATGGATGTCAGAGATTGTTATGTACGTATGCAGTTACCTGCGTCTGTAATAGAAGGTGTGACGTATCATCATCCTCCTTTGACGTATGGAATAACTTGTAGTGTTTTAGATAGTTTATTTTACAAAACAGGTAAATTAGATTATTACTACACTGACACAGATGCTGTTTTTGCTAAAGTTCCCGTAGTCCCTGAACTAAATAAGGTGAAACTTGCAGAGAGTTTTGGAGAATTTTTCTTAGAAGCGAAAGAATTAACATTAGATTATGCATTTAGACATAACCTTACTTGTAGATTAAGAAAGGAAGAAAAAGTATTTTTAGACATGGTGGAAGATAGAAGGGTTAAGTTTCAAAGAAAAGCAACGGGAGAAAAGACAAAAACCCCATCTTGGGCGTTTGAAGAGGGAAGTTATGACAAGAGCGAAACAAAAGCAGCCAAGGTTTTAGATTGGCCCCAACAGGGAAAATTGTGTATTAGTAGAGATAACACTATGTATGATAACTATTTCGTGGGTTCTAGTGAGTGCCGAGATACATACAAAATTTTAGGGGGATGGGGATTCAAAGGAGGAAAAGATGCAGTATTCCCAGGAATCTATTATATTTGCGGAAACCGAGCTTACTATAGGTTGCCGGACCATTGGTATGGAACATGCTATCTAGGCCTGGTCTTTCCAAAAATATTTCATGTAGAGACAGGAACGAAAGGAATTCACGAGATAGGTAAACCATTAACCCGCAGGAAAAGGGAAAGCTTCTCAGAGATAATAGGTGAAATTTTTGGAGCATTGATACCAGCAGTGGGTGTATCTTTGAATGCATACAAGATTCGGAAATTGTCTACAGTAGTAGATCGTTTATCAACGAATACTGCTGGAGGGTTCTTGATGATAAATACTGAAATGGTTGCCATGAGAGCTATGGTAATACAAAATCGACTTGCCCTTGACATTCTTTTGGCAAAAGAGGGTGGAGTCTGTGGAATGCTGAAGGTACAACATTGTTGCACTTACATTCCAGATAAAAGTCAAAATATACAGAAGTATATAAAGAACATTACTGATTTACATAAAGAAATTACCCCACTGGAGTTTGAAAGTGCTTGGGAGAAACTTGGTAAGGGTTTTTCCTCAATAAAGAAATGGTTCACCGAAATAGGTAGTTCTCTAATTGGAAAAATACTAATTCCAGTGACCTTAATAGTAGTGATAATATTAATATTGAGATTAGCATATGTGTGTATTAAAAGGCGGAAAAGACAAAATAAAGCAAAAAGAGAAAATGAGAAAAATAAGAAAAGAGAAACAAGAGAATGGGAGATGGGAGAGATCGAATTGGAAGAGTTTAAAGAAAACATGTACAAAAGGTCTAAAAGACAAGATGAAAAGAATACAATTGTCTAAAATAACAAATGCAAGTGGACAAGAAACATTTTTCTGATAAATTTTGTAGGGATAGGTTTTGGTGGTGATGTTAAAAATCACCAAAATGGGGGAATTGATGGAGCAGGGAAAACAAAAATATTTTTTTGTACCCCTTTGAAGTTAATGACCCCATAACGATTAATGATACTAACCGTTTGAAACGCATGAACTAATCAACAAAATGCACCTTTTATTAAACATTACACGTGGGCAACTTGCTTGCATTGCAAAATCTAATTTATTTACAAATGTGAAGCAAAATAACATGAGTATTGTGATTTGAATAGTAAATAAAGTAAATTGCATGATTTGTGTTGCGTAATAAAATTGCACCATGGCAAAAGATGCAGATGGTAAGTAAAATGGCTTTAAATGTCGCTTCTGCTAGGTAATACCTAACACGGGTCTTTAGAATTGCGGGTGGTAAACAGAAAGGCTTATTTTCCGTGTTTTAATTTCGGTTGTGTTTGTTCTTATATTAGTTTAGTTCGGGCCTGCTAGGCCGTGCTTCGAAAATGGCCGCTGGAAAGGACGAGATTGCGTGCGCTGAATAAAATGGCCCCCGCGCATGGGCAGAGTGAAAGCTCCAGTCACGTGTATGCGGCCGGTGCCCGGAGTGAGAGATGTCAAGGCCAGTCTGACCTGCAACAAGAACTGTGCCAAAGGTTCAGCATAAATGCATGGGAACGGATGAGAGAATCGAGCGACAGAGGAGGAACTAATATGTGACCATCAGAGTTTGTTACAAAATACATTAACAAATTGAACTACCTTTGGACATTTTTGATCATGAGACTTAATTTATGCGTTATTGTCCCCAAACCGGTTCGAACAAGGAGGGCGATGAGGTGACCATCACCACCCCTCCAATGGACCAATTAGCATGATTTCTGCCCCTAAAGATTGCAACTTTAAGTGTAGCCAGTC
This sequence comes from Calotriton arnoldi, assembly GCA_963921515.1. Classification (NCBI taxonomy): domain Eukaryota; kingdom Metazoa; phylum Chordata; class Amphibia; order Caudata; family Salamandridae; genus Calotriton; species Calotriton arnoldi. Next base: position 603,700 of record CAWUFW010000528.1, on the reverse strand, counting down.
AGAAAATAGGGTATAAGAGAGTCTGCTCTTACATTTGTGCGTGCTCCCCCTTGCTCGCTTCTTCTATCCTGATGCTGCAAGAGACTCTGTCATTTTGGACTTCGAACTTTGACTGGGAAAGGAACGAGACCGTTGCGGGAGTTGCCCGGGAGGAGATTGCGTCCGAGGAGGTTAGCGGGACAGTCAGTCAGTTTTGGGAGTCCCATCCTGTGACCTGCGGTTCATCTTTCTCTCCTGGTGAACCATTCTTGTCATCGCCCTATGGCCAAGGGTAATGAGTATTTTTCCGTCTCTATTCTAAAGTTTCTACTTAAATGCTTACTGATATTTTAAATGTATTTGCCTAATTATGAACTTTACTTATTTTGCTCAAAGAATTTAGATAAAATTATATGTTAACTCTAAATTGAGTCTGTGGTTCTTTAAATAAAATTGTGATTAATAAAAGTTAAAGTTCTAAATGTGATTGAGCTGGACTTAATCGCCGTCAACAAATTCAACTTGTTGGTCCATCGACCGAATAGCGGAGTACCTTGATTCTTAGAACCGACAGGATCCTAAGTTAATGTATATAATGTGTAGGTTATAATTCCGTCATTTTAATAAGGTACCCCGTTTGTCCAGCAGCTCATTTTCCTTAGCGTCGGATCAAGAAAAATTGAGTGAATGTATGTATGCGGTGTTATGGGCCCTACCGTCATAGGTTTTATGTGATTAAGGTTGAGTAAGTGTTTTTCTGGATTAGTTCATAAGGAAAAATTTATTTTATCCGCGCTGGATCACATGCCCTAAAATGGACGTATTCATATTTACCCTAATATGGTCATATTCGTACTTGCCCTATTATGGTCATAGCCGCATATGCCAAAATTATGGTCATAACTGTACATGTCCTATTATAGTCATGATTCCTTATATAGGCAAGATCTTTCACCTACATTGGTCCTTGCTAGTACACAACGAGCTCTGAGGGATGAACGTTATCTATCCTGTGGTTTTGAATACAGCAGGGTTTTTCCCAAACACAGGCCCACACTGTACTCATTAATTATGCATGGCTCTCTAGGAATACACCACTTGCATAATATGTATGTACAAAGTTCACCCCTGACGTCTTCCTCATGTCCAATACAAACCATACTGAGGACCGAGACTCTTTAGGGTATAAATACACCACATCTTGCCCCGGTAAGACAGAGGGAACCGAGACTTCCATGCTGACACACTGACCAGAGACGCTGAGACTCCTGCATGCAGTCGCTCCAGCTGACAGCGGTCTGACACAGCCCTGACGGGGTGTCCAACTCGAGACCAGGACGGTGTCCCACACTCTCTCTATTCAGGTATGGGGGTTCGACTAAATCCTAGAGGGATTCTTGGCTCTTAGGCTTTAGACCTACACATATGCTAGGTACACACAGGTACATCTAGTTAGGCATCGTAGGAGTACGCGCACTTTGCATAATGCTTTTATATTCATGTATGTATTCATGATTATTGCAATATGGTAGAACTGTTCTATCCCTTTGCTTTTATCGTACTGCCGATAATATATCTCTGCTATTGTCTGCTGGTTACCGCAGCACATATATTTTACACTAGAATAACAACTGTTAAATAAATACTTATTGAAACGCCCGACTGTTTGTTCTGTGTAACTCTCTGAGACAAACCAAATAAGTGAGCACGAGTGACTGAGCGAAAGGTAGTACATTGTTTCCACGATTCTGAGGGAATCAGGGTTGTCATGTTCTAAGGTTGCCAGAAACTAATCTCTCCCCGATAAGAGGAGACACTAGTGGCACTGCGAGCTAGCTAATGCAAACCAGGCTAACATATACGGTGGGGGTGCTCGGAGTCAGTCTGCCACCAAGCCCACAGTATATGTTATCCAAACGCGCAGGTCCTGCAGGGGTACTATATGAACTACACGACATTGCGCCGCCAACGTTGGTTGGGGACTTATTTAACAGTAGAATCTGAGTAGTTCAGTCGTGCTATTCTCAGAGAACCTACTCACAAAACACCAGAGACGTCTGGAGTGGGTGGGCACAAACTCCGCCGCAGCTGAGTAGTATTAGAATGCTATTTATTGGCTGTTGGTTATTCAAGCTTGAAGGACATATAGTTCCTACAATTGTGCAGTTACACCTTATCTTACAGTTTCCTTAAACACCCTTCTTCCACTTAAAAATGGTGGAAGAAGCAGAAGCAACAAGGAGAGTTGTAACAGACCTCTTCGGTTTAGGAGAAGACCCTGAAGATGCAATACAAATTGCACCAAATTACAGAAGGGCAGTCACCATAAAACTTCTAGAACATGGCTTAAGAGCCAGGGGTGGTAAAGTAATTTTCGTGATTGAGGCACACAAATCCAATAAAACAGAGGTGTTCTATTCATGGGTTACATTCCCAGCAGCGAATCCAGTTACAGATGTATTTCACTACTACCTAGAAGGTGAAACACCAGCGGACTATACTCCTTTTGAAGAGTTAGAGGTTCCGCTCACTTACCAGGAGCATAAATACTGGTTTAAAGGCGCCCTACCCCACGTACATGGAAGAGCAAGATTAGGCCCGCTCGGAGGAGCAGGAGCCACTTGGCCCATATAAGCGGCATACACACCACATCCTGATATTGGCACAATGCCACAGCCAGTCTTACTCATACAACACAGAGATTTAATTAAAATCTACAGAAACCTCACACAATTTGTGATGAGGACTTTAACAGTTCAGCCTGCACCAGCTGCAGCACAAGATAATCCAGTCCAGAGTACAGTTAATAAAATTACTCCACAAACATTACACACGGTAATGGGCAAAACGCCAGCAAAACGCGAACAAAGCCCATTCTGGATAGCTCAGAAAATAACTCAGCTTGAAGCAGTATTCCCAAATACTACCACCAGTGATAAACACAGAATTCTAACAATCTGCTTGCCGATGGGGATCACACCACAACTAGAGGATTGCACCTCTTGGGGTTCAGTCTTTGCTGCCATATATACCAAAACACATGGTATCCCGTCAATAGCAGTAGTACCTGAAGTATTGAGACAGATACAAAATGAGTACAAAGCAGAACCTGCCCTTAACTTAGGGATGAAGCTGCTAAACAACTTTGAACAGGTCTCAGCCATAATACTAGCTAACATTAAGGGGGAAGCAGCTTCAGTGGCGATCCGCCAACGCCTGAGGGAGTTCAGTCCAGTAGATCAACAACACGAACTACCCAAAATAATTGAAACTTCATATGCAGAACTAGGCAGAGACAGTCTAGGTGGGAAAGCATTAAAACCACAACTGGTGGGCAGTCCTGAAAAGGACACTATAAAGCAGACACCTACTTCTTCTAAAAAGAAGTGGGAAAATAAAAAACAACAAAAGTCTAAAGACAGCAGATCTCAATCCAGAGGTAGGTCGCCTCAACAGGAGCCCTCTGAAAGGAGGTATAACCTCAGGAATAGGGATAATATAAAAAAACCTGACAGGTATCAGGATACTGATACACGTTCCTCTCGTTCCTTTCAGGGTTTGTCAAGAAACTCCGAAAGGGAAGGACGGTCAGAACACAGACAAGAGGAGCTTACAAAGTCCAGAGACACGCAACGCGCTGCGGACTACGCACCTAAAAAAAGAAGATAAACAAAAACAGACACCTCAGTTCAAAAAGAAGAAGGTAGCAGGTCTCAAGATCAGACATGCCCAGAATTCTGAGGACACAGCTTCTGAACGGGGAATGGGCTCTGACGATGCTAGACAGCGCGGCAGAAGTAACGATAGCTCGCCAGAACCTGAAGGAATTTCTGGTGATAGTGGAGTTGAGTGAGTATATACGGTGGAAACACCTGATACTCGGGTAAGCGTTCCACAGAAGTTACATGAGATAACACTCCGGATGGAGGGGGACAAGCCCAGGAAAGTTAAAAGTCTATTTTGGGAGATTTTGTCATCTGGGTATGACATCCTATTAGCAGAGCAAGACTGGCCGCCAGCATTCGTCATTGAGTGCCCTAGGGGAGAAACTGTAATTTTTCCAGCATTTTCTGACCTCGTTCCCATACATCTTAAACATGCATATGCGCAGGAGTGGGCGGTTGCCCTAGCTCCAGCATTGTGCAAAAATCATGCTGGTTGTGATGAGGATTCAACCCACCACATGATCCCGTTAAAAGTTTCCCCAAATGCTCAAAGGCAATACCCTATAAAGCAGGAAGCTAAAAGACAAGTCAGGGAGATTCTAGATCAACTAGAATACCAGGGGGGATAGAAAATTGCACTTCACCTATGAACAATCCTTTGTTCCCCGTAGCCAAACCTGACAACACATATCGTCTAGTTTTAGATTACAGACATTTAAACACTTGCACAAAGACATTTGCAGTTCAAAATGCACACAGTGCCGCATTAATGAATAACATTGTGCGATAAAAATACAAAACAGCACTTGATATCTCAAATCGATTTTTCTGCCAAAATATAGCGCCTGAAAGCAGGTATCTGACCGCATTCAGTGCGTTGGGGTCCCAACGGCAATTTTGTCGACTCCCCCAAGGATATAAGAATAGCCCGGGGTTGTTTTCAGCAAGGGTAACAGAGTTACTCCAAAATTTGGATGAAGCATTGTCCTACGTAGATGATATTTATCTGACGGACGATGACTTACCAAGGCACTTGACCAGGGTGAGCACCATTATTATGGGATTCGCCTCTGAGGGCTATCAATTTAACTTTAAAAAATCAAAGATTGCCCACCTCAGTGTCCTATTTTTGGGATACAAGCTGTCAAGTGAAGGAAAAAGCCTAGCAGCTAACTTTTTAGAAAAGTGTGCGCTGCTCCAACCTCCAAAATCATTAAAGAATTTACAATCAATTCTGGTATTCCTAAATTTTGGTCGAACATACATTTTGGATTACGCAGAAAGAGTAAAGCCTTTCTACGACTTAATAAAACCTGATTTTTCAGTCAGACAATGGACACAGGAACATACAAATATCCTGCGTTCCCTACAGGAAGACATGATAGCTTCTAAACATTTACAGACACGCGTAAACGCACATAATTTGGTAATCCGAGTAATAGCGGGTCAATGCGGGTACACTTATTTAACTTTTAATGAAGGTAAAACAGTACCAATCGCATACAAATCACACCTGTACACAAACGCAGAGATGCGTTTCACTTCAACAGAGAAAATCCTGACAGCAGTGCAGACCGCTGTAGCAAGAGAAAGAGCTCTGGCTCAGGGAAAGCGCATAATTGTCGTGACCCCAGTACCAGCTTTAGAAGCTGTTACAAAAGCTAGCATTCCAAATGCTAAAGCCTTACATCCAAGATGGATACAATGGGCTAATTCTCTTACTTCAACAGATGTTGAATACAGATTTGATCCAAGTTTAAAAACACAAGCATTCCTGCAATAAGAACAAGAATATCCTCTACCAAATTAAATTCTGCCTCTCGATCAGTATGAATATATTATTTACACTGACGGATCTGCTCAACCAGCCACAGGAAGCAAGCAAGCTTACAGCGCAGCGTGTGCAATCGTTAAAGGTTGCATGCGTGATGGCAAGTTCCATCCAAGCTGTACTAAAACGCAATCTCTAGGAGACTGCACGGCTCAGTCGGCAGAATTCAAAGCACTTATACTGGCATTTATAAATACGGATCACGAATTCCCCACACTGATTGTGTGTGATTCCTTTTACTGTGTACAGTCGTACAATGAATATCTACATCATTGGGAACAGAACGGGTTCAAAGATGCAAAAGGTGGCACAATTAAGCATAAAATGCTATGGGAACAGGTAGTGGAGTTGAGAAATGAACTACCAAGGGCTCACGTGATACATACACTGAGTCATCAGCGTGATGGCGTTCACGTTGAAGGGAATTCATTGGCTGATGAAGCCGCAAAGGGGGCTGTACGCACAGCCGCCGTAGCTGCAGTTACTCGTTCAAAGACGAGGGTAGACGGCGAGATAATGGTAGCTGTCAATGCTTCGCGCAAAGGCAGCACAGCAGTACCAAAGAAATTTCCACTCAAGTACTCCTACAAGTTAGATGCACAAAACATTCCATATGCTCAGATTCCTGGAGTGGGGGATAGAGTAATACCAAATATGGATCGTAGGTTAGGTTTAATTGTGGCAGCACACGAAGGGATAGGTTCTGTACATAACGGACTTAGGGAGACTGTTGCTTTGTTAAAAGAATGCTACTGGTGGCCCGTGATGAGAAAGCTGATTAGAGACTATGTCTGGAACTGCGACATCTGCAAGCAGATGAATGGGTCCACCACAACACGTCCAGTACAGATACCATTGTTAGACAGCATTAGGTTGTCCGTTCGTGCGCGTCCAGCTCAAGTTTCCTCAAGGTTTGGCCTCCGCGCTCGGCTGACGCTCGAACTGTTATAAAAGATTTGCGAGTCTTTATCGGCACATATGCAGTTGGCACGTTACATTCTGACCGTGGTCCGGCGTTTAGCTCTCAGGCTTACAAAGAGGCCATGGAAGGAATGGGTGTAGCATTGCGGTACTCCTCTCTGTACCATCCCGAGGGAAATTCTGTTGTGGAGAGGAAAAACCAGGACTTAAAGCAATCTTTAACAGCTAGGGTATTAGGCAAGGGCGGTAGATGGGTCGATCACCTTTATGGGGTACAGCGCGCGATCAATAATCAGGCAAGAAGCTCTCTAGGGGGTGTCACTCCTTACGAGGTCCTATTTGGGACAAGAATGTGGGTACCTGATCTTGATTGTGAAGGCGCAGTGGCGGATCAAAAACCATTTGATATCCATGATCGTTTGGCTGTTGTACAGGATCTAAATGAATCCAGAACACAACAAAGTAACGTGCTCCAGAAACAGACCGCCACTGAGGAAGTCAAAGCAGTAACGGCAAGACCTGTCTGGATCCCAAAAGTCGGGGATCTGGTCAGAGAGAAGATTGCTGACAAGAAAGAATTTGGGCCATCCTACAGAAAGCCTGTACCAGTCCTAGCAATCCAAGGCACAAGAACTGTACTTCTGCCACCTCTTGCCGGAAAAAAGGAGAAAAGATTTGTCTCAATTGACTTAATCAAACCACACTATGTGGCCGATACTAAACAGTAGGCCTCGTGGACTCCACAGTAGCAGACGCCCTCCTCTTGCTACAATCCAAGAAGTTCAAACAGAAAGACTCATCACGTTTGAAGAGCCACCTGTACGAAATGATGGACTAAGCAACAACGCTATGGAACTCGTTCCACTTCAACAAGAAGTACATCTTCATGAAGAAAATCAACTTAACAACCAAGTTGCAATCAGACCTAATACAGACATCTACGTCAACATGCCTCGTCAAGAGCAAAATCCGATTTCAACAAATCCCGATGCAATTCCAACAATTGATCGAACTGCTTCTGGCTATTTCATGAACTTTGATACGTTTTCACTGGATCCAAGCGAGCCGGAAACGACGCCAGCCAAAACATCACTCAAACAGAAACTCAATGACTTTTTGAACTTTTTTAGAAAGACTTACCTGGTGTCACCTTGGATAGAACTATGGTATATCACTGGGATTTTATTTTTCATTTTCTGGCTAGGTTTAATAATAACTTTTAGTATGCTTATTAATGGACGATACCTCCAGCAAAGCTCTACAGCCCAAAGAGTCAATTTGATTTTAAAACCACACCAGTCTTCACATCGTGAACCAAGAGACTTGTCTTCAGTGAACATCACAGCAGTTTCTATACCGGACGGTATAGTATGGGACAAGATTGATTATGATGTATTCGGTCCGACTGAACTTTTAAAGCTTAAACATGTATTTAAAATTTCGTTAAGTGATATCATTACCCCCAGTACATTTTCTGATGATTGGGACACTGATACTGTGAACAATTTAATGTCTGATTTAGAAATAACTGCCGCATTTCCGAACAATGAAATGTTAGAAGGTATTTCAGATTATGATACATTGTACTGTTACCAGCAATATGGTCATCATTTCTTGCACAAATCTATAACACCTAGAAATGTATTTGAATACCACCAGTGGGAACACTGCCCAACACCTCCAAAAGGTAGTTAGCAAACTTTTGCACAGAAATTCACATACTTTTCAGGGTTTATTAACACATCCGACCCGAAGTCATTTTATTATAAAGTGGCGAAAATTTCAGCTCAGAAAATTATGTTAACAAACACCAAATATATTTACTCTGCATCCTTTCTGAACCAGTTGTCTAAACAGGGTTTCGATCTGTGGAAAGACACAATAGATTCAAAATCAATCTGGGGTTCTAGGGACTGGCAAGTCCAGGGAATAGAAGCACTTTTTAGAGCATGCATCATTCCGCAGCAGATGTTATTTCTGAATGAAACTGTGCAACAAACAACCTGTCTTGGATTAGCCAAAGGCAAGGAAATGAACACACCGGGGTTTCCAACACCATCACAGATGGGTGGGGGCAGAATTCAACTACACATGGGGTAAGATTAGATGACATTTTCCAGTACAACAGATCAGATGCTGATTGGACAGAATGGCTGGTTTGGCCCATTGACACAAACATCTGTCAACAGAGATTTATGAATACAACCGAAGGGTTTAGTATCCATAGGCCAGACCCACGCTATGTACAGAGACAACACCCAGGGGTAGTGACATCCTATAGTGTTGGGAAGTTGTGCCTTGATTGGCTAGAAACCTCAACACTCACAGAGGTGAAACACCACTTGACCTTACTCACACCTGACATGGATCTTAGAGATTTTCTACTAGGACCCAGGAAACAACGTCAGAAACGTTTCATATATGCAGGCCTTTATGCCCACTATAATGAAAACTGGAAAATATTCCAACAAGAGGCTGCAGAGAGGATATGGGAAATAGACCGTATTAACTTAGAGAAGGCATTAGCTGTAGTGGATAATGGGTTAACAACTTTGACCTCCAGGATTTACTCCTTAGGCAACATTGTGTCGTCGGCGATTGACATACAGCACAGGCAATCTCAGCTGCGTTCTATTATGACGCTAAGCTAGACCATACAATCTTTGCGTGCAGGCTATGTGCCTTGGCATTTTATAAACACCACATCTCTGTTTTCAGAATACAATTTAACTGATAAACAGACAGAAATGGCACAAAAGGGAGCCAAATACACAATGCTGCGTATTGAGAAACTGGAAAGGTTACCTTTCACTGTAGCCGAATCACCATCAACTGAATGGCTAATTCATGGCCAAATCACTCTGCCGGTCACTACGTTTCAGTTTCAATATTGCCTTGAGCAAAGGCAGGCAGGCAAATATGAGAAAATGGGTAAGGGATACATCAAGGAAACTTGGGAGTTACCATATAGATACCGATGCCGGAATGGGGATCGAGAGGTGTATCTGAGTGGTACAAACTGCAAGAACGCTTTAAGCGGTTCTCTCATGTGTCAGGATATTTCTCTACACGGAGCCTGCAGTGGTTCAGTAGCGAACTTATCTTGTCACATGTCAGGGACCCCAGCGGCCATGATCACGCCGGTTTTCCAGCTGCTCTCGAATGGGAGTTACTTAATGCTAAATGATCAAGGTTGCTGTGGGATGCTTCCGGGCGTCGCCTATCTGGTCACTGTTAACTCCGGGGTAACTTGCTGTATGCAAGTATTGTTTCCGCCACTGAACACAGTCAGGGAGGCACCGCTATGGCCTTCGCTGAACGTTTCTTTTATACAATTTGATACTCTGAGCAGATTGAAAGCCATGCTTTTACAGCAACCCGTGCCCTTAACCTCCGCTCGAGAAACCTATGAACTTCAAGTTGCAAGGACCTCGACCGAGATACAGGCACTCATACGTACAAACTGCCCCGTTCCTTTAGCAGAAATGGTTAGTCGTATCTTCAACATGTCTGATACGAGCGGTATTGTACACCTATTTAAGACCATAGGGTCAGGACTGTTAAGCACCTTTTAGACAGTCATCGGAGTTATCCCAAATTTTATACACTCCGGATTGGGAAGCGTATTTGGAGGATTCCCGCTCATCTTGTTCCTAATTGCAGGAATCCTGATTGTAATATTGCTGCTACGCAATGGACGGTCCACTTCCCGAGGGAATGGTAAACACGCTTCTGGAGCGGAAATACCGTGAACGCATGGTACAATTTCTGGGCATTCATTGCCTGTGAGAACTCAATGCCTCCTGGTTTCTATCATTTAGACCAGTCTGGGTTGACTGCTTCTTACCTGTTCTTCGATGCCTGTTCTGCGGAGAAGAATGCACGTTGGATCTTTGTCTAACTTTTCCATCAGATGCGCCTCCGGACACGGATGCAATGCTGGACCCCATAAAGGCCCATGCTCTGCGTTGTCTCCAGCGGCTTCCGATTCTGATGAACGCATTCCTGGAGAATCCACAGGTGCCGTTTGCTCCTGCTGGGTTAGGTGACTCCTCCACAGGCACCCAGGTAACAACTGCCGCACAAGCTGCCGCAGCTCCACTGTTGGCAATGCTACATTCCATCAATGTGCAATTGACGTTCTCTGTGAGGCATTGGATTTGTCGTCTGCAGCAGCTAACACCGATAACACCGAACTTCCCATCCAGGACGTTCAATCTCGAATTGGCTCATCACGTACTGGGAAAGAATTCGGCTTCTTTGCTCGTTTCAAAACAAACGATCTAAATTTGGAACATTTTCTTACATTGACACTTTCGCTTGAGAAAAGCATGGCCTTCTCCTGCTTATGGTAATGCAACTTTTATAGAGAGACAATATTGACTTTTTTCAAGTGGCAACTAGAAATAGCTGAATTTTAACATTTTTTAAACACCTCATTTTTAAACGATTTTTAAAAAAATATTTTAAATTGTCCAGATTTTAAGTATGGTCATTTTTAACCAATTCAGAAGAGGAGTGGGTGTTATATCCCGCATAGAGGCCCTAATGTACACCCGTTCGTACATGCCCTAAAATGGACGTATTCATATTTACCCTAATATGGTCATATTCGTACTTGCCATATTATGGTCATAACAGTACATGTCCTATTATAGTCATGATTCCTTATATAGGCATGATCTTTTACCTACATTGGTCCTTGCTAGTACACAACGAGCTCTGAGGGCTGAACCTTATCTATCCTGTGGTTTTGAATACAGCAGAGTTTTTCCCAAACACAGGCCCACACTGTACTCATTAATTATGCATGGCTCTCTAGGAATACACCACTTGCATAATATGTATGTACAAAGTTCACCCCTGACGTCTTCCTCATGTCCAATACAAACCATACTGAGGACCGAGACTCTTTAGGGTATAAATACACCACATCTTGCCCCGGTAAGACAGAGGGAACCGAGACTTCCATGCTGACACACTGACCAGAGACGCTGAGACTCCTGCATGCAGTCGCTCCAGCTGACAGCGGTCTGACACAGCCCTGGCGGGGTGTCCAACTCGAGACCAGGATGGTGTCCCACACTCTCTCTATTCAGGTATGGGGGTTCGACTAAATCCTAGAGGGATTCTTGGCTCTTAGGCTTCAGACCTACACATATGCTAGGTACACACAGGTACATCTAGTTAGGCATCGTAGGAGTACGCGCACTTTGCATAATGCTTTTATATTCATGTATGTATTCATGATTATTGCAATATGGTAGAACTGTTCTATCCCTTTGCTTTTATCGTACTGCTGATAATATATCTCTGCTATTGTTTGCTGGTTACCGCAGCACATATATTTTACACTAGAATAACAACTGTTCAATAAATACTTATTGAAACGCCCGACTGTTTATTCTGTGTAACTCTCTGAGACAAACCGAATAAGTGAGCACAAGTGACTGAGCGAAAGGTAGTACATTGTTTCCACGATTCTGAGGGAATCAGGGTTGTCATGTTCTAAGGTTGCCAGAAACTAATCTCTCCCCGATAAGAGGAGACACTAGTGGCACTGCGAGCTAGCTAATGCAAACCAGGCTAACATATACGGTGGGGGTGCTCGGGGTCAGTCTGCCACCAAGCCCACAGTATATGTTATCCAAACGCGCAGGTCGTGCAGGGGTACTATAGGAACTACATGACAGAGTGGCGTACAGAGGAGTGGAGTAAAGTGCAGAGGAGTACAAAGGAATAGGGTACAGTGCAGTGGTATACATGAAGTGGCGTACAGTGGTGTGGCATAGAGTGGAATAGCGTAGAGTACTTAGTGCCATAAATTGGAGTTGCATACAGTGGAATAATGTGTACAGTAGAGTAGCGTAGAGTGGAAGGGCATATAGTTTATTGGCGTACACTGGAGTGTCAGAAAATTGAGTGGCGTGAAGTGTCATAGCGTACACCGCAGTGGAGTAGAGTGGAGTGGAGTGGCAAAGAGTGGAGTGGCATAGGGTGAAGTGGCGTACAGTGGAGTTTGGTAATTGACCAGATGTAGTGTAAAAGTGTGCTAACTTTTGTAAAGGCAGTCATTAGCCAATCACATAATGACTTGTTATCGCTATGTACCCCGATACGTCCACGAAATACCGCAAAAGTATGAGAAAATACTACGACAATAGACATCACAAACTTAAAATGCCTAATAACTTTAAAAATACTTTCCCTACTTACCTATAGTATGCAATAGGATCATCTGTGCACCATAATGTCTAATCCTGCCAACGCGAGATACAAAAGTCCATGGAAAATGCATTGGTGGAAAACCATGTTTTGAGTCCCCCTTCTATCTTTGCACCTCCTTGACCAAACACCATAAAGCTTCGCATCACTGGCCAACATAGAAGGGTAAATAGGTCTGCAAAGTTTCGTTGAGATTCATCAAAGGGGCACAAAGTTATTAATGGTGAAAAATCAGAGGAATTTGTATCTGTCGTAACCCTTACTATACCTACACAGAGTGGCTACCGCCACACTGTAATATATATATATATATATATATACATATATATATATATATATGTATATATATATATATATATATATATATATATATCACGAATTCCTTCGTTTGTGAGCACTTCCCTTCCCACGGGAAAAAAACGAAGAACGGACCGCCAGTAAGGTGCTTGATTCAATTTTATTCCGCCTTCTCTGCCACCATGACCGCCATGACGCGTTTCGGTCTCTCAAGACCTTGATCACATGACGCGTCTTAGGAGAATTGCATTACATTTAAAGTGAAAGTGTCAACACACGTGATTTCCAATCATTGCCATAGACATGGAAAAATTACTACTACAATACAATGTATACATTTTGTGCAATATATCGCAAGTTGTCTGTGCAACATTCCGCAAATTTAAATATTGATGTCCTCAAAGTACAATTAATTGCAAGTATAAATACTAAAATGTTTGTGCAAAATATCACCAGTATAAATACTAAAAACATTATAGTACCGTAATGATGTATAAAACTCACAATAAATATATAAATATATCTAAATAAATAACATGGTAAAAATACATTTTTTTATATCCAAAAACATGTATAATCCATTTGTACTACAATATATGTTAAATACATTGTTGTGACGGGATTATGGGAAACTACATGGTCGTTCTTAGTTAGAATCACCGCCTACCTGCAAAAAAATCACTAGGATTTAATTAAACGTGAAGCCACCAGTTATTCACTGCACAAAAGGTCAATGTGTAGCTTTTATGGTTATGACATAGTGTCACTCGCTACATGTCTAGCTAAAACAAGAGTGTGCAAGGTGTGAACAAATAAATAAACAGTGCATAGTGCTCAATTTACGTGCGTATGTTAAAAATCCAAGATAAAACTTGTGTATCTAGGCAAGAATGCCTTTACAGCTGTTAGCAGAACTTTATTCTTAGGTATTGGAAATATTTAGTAGGTGGGTGCCCTCATAGAAGTACCTATGTTGTAATGTGGCTTATTACAAACATGTATAAAAATCTTCGCTGGAATTATGGCCGTTTGGTGTTTTTGTGTCGAGCCAAATGATGTATTTCGTCTCTAATTGTCTTAATTTAGCCTCCCGATTTCCCCCTCTTCTTGAGCTGGGAATTGTATCAATCAGGAAGTATTTCAGGTTGTCTAGATTGTTGTTATGCCTTTCCCTGAAATGGCGAGCAACGGGGTAAGTCGTATCTGAGTTGGTGATTGCCCTCATGTGTTGCAGTATCCGTTTGTGGGCTTGCAGCTTGGTGCTGCCCACATATTGCAACCCACAAGGGCATTCCAACACATAAATTACGTATTCAGTACGACAAGTCAAACATTTATTGATCTTTATCGGCTCTGTTTGAAACGGGACAGTATAGTTGGTTTTGTTGAACCCATGTCTGCATGCTCTGCAGTTGTTACATTTGTAAAAGCCACCACGTTTAGTTAGCCAATTAACATTTGGTCTAACTTCCGGGCTGCTTTTGACCAGTGCATCTTTCATGGATCTTCCTTTCCTGAAAGTAATTGCAGGGTATCTAGGAAGATCTTTGCCTATTATTGGGTCATTAAGTACTATCATCCAATTTTTGTTGATGATTTTGCGCAAAGCTTTATGCTGCTTATTATACGTTAGTATTAATCTTGTCACTTCATGTTGTGTGTTAGTAGAGTCAACTACTTCTGGGACCGTTCTAGATGTTAGTGCCTGTCTATCTTGATTGTTGGCTTTTCTGATGGCAGTTTCTATGGTTTTTACACTGTAGCCTCTGGCTAAAAAGCGCTGTTTGCTCTGTGCTTGGGCATGTTTTAAGTCTGAATCAGTACTACAAATTCGTCTGATCCTCAACATCTCTCCGTATGGAATACTGTGGATGAGATGTTGAGGATGATGGCTGGTGGCGTGCAATACGCTATTGCCTGCGGTTTTGTTGCGGTGTAGCCTAGTTTCAATCAGTTGATTATGGATAAAGACCTCGACATCAAGGAACTGTACTGAATGTTGGCTGATTGTGGCTGTGAAGCATAAGTTTAGATTGTTGATGTTAATTGATTTTATAAACTCACTTGCCTTTGCTTCAGTCGCCCGCCAGATAATAAATAGGTCATCTATATACCTGAGCCAGGCAACCACATGATTTTGTACTGTCTCACTATAATCTGTTTTTAACACCTTTTCCTCCCACCAACCCATGTGGAGGCAGGAGTAGGTGGGAGAAAAACATGCCCCCATAGCTACTCCTCTGGTTTATTGCTATACTTGATTTTCAAACATGAAATAGTTATTCTCAAGACAGAAACTTATCATAGTAAGCAACATTCGGTTATGATGGAATAAGTTCAAAGGTCTTTTGCCCAAATAATATTCAATTGCCTTTAAGCCATCTTTATGATGGATACTGGTGTACAGTGAGGTCACGTCTAAAGATATAAGCAAATAGTCAGAACACCATTTGTATTTAGACAATTGTTTCAAGAAGTCTCCAGTGTCTTGTATAAAGGAAGGCAACTCATGGACATACTCCTGCAGGAAGAAGTCAATGTACTTCGAGGTATTCTCTAGTAGACTTCCTCGTGCTGATATTATTGGTCTGCCCGGAGGTTTAGTCAAGTGTTTATGAATTTTAGGGATGAAGTTTATGTTTGGCATGGTAGGATGATCGTTTTTAAGGAACTTCAGTTCATCAAGGCTCAGCAATCCTGCACTACGCCATGCCATCAGCATGGAATAAAATTCCTTCCACGATGTTTTCACCACTTGAATATTGCTCTTTTTGTAACAGTTCATATCATTCAGTTGGTCTGTTGCCTCTTTCATATAATCTGTTCTTGCCCATAACACAATATTTCCTCCTTTATCCGAATTATGGACAATCACTTGATCATTAAGTTGTAGTTTTTTCATTCATTTCACATATGTTTCCTTTCGATGATCATATTTTTTGATTCCTCTGGCAGTTCGATACTGTAGTTGCTTAATTTCTGTGATAATTAATTCATTAAATACATCAATTCCATCTCTCGGCATGATTGGTTGAAACAATGATTTGGCTTTGAAGTTTGTGCGTGTTGCCAATGCCGTCCTGTGATTGTACGTTTTCATTTTGTAGCTGTTGAAGATCACTTAAAAGTTCAGCATCAGATGCTGTGAGTGTAGTTGTTATTGCGTCCTTGGTTCCTGGTATATTGCTTAAGTCTGTGCGGTTCTTGGCGCTTGTTGA
This sequence comes from Calotriton arnoldi, assembly GCA_963921515.1. Lineage (NCBI taxonomy): Eukaryota > Metazoa > Chordata > Amphibia > Caudata > Salamandridae > Calotriton > Calotriton arnoldi. Next base: position 587,564 of record CAWUFW010000528.1, on the reverse strand, counting down.
GTTTATTTGATGAAATTTGCTCAACTTTAACTTTCGTATAAATTTGAATACGTCAACTCGTGTCTGTACGTAGTCAAAATTACTCTCCGGACAATACGAAAGTCCGAGTGTATATATATAAATACAGTTTGCCGTTTCGCGAGCCGCACACACAGGATGGTAAGCGCTGCAAAGCTGACAGGCTGTTCGTGCAGGGACACGCACCTCTTACTCCTGCCGACGCGTTTCGGGCATTACGCCCTTCCTCCATGGGCATTCCACACAAATGATGGCAACAAAAGACCAGCAGTATATCCCCTCTATATTTATTCAATTTGGTGATGGCGCTCAGGTGAGTATAGCGCTAAGGATTATGGGATCTGTAGTCAAATTTAACCCCCAAGTGGGTTGCTGCCAACAATTGTCTTTGCAGCGCTTACCATCCTGCGAGTGCGGCTCGCGAAACGGCAAACTGTATTTATATATATATAAGGGAGCAGACACCGCCCACTGGGCAATTACTCACGAATTGGTGTCTGCTCCGCACGTACCTGGATTCCTGGGTTCGGGCTTTCCGTGTGAAATGACGTCAGCACTGCCTCAACCAATCGCACTGAGGTCAGCAGCTCAAAAAGGAGGGTGGAAGAATGTTTGAAGTGATTGGCAGCATTTGAGAAAGTTTAAATACGAAACGCGTCGTGCAATGCCATGTTTAATAAAGAGCAGCTTTCCCTGAAGTCCTGCGTGTGCTCGTCCTTCCTTCGGAACGGAGGAGAGGCTTGGTTGGATGTTTTAGGTGCAAGCCACGAGCACCTTTGTGAGCACCCACCCCTGAAGTGTCCGGCAGATTTGGTGGCAAGTTTGGAAGCACTACAGGTTCTGTGGTAACGCCGGATCGCCGCTTTCCCGAGCACAATTTGGCCGTCATTGATGGACAGCAACTTTGCGGGGGACACGCTGCTTACTTAAGCGTTGTGTACAGATTGACACCGGGAACTTTGCGGTGGGGTGTTGGACTCCGGAGGCTGCTTTCCCACCCTCATAACATCATGATCCCTACAAACAATGAATTCACATGGAGATGGGAGCAGACACCGCCCACTGGGGCAAGTACTCACGAATTGGTGTCTGCTCCGCACGTACCTGGATTCCTGGGTTCGGGCTTTCCGTGTGAAATGACGTCAGCACTGCCTCAACCAATCGCACTGAGGTCAGCAGCTCAAAAGGAGGGTGGAAGAACGTTTGAAGTGATTGGCAGCATTTGAGAAAGTTTAAATACGAAACGCGTCGTGCAATGCCATGTTTAATAAAGAGCAGCTTTCCTGAAGTCCTGCGTGTGCTCGTCCTTCCTTCGGAACGGAGGGGAGGCTTGATTGGATGTTTTAGGTGCAAGCCACGAGCAACTTTGTGAGCACCCACCCCTGAAGTGTCCGGCGGATTTGGTGGCAAGTTTGGAAGCACTACAGGTTCTGTGGTAACGCCGGATCGCCGCTTTCCCGAGCACAATTTGGCCGTCATTGATGGACAGCAACTTTGCGGGGGACACGCTGCTTACTTAAGCGGTGTGTACAGATTGACACCGGGAACTTTGCGGTGGGGTGTTGGACTCCGGAGGCTGCTTTCCCACCCTCATAACATCATGATCCCTACAAACAATGCATTCACATGGAGATGGGAGCAGACACCGCCCACTGGGGCAAGTACTCACGAATTGGTGTCTGCTCCGCACGTACCTGGATTCCTGGGTTCGGGCTTTCCGTGTGAAATGACGTCAGCACTGCCTCAACCAATTGCACTGAGGTCAGCAGCTCAAAAAGGAGGGTGGAAGAACGTTTGAAGTGATTGGCAGCATTTGAGAAAGTTTAAATACGAAACGCGTCGTGCAATGCCATGTTTAATAAAGAGCAGCTTTCCCTGAAGTCCTGCGTGTGCTCGTCCTTCCTTCGGAACGGAGGGGAGGCTTGGTTGGATGTTTTAGGTGCAAGCCACGAGCACCTTTGTGAGCACCCACCCCTGAAGTGTCCGGCGGATTTGGTGGCAAGTTTGGAAGCACTACAGGTTCTGTGGTAACGCCGGATCGCCGCTTTCCCGAGCACAATTTGGCCGTCATTGATGGACAGCAACTTTGCGGGGGACACGCTGCTTACTTAAGCGGTGTGTACAGATTGACACCGGGAACTTTGCGGTGGGGTGTTGGACTCCGGAGGCTGCTTTCCCACCCTCATAACATCATGATCCCTACAAACAATGCATTCACATGGAGATGGGAGCAGACACCGCCCACTGGGGCAAGTACTCACGAATTGGTGTCTGCTCCGCACGTACCTGGATTCCTGGGTTCGGGCTTTCCGTGTGAAATGACGTCAGCACTGCCTCAACCAATCGCACTGAGGTCAGCAGCTCAAAAAGGAGGTTGGAAGAACGTTTGAAGTGATTGGCAGCATTTGAGAAAGTTTAAATACGAAACGCGTCGTGCAATGCCATGTTTAATAAAGAGCAGCTTTCCCTGAAGTCCTGCGTGTGCTCGTCCTTCCTTCGGAACGGAGGGGAGGCTTGGTTGGATGTTTTAGGTGCAAGCCACGAGCACCTTTGTGAGCACCCACCCCTGAAGTGTCCGGCGGATTTGGTGGCAAGTTTGGAAGCACTACAGGTTCTGTGGTAACGCCCGGATCGCCGCTTTCCCGAGCACAATTTGGCCGTCATTGATGGACAGCAACTTTGCGGGGACACGCTGCTTACTTAAGCGGTGTGTACAGATTGACACCGGGAACTTTGCGGTGGGGTGTTGGACTCCGGAGGCTGCTTTCCCACCCTCAAAAAAAACATCATGATCCCTACAAACAATGCATTCACATGGAGATGGGAGCAGACACCGCCCACTGGGGCAAGTACTCACGAATTGGTGTCTGCTCCGCACGTACCTGGATTCCTGGGTTCGGGCTTTCCGTGTGAAATGACGTCAGCACTGCCTCAACCAATCGCACTGAGGTCAGCAGCTCAAAAGGAGGGTGGAAGAACGTTTGAAGTGATTGGCAGCATTTGAGAAAGTTTAAATACGAAACGCGTCGTGCAATGCCATGTTTAATAAAGAGCAGCTTCCCTGAAGTCCTGCGTGTGCTCGTCCTTCCTTCGGAACGGAGGAGGCTTGGTTGGATGTTTTAGGTGCAAGCCACGAGCACCTTTGTGAGCACCCACCCCTGAAGTGTCCGGCGGATTTGGTGGCAAGTTTGGAAGCACTACAGGTTCTGTGGTAACGCCGGATCGCCGCTTTCCGAGCACAATTTGGCAGTCATTGATGGACAGCAACTTTGCGGGGGACACGCTGCTTACTTAAGCGGTGTGTACAGATTGACACCGGGAACTTTGCGGTGGGGTGTTGGACTCCGGAGGCTGCTTTCCCACCCTCATAACATCATGATCCCTACAAACAATGCATTCACATGGAGATGGGAGCAGACACCGCCCACTGGGGCAAGTACTCACGAATTGGTGTCTGCTCCGCACGTACCTGGATTCCTGGGTTCGGGCTTTCCGTGTGAAATGACGTCAGCACTGCCTCAACCAATCGCACTGAGGTCAGCAGCTCAAAAAGGAGGGTGGAAGAACGTTTGAAGTGATTGGCAGCATTTGAGAAAGTTTAAATACGAAACGCGTCGTGCAATGCCATGTTTAATAAAGAGCAGCTTTCCCTGAAGTCCTGCGTGTGCTCGTCCTTCCTTTGGAACGGAGGGGAGGCTTGGTTGGATGTTTTAGGTGCAAGCCACGAGCACCTTTGTGAGCACCCACCCCTGAAGTGTCCGGCGGATTTGGTGGCAAGTTTGGAAGCACTACAGGTTCTGTGGTAACGCCGGATCGCCGCTTTCCCGAGCACAATTTGGCAGTCATTGATGGACAGCAAGTTTGCGGGGGACACGCTGCTTACTTAAGCGGTGTGTACAGATTGACACCGGGAACTTTGCGGTGGGGTGTTGGACTCCGGAGGCTGCTTTCCCACCCTCATAACATCATGATCCCTACAAACAATGCATTCACATGGAGATGGGAGCAGACACCGCCCACTGGGGCAAGTACTCACGAATTGGTGTCTGCTCCGCACGTACCTGGATTCCTGGGTTCGGGCTTTCCGTGTGAAATGACGTCAGCACTGCCTCAACCAATTGCACTGAGGTCAGCAGCTCAAAAAGGAGGGTGGAAGAACGTTTGAAGTGATTGGCAGCATTTGAGAAAGTTTAAATACGAAACGCGTCGTGCAATGCCATGTTTAATAAAGAGCAGCTTTCCCTGAAGTCCTGCGTGTGCTCGTCCTTCCTTCGGAACGGAGGGGAGGCTTGGTTGGATGTTTTAGGTGCAAGCCACGAGCACCTTTGTGAGCACCCACCCCTGAAGTGTCCGGCGGATTTGGTGGCAAGTTTGGAAGCACTACAGGTTCTGTGGTAACGCCGGATCGCCGCTTTCCCGAGCACAATTTGGCCGTCATTGATGGACAGCAACTTTGCGGGGGACACGCTGCTTACTTAAGCGGTGTGTACAGATTGACACCGGGAACTTTGCGGTGGGGTGTTGGACTCCGGAGGCTGCTTTCCCACCCTCATAACATCATGATCCCTACAAACAATGCATTCACATGGAGATGGGAGCAGACACCGCCCACTGGGGCAAGTACTCACGAATTGGTGTCTGCTCCGCACGTACCTGGATTCCTGGGTTCGGGCTTTCCGTGTGAAATGACGTCAGCACTGCCTCAACCAATCGCACTGAGGTCAGCAGCTCAAAAGGAGGTTGGAAGAACGTTTGAAGTGATTGGCAGCATTTGAGAAAGTTTAAATACGAAACGCGTCGTGCAATGCCATGTTTAATAAAGAGCAGCTTTCCCTGAAGTCCTGCGTGTGCTCGTCCTTCCTTCGGAACGGAGGGGAGGCTTGGTTGGATGTTTTAGGTGCAAGCCACGAGCACCTTTGTGAGCACCCACCCCTGAAGTGTCCGACGGATTTGGTGGCAAGTTTGGAAGCACTACAGGTTCTGTGGTAACGCCGGATCGCCGCTTTCCCGAGCACAATTTGGCCGTCATTGATGGACAGCAACTTTGCGGGGGACACGCTGCTTACTTAAGCGGTGTGTACAGATTGACACCGGGAACTTTGCGGTGGGGTGTTGGACTCCGGAGGCTGCTTTCCCACCCTCAAAACATCATGATCCCTACAAACAATGCATTCACATGGAGATGGGAGCAGACACCGCCCACTGGGGCAAGTACTCACGAATTGGTGTCTGCTCCGCACGTACCTGGATTCCTGGGTTCGGGCTTTCCGTGTGAAATGACGTCAGCACTGCCTCAACCAATCGCACTGAGGTCAGCAGCTCAAAAAGGAGGGTGGAAGAACGTTTGAAGTGATTGGCAGCATTTGAGAAAGTTTAAATACGAAACGCGTCGTGCAATGCCATGTTTAATAAAGAGCAGCTTTCCCTGAAGTCCTGCGTGTGCTCGTCCTTCCTTCGGAACGGAGGGGAGGCTTGGTTGGATGTTTTAGGTGCAAGCCACGAGCACCTTTGTGAGCACCCACCCCTGAAGTGTCCGGCGGATTTGGTGGCAAGTTTGGAAGCACTACAGGTTCTGTGGTAACGCCGGATCGCCGCTTTCCCGAGCACAATTTGGCAGTCATTGATGGACAGCAACTTTGCGGGGGACACGCTGCTTACTTAAGCGGTGTGTACAGATTGACACCGGGAACTTTGCGGTGGGGTGTTGGACTCCGGAGGCTGCTTTCCCACCCTCATAACATCATGATCCCTACAAACAATGCATTCACATGGAGATGGGAGCAGACACCGCCCACTGGGGCAAGTACTCACGAATTGGTGTCTGCTCCGCACGTACCTGGATTCCTGGGTTCGGGCTTTCCGTGTGAAATGACGTCAGCACTGCCTCAACCAATCGCACTGAGGTCAGCAGCTCAAAAGGAGGGTGGAAGAACGTTTGAAGTGATTGGCAGCATTTGAGAAAGTTTAAATATGAAACGCGTCGTGCAATGCCATGTTTAATAAAGAGCAGCTTTCCCTGAAGTCCTGCGTGTGCTCGTCCTTCCTTCGGAACGGAGGGGAGGCTTGGTTGGATATATATATATATATATATATATATATATATATATATATACACACATGCATGTTTTCGCCCAATACAAATCAATGTGATGTGATCAAGGTAACGGCTGTTACCGAAACGCGTAATGACTACTAAAGCGTGAAATAAAAAATTGCGTACCTAAAAGTGGAGTTTGTGCCCTTCTATTGCAATCGCACTGAGGAGGAAGTAAAGGAGGGGTGCTGGTTGGTGTTCTCGATATATATATAGGACTGCACCTGCCACTACATGGCCCCTCCTGTAATAGGCATTGTCAGCGCTTATTAACAGTTTTATTATTCCTGCTTATGGATTCACCAACACATTGAATGCTGGGGGCTGTAGTCCGATATTTGATCACAGCTGCCCGGTGTTAAGCAGGAACAGCTGATCTCCCACTACTGGGAGTGCCGTATAAATAGCACAGGAGGGAGAAGGTGCAGACTAGTGGTGCGTGGCATCTGAGGAAGGCAGGAGCAGCCGAAATGCATTATGCCAAGCCACAATTGGTGAATAAAGGGTTCCCACTTGAAATCCCCGCTGCCGAAGTGGCAGGTCCTGAGCGCCGGTGATGGAAGGTGCGCTCATGGAATGGCGTGTTCCGATTTGACAGACCAGAAATATGCAAGGTACTGAACTGTTGAGTTTGTGGGGAACCCACTGTGGTTTTTAAGAAACTGTGAAAGTGAATGGAGGCATTTTCTACAAGAACAGTGTGATGGACTATTATGACCAGAATGCACTAGCCCATTGGGGCGGGATCTACAAATACGCTGCAAGTGCGGCGTCACTACTTGCTTCCTTTCTTCAGTTGCCAAAGCCAGTGATCAAGGGCTGGAGTGCCCGTAACGCGTATGGCGGCAATTTGGTTTATGTACGCTGTAAGAGCAATGCTTCGTACCTTGCAGTCTGCTGAATAAAGAAGGATAATTTCACGTTGTGTGTGGTGCTTTCATGTGGGAGCACGTTCAATTGGAATATATATATATATACACACACACACACATGCATATTTTCGCCCAATACAAATCAATGTGAGAAGGTCATTTGACAACAATTAATTGGTTACAGCTGAAACACATCTAATATGCAGGAGTCTGAAACTCTTCCTCCAAGGAAGCATTGAGCAGCCTTGAAGGGAAGAAAACACTCATATCACAAATGTAAATGGGGCTAAAATGTGCAACATACAACTTGAAATATTCCCGGTCCTACCATGGCCTCACAAAGCTGTCAGTAAATACAATACTCTGCAAAGCTTTAAATCAGAAACTTGCACACAGTGCATACATGCAGAGTGGTGTACTATTTTTCACTTATTTCTCTTTATGAATATATTAAATATAATAATTTCTCTTTATTTATATATTAGATATATTATAGCATAATAAAATATGGTTTCATATCACCAATTGCTGTTTGCTCTAAATTCTAGTTCTGCAAAAGTATTTATTTTTATATATGATACTTTCACAATTAAAGTATTTGAAAAAGAAATTTGATTACATGTCTAGAATCTATTTTGCTCCGTGGGTCAAATCACCAGCTGGCTTTTTTACTGCAATATTTTCACATGGAACCAAATAACATTGTACATAAACTCCAATGCTAGTTGAAACGAATGGCGTCGTAGGACATATGCAATAAACAATTGCTTGGAGTCATATTTTAGACAAGTTCAAGAAGGTGCAAAAACTTTCTGGTGGTTTGTGTCTATTTCATTGTTACAGTTCCACATTTTCCTGTTCTAAATAAAGACCTGCCCTCCCCTAAAATGATGGCTCTGAATGTATAGTTAATTTATTGAGAGTTAATCCTTTGTGTCATATTCTTTCTCTCGCGGAGTTCTAACCCCTCACCACACACACACACGCTCCCACACACAAATTACTCTACCGGAATAGTCTGTTTTACATATCATTCTATACAATTATTGTAGCCAGAATAGTGACTATCAAAATATCATGAAGTTAAGCACCTTGATAATCTAGAACTTCAAGGTACATCGAAGGATTAGAGGTTGAGGGTAAGCTCAAGACATATGAGAGTGATGAGTAAGGTACAAGAAGAATAATGGGAGACCAAGACTTAAGATAGAAGAATAAGCGAGAGACTAAGACATAAGATAGGCGAGTTGAGGGGCTGAAGCGCACAGTGAACGAGAGAATAGAGCGACAAACCAGTTGAATGTGTGGGCAAGTGAGGAACAAAACACATGAAGGGATGGGTGGGGCACAAGCTGAGAAAGGCAAATTGGGGGGGTGACCATCTGAAAAAGAGGAGCAATAAGCAAGCCTGATGAGGGATGGTTCTGGGGAAGAAGAAAGAGGAGAGAGGGGAGTAAGGAGCAAGCACGGTGAGAGCTGAGGTCAAGGAACACAGTGAATGAGAACACAATTTGAAGCAATTTGGATGAGAGAGTGAAAATAGCTGAATGACAATTATAAGAGAAGAGAGTGAGGCACTAGCCAGATTGGGATAGAAGCAAAGGAGAAGCCAAATAACGAAGAGGAGTCAGGTTCAAGATGGAGAAAAGATGAGACTAAGGGCCTGATTACGAGTTTGGCAGTCCTAGAGCTGGCCACCACACCAGCGCCCCCAGTGCTTAATTTGTAAAAGGATAAGTGCCGGAGCTCTCGTCGGGAGGACACTGCAGATTGCACCTCACATAACCTATGCCAGCTGCCAATGACAGTACATGCACAGCTACTAACCTTCACACTCCTACAAGTGTGACAAGTCAGACTATTCCAGGCCCCCAAAGCCAGAAGAATGGCTTGGGAGGCAGGTATTAGTCATTGTTTATGTAAATTGAACAAATAAACTGCTGTTAATGTGTTCATACCTAAATTACCATGACAGCACCACCATGTGGCAGACTGTCATAGCCCAGGTGCTGGCAATAAGGTGCCGGTGTGGAGCACCGGAAAGCACCGGCTCAAATTAAGCACTAAGCGCCCCGCTCCAGGACCTCCAAAATCGACCGCCGGCCACCCGCCAGATTACGAGTAATCTTTTGGTCTGGTGGGTGGTCCTTTGGTGTTCCCACAGCGGTGCCTATTAAAACGGCACCGCAATGGGAACACCTAAGCCCGTTCCTGCACGGCATGAACTGTAAAGTCCTTGCTGTGCAGGAAAGGGGATGACTGCACACAGTGGGGCACTGCAGGCACCCCTTGGTCCTGAGGCAACAGGCAGCACCAAAAGAAGCCCTGGCAAAAATGTTCAAACCAGTCCCATTCCGTTCTTCCTCTCTCACATCTCTCTCTCCTTTTCTCTACAGCAACCTGGTGTGCCTACTGTAATTACTTGAGGAAGCTAGAGATAGTGGCAGAGCCAACAGCAGGTGCCCTCTGTCTTCAATAAACGGCCTCCAAAGGCTCCAACCCTCTGGGAAAATGCCCAGTGGTATAAACAAACAGTCCCTGCCTGGGAACAACACACCGCTCTGCCAATGCACCTCCATCCTGAGATGCTGCATTACAAACTACTTCTATTCTGTGGTCCATAAAGGGATCTGCCCTTCAATTCTATATCGTAGTATCTTCTGAGGCTCAGGTCTTTTTTCCAAGTTACCACCTCTTTTGCTCTTTTCTTTTGTCCACAACTTCTGCCACTTTTCATTTCTTCCTTCTTCTCCTATTATCCGTTTTTCTTCTGTTCCATCTGACATTTTTATTCCCCTTTGTACTTTTTCCATTTATATTAATTTCTCTAATATTTGTTTTACCCATCCCTTTTCTTCGGTATATATCCCCCAATCAATGGTAGCCCCATTTCTGTTTCTTTTTCTTACAACTCCCTTCTTTTCTTTCCTTCACCTTAATATACACTACTCTTTTCCCTCTCCACCCTTCCCCCTCACCTTCTCATTTCTACAGCACTTGTTTAGTTTTCGTCCTGTTTTCATTATTTTTCCCATCTCTCACTGTTTCTTTTTCTTCTCCAGCTCCTCTATATGTCTTTCCCTTTTCACCTCACTCATGTTATTTCCTCTCCAACCTATCTCCCTTTCGTGTCTCTTCCCCCTTCATCCATCTTTTCTTCTCTTTCTTCTCCCTCTAACTTTTCTTACATTTTACTCTCCTCTTTACTTTTTTCCTTCCCTCCTCTACTATTTGGTCAACTTTGTGTTCTCCTTTTCCTCTCCCTGTAATCCACTCTTGATGCTATTTTTTATCTCCCCGCCTTGCTTCTCCCTTTCGCCTTCCCGCTCCTTATCATGTCCTCACCTCTTCTATGAAGGTCCCCTGTATCTCCCTACAGCAGATGCCACGAGTTGAAAGGTGATGGCCGGCTCGAAGTCACATCGAAGGTAGCCAGGCATGAATCAAAGATTATCGAAAATGCGCCGTACAAACTCCTAAATCCAGCTCAATAAGTCTTTCACCGCCAGACTTCAGACTGGTATAAAGGGCCAGCGTCCTTTGTGGGTAGAAAATCTCTTTATCTCGCTCTGAGGTGCTGCCCAGGTTTAGACATTCATTTTCAAGGACAGAACACATCACTTGACCAGGTCTGTCTGAGTGGAGGTGCAATGCGCGTCTTCGTCTACTTTGGAACTTCACAGTCTAAGCCGGATCTTTGGACCTTTTATAGTTAATGCAAAGCTATTCTTAACATATGGTGCAGTGTACAGCATGATACCAGTGAGAGGCGCTATGGGAATGGCCAGAGTACATGCCATACATTGTTATAATTCGAAGTGCAAGGCTACCTTGTCATATTCCTTGCCTAAATGAGGATACATACTACAACATACAAATACCCACCACTCTGGAGACAGAACTCGCTTGTTCCCCACCCTGCATAAAAAATGCTTTCCCTAAAATAGATTTCTTCTATTTCTTGTAATGCTTTCTTTTTAAACTCCACACTTCCCTTTCGTTTAACTGTCATGCAGACCCATTTATCAATCTGTTAGTGCCAAGCAATTGTGCTATCCAGAATAGAAGTCTTGGACTCAGTAAAATGAAGGTTATCAAACAATATTTGGACTACTGTGCCCGGTTCATCTTCCCAGTAATAGTCCTCCCCTGAACCAGACTGTGTGAGGCAGTGAGCCTTCTTCACACACAAAACAACTCACCCAACCAACCTCCCAAATGTTGTGTCACTAGTGTTTTTAATAAACTTAGACAATACACAGCTTCATATGGCTCCTGAACCTCGAAAGAGCTTTTCTGTACGTCTGCCACAACTAACCTAAAGTGTAGAACAAAGGGTTCATGATTCACCTATATTTTAGGCTTGGGCAGTATTTCGATTGTGCCGGTGTAATCAGAGTAATTTCAGTAATTCGGTGTTACTCTTTGATGCAGAATTATCGATAATTACGCAATTACTCCTGCTCACAGAATTAAGAGTAATTTGGGGAATAAAATCCTACTGGAAGAGCACATTTAGCGAGCGCAAGCAGCCGTACTCTTCTCATTTAGAGCTGTTCGTTAGCGCAAGAAGGAAATTTGGACGCTAGAAAATAGTGCTAAATTCCAGTAGTAAGTTGGGGGAAAATCCTACCCCAAGAGCACATTTAGTAGGCGCAAGTGGCTGTTTGCACTCGCTATTTGTATTCTGTTACATTTAGTGCTATTTCTTAGCGCAAAATGCATCCTTGCTTTAATTTTGAATGCGAGGGTGCATTTTGGAAATAGCGCTAAATGCAGAATTACTCTTCTTACATAATCCAAGCGTAATATTGTAGAATTCGTAGGTAATTCTGCATGATTACACTACACAGAATTCCACAAGTTACGCTCACCTCTACTACATTTCTGGGTTGCACATCTCCTTTCAACCAATACCCTACCATTCAGGCCTGAAGCAGTCCTCCGATAAACAATAAGATTCTACCCTACAAAAAGACATTTATTTTTCGTTTTTTAGTGGTTAGAAAAAGGTGTATTAGTGATCCATGAGATATCATGGGAAAGCACTCAGGGGCCGATTCCGATCTCGGTCGGAGGCGCACCCAATACTATTCGGTCGGGAAAAAAGCCATGCGAAAGCCAGTTTCCCGACCGATCCGTACAGTACACCGAACGAGCAAGTACGATGCGCACAACAGCAAAAATCCCGGCCGAGCCGTACTCACCCAAACCAGGTCCTGTTCTCCGACCGAGGCGAATCCGGAAACGCCGAATCGAGTCGCACGGAAGGGAAAATGCAGCCCCGTCCGGCCGGACAAGTACGATGCGCTTTCCGTACGCGCCGAACCCGTCGCTACGCACGGCACGTCAAAGCATCCGGGAGAGGCGCACATAAGCTCCGAATCGCGCCACAACACGATCCACGGCTACGAGACGAACACAGCACCGACGAGGACGACGCGAAGCGACGAGGACGAAGCCAAGCGACGAGGACGACGCGAAGCAACGAGAAGGACGAACGACACGAACCAACCATGAATCCCTTCGTCCCGATCATACCAATATTCTACATCTACTACCGGAACAGGCACGGACGCGTACGGCGCAGAAGGTAAGTCAGACACCAACCACAAAACACATACAACACGTACACGACACATCACACACATACACTGGGAATCTGAATATACTTACACCAGCAACAGCAGCACCATAGGGGCGGGATGCCCATCACCAATGCCACATATGCACACAGGGGCCTGAATGCGCGCCACCACCCCAACCCAGGGGGGCTGGATGCCAACCACCACAACCACCCTCAACCAGGGGGGCAGGATGCCTACCACTACTACCACCCTCAACCAGGGGGCAGGATGGCTACCACTACTACCACCCTCAACCAGGGGGCAGGATGCCTACCACTACTACCACCCTCACCCAGGGGGCAGGATGCCCACCACTACTCCCACCCTTAGCCAGGGGGGCTGGATGCCTACCACCACCCTTAGCCAGGGGGCTGGATGCCCACCACTACTACCACCCTTAGCCAGGGGGCTGGATGCCTACCACTACTACCACCCTCAACCAGGGGGCAGGATGCCTACCACTACTACCACCCTTAGCCAGGGGGCAGGATGCCCACCACTACTACCACCCTTAGCCAGGGGGCAGGATGCCTACCACTACTACCACCCTCACCCAGGGGGCAGGATGCCCACCACTACTACCACCCTTAGCCAGGGGGGCTGGATGCCTACCACCACCCTTAGCCAGGGGGGCTGGATGCCTACCACTACTACCACCCTCACCCAGGGGGCAGGATGCCTACCACTACTACCACCCTCACCCAGGGGGCAGGATGCCCACCACTACTACCACCCTTAGCCAGGGGGCTGGATGCCTACCACTACTACCACCCTCAACCAGGGGGCAGGATGCCCACCACTACTACCACCCTTAGCCACGGGGCTGGATGCCTACCACTACTACCACCCTCAACCAGGGGGCAGGATGCCTACCACTACTACCACCCTTAGCCAGGGGGCAGGATGCCCACCACTACTACCACCCTTAGCCAGGGGGGCTGGATGCCTACCACCACCCTTAGCCAGGGGGGCTGGATGCCTACCACCACCCTTAGCCAGGGGGGCTGGATGCCTACCACTACTACCACCCTCAACCAGGGGGGCAGGATGCCTACCACTACTACCACCCTCACCCAGGGGGCAGGATGCCCACCACTACTACCACCCTTAGCCAGGGGGCTGGATGCCTACCACCACCCTTAGCCAGGGGGCTGGATGCCCACCACTACTACCACCCTTAGCCAGGGGGCTGGATGCCTACCACTACTACCACCCTCAGCCAGGGGGCAGGATGCCCACCACTACTACCACCCTTAGCCAGGGGGCTGGATGCCTACCACTACTACCACCCTCAACCAGGGGGCAGGATGCCTACCACTACTACCACCCTTAGCCAGGGGGCAGGATGCCCACCACTACTACCACCCTTAGCCAGGGGGCTGGATGCCTACCACCACCCTTAGCCAGGGGGGCTGGATGCCTACCACTACTACCACCCTCACCCAGGGGGGCAGGATGCCCACCACTACTACCACCCTCACCCAGGGGGCAGGATGCCCACCACTACTACCACCCTTAGCCAGGGGGCTGGATGCCTACCACCACCCTTAGCCAGGGGGGCTGGATGCCTACCACTACTACCACCCTCAACCAGGGGGCAGGATGCCTACCACTACTACCACCCTCACCCAGGGGGCAGGATGCCCACCACTACTACCACCCTTAGCCAGGGGGCTGGATGCCTACCACCACCCTTAGCCAGGGGGCTGGATGCCCACCACTACTACCACCCTTAGCCAGGGGGCAGGATGCCTACCACTACTACCACCCCCACTCATAGGATGGACAATGCATGACACAACAAGCACACCACAACCTAGGGAATGCAAGATTAAGACATCCCCCCACCACCATGACAAGCGTGTGAGCAGGCTGTGTCAAATGCCTACAACACCGAACATGACATTGAACATACAATGTGACCCCCTAGCACATGTGCCACACATATATGTGTGTGGCACCCACAATGCAAGCAGCCCATGACCATTGTGGCAATGGGGCCTAAACCCCCATCATCACAGTGACCAAAAGGCAAGTGTGGGGTCCATAGCTGAAGCACATTTTGACCATTGTGGCAATGGGGCCTAAACCCCCATCATCACAGTGACCAAAAGGTAAGTGTGGGGTCCATAGCTGAAGCACATTTTGACCATTGTGGCAATGGGGTCTAAACCCCCATCATCACAGTAACCAAAAGGCAAGTGTGGGGTCCATAGCTGAAGCACATTTTGACCATTGTGGCAATGGGGCCTAAACCCCCATCATCACAGTGACCAAAAGGTAAGTGTGGGGTCCATAGCTGAAGCACATTTTGACCATTGTGGCAATGGGGTCTAAACCCCCATCATCACAGTGACCAAAAGGTAAGTGTGGGGTCCATAGCTGAAGCACAGTTTGACCATTGTGGCAATGGGGTCTAAACCCCCATCATCACAGTGACCAAAAGGCAAGTGTGGGGTCCATAGCTGAAGCACATTTTGACCATTGTGGCAATGGGGTCTACACCCTCATCATCACAGTGACCAAAAGGTAATTGTTGACAAAGAAAGAGCTGCAACTGCCAAACTGCATGGATCATTCCTGGTCACAGAACCAAAAACTCATCTGTGGCAAAGTAGTGTATGTGTCCCATTGCAACATAAATTGGGGGAGCCAAATACTGCAGTGCAAATGAAACATTCCTTTGGCCATGTGCAGACAAACAACACCCATGGTGGCTGAGACCGTCAACAGTCATCAATGACACAATGACAGAAGTGACCATCAGAATGCAGAACCACATATTTGCACCAATGGGCACACAAATGCAGATACCCTGTGGAGACAGCAGATGTGAGGTGAACAGATACCATACCATGGCAGCAATGGGACACACAAACCATGATCACTGTGCTGACCGATGACCTAGGAGTCCCAGGGACAGCAGGGGAAACACACCAAACAACATACAGCCAATGGCACACCCAAGATATGCCAATGCAGTGGTGCAGATGCACAAACACAAACAGGCAGACCAACACTGTCATCATACACAGCAGGTGAGGGGTGGGGGTGCCATTGTCCCCAGGCAACAACACAACACATGAGGAGAGCTGAATACCAATCATACAGATGTGCATACACTGCCACACTAAGGTAACTCATGGATCCAAATCCCCTATGTGGGCAAGCAGGCATTGACAGGTGAGAGGGAGCACAAAACACACATGTCACACAGGCACGTAGGAACAACAACTGACACAGCAAGTCACAGACACACCACAGCACCACCCCCAGGGCCCCCACAATGTGGTGACCCTGGGCTGAAGAAAAATACCACTGTGATGACAAAGCTAAATGTCGTTCACACTGTGAACCACAGTCAGGTGTCCTGAGCAACTAACTACCATCACACCTACACAAGCACAAATCAATCAGCATGGCCAGTAAGCCAAGGCCAACATGGAGGCAGGGGACTAGCCGGGCAACAACTCTCATCTGCACACACTCAACACCACACCCCTCGACCTCCAACAATGTGCAGCAGTGAAGTACACATGCACTGGTGACATTGCACATGCACCCATTACTATTCCAGGGTGGTGGGTGGGAACCAAGGTGTAGAAACACATCACACATGGACACTCAACAAGACTCCTGAATGTCTGACACACTGCACACTACGCTGTACATGGACATGACGGCAATACCACACCGACCAATGGGATCCCAGCCACAGTCACACACCAATGAAGAAGCCAAGGTCACCCACAAAGAACACACATAGACAACAACCAACATTGCAGCCCGGACCCTAAGGAGTGCCAGCAGTCACACACACAACGTGTCACAATCACTGAAAGATAACACAAACTGGAAATCACATGACAGGGGCAAACAACAAGTGCCAAAGGGAAACCTGACTGTGACCCATCTGCGTCAGCACACAAACTCTGCCCTGACAGCAAACACACCTATGGGTGACACCCTGATGACCAGTAATGTGCCATGCACCCACATCACAGAGAACACAGGGAGAAGACTTTGGGGGAACATAGCTCAAGTCAGCAAGCATCACAAACAGGTACAACACTAGGGATCACAGCATGCGCAGATGAATGGAAGTGAACACACAGACATGCACATACAACACACACCTTGGGCGCAGGCAATGTCACACGTGTACACACTGCCATGAGGGGACTCCACTCCTGTGTGAGGAAAGCTGTGCCATATGTTGCCTCAGTAGGGCCCCATCATGTCAGCTGAGCACTTGGTCACACAATCAACAATTAGCACCAAATGAGGGCTCCCATCACATCAGCCTGGTCATGGATGTGCCAACGGAATCATCAGCACAGATCCAACACACTTGTATAGCAATGTTGCACTGACTACACGGATGAGTCCCTCCCCATTGATGCCCAAACCTGCATGTCCACTGGAGATGGCAACACGGTCAGGGAAGTAGACAAATGCAACGATGGCAGGCACAACAGATGTGCAGGGGTGGAAGCCACAGATGTGAAATTGCCAATGTAAGTAGGAAACCCATTGCCAAATACTGAACACATGACACCCTCAGATGCTGCTATTGATGACATGGATACACCACATGATAGGACACATTCCCCCTGGACCACATGGGTTCCTGCACAGTAACACTTCATAATCATGAGACCAGATATCACCATCACTGCAGCAAGGGCATGGTTAGCTGCACCAACAACATGTACATCTGAAGCATGAGCACTAGAGAAAAGAAAGTTGCTTTATTCAGCATATGTGTTGAGGCCAAACGAAGTCCTGAAAAAGAGCAAAGGCCAATGGCCAGTCCATTGTCAAAGTTCAAACAGGGTGACACTGGCAGATGTCACCCTACGCATGCCTGCACAATACCAGGGACAATCCACTAGGAGGGGCAACCGGGGGCAGGCCAGGCACCGCAGGGACAGGATCAGGGCTCACCAGGGGAGTCAGGGAAGGGGTGGTGGGTGCTGGAGAGCCACTGACAACTGCAGTGGAGGTGTCTGACATGGTGTGTGCCGGCACAACTGGGGGCATGACACAGATGTCGTGGGTGCCGGCACAACTGCAGTGGACCCTGCAGATGGGGTGGACAGGTCCGCCACTGCAGTGCCCAAGTCAGACAGGGCGGTAGTGGACTCCACTGCAGTGCCTACCTCCAGGGGAGGAGAATGGGGAACAGGCAAGGTGGGTTGGACAGAGGGGGAGGACACCCTCACCACATCAGTGGCACAGACAAGCGCAGCGGGGGTGTGGTGCTGGGAGAGCAAGTGGCAGGGGGAGAAGGCCGGAGCATCTTGGGGATGGTATATCTGTGGGTGGGGGAACCTGGGGCAGGGTGTGGTGGGGGCACCTGTGCAGTGGGGGCCTGAGGGATGGAGGACGGAGACCTTGTGCCTGAGCTGCAGGGCGGTGGCGGGGTCTTGCTCTTAGCACTCCGGGGGACTTGCGGGTGGGGGCCTCAGTCCGTCTGCGCCTGGGGGAGGGTGTCCGGGGGCGAGGGGCACTCTGCTCCGTGTGGGTGGGCTTCCTCTTCCCCCGGGATGCTGGAGCAGCTTCATCGGTGGGGAAGAGGCCGAGGTCACAGAGGAAGAGCTGCTGTGACTTTGGGGTTGCAGGTGAGGCAAGGGAGGGTGCTTTGGAGGGAGAGGGAACTGAGGACTGCGCAGTGCATGTGGATGCGTGTGTGTGTTCCAGGGCCCCATCCCCTGTGAGTCTGGCTTCAGTCCCCTGAATGTGCTTGCGTGTGCGTTTTGTCATTGGCGTGTGTGTCAGTGTGCTGGATGTGTGTGTGCTGGTGTGTGCCAGTGTGTGTGTGCCTGGGATGGGTAAGGTGCTGGGGAGTGTGGATGGAGCAGAGGCAGGAGGGGTGAGGGACCGTTTGAGGAGGGACACTGCTGCCGTCAGGGAGGAGTCCATGGACCTATTGCCCCTCTGTAGGTCAGACATGCCCGATGAGATGCCCTCCATGAACGACACCAGCTGAGTCAACAGCGCGGTGTGCGCATGGAGGACACTCAGCATGGCTGTCTGCCCTACATGGAGCTGGCGAAGGAGGTACACAGACTCCTCACTCAGGGCAGCAGGGGACACAGGGGCAGGGGGTGCGGTGCCTGGCCCAAAGGAGACACGCTCCCGGACATGGGAGCCTCCACGGACCTGGGGAATGGGAGCCGATGGGAGGGCGGTGGTGGTGCTGGTGGTGGCGGGGACAGCAACACTAGCTGGGGTGTGGTGGCTGCTGACACCCGCCTCCACAAGGGAGTCATCCTCCGAGTTGCTCTGGTCCTCAGCTGAGGTGGATGCTGCTGAGGACTCCTCGGTGTGGCTCCCCTCGCCCTCCGTGCCACTGGGTCCCTCCGACCACTCCTCGGCTGCTGACCCAGTCTGGCTCTCCGGCTCCTCCTGGTCCGTGGAGCTGTCCCCTTCCGTGGCCGTGGATGTATCTGCAAACAATGGGGAAACAGACAGACATCAGTCACCTGCACATAACGCACACACCACTGTGAGCACAGCACATCCCAGAGCAAGCCCTGGCATCATTAGTTGTACATTGCTAAAAGTGCACTAATTGAACAGGAGAAGTCAATTGTCAGTCTGATGCCAAGCATGGCACTCACATCCCACATGGCCTTGCACCCATCTGTCTGGTGTCTGTTGGATTGCAACACCCCAGTGTTGACACATGCACCAAGTACACAGTAGTTGGACAGTGCAGAGGACACGGTGTGGACACATCACAGCTCTTGCCACTGAGTCAGTACAGGTTTACGGATGTAAGGGATGCCCAGAGTCAAATAGGAAATGCATGTGATGCATACCAGCGACAGACACCATGATGCACCCATGTCCTGATAGCCAGCGCCACTATGGTGTGCATGTAGCACATGTCACTCCCCTGCAGGATCACCAATCAGTAGACACATGCCATGGCGGAGGCATGACTGCAAAGTCATACATCACTGTCTCAGTGATGTATGACTTTGCAGCCAGACAACAACACTCTGCACTGTGTCACAATAGTAGGTCATGGGGAATGCAAGTCCTGGAGCTGCACAAGTGCACATGTACATCCCCCACAACACATCCTCTTAACCCTCATCTGTCCAGGTCATACCTATTGGACATATGGGAGACCTGTGACACTACCCTACATGTCAGAATACAGGCATTGTGTAAGCAATGGACCCACCCATGATGCCCACCACAGAGTCAGGGAAACAGATGCTGTCTCCCACCTTGAGTCAAGCAAACTGCAAGGACACAGTCCTAAGTGACAGAATTCCCTGCATGTAAGGGCCACACCTGGGTATCAGATGAGGAGTGGGCAGTGCACAATAGAGGGACATGGCTCCTGGACAACATGACTGCTGTACTGTGGCAGTTCAACCTGGCCCGAGGAGGGCACATAACATGTTAGACAGAGTACACAGTGCAGTCTTTGACTCACCCCCTCCTTGCTGCTCTCTGGCCTTCAGCTGCCCATCCAGGTCTGGAAAGACCACCGCCAGGATCCTGAGCATGTGGGGGTCAGGGTCCGTGTTCCGCCCCTCCTGCGAGGAGGCGACAGCTTCAGCTGGACCCGTGCAATCCTCCGGGTCCAGCCCCGAAGGTCCTGCCACCTCTTTTGGCAGTTGCGGATCCGGCGCTGGTAGACCCCCACGGACCGGACAGCCCGGACGATGTCCTTCCAGATCTCATGCTTCCGATGGGCAGAAGCCTGTCAGGATGACAAAGTGATAAGGACATTACTACACATGCAACATATCCGTGCATGACACAGTTGCATATACATGTCGCAATCACAGGGGCACATGGTGTACCCAGGCAGTGCACGGCTGCCCATGGACAGTTTTCCAGAAGTCACTACATGGTATCATAGCATGGGGAGTAAAACCCTGTTCAGAAGCACTGTCACTGCACCATACCTGTCCAGTGCAAGTCACTACACACTATGGGGGTGACAACTACTCAGTGAGCCTGCTAGCCAGTGGTGTGCTGACTCTCAGCCTTGCTAGTCAGACAAAATGCACATTCAGAAAGGCAGTGCACAGAACACTCACCTGCTCCCCTGGTGTCCCATACAGCTTGCTGTACTGTGGAAGTAGGCTGTCCAGCAGGGCCTGGTTCTCTTCAAGGCTGAAGGCTGGGGCTCTCTCCACAGTACGTGCCATTGCAGGGTCCAGAGGGGCAGAGACAGCAGCAGTGCAGTGGCAGATGTCGTCCTGGAGCATGTAGTGCAGGCAAGTGGGCTCTCAGGGGAACATGCAGCAATATATATGTGCTGGAGAGGCAGATACTGTCCCTTGTGTCCAAAGTGATAGGTCCAAGTCGTTTGCATCTTCTGAATCTGGCCAATCCATGGAATAGCAGCACCAAAACACGCCCACAGCATCCTTCAAATCTTCAACTTCATGACATACATTATTTTGCAACATTGTTGTGGGTGACCAACTGATTTTCCAGCAACCGACTCGTTCGAATATTCAAAAACGCGTCCGTTGCCAGGCAAGCCCATTGTCAATGGGTGCGCACCGATCGGTCCATTGCTGTTCAACGCGCACAGGGGTACAACGCGTACCCGCACACATTGAATGCAATGGGCCGGCCGGAGGCACCGATCGGTCCATTGCTGTTCAACGCGCACAGGGGTACAACGCGTACCCGCACACATTGAATGCAATGGGCCGGCCGGAGGCACCGATCGGTCCATTGCTGTTCAACGCGCACAGGGGTACAACGCGTACCCGCACACATTGAATGCAATGGGCCGGCCGGAGGCACCGATCGGTCCATTGCTGTTCAACGCGCACAGGGGTACAACGCGCACCCGCACACATTGAATGCAATGGGCCGGCCGGAGGCACCGATCGGTCCATTGCTGTTCAACGCGCATAGGGTACAACGCGCACCCGCACACATTGAATGCAATGGGCCGGCCGGAGGCACCGATCGGTCCATTGCTGTTCAACGCGCACAGGGGTACAACGCGTACCCGCACACATTGAATGCAATGGGCCGGCCGGAGGCACCGATCGGTCCATTGCAGTACAACGCATCACTGTACATGTGACTGGCATATGTCAGCATGCCTGTCTCAGATGGACATATGCCAGCCACAGATAGCTCCCAGGGAGTGAGGGGCACACCTACATCACGACAGCCTGTCCAAACCTTATCATAAGGCATGTAAGGCTGCATTTCCTATTGTGTGTATGTTGGTGTACATGTTGTCCTGTGGGTGTCACCTGTGGGCAGCCACCCCCAGGCTGTGCACGTGTTCATGGGGACAGGATCCTGGGTGTTACGTGTACGTGACCACTGTGATGTGCAACTGTTCATATCTGTGCATGTGCCATGGTCACATTTCACAGTGGTGTTTGTGTATGTCATGTCACATACCCCGTGAGTCCCATGTGGGACGGTATGTTTGAGCCAGGGTGTCCCAGTGGCACAATAGTGATGGCCCTCCACAGTCTTTGTGCATGTAGTGTTTACAATGTCTCTGATTTCATGTGCACAATGGGAGACAGTCTCCACATCCACGTTGTGTGTGCATGGACTCTGATGTTGTGCGTGTGTGTCACAGACGTCCATGGCTCTCCTGCCATGGCAAGTGTGGCCACTACCTGTGGGGGTCATGTTTGTTTTGTTGTGGTGTACACATGATACTCCAGGTGATGCCAGTGTCCATGTGGCATTACAGGGTCCCTGGGAATGTGCCTGTCGTTGAGCTGTGGTGCCTGGGGCACATCTGTCCTCACATGTCACTGGGGGGTGACTGTGACACAGCATCATGATATCCAATGGGCCAACCTGGGACAAATTGATGCCACCTGTAGGACCGTGTTGACAGATGTTGGCCATGTATGTACCATAAATGTCGTTCCGGTACTGCACACTTCATGTAGTTGTGCCTCATGATGATGTATGTTGGGATCTTGAGTGTGTTCAATGCCGCATATGTGGGGTGACTGACGATCTTGCTTACTTCTCCTCTGCACTGCAGGGCTCCTGCTGTCCATCGGCCATTCCCAGACCTGGCAACGATGGTGGAACGGGACAGCATCCGACGGTACCGCTTCACCAGGCAGCTGATTGAGGATTTGGCAGTGCAGTTGTCCCCACATTTGCAGCCTGGCCGGCCGTATCCTACAGCGCTGACCCCCAAGGTGAAGGTGATGGCAGCCCTACACTTCTTTGCCACCGGTACCTTCCAACATACTGTGGCGTCTGCTGGTGGGATGTCACAGACCATGTTCAGCCGTGTGCTCCGCGATGTTTTGGCGGCAATGTTGCTCTTCCTGAACCGGTACATCTATTTCCCTAGACTGCGACGACTCACTGACGTGAAGAGTGACTTTTATGCCCTGGGGAGGATGCCGCATGTCATTGGCTCCATTGATGGGACACATGTGGCTTTGGTACCACCACAGGCCCAGGAGCAGGCCTACAGGAACCGCAAGCACTACCACTCGGTCAATGCACTGGTGGTGTGTCTTGCAGACATGACCATCACACACGTGTGTGCCCGTTTCCCTGGTTCAGCACACGATGCCTTTGTGATGAGGAGTAGTCGCATCCCCAGGTTGATGGCACAGATGCAGAACCAGCGTGCCTGGCTTGTCGGTGTGTACTGACTTTGTGCCATTGTGTGTGATCTGATCTGTAGTATTCCGCCCACTTTTCCAAGTCAGCTGATGTGCACTTGTCTGTCCGTAGGTGACTCGGGATACCCCAACATGCCGTGGTTGCTGACACCCCTCAGGAACCCTGTGACACCTGCCCAGATGCGCTACAATGAGGCACATGGTCGGACCAGGAGAGTGATTGAGCGGACCTTTGGTCTCCTGAAGAGCCGCTTCCGCTGCCTGGACAAGACCGGAGGGTCCCTCCCATATGCCCCTGCGAAAGTGTGCAAGATTATCATCGTCTGCTGCATGCTCCACAACCTGGCAGTGCGGAAGGAGTTGCCTCTCATCCAGGATGACGATGACCAACATCCGCCACCTGTGGAGGATCCTGGCCTGGACCACGATGCCAGTGACGATGATGATGATGATGGTGATGGTGATGTCCGCACACAGCTCATCACCAACTTCTTTAGCTGAATGTGAGTATCCTGAGGTGTCATGTGAATGATGTGAGTTGGCATGATGTGTGGGTGGTGCTCTGGTGCTGTTGGAGTGTGTCCATGGGCTACTTGACAGGATGTGTGTTGCGATGTGTGGTGACAGGTGGGCTGTACTCCCCAACAGTGTTGACATGCTAACTTGGTTCTGGGTGGGTATCTTGTAACATGTATTGTGCATGAGTTTTGCTGTTCTGTCCTGTACTGCATTGCTTTTGACTGTGTGTCATTTCTGTCCTTCACAGGGTACTTTCAGATTCGTTTGGTGAACTGTGTCCACCGACGACGTGATTGCACATCCAGGCTGGTAGCTGTTGTGTCCCTACAGGTGATGTGCGCCACACCCATGGACTTCCTTCTGTCTACAGTTGTTGACTGTGTGCCCGCTACCAGGTGGGGTTACCTTGCATCTGTAGTGGTTACGGCATGTTGCTACTGTGTAATAAACCTGTGCTTCACTTAGTGATGTGCGTTGTCTGTGGTCACACATTTGACTGCCATTTGCTTACTGCACCTGTGGGCTACTTGACTACAACTGGGAATGGGTGTGGTGTCTGTGCATTGCACCGTCTTCCCTGGCAACATCAGTGTAGGCAATGAGTCAGATGGCCTAGGTGTGTATGTGTTGTGTAGCCCTGGTGGTGTGTCTCCCTCATATGTGTCACGTTGCCTGTACTCACATGCCTGTGTTGTCCTTGCTGTTGCAGTTCGCATACACTGTGTAATTTTGCAGTTCATCATCCCCATAACAGCACCCACGTTGGAATCACGACAGAGGCAAGTATGGTGTATTAGTGTGTTTATTGTGATAATAGTGCATAGGATGGATTGTGCTGTACATGAATCTTGCAATCCCAAGTTCCTAGATGAATAGAAAGTCCAGGTAGACAGGATCCCCAGTATCGGGGCCACTGTTGTCTGACACATTGTTCCAACTTATACTCCCCATGCAATGTGTGGGAGTAGTGTTGCCATCAACAGGGTGAACAGTCTGTGCACAAAGGCGAAAATCCAGAACAGGTTCAGGGTTCCTGGGAGTTGCGCTTGGCCATCAGCCTCTCACTTTCCCCTCCTCGGACGACCCCTCTTCTTGGGGGGCCCTCAAGTGCAGGCTGCTGCGGTGCAGGGGACTCTCCGCCAGAGTCCTCCTCCCTCCCTGTGGCAGTTGCAGTTTGTTCGGTACCAGATGTTGTTGGCACACAGGGAGGTGTGGACTGGTTGCTGTTCATCTGGCGGAGGCATTGTAAAATGTCCCTGTGCACCGCCGTCATCTCATGTAGTACATCCCACTTGGACTCCACGCGGGTCATGTGGGAGTCCACACGTGACATGTGGGAGTCCACACGTGACATGTGTGACTCCACTTGGGACATGTGGGAGTCCAAGCGGGCATGATGGGCAGCCTGCTGCTGTTTAATGTCTCTGAGGAGCCCCACTACCTGGCTGAGCTCTCCGGTGCTGGACTGGTACGCATCAGCTATGCGTACCAGTTGTGGGTCTTCATGCACACCAGCAACGTCTGCAAGCAGCGACCTCTGTCTCCCACCCCTCCCACCACCCCTGCTGACATGTGCAGTGTGTGCAGTTGCACGCACAGATAACCCTGGTCCACCTTGGGGGTTGGTGGTGGTGGTGGTGTCCATGGCCCCAGGTTGGTCCAGGGTCACTGCGCTGGTGTTGTTCCTTATTCTGTCCATGTCGGCAGGGATGGTATTCGTGGTGACAGTCGTTGGAGGGGTGGGTGCAGGGGGTGCAGCTGGTGGACCTGCTGGTGCTGCAGCTGGTGGTCCTGCTGGTGCAGCATGTTGACTTGCACCGGATGTGCCAGGTTGTTCTTCATCGTCCGAGGAGGACAGGGGCTGTACGACGCCAGTGAGCTCGGCATCCTCTTGAGCCTGGGACTGGGACTCCTCAGCGTCTGCTGCTGTGTCCCTATCATCACCTGTTTTTGGGAGACACAAACAATGTATGTCATGTTTCTGCAGGCATCAGTGGTTGACACACCTGACAGTTGTGACTGTGCCTCGGGGTGCGGGCCTGTACATTGTATTGTCCTAAGTTGTCACAGTCAGGGGTTGATATTGGTGTGGCACATTGTCCTGCATTATTTGGGCATTTCTATGTATTCTCTGGGGTGTGAACATGGTCTGCATTGATTGTGTTTGGTTGACAGCCAGACCTCCTTCCCACCCACCCACCCACCCAGTCAGTTATCCCACCATGGAACGTGCTTGCATTGCAGGGAGTGTAAGTTGTCTCTCAGGATGTCAGTCAGTGGTGTCCTGCTGTTTGTTGGTGCACAGTTGGCAGCAGGGCCTTGTGCTCCCCACAGCAGTAGCCAGTGTCAGCCATCTTGTGAGTCCTTCTCCACTCCCTGTGATGTGAGCATGGTTCAGGGTGGTGTTGATGGGACAGTTGTGGGGGTGAGCTATGTCTGTGACTACGTCTCCCATCATGCTATTGCCTCCACCCCCTTCCCAGCATGCCCATGCTTCCTTCCTTTGACTCTGCTTCCCTGTGGGGTGGGCTGGCTGTGCTGACAGGATGGCTGGGAGTGTTGTCCTGGCAGTTGTTTGGCTAAGAGTTCCAAGAGTGTCCCTGTGCTTCACACAACATAACCCAGGGTGGTGGTGCTTTGTGGGATCTTGTGTTAGGATGGAGGGCATTGCATTCTACCAGGTGGGTACTGTGGAGTTTGTGTTGGGGGTGTGAGGGGAGGTGCTGGTGACTATAGTCAGTGCTGCAAGTCCCCCTTCCCACCCAGCCAGCCAGATATCCCACCATGGAACGTGCTTGCATTGCAGGGAGTGTAAGTTGTCTCTCAGGATGTCAGTCAGTGGTGTCCTGCTGTTTGTTGGTGCACAGTTGGCAGCAGGGCCTTGTGCTCCCCACAGCAGTAGCCAGTGTCAGCCATCTTGTGAGTCCTTCTCCACTCCCTGTGATGTGAGCATGGTTCAGGGTGGTGTTGATGGGCCAGTTGTGAGGCTGAGCAATGTCTGTGACTACGACTCCCATCATGCTATTGCCTCCACCCCCTTCCCAGCATGCCCATGCTTCCTTCCTTTTGACTCTGCTTCCCTGTGGGGTGGGCTGGCTGTGCTGACAGGATGGCTGGGAGTGTTGTCCTGGCAGTTGTTTGGCTAAGAGTTCCAAGAGTGTCCCTGTGCTTCACACAACATAACCCAGGGTGGTGGTGCTTTGTGGGATCTTGTGTTAGGATGGAGGGCATTGCATTCTACCAGGTGGGTACTGTGGAGTTTGTGTTGGGGGGTGTGAGGGGAGGTGCTGGTGACTATAGTCAGTGCTGCAAGTCCCCCTTCCCACCCAGCCAGCCAGATATCCCACCATGGAACGTGCTTGCATTGCAGGGAGTGGAAGTTGTCTCTCAGGATGTCAGTCAGTGGTGTCCTGCTGTTTGTTGGTGCACAGTTGGCAGCAGGGCCTTGTGCTCCCCACAGCAGTAGCCAGTGTCAGCCATCTTGTGAGTCCTTCTCCACTCCCTGTGATGTGCGCATGGTTCATGGTGGTGTTGATGGGACAGTTTTGGGGCGGGCAATATGTGTGACTGCGACTCCCATGATGCTATTGGCTACACTGACTTGGCCAGCATACACAGAATTCCTTCCTTTGAGTGGTCTTCACTGTGTGTTGGTGTTGTTGTGGTGGCTACATGTGTGGATGTGTTTGTTAGTTCTATTTGTGCCACTGCCTAGCTGTAGTTGTGGTTGTGTTTGTACATGTGTTGGCACAGTTGGATGTGACTTTTTTGATGGCATGTGTTGTGTTTCTCTGACTGACATACACATTTTGGGATGATTCTGTTCTGGTTGCTGTGTGATTGCTATGAGTGCATGGTTTGACTCTCCCCTTGACAGTGATGTGTGTGTGTTTTGTGGCAGTATATTGTGTACATTTGTTGTGTACTCACCAGGCTCTGGGATGTCCTCTAGTCCATATATGCTCACTGGCGGTAGGATGGCCCGCACCTTCTCCTCCCAGGGCCTGAGGTATATTGGCTTGGCAGGAGGGCCACTGCCGGTGTGTTGGCTGTTGATGTAGTCTTGCTTCAGCAGTTTCCGTACCCTCCTGCGCACGTCATACCACCTGTTCTGGATGTCGGTCTTTGTGCGCCGACATGGTGATTGGGCGTTCACCCTGTTGATGATCCTCTCCCACATCTTGGTTTTCTGCGACATGGGGGTCTGTTGGACCAATGTGCCAAACAGCTGTGGCTCTACCCTGAGGATCTCGTCTACCAGGACTTCCAATTCACAATCTAGGAACTTGTGATTCTTCTTGGGGGGCATGGTGATGGGTGGTGATGGTGAGTGATGTGTGTGTTGGTGTGCAGGTGAGGGTGTGTGAGTGTGTGTTTTGCTGGGTGTATGTGAGGTAGGTATTTGTTGGTGTGCTAATGGTGTGTGGCTTGTGTGAGGGATGAGCTGTGGGTGTGTGGTTGCTTTCTCTTGGGTGCTGGCAGTGGAATGGCATTTGCAAAGGCTCATGGTAGTGATTTGTGTCCTTTATATAGGTGGAGTTGTGGGTGTGTCTTTGTTCTCTGTCCCCACCCCCCCAGTATTTATTGGCTTGGTAATTGCTTGTTTGGCCTTTTTTGGTTTATTTTTCCTTTGTGCTGTTTGTGTATGTTGGAAACGTTCTTGTGACCGAGTCGGACCCTGCATTGGTCTCGTACGGTGTTTTCCGTTTCGCTCACGCTGTGTTTGTGCAGTTTTGTATGCTGCGTACGCGTCGGTCGCGGTGTATTGTATTGCTTCGGCTCGGTTTTGTATGCGTGTCGGTCGTACGGCTTGTCCTCCGTCCGACTCGGTCGTGTTTTTCGCGCCTTGCATCGTACTTTGCGGGTTGGAGTTGGCGGGTACGATTCGGTCGGATTTGTTCCGGGTGCGTGTCGGTCGGTTGGATTCGCGTGTTTTTCCGGCCGGATTGCTATTTTCCGAGCGGCTCGGTCGGTCGGCTTGGTTTCCTGACGTGTCGGTCGGATTTATCGCGGCTTGCATCGTACTTGGCGTGTCGGGCGCCACTGGTACGTGTCGGTCGGTATTTTTTCCGGATCCGAGTCGGTCGGTGCTTTTTCCGGCCCGAATCGGAATCGACCCCTAAGTGTTTTTAAAATACCCCTCACACACTAAGAATCCCTTAGTGTCATGCTTCATCATAGGGGTCTTCCCGTCCCTCTACGGGGCGGGGCGTGCTTTAACCTACGGAGACGTGGGAGCACTTTTTTTGTGAAAGAGGCTATGTGTAGTGTGAGAGTGAGAGTGGTAGGGTCTATAAAGAATGTGGGGTGAGTTGTAAAAATTCCCTGGCTAGTGGAAAACACAAATTTTATTCACTTCCCTAGCTGGAAATATTAAAATGTGGGGAGAGACGTAGGGGGTATACTTTAATGAGATGCCCCCTACTGGGTCAACATGTTTCGTAAGCCGTCCCCAGGGCTTACTCGTCAGGACCTAATAAGATCCCTACTGCACTCAAAATATATCTGCTGTTTTATATATATTGTATGCCTATTTCTTAAAAAAGTCATGCAAAATTAGCATGTCAGAAAAAAGGGGGAAAAAATGCCCCTTGTAGTATCGAAACCGAATTGGTATCTGTAGGGATAGATGAACATGGAATGAACAACTGTGTTGTTTGTTTAGTTAAACACATCACCATAACGTGGAACCACATATTTTGGCAAAAATTTGCCGTGATATATTTTTCTCAAAGTTCAGGTGCACCTCACTTGTACTTTAAAAGCGGGTGTTGTGCTGCCCGAATGGTGATAAATCAGAGTTATTTGATAAAACACACGTAAAAACATAAAAACACGATCACTTACACACACATGTATCTTTTCTCAACATGCTTTCTGGTTGGTAAATGGTGGAAAAGGCAAAAAAGTCACCTTTGTAAACTTTTTTAATGGTATATCTGAGGAGCATATGAAGGAAAATCAATCATACATCCACTCATGCAAACGTCCGAAAGAAGCATCTATGCTTTTCGTTATTTGTAAACTGACTAAGTGGCATAATTTCATAATCATGATTTAGTAATGACACATAGATAAGCGTTTTTGAAAAAAGGCACAATGTACATACGCTATTTGGAAGGATAGTCTGACTCCATGAGCTGGCACTGAAGGAGAGGTTGCCTCGTAATATACACTGCAGGTAAAGTGGGAGGTCACAGAATGTTAGGTTAACCCATTCTCACCGCATTAGTAAAACGAGAAAATCAAGGGGCTCGTAATGTTCAAGAAGCGAGCCGTGTTTAAAGACCTGCTCAAGTCTTACTCACATGATAACGGCTTTGCCCTCGCCCGTAAATACCTTCGTGCAGCTCCGTGGAACGTTTTGTGTACATTCACGCCGTGTTTATATCTGGTCACTAATTGAAGAAAGACCCGCGCCCAGTAGGGGGCATCTCATTAAAGTATACCCCCTACGTCTCTCCCCACATTTTAATATTTCCAGCTAGGGAAGTGAATAAAATTTGTTTTTTCCACTAGCCAGGGAATTTTTACAACTCACCCCACATTCTTTATAGACCCTACCACTCTCACTCTCACACTACACATAGCCTATTTCACAAAAAAAGTGCTCCCATGTCTCCGTAGGTTGAAGAACGCCCCGCCCCATAGCGGGACGGGAAGACCCCTATGATGAAGCATGAAACTAAGGGATTCTTAGTGTGTGAGGGGGATTTTAAAAACACAGTGCTTTCCCATGATATCTCATGGATCACTAATACACCTTTTTCTAACCACTAAAAAACGAAAAATAAATTTCTTTTTGTAGGGTAGAATCTTATTGTTTATCGAAAGTCTGAACAGGAGGTTGATTCTATCTTTATACCTCTTTACTCCCTCCTCCATTTGTTATTTTTCTTTTTTTCTGAAGCAGTCCTCGTCTGAGTGGATCAACCCCTGTATTGCCTCTGCAAGAACCAACCCAACAGCCTCCTAAGCCAAGATGATGGGGAAAGCAAATTCAATGGGGATGATGAAGAATGAAGTTTTAACACTTTTAACTGCCCGCAAAAAAATAATAAGTTAGAGTTAGTGAAAAAAGAACAGCTGCTTTTTCACCGCAGATTAAAAGAGCTGTGAGCACATCCAGATAATTAAGCAGTTCAGGACAAGGATTGGAAAAGAATTTTGGCAGGGCGAAGACCTGGTCTAATTTTGTTCTGAGGAAGCCCATGAAACATACATGAGCTGGAATGCATCGACTCATTTTTGGGAGGTGGCTTATGATTCGTTAGCGAAATTGCAAGGTGAACATTTAAGTCAGCCATAGAATGAATCAAAGAACTATTGTTTCCCATGAAAAATTCCTTCTATTATTAATTAATACACATTCCAAGGAGTACAAGTGTATTAGTTTTTATATATATGTTTAGAAGACCATTTTGAACAATACTAATTATTATTTTCTGAAACATTGTTTGTTATGGAATAATAAAGTTATAAATAAGTTGGATTGGATTAAATTTTTCCATTTTACAAAGTAAAACAGCGTAACAGTGGTGGTTTAAATATATCGAATATGGCACATGGATTTAATACAGTATCAGCAGGTGATTGATGAACCAGCTTGTTGTATATAAAGTTGTAGTTGATTGATCACCGTTTAAGAATATTTATGCACATTAACACATTTCCCTACTCTACTCTTCTATATTTGGCTGGTCTAAATAAATGGCAGAGTCGATCTCAGATCTCAGAAAAGTAACATTAAGCCAAAGAGCTCTCCTGTCTTGAAAAAACATAATTAAAGGATCTTGGAACTATAGGCTGCCAAAGTCTCCAATCCTGTGATCTGAGATAATAGTGTTGAGAATGACAGCTTCTCCTTTAAGAAGAACTAGGATAATCTCCCCCAGGCAGAGAAAATAGCTGTCTGTATAGTTTTTAAATCTAGAGGCAGATTCCAAAAGATGTTGGAATAAACTACTGTATATTACCCATCCCTAAACCCTAAAAACCCTTACCACTACATACTCTACCTATCTCCGAACCCTAAAAGCTACTTACGATCCCTAAGACTATCCACCTCTAAATCTTAAAAACTCCTTACTACCTGTAAACATTACTGCTAGAAATTGGGTTTCTGGTTTGCAGCGATATGCACTCTGTCCAAGCAGGTACCACAATTCTAGTCAGGGTAAGTCAGAAACACACTTTAAATTAACCTGTGCTCACCCTATGGTAGTTTGGCACAGATCAGTGAGGCTTAACTTAAGAGGCAATGTGTAAGGTATTTGTACACACAACACACAGTAGCACAGTGAAAACACCACAGAAGGACTCCACACCAGTTTAGAAAACTAGAGAATATTTTTATGAGTAAAACAAGACCAAAACGGCAAAAATCCAATAAGTAGGACTCAAGATCTGAATTTTTAAAGAATAAAAAGTTTTGTAGTGCTTAGAAATAAATAGCGCCAACCAGGGTCACACTTGGCTGGGTCAAATCCAAATGTTCAGGCCGACCGCGATGGAGCACAGGTCGGATACCAGCCTTGGCCCGCTGAAACAGTACCTTGGATAAGTCAGTGCTGAGGGCGATGCCGGGAGCAGCAGAGGTGATGCGTCAATGTCTATCCTTTCGAGGAAGGCGAGGCATCGGTTCCAAGCTGCGCAGTGTCGAATGTGTGTCGAAGGCGCGGAGCACCGAAACAATGCGGCGAAGTTGAACCGCTGAATTGAAAGTGATGCATCAGCGCAGAGTCATGCAACAACGAATATGCGGTAAAGCCTCGAGGCGAGGTGAGGTTTGCAGTCCGTCCAGCAGTGGTGATGTGTCGGCGTTGAGGGAGATGTGCTGGTTCCGATCAGTGCAACATCCTCAATGCGTGGATTTTCACAGGTGCAGCACGTTAAACCCACTTTCACGGGCCCAGGACTGGATTGGCACCACTTGGCAGAGCAGGACTCATTGCAGACAGATTCCAGGTGCTGGTTGCAGGTTGTAGGTTGAAACAGGAGGTAAGCTAACAAGCCTGTGGAGATACTTTGGATCTGGGATGTATAGATGCAGGTCTAGTCCTTCTCACTCCCAGGCAAGAAGCAGCAGGCAACAGGCCAACACAGCAAAGCAGTTCAGCAAAGTGGCAGTCCTCCTGGCAGCACAGCAGTCCTTCTTACAGGTAGAATGCCTGTAGTTCCGGAAGTGTTCTGAGTTGGTGGTGTCAGGGGTCCAGTACTTATACCCAGTTGTGCCTTTGAAGTGGGGGAGACT
The DNA here is from genome assembly GCA_963921515.1 of Calotriton arnoldi. Taxonomy (NCBI): domain Eukaryota; kingdom Metazoa; phylum Chordata; class Amphibia; order Caudata; family Salamandridae; genus Calotriton; species Calotriton arnoldi. The sequence goes on along the minus strand of CAWUFW010000528.1, from coordinate 554,565 downwards.
TCAAAGAGAGGTCTTTGAAGTGCACAATATCCCTGCCCTTCCTGCCCTGGCTCCAGACTCACTTCAGGAGGGTATGCAGCTCTTTTTTTGGGGACAGGCACAGCCCTTAGGGCTGTCCGGGGGCTAACTTAGGGGTGACATATGCATTAAAAAGGAAGGTTTGAGCCTGGCAAGAGGGTTATTTTGCCAGGTCGACATGACGGTTTAAAACTGCACACACATGCTCTGCAATGGCAGGCCTGAGACATGTTTAAAGGGCTACTTAAGTGTGTGGCACAACCAGTGCTGTAGGCCCACTAGTAGCATTTAATTTACAAACCCTGGGCACATGTAGTGCACTTTACTAGGGAGTAATAAGTAAATTAAGCATGCCAATTGTGGATAAGCCAATGTCACCATGTTTAAATGAGAGAGCACATGCACTTTAGCATTGATTAGCAGCGGTTAAGTGCTTAGGGTCCTAAAGGCAACAACAAATACAAGGTCAGAAAAACAGCAGGAGGAAGGCAAAAAATTTGGGATGACCCTGTAGAAAGACCAGAACCCTTAAAACCCTTACTATCCTTAAATACTACCCATCCCTGAACCCTAAAACTCTTTAGTAATCATCTACACTAACCACCCCTGAATCCTAAAAGCTCCTTACCACCACCATAATACTATATTCTCCCCTGAACCCTAAAACGTTCATACTATTTCTATACACTACCCATCCCTGTATCATAGAAACTACCTTACTACTGCTATACACTACTCATTACTGCCCCTTCAAATCTCCTTACTACCTTGATGCACTACCCATACATGAACCCTAAAAAGTCATTTCCACCCCTATACTCTACCCATACCTGAATCATAAAAATCATTTACTACCTCTAAACAGGTGTGAGGAATGTATGTGAGTTGAAGTCCTGTGGAGCAGAGATGTCTTGTTGGTCGGTTGAAGGAGATGCGACTGTTCAGGTAGGTGGGGCCTAAGTTGCATAATGCATTGAATGTGTATGAGGAGTTTGAAATGAGCACATTTGTGTGTTTGGAGCCATTGGAAATAACTAAGATGTTATGTGATGTGAGTTCTGTGTGGGAGGTTGAGGATGAGTCTGGCTGCCAAGTTCTGGATGGTTTGTAGTCTTCGGGTGGGTTGCTTAGCGATCCTGGCGTAGAGTGTGTTCCCATATTCCAACTTGCTAGTGTCTAGGGCGTGAGTGATGTTTTTTTTGTGTTGCTTGTGAGCCATTTGATGAATTTCCTGGCATCTTCAGGGTGTGGAAGCTGGATGCAGTAACAACTTTGTGCGGTCATCTCCAGTTTGCTGTTGATGATGATTCTGAGGTTCCTCTTGTGGGTGCAGGTCCGAGTTCCAACGGCTAGCAGTTGGAGTCCCATTGTGAGATGTTCTTGCCAAAGATGACTACTTCTGTCTTGTGGACAGTGAGCTTAAGACAGTTGGATTTCATCCAGTTAGCGACTTCAGTCATGCAGGCGGTGAACTTGTTTCTTGTGTTGGGGGTGTCTTGCCCGAGATGGAGAGTATAAGTTGTGTGTCTTCAGCGTTGAAGAGAATGTTGAGGTTGTCTGCATGGACAACAATGGCCAGAGGGAACTTGTATGCGTTGAAGAGGGTGGGGCAGAGCGATGAACCTTGAGGCACTCCTCAGATGAGTTTGGGGGCTTCTGAGGAGTAAGGTGCCAGGCTGACAGCTTGTGTTCTATTCATTAAGAACGAGCAGATCCAGCAGAGAGTTGGTCCTTGGATGCAGGTGCCTTATGAGGATGGAGTGTGAGACTGTGTCAAATGCTGCAGAGGTCCAGTAGAAAGAGGACTGCTCTGTATCCTCTGTCAAGGATGATGCGGAAGCTGTCTGTGGTGGTGATAAGTGCTGTTTCTTTATTGCGGTTGGGCCTGAATCTGGACTGCATGGCGTCAATGAGCTGGTGGTTGGTGAGGTGGTTGGTGATGCATGGGTTGATTCGTTTTTCTAAGCTATTTACCTGGTATAGTAGGATATGGGGGCAAATGTCCAGGTGTCCAGAAATGTGGTGAGTCAATGGAGGCGTTAAAGAAGGGTGTTAGTGCTTTGCTGATTGTTAGGAGTCCTTTGGTGAAGGTATGGTAGGGTCAAAGGTCAGGTGGACCCCCAGATGGATGGTCTGAAGTTTCAATGGTGTTGACAACGTGGCACAATGTCAAGGTCTGCTCTTCCGCCTTGATAGTCGAAGTTGGTGTGATTTTGTTACAGTAAAAGCCAGAAAGCTGGTTGCAAAGGCCTTGCAAGGGAGTAATATTGCTGTAGGTGCTGTAAAATCTTTGATGATGGTGAAGATTACCATGCTGCTGTTAGTGGACGCATCTATGTGAACTGCAAGAGTTGTGCACTTTGCGTTTCATGCCTGCTGGTGGTAGCGTCTTAGGGTGGATTTTAACATGTCTTTGTCTGTTGTGTCTTAATTGTTCTCCATTTGCACTCGAGTTGTTTGGAGTGGCTTTTCGTCAACCTGAGTTCCTCTGTGTACCAGATGACCTGTGGTCGTAATCTTCCCATTCGAATGCACTTGAGGGGAGCCAGGGTGTTGGCACATGCAGTGATCCAGCTGTTGATTTTGCCAAGTTGCTGGTGTGCTCAGGCCAGTGCGAGGAGAGGGCAAAATCCCACTGTACTTCTATAGCGCTTTTCCAGCTGTGGCTGCAGGTCCAATGATGGTAGGTCTGTGGTGGTGTGGGAAACTGACAAGAGCGTGGTCTGTTTAGGTCATACTTGCTGGCTTGTCAACTGTGATGTTGATGATTGAGAAGAAAATGGGGTACAATAGATGCCCAGCAGAGTGGATGGGTTCGGTAATGTGCTGGGTGACGTCTAGGTTTACAAGGTTTTCTAGAAGGGCCGTAGAGTTTCAGTTGGTGCAGTTTTCTAGGTGAAAGTTAAGGTCTCAAAGGAGAATGAAGGTGCTGGCATTAATGATGAGGGGTGCAACCAAGTTCGTGATGTCACTGGTGAAATTGGTGCGAGTTCCTGGTGGTCTGTACATGAGGGTCCTGCCCAGAAAGAAGTTCGCTGTGATGAGTATCTTGAATGTGAAGTGTGTCTGGTGCGGGTGTCCGTGTAGGTGGTGCAGCTGATTGTATCTTTGAATATGATGGCGACTCCATCTCCGGGCTTGTGCTAACGGTATTGCCTGGCGATCTTGTAGCCAGTGCAGATGGATGTAGCGATGTCCAGTGCAAAGGTTGAGTTTTGCCATGTTTCCATGAGGAATAGCAGGTCCGGAGCGTGGTTGTGCAGTAGATCTCATAACTCTGTGGTGTGTTTGGAAAGTGAGCGGTTGTAGAGCATGCATGTGAATGTGGCGTGTTGTGTAGGTGGTGGTTGCCTGCGTGAGTATGTGGTCAGTTTGTGTGAGTGTGAACGAGTGGGTGCTGGGTGGTGTTGGTGCGGGAGTGGTGGGTATAGGGTGCGGTAAACTGCATGAGAACTTGCGGGAGGTGCATGTAAAAGCTCCTTCCATGTTGTGTGGTGCAGTGTGGCAGCAGTGCGCCGAGCAGCAGCTGGGGTTGAGAGCATGGAGGAGTGCAACAGGGTAGCGGTGGGTAGGATGAGAACCAGGTTTCCTGGTGCTGATTTCTGAGGCTTCCAGCCTTTCGTTGAAGGGTGGAAAACGTTGTATCATCATGGATGCAAGTGCCTTTGGGCTGCATGCTGTGTTATATCAGGTGGAAGGAATGACTGAACATACAATTGAGTTTGTATCTAGAACGTGGAGTCTGTGCAATATCAGTATTCTATTATTAAGAAAGAGATGTTGGCATGCTGTGGAGTGCCAAGAAGTTTAAGGCATATGTTTGGAGAAGCACACTTGTAACCAAAACTGACCACAGACCTCTTCTCTGCATTTTGTCAGGAACCAAATTGAAGAAGTCGGCAGGAAAACCGGCTAGATTTGCTACAAAACCGCTTGAATACCATTTTAAAAACAAGCATTTGCAATGCACTAGGTCTCACATTTACGAGAGTTTGAGCTATTGGCAATGCAATAGCTTAAACTCTCGCAAATGCGAGACCTATCGCATTTCAAATATTTGTTTGTTTACTAGCACCCATGCGGCGCTTTCACATTCAAGGGGCGTGGCCAACATTAAAGTAAAACTGCGGCATGGGGCGATTTGACAAAAAAAAAGCATTTGTTTGTCAAGTTGCCAAACAAATGTTGGTTTTTTTGTAAATACGCCCATGCCGCACTTTTATTTTAATAGCGGCTGCGCACCTTACTTTAGGCGCAGCTTGTATAAAGAAGGGGGCGCGGCCTCAAATGAATATGAAAGTGCTGCATGGGCGCTAGTAAACAAACAAACAAAAAAATAATATGTAGCGCGGCCGCTATACTTAAAGTGGACCACGCTGCTAAAATAAATAAAGGAATGCAGACTTTATAGTTAAAGCGGACCGCCATTAGTAAATTAAATAAAAGAAGGCGGCGTGCTGCGACGTAGTGGGTGGAATAGGGCCAAATCATTAAACGAAATAGTGCTCACAGCCAAGATAAAGCTGACCATGTTCTAAGACAAGTAAAAGGTCCAGTCGTTATGGCAGGTTACAAATGCAGACAAGGCGGTACCAAGGAGGGACTAACAAGCCTAATAGACTCGGAAGCCAGCGTTTACGAAGGAAAATGACACAAGCTAATTAAAAATATGGGCGGAGAGTGGGCTGGGCTTCAAAGCCACACTCCAATACTGCATGCCTCGCAGCAGCGCATGCGCTGCCCAGGCTCGACCTAAAAAGGGGGACAAAATTGTGGTGTGCAGGCACGTAGCTTTCAAAACTAGCTACCAAAATCTATTCTGGATATAGAAATGTCCGTATAAATTATTCGAATAGTATTGATGGTCGATTAGTAAACTGACTGTGTCAGTCATAAAATATACGGAATGTGAGTTTGTGTGGATTTAGGCATTAAGTAAAAGTCGAAATCTTTGCAAGAAGATATCCACGCAAAGACAAGATTTTGGCACTTGATTCTGGAGTTACCTTGTTACAAAAAGTTTGCTTTGCAGTTTCCACGTGGAACCAAGAAACTACAGCAGGGTTGAGTGGAGTAGTATGTAGTGGCGAGAAGCAAAGCATCATATAGTGTAGCACCAGTGTGACAATGAATCAAGTACTCAACCACGGGGTCCACCCACGCTCAACAAAATGGAAATAATAAAAGAAGACCAGGCAACCGGCACTTTATATCAAGTTAATTGCACATTGTGTGTGTGGGGGCACGCTATAAATCAGTCTAATGAGATACATGTGCGGCAGAATAATCTCAGCCGACACCTGTTAAAGCAGATTCCTAAATAACATGGCGTACATATACATCCCTCCAAAGGGGCAGATTTACAAGCCCCTTGCGCTGCCAGTGCATCACTTTTTGTGACGCACTGGCAGCGCATTTTTCTGCCCCATATTTACAAGGACAGGAAAAGCCGCCCTGCATGGCTTTTCCTGTCCTTGTAAATACGGCCCCATTACACGCAGCACTTTGCGTGAAAGGGTCGCTCCATGGGTGTTGCTGTGGGTGTTCCCATGCAACACCCATGGAACCAGACGCATTTCCAGATTTGCAACGAGGAGAAATGTATTAATTTCTCCTCGTTGTATTCCTCTTTCTTTGCGTGCTGCATGCTGCAGCACACATAGAACGAGGAAATAACCTCTAATGATTGTTTATGTACAGGAAGGTGTCCCTTCCTGCACAAAAACAATCCTTTAAATAAATGACGTTTTACAAGTTCTATGTGTGCTAATGCAGCACACATAGAATTTGGAAAACGCCATTTCTGAATGTTTATGTGCAGGAAGGGAACACTTCCTGCGCATAAACAATCATCCCCGTGACGCAGGCATCCTTGCACCATGGTGCAAGAGTGCCTGCGTCGGCGCATGGCAGCAGTTTGTGTGCCAGCCCAGGGGGAAGCACAGAGAAATGCACATATTGTTGTAAATATGTTGCATCTCTGTGTTTTCAAACCAACGCAGCACGTCGCAGCAAAATGACTTGCTGCACCGCGCTGTGTTAGTTTATTGTAAATCTGCTCCACGATGTCTTTACAGAATGTTTTTCTACCACAAACAGCCAATCCATCAAAATCAACTCCCTTGAGGCAGCCAATCGTGAAAGGTACAGCCAAAGTAATGTCCATAAAACCACTGTTTGTTTCTATGCACTGGGTTCTCTTTTCCTGTCCCATGTACAACGCTCTTAGGAGAATCTAGTTCACCCCCTTAGAGCAAGTGTTTGGAATAGCCACAATTAAAGACCTTTTTTCTGTAAAGGGGAATACTTATATCACTTTCTTCCTGAATAAATGTATTGATATTTAGAAATTTTGCCATAGTACACATGCTGACAGGAAGAGTGCAATGTGCTATTTATTACCATTGTCACGAGTGGTGCCCTCCTGGTAATCAGGGTATAATTACCACTGTTGATTTGCATATGGCTTATGCCCTGCTGTTTTTTTCATGTGAATTTGCTTTAACGAAAGGTATTTCACCAGAACCAGCGTGCAAGGAGTTAAAGTTATACAGTGAGGTAAAATCATACAGTCGACACCTCATGACTATTAGATTTCTTTCCCTTGTTACACGCGATCTGTAAGGCAGTAAACAGTGTTTTCATCATGTCAAGTTTGCTATACTGTGGTAAAAAAACCTCGAATGTGACCTTTGCACTGTGGCAACAAATGAGTTAATACATGTTTATTAGTATGGTTAGTCTAAATAACGTGTTATTGGGCTACATTTATTTTATGCCACTGCAGTGAAAATAAATATGGCCCAATACTTACAACAAATCTACTAATAAATGTGCACACATTCACATATTTATTACTACAGTGCAAATGTCAAATTGAGCTTATTATTGCACAAATTTAAACTCATGCACCCTGTGGTTTTAGTTAAATATCTTTTGTTAAACCAAGTACATATGAAAAAAATGTCACAGCATAAACCATATATGCAGATACGCAAAGTGTAATAAACTACTGATTCCCAGTGTTGTGGGAGGGATGAGTTTTATAAATAGCTGAAGGCTCAGTTGCTACATTTGGAACCCAGATACTCATGTATGACCTGGAAGAACCCCAAACTAGTACCCACAGGCGTTATAATCTGTGACCTGCAGATTACACAAACGCATTTATGGAAAAGTACAGAATTTGATAGTGGTCCTCCAAAGGGGCCAGTAACCACAGTAACTGAGAACCAAGGGGAAAGGAAAAGAGAACCAGCTGAAATCTAAGTGAGCTGGGGCACAGAGAATTAGTGAGAAAGAGACAGGGTGCGATTGGCTGAGCAAGCAGGGTAGTGTAAGGTGGGTTTAGGGTAGTGGCTATTAGCTTGTGCTACACCGTTTTGTGGTTATTCGCGTGTGCAGCAGTGTATAGGAAAACTGGCAGGTGAGTCGCTTAGTCGTTATCAGTGGGTGCTCCAAGAAGACGGCAGCACTATTCCTAACAGCTGTGGCACCAGGCCAGGCAGGGCGGAGGCCAGAGGAGCAATTCCATCCAAGCAGCAATTAACCATAATTTCATGGAACATTGCAGGGATCAGTAAAATTACAGAAAAAGAAAATTCGAAGCAGTTTCTAGAAAATGGAGATATACTGTGCTTCCAAGAGACATGGGCCCTGACCAGTACTCCATTTGCAGGGTATTACGAACACCATGTACCAGCAATAAAAAGGAATCTCTTTGGGCGACCGTCCGGCGGTCTATCAATTTTTATAAAACATGCCAGTAGCCTCGTGGCCACAGATATCAAACTGACCACACCCGGGATACAAGCTTTACAGATCAGAGGCCTGAATCTTAACTCTCATTCGCTCCGCCTTCTGCTAATAAACTGTTATATTAATCCAGCACAGACCACAATGAAAGACTTTATGGATGCGCTGTCACGGAAACTAGACAATCTCTTAAACAAACATAAATTTTAATAGGTAATTTTAGCGGGGGACTTCAATCTGAGGGACCTCGACAAAGCTAAATCCTCTCTTTGGGGGAAGGGCTGGGCAGAACCCCTCTACAATCTCCTCAAAAATCATAAGCTATCTACAATTCACGCACTGAAAGAAGCACGAACGACATCCTGGCAGCCGCAACCAACCTTCCGGGATATCTCGAGAATTGACTATATTATAGTCAGTGAAGGAATCGCAGCCAGACTGAAAAACTTTGTAGTCGAGGATAGGACGGAAAGTGACCATAGGCCATTGAGCGATACCAAAGGGGATGATGGACGGAGCGTTAGAGCAAATCAAACACTCACCCCCAGTCCACTGATCTAGGTTTAATCCATCATCATTCTTTAGCTCACTCCACCACCCCAGTTCAGACATGGCCATATGCAAATCAGTCTGACCCTGTGCCTCATGGGAACAGTCCAGCTGAACTGCCAAGCCATGTCTTCCCTGGACCGGAAACAAGCATCCTGGGACCGGTTTCGGGTTCAAAACCCTCATCAGCCAGGCTATCTTGAATCCAGTGGCAAAGTGAGCAAGGGACCCACGTCTGGGTATACCCTGCCAACTTAGGGCGAACAAGCGATACTCAAAGGGGATGATGGACGGAGCGTTAGAGCAAATCAAACACTCACCCCCAGTCAACTGATCTGGGTTTAATCCATCATCATTCTTTAGCTCACTCCACCACCCCAGTTCAGACATGACCAAATGCAAATCAGTCTGACCCTGTGCTTCATGGGAACAGTCCAGCCCGAACTGCCAAGCCATGTCTTCCCTGGACCGGAAACAAGCATCCTGGGACCGGTTTCGGGTTCAAAACCCTCATCAGCCAGTCTATCTTGAATCCAGTGGCAAAGTGAGCAAGGGACCCACGTCTGGGTATACCCTGCCAACTTAGGGCGAACAAAGCGATACCAAAGGGGATGATGGACGGAGCGTTAGAGCAAATCAAACACTCACCCCCAGTCAACTGATCTGGGTTTAATCCATCATCATTCTTTAGCTCACTCCACCACCCCAGTTCAGACATGACCATATGCAAATCAGTCTGACCCTGTGCCTCATGGGAACAGTCCAGCCCCGAACTGCCAAGCCATGTCTTCCCTGGACCGGAAACAAGCATCCTGGGACCGGTTTCGGGTTCAAATCCCTCATCAGCCAGGCTATCTTGAATCCAGTGGCAAAGTGAGCAAGGGACCCACGTCTGGGTATACCCTGCCAACTTAGGGCGAACAAAGCGATACCAGAGGGGATGATGGACGGAGCGTTAGAGCAAATCAAACACTCACCCCAAGTCAACTGATCTGGGTTTAATCCATCATCATTCTTTAGCTCACTCCACCACCCCAGTTCAGACATGGCCATATGCAAATCAGTCTGACCCTGTGCCTCATGGGAACAGTCCAGCCCGAACTGCCAAGCCATATCTTCCCTGGACCGGAAACAAGCATCCTGGGACCGGTTTCGGGTTCAAAACCCTCATCAGCCAAGCTATCTTGAATCCAGAGCAAAGTGAGCAAGGGACCCACGTCTGGGTATACCCTGCCAACTTAGGGCGAACAAAGCGATACCAAAGGGGATGATGGACGGAGCGTTAGAGCAAATCAAACACTCACCCCCAGTCAACTGATCTGGGTTTAATCCATCATCATTCTTTAGCTCACTCCACCACCCCAGTTCAGACATGACCATATGCAAATCAGTCTGACCCTGTGCCTCAAGGGAACAGTCCAGCCCGAACTGCCAAGCCATGTCTTCCCTGGACCGGAAACAAGCATCCTGGGACCGGTTTCGGGTTCAAAACCCTCATCAGCCAGGCTATCTTGAATCCAGTGGCAAAGTGAGCAAGGGACCCACGTCTGGGTATACCCTGCCAACTTAGGGCGAACAAAGCGATACCAAAGGGGATGATGGACGGAGCGTTAGAGCAAATCAAACACTCACCCCCAGTCAACTGATCTGGGTTTAATCCATCATCATTCTTTAGCTCACTCCACCACCCCAGTTCAGACATGGCCATATGCAAATCAGTCTGACCCTGTGCCTCATGGGAACAGTCCAGCCCGAACTGCCAAGCCATGTCTTCCCTGGACCGGAAACAAGCATCCTGGGACCGGTTTTGGGTTCAAAACCCTCATCAGCCAGGCTATCTTGAATCCAGTGGCAAAGTGAGCAAGGGACCCACGTCTGGGTATACCCTGCCAACTTAGGGCGAACAAAGCGATACCAAAGGGGATGATGAACGGAGCGTTAGAGCAAATCAAACACTCACCCCCAGTCAACTGATCTGGGTTTAATCCATCATCATTCTTTAGCTCACTCCACCACCCCAGTTCAGACATGGCCATATGCAAATCAGTCTGACCCTGTGCCTCATGGGAACAGTCCAGCCCGAACTGCCAAGCCATGTCTTCCCTGGACCGGAAACAAGCATCCTGGGACCGGTTTCGGGTTCAAAACCCTCATCAGCCAGGCTATCTTGAATCCAGTGGCAAAGTGAGCAAGGGACCCACGTCTGGGTATACCCTGCCAACTTAGGGCGAACAAAGCGATACCAAAGGGGATGATGGACGGAGCGTTAGAGCAAATCAAACACTCACCCCCAGTCAACTGATCTGGGTTTAATCCATCATCATTCTTTAGCTCACTCCACCACCCCAGTTCAGACATGGCCATATGCAAATCAGTCTGACCCTGTGCCTCATGGGAACAGTCCAGCCCGAACTGCCAAGCCATGTCTTCCCTGGACCGGAAACAAGCATCCTGGGACCGGTTTCGGGTTCAAAACCCTCATCAGCCAGGCTATCTTGAATCCAGTGGCAAAGTGAGCAAGAGACCGACGTCTGGGTATACCCTGCCAACTTAGGGCGAACAAAGTGATACCAAAGGGGATGATGGACGCAGCGTTAGAGCAAATCAAACACTCACCCCAGTCAACTGATCTGGGTTTAATCCATCATCATTCTTTAGCTCACTCCACCACCCCAGTTCAGACATGGCCATATGCAATTCAGTCTGACCCTGTGCCTCATGGGAACAGTCCAGCCCGAACTGCCAAGCCATGTCTTCCCTGGACCGGAAACAAGCATCCTGGGACCGGTTTCGGGCTCAAAATCCTCATCAGCCAGGCTATCTTGAATCCAGTGGCAAAGTGAGCAAGGGACCCACGTCTGGGTATACCCTGCCAACTTAGGGCGAACAAAGCGATACCAAAGGGAATGATGGACGGAGCGTTAGAGCAAATCAAACACTCACCCCCAGTCAACTGATCTGGGTTTAATCCATCATCATTCTTTAGCTCACTCCACCACCCCAGTTCAGACATGGCCATATGCAAATCAGTCTGACCCTGTGCCTCATGGGAACAGTCCAGCCCGAACTGCCAAGCCATGTCTTCCCTGGACCGGAAACAAGCATCCTGGGACCAGTTTCGGGTTCAAAACCCTCATCAGCCAGGCTATCTTGAATCCAGTGGCAAAGTGAGCAAGGGACCCACGTCTGGGTATACCCTGCCAACTTAGGGCGAACAAAGCGTTACTAAAGGGGATGATGGACGGAGCGTTAGAGCAAATCAAACACTCACCCCCAGTCAACTGATCTGGGTTTAATCCATCATCATTCTTTAGCTCACTCCACCACCCCAGTTCAGACATGGCCATATGCAAATCAGTCTGACCCTGTGCCTCATGGGAACAGTCCAGCCCGAACTGCCAAGCCATGTCTTCCCTGGACCGGAAACAAGCATCCTGGGACCGGTTTCGGGTTCAAAACCCTCATCAGCCAGGCTATCTTGAATCCAGTGGCAAAGTGAGCAAGGGACCCACGTCTGGGTATACCCTGCCAACTTAGGGCGAACAAAGCGATACCAAAGGGGATGATGGACGGAGCGTTAGAGCAAATCAAACACTCACCCCCAGTCAACTGATCTGGGTTTAATCCATCATCATTCTTTAGCTCACTCCACCACCCCAGTTCAGACATGGCCATATGCAAATCAGTCTGACCCTGTGCCTCATGGGAACAGTCCAGCCCGAACTGCCAAGCCATGTCTTCCCTGGACCGGAAACAAGCATCCTGGGACCGGTTTCGGGTTCAAAACCCTCATCAGCCAGGCTATCTTGAATCCAGTGGCAAAGTGAGCAAGGGACCCACGTCTGGGTATACCCTGCCAACTTAGGGTGAACAAAACGATACCAAAGGGGCCATTTAGAGCGGTGATCCAGTTGGAAGTACCAACAGCCACCATCTTTCAAGCCATCGGAGAGTCGAGAGGAGAAGAAAAGCATAAAGTCCTGCGGAGGATAAAATGGTCAGAAAACATAGGCAAGAAGATGCAAGTCTGGTTGGATCAGAAGCAGGAAGGCACTCCAACAACGCACCTATCACCTATAAAGGATTGGGAGAATATCGTAGAGTACCTCCAATTGAAGCTGGGAAACCCTCCGCTCCAATGCTCCAGCATCAAAGCACCATCAATAGTAGGAAGCAAACGCCTAACGAAAGACATACTCGAAGGCAAACGAGCCCTCTGCAAGGCCTTAGAAGCAAAAAAAGAGGGAGTAAATTAACGGAGGGACCATCGGTCACAACACTGAGGTCTGCCCTAAAAAAGAAATTGTGGGAACACAAAAAAGAACACACAGCGAGGGAATGGCTTAAAGTTTTCTCTCTGCTTAAGGATTAAGGAAAAGAACCTCGCGGGGCTATGGAGGCACATCAATCAGCTGAGTAGTCGAGGGGCAACAAGAGAAAACGGAGTAGCGGAGCATGACTGGCTGAATCAAGTGAAGCAACTATATTCGCTCGCTCCTTCAAATAAAGGTCGCTCAGAAGAAATTACCTGTGAGGAGGGGCAGAGCTTGCCAAACAACTTAAAGTCCCAAGAAGTGAACGCCACCCCTGACATTACCCTCATCGAACAGAGCGCCCGGGAAGAGGAGCATCACAGGTTGCCAGGCCTGATAAACTCCGATATGGTCATCAAGACCCTCAAGATTATGAGGAATGATGGAGCTCCCGGGCCTAATGGGTTACCTGCACCCGCTTTTAAAATCGCCCCAGACTTCTGGGCAGCAATCCTAACCCCTCTTTACAACCATATCCTCTCGACAGCCAAGACACCAGATTCTTGGAGGGGCTCCATACTGGTCCCCATCTTTAAAAAAGGCGATCATGTGAAGCCATCTAACTACAGGCTCATCGCCCTTCTCGATCTCGAAGCTAAGGCCTATGCTCGCCTCCTCTTGAAGGATCTGGAGTCTTGGGCACAAGAAAAAGGCATCATTCCCTTTTATCAGTCAGGCTTCAGGTCACAGTCGTCGACCCTGGACAACATTTTGGCGCTAGCTTATCTATCATCCCAGGCAGTAAAGAAGAAAAAAAAAACACTGTTCTGCTGTTTCATTGATTACAGCACAGCTTTCGATAAAGTTGATCGTAGACGGCTATGGTGGAAGTTAGACAACTGGGGAATTCCATCTAAACTCCTGAAGGCAATCAGATCCCTATATGAAGGTACCTGGGTGCGGGTTAAAACAAGCGCCTGTACAGTGTCTTCTAAAATAGCTACGAACAACGGGCTTAAACAGGGCTGCGTGCTGGCCCCCATCCTTTTTAATTTGTACACTGCGGATCTGGGGGACGCTCTGAAAGGTGCCAATTTAGTAGCGCCTAGGCTAGGAAGTGTGCGGCTGCCGGTACTACAATATGCTTATAACACAGCAATAATGGACCACACTAAAGTGGGCCTACAAAGAACCCTGAAAGCCCTGAATCGCTTCAACAAGGATAACCTCCTGACAGTCAACCAGGGGAAGACCAAGGTAATCATCTTTGGGAGCTACCATCTCAAAAGGAAAGCACAGTGGCTATTGGGAGATCTGCAAATCGGCACAGTGGCTTCATACAACTATCTGGGGGTTTGGCTCTCAGATCGGGCCAAGGCGAACATCCATCAGAAACATCTGACCATCAAGGTCAACAATGTTACGAATTTGCTAAAACAACTGTGCCAACATCTGATAAGTCCTTCCGCTGGACCAATACTGACTGTCCTAAAAGCGAAACTGCTTCCAGCTATCACCTACGGCCACCGGGCCTTCCCAGGGTCATTGGACGCCTTTTTAAACTCAGCCCAAGCCAAAGCATGTAAATCAGTGCTCCTTATCCCGAGGTCAGCTAGGAAATCAAGGCTGAGATTGGAGCTAGGTCTCGCGAGGCCAGATCTGACGTGACAGGGGGAGCTTATAAAGTTACACCTAAGGATCTTGAGGGCTCCAGCCGACTCCTTAAGTTACCAACTGAGATCCATTTTCGAGGAGACAGGTTAGGTCTGGCAAATCGGCCTGAGCAGAGCCATCAACATACTGAATATAGAGGAAGCAAGTCTACAGTTACTGGAAATTCCACTTAATGCTTGGAAAAAAGCGATAAACAGACAAGTGTGTGAAATATCTTTTGCTCAAGACACTAAGACCCTCCGTTCAAGTTCTAACCTCGACCCATTGAATAAATCGTAGACGTCAGGAAAAGCCCAACCCTACCTAAGTGAGGCCCTAACACCACAAGCCCGAAGCAAAATATTTTTTATGAGACTTATCTCACTATGTATCGCTGATTTTAATCCAGCATGGGCCCGCAAGGGGGAAAACACAAAATGTAGGCTGTGCTCTTACACGAGGGAATCCTGGTTGCACCTCCTATGCTGCTGCCCCAATTTTTACAATGAACGTCGGCGACTCCTTCGCCCGATCTGCATTGTCAACAGAGCAAAGACCTGCAGCAAAGCGTCAGCCTTGTGTTTTTCCAAAACAAAAACTATGACCTTAGCAAGATTGGGGAAATTCACGCATCTGATCAGGGTTGCCTTAAAAGCCTCGAACGAACGCAATCCAACTTTGGCAACTGGTACACCAAACCCTGCGGAAGCAAGCAGACTGGTCCCTGACAGGCACTGAGGAGTGCCCACTTTTTTTTTTTTTTTTTTACCAGTCCATTCAAGACTGTGCTTTCTAAAATTTCTAATGAGGTGTTTTTAATCAAAATGAGTTTTAAACAACATTGGGGACTGCATAATGTGTTTAAGGGCACATGGCCAACTATAAAGCCAGGTTTTGGTTGGTATGGGAGGGTGCCGGGGAAAGGAGGGTGGCATTTTGCCAAATACTAATACGATCTTTTTTTTTTTTTAACGGCGTCTGTTCTTAGTGAAATGATTTTAATTATTCGATCAGTTAATAAAATTCAATTCAGTGGGTGCTGCTCGAAGCTGTAAAAGGGTGGCAGTTGTTACACGGGCAGCATGGAGCAGAAAAAGAGAGGTACTTATTGGCACACAGTGGGTGATGCAGTAGAACAGTAGTGGTGGGTTTGGCAATCCTGTATGGTACAGCAAAGGGGTGGTGATTATTGGTAGGCAATGAATGCATTGTCTGACAGAATGGTGGAGAATATCACCAGGCACTCTATGGAACACTGAAATTGTGGTAGTTATTGGCAGGTGCTGCATAGAGGATAGAGAGGAGAAAGTACAGCGATGACTGTATGTGAAACATGGAGCAGTAAAAGGCCGGTTGTTACCGGCAATAACTGCAGAGTATGGTGGGAGTTTTGGTAAGGGCTGGTAAAAGAATGGTGCTTGTTGGTGTGTGTTGCGTCGTGTTGTAGAACAGTGGTGGTTGTTGGCATGCACAGTAGGGAGCAGTAAGCGTTTGGTTCTTATTGGCATGCCCTGCAGTAGGGTGCATTAGAAGGGTAGTGGTTGTTGGCAGGTCTTGCTTGGAGAAGCAAAAAGGGGGTAGTTATTGGCATGTGCTGCATGTACACTGAAGCCTGTCAGGGTTGCGTGTTCCTGTACTGATTTGGGCATGGCTTAGCAGTCCGGGCTCTACTCCTCCTTTTGCGACAGGGCAAGTACTGATTCCCATATAGTTAGCCCATTCCTGTAGGGGCGTGAAGTAATTATTACTGGCGGTCAGGGCAGATTCGAATATTTTCATCGATCTAAATGTGGTTCTGTCACTAATTGAAGCAGTTGTGAACAACACGTAATCATTTGTAACGGCATCCAGGCGCTATATTCAGATGCAAAAAGCACTGGCCAGCCACAGAGGAATGCGCTAACAGTGACTTCCATGAGCAACCAGGCGCCCAACTTCAGAAGAATTCTCCCTAAACACATTGGGGCAGATTTACGTTGAACTAACGCAGCGGGGTACAGCAAGTCATTTTGCTGCGCCGCGCTTCGTTAGTTTTGAAGCACAGGGATGCGACATATTTACAAGAATATGTCGCATCCTTGTGCTTCCCTGCGCTGGCGCACAAACTGCAGCCATGCGCTGGCGCGAGGCACCCTTGCACCATGGTGCAAGGATGCCTGCGTCGTGGGAGATTAGCTTTTGTGCAGGAAGGGGAACCTTCCTGCACAAAAACAATCACTACAACCATTTTCCTCTTCAATGCGTGCTGCAAAATGCAGCACGCATTGAAAGAGGAAAAACGAGGAGAAATGAAAACATTTCTCCTCGGTGCGCTCTCGCTACGCCACCTCTAGGGTGGCGTAGCTTTCAGACGCATCTCCAGAGTTACGATTTCTCGTAATTCTGGAGATGTGTCTTGTTCCATGAGTGTTGCATGGGAACACCCACAGCAACACCCATGGAACGCCCCTTCACCGCAAAGTGCTGCGTGTGAAGGGGCCGTATTTACAAGGAGAGGAAAAGTCACACAGGGTGGCTTTTCCTCTCCTTGTAAATATGGAGCAGCCCCCTGCGCCACCAGTGCGTCACGAAAAGTGACGTACTAGTGGCGCAGGGGGCTCGTAAATCTGCACCTATGTTTGCACTCCTACAGACTCTATATTGATTACACTGTCGGGTTTAAACATAAGAAGGATCTCTCAAAAAGTGTGCCACAGTCTGAGGGCAGTGCGAGCTGATCTGGGTTGAGGCGCACGGATAGAACTGTGGGCTCGGGTCGATATGAAGTGTTTATCAGACTCGAGTGGACAAGACCAGAAAACAAACAGCAGGGGGTGCTGCAGGATACAGGGGTATTATTGATAGTATTTAGAGCGCGTTGAAATGACAACAGTTCGGTTAAGCTCTGAACTCCAAACACGTTAACATTACAGTAAACTAGTAGAGTATTTAAGTATTTAAACGGGGGAGAGGGGGGGGCAGGGCGCTAACAGCTCTCTGGCAAGGGGGGGGCAAGTACATAGCAGCAAGCTGCTTCGCCACACAGAGAGGGGCTGGGGTGAAGGGTGTTCGATAGTATAACAGAACAGGCACAGTGTTATCGCCGGACACAGCTTTTGAGCCCAGAGATATCGAACTACACTAGTGTAGGTGCTGCGGGGCAGGCCAGGGCAGGGGGGCTCTTAGAAAAGGGGCCTGAAAATAAACTGAAGGGAGCTGCAGGACTGCAAAGGGTTCGGCAGTGACGGAGGGTGGGATGGCGTGCTGAATGTAAGCAGCGCACATCGTGCCTGCAGTAAGAGAAACTCAATAAAGAAAAGAGGGGCATATTAGCAAGGGCCTTATCGCCGCTTTAGCAACACTTTTTGCCGCCAAAGCGGCGATTTTTTTATCGCCCTATCAGCAAGCTGTCGCTAACAGGCGTTAGCGACAGCTTTCTGGCGATAGCAGCCCGTTTTCCCATCGCCTTGCATGCCAGCGATAAATATCGCTAATGACATGCAAGGTAGGCGTTCCCAACTAAAAGCGACTGAAAACAGTCGCTAACACAACTTCTCCCTATTAGCAACGCAGGCGAAGCGATAAAAAAATTCACGCTGAGCGCGAATATCGCTAGAATTTAACACCTGCTAAAAACATGACTTACCTGTTTGTAGAATAGGAGGTGGATTGTCAGCCTAAGTCCACCATGGCGTTAATGCGTGAATATCGCTGGATTTCCAGCGATATTCACGCATTTCGCCGCTATCACTGGATATTTTATCGCATTGGAGATAAACCTTGCTAATACATTATTATCTCCGCGATAATATCCAGCGATAGGCGGCGTTAAGAAAATGCGCGCTAAGCGCGGTTAGCGATAATTTTTGCCTGTTGTTGATAATATGCCCCATAGTGCTTATACACTTAACAGCATGTAACAACCGAAGTAAAGGGGCCAGTAGCCATGGAAGGTTACAAATGGAGACAAGGCAGTACTAAGGATGGACTAACAAGCCTCTTTACGAATCAGACGCCAGCCTTTAGGAAGGACACTGACACAAGCCAATGACCAACATGGGCGGAGAGTGGGCAGACCTTCTCTTCCATACTCCACTACAGCAGTCTTGCTGAGCAGCGCTACAGCAAAAGATTGTTGAGGTTGCGCATAGTTGCCATTTGGGCAGAACTCTTACAAAAAGAAGTATTGGTCGTTCAGAATGGATGGTGAAATTGAGAGATGTGCAAAGTGATCTATAAGTGACAATCGTTTTGTGATTGGTTCACCTCCGGCGTCACGGTATCTGCCCCTGACAGAGTATGGCAAAAGACAGCTCTGCATTTTTGTTGGCCCTTTCCAAGTATTATCCCCAAATCTTAGCTACATGATGGCATTAGTCAATCATCAATCTCATTGAGTTGAATTCAGTTTCTTGCTTGACCCTACCTCTCAGACTGACTTTCTTCGTGAAATGTTCATTCGTGAAGGTGTACCTGAGTGTATAATCACTAATAAAGGGTTTCAATTTACCTCTTCCTTCATGTGTGATTATTTTTGGACAAGAGTGGTGTGAAACACACCAGAACTCCATTGTATTAACCTCAAAGTAATGGCACAGTCAAGCGTTTCAATTGTGTGATGGTTGAATGTGTTCAGAGTGCTGTGAGGAGACATTTCTGTGACTGTGTGTGAGTTATTGTAGGCATACAAGACAACGCCCCAAGTGTCAACAGGGAAATCTCTATTTGAGCTTACACATGGAAAGAAAACTGGGTCTGGTCTACATACCACATGGCTTTTTTAATATAAACCTTACAGAGTTTATTTCCCCAGAGTTAGGGGATAGGTCAATGTTGTGAAGATAGAAGTAGTGTAAACGTATGATTCCTCAGTTTATTGTGGGTGACATGGTCAGAATAAGGGAGAAAGGGGTTTTGCAACACTGTTCAAGTGTTGGATGTGTCCTGGTATGCCATTTTGATGGAGGGAGGACAACGGTGGAATGCTAGCAGAGTGGCCAAACTGCTGAAAATCAAAGGTGGAATGCCAGGGATTATAGACTGCTTGAATCTCAGCACCAATTTTTTTTAATTTTTTTTGAGAGAGTTTTTTATAGCGCAAACTAGACCCGAGACATTGGGTATCAGAGCGCTTTACATGAGCACCAATTTCGTTACAGAAGGACACATTCATTTTTGTTAGGCACAGGGAGATTAAGTGATTTGCCCAGAATCACAGGATGTTGAGCATCGTTGCCGAGACTCGAACCCGGTTCCCCAGCTTCGAAGTCGACCGCTCTAGCCGTAAGGCTACATCCTCTCCCCAATTGAGTAGTAAAAGTGCACCTGAACCCGTGAAAGATAATGTCTTGGTATCAGGGGAGTAGCCAGGAAAATAACATACCCCTCACTTGATGTACATGCTGAAAGGCTTTAAGCGAGCTAAGCAACAAAGCCCATACCTCCCTAGGAGACTGTGGGGTTGTCATGTACTCCCTTGAGATTTTGGAATGGGTTTGAAGTGAGCGAAACGCAAAGCTTTACTCCACCACCATCCCAGACCTAGGTTGAAGATCTACTAGCTCCCTGACTCTATAACCTCCATCATCACAATGCCAGATCCAACGGTGAATCAACCAAGGCCTTTCTGATCCCTGACCCAGAGTGTGACTGTAAGTCCTGGCAAGGCTCATTTAGTCCTGTTGCGGACCAGCATTATGCCGTGTATTGAAGGTGCCTTCAGTCCTACTGTATCCTTGCATTAGGTTGTGTATAGAATGTGCTTTTTCTCCTATTGAATCCTAGCATTAGGTGGTGAGTAGGTGTCTTTGGTCCTATTGCATCCTACTATTAGGTAAAATAATAAGGTGCCTTTGGTCCTATTGCATCCTGACAGTAGGTGGTGTATAGAAGGTACCTTTAGTCCTATTGTATACCAACATTAAGCAGTGTACGTAAAGCCTGTAGTACTACTACATCCTTCTACAAGTCATGTACAAAAGGAGCCTTTACACTTATTATATCTTATTATACCAGCTGCATCCTATGGCATCCTAACATTAGGTGAAACATAAAAGGTACCTTTAATCATATTGTATCCTACAATTAGGTGGTTTATAGGAGATGCATTTGGCCCTATTCCATCCTAGCATTAGTTGGTTTATATAAGGTGTATTTGGCCCTTATCCATCCTAGCATTAGCTGTTGTTCATTAGTCCATTTACATCTAGTGTGCTTAAAAGATGTATTTTGGTCAAATTGAATCCCAATATTATATGGTATCCAGCCCTACCGTGATCCAACATTAGTTTACAGATGCTTCACATAAGGCACAAAAAGTATATGCAGCACAGTACCCCATGCCAGACAAGCGTGCCTGGCTGCCTCATAACTACCTAGTTGACCTCAGAGAGAAAGATCCATATCTTTTAGCAGGGAGCCAGCATTTCTTTCAAAATGAATTTTTTTTCCTAGAACCTGTCTTGATGTGAGGCCGAGCTTCATGGAGTAACGTCTGTGATGAGGAAGACTAGCACTTGGAGTAATGAAGATAAACAGTAAGGGCCCGATTCACTAAGGCCCCAGAAGTCATGGTGGAGGGCCTGCACTCACGGCGGGACCTCTGCAATGAGAAACGGCAGTGCGGAGGTCCCTCCACGAGTGCACCCCCGCCTTCCCGCCACAACTGTGTGGCCTCAGCCATGAGTGCAGAGCCCTTTTGTGAATCGGGCCTCAAGCAATCGGGTAATTCTTTAGGTTGATTGTTGAAAGTAATAATCTTATGTGAATCACCTAGGGGTGCGAAAAGGGACCAGAACAATGCAAAACATCCTTACAATGCTCTTATCAGTTCTGCTTTTACCCACATCCCTGTCCAGCCTAAGGATGGACCCGGTCATGCCTTTGTAGGCCAACCCCTAATATCCAATTGAAAACTCTACAACACGCTCTAGACTCTTTGAAATAAATGAAACTTTATTTGTCAGAAATCTTTTATCTTTTCTCGCTAGGTAATTGCAGCTTCTATACTTCCTTACCCGTGAACCATAAGGGTTTCCATTTGGTCTGAGCTTGATAGACCTCAAGGAAGTCTTGAATGGCACAACTTCATTTTTTTTTTTTCTTTGAGAGTTTTATATAACGCGAACTTGACCCAAAGGTATCAGAGTGCTTTACATGAGCACCAGTTACATTACACAAGGTCACATTCATTAGGTCTTGCCTACGCAGCGCGCATGCGCTGCATAGGAAAGAGACCTCTTGAAATCGATTCAGCTTTGCAGGCAAAAACGTGCACGCGTTGCATTGCTTTCAATGCAACGCGTGCACGTTTGGCGATTCCCTGGTGGGAGCGAGCGGCGCCATATGTTAGCAATTATTGCGCTCGCTCCCGCAAGGGAAACGCTGCCTGCTCTCGGCCGCTCTCCCCCCCACCCTCTACTTGCGCGAGGCGCACGCGCTTGTTTTTCTTGTAGCTGAGCACCTCCCCGGAGCTGTGAGTCTAAGGTTCCTCTAGCGTGGCACGGCTGCAGCAGGAGGAAGGACGGTATCCTCTCAAAAACACAGGGATGCCGGAAGTCGGATTCAAAAAGTTCTGTTTCTGAGGACTGCCGGCTCGGGCTGCCATTCGCCTCCGCCAATGAAATATCAATGTATTGCTCGCATGCGTAACCTAGTTGTTAAAAATATATATATATAAATATATTTCTTTTGTATCATTCACTGGTTTTGGGTACCATCTTTTAGCTAAACAAACTAAATGTATTACAAAGTCCCCTTTACTCTAAAAATGACCATAACGTGTTTTCCTCATTCATTAGTATGCTTTGTAATATTTAGAAACTAACAAAACTGCTAGCAAAAAGATGCACTCTTGACGTTCTGTTTATTTTAACTGAACTTAAGATCTATTTCCATCGAAAATGGGGCATTTTACAATGGTGGCCACAGCTCCGTTTAGAGGCGCAGAACGTATGGGCAGTGACTCTCCACATACCTATCTTGATATCTACGTTTGGCATGTCAGGGACCGTACTGCTTACCACCGCTGTCCTGGGGTTGGGGGGCTCTGTGCAACTGCTGAGCTTTTGGGTCTTCTCGTATGGGCACTGATGGCGCCCGCTCATCCTCATGCAGGGCAAGATGGTGATCATAACTGGTGACAGCAACAGTATCAGTAAAGCTACTGCTACTGAGCTAATGAAGAGACAAGTGCGGGTGATCTTGACCTGGAGAGACAGGCATTCGGTGACACAAGACATGCTGTGGAGGGGGGCATCGCTAAGCTTGGGGAGGTAGTCATCCGATATCTGGATCTGGCCTCTCTGAGCTCCGTGCAACGTTTCTATCATGGGGTGATCCAGGTAAATAAAGAATTTAATGATGTGCCCCACCCACTAACCAATACTGTCATAACTTTCTGTTCTCCCCAGTCCCTTGCCTATGTATTCTCTGCTGCTCTAGCCTCCATCACATGTTCTATAATTGCGAGTTTACTCCAAATATTTTAATACCAAGCTGGCTAATTGTCAACACCTTCTCCAGCCTCACACAAATCATTCACCAGCACTCTTTCGATGCCCACCCCCTCCCGTGCACCCATACGCACCCAGGCTCCTTCCTCACCAACAATGGGGCATATTAACAACGGCCAGCGATAATTATCGCTGGCCGTGCTTAGCGATAATTATATTATCGCAGGCTATCTCTGGTATTTATCGCCCTGGTAGCGCGTTATTAACAACGCGTTACTCCAGGGCGATAAAAATTCCAGAGATAGCGAGGTTATCGCCCTTTTGCAGGGAACATCGCTTTAAGCTTACATCCCTGCACACTATTTGCTCCACGTACTTCGTTATTCAGGGTCTCTCACTGGTACAGATGTATTGGCTAACAGCTTTCTTTTCACATTTTGCTTTGTCACAGTGAGTGCTTTGGGGTGATACAAGTGTCACTTTCCGTGATTAAATGCCATGAATGAGACTTTCTGTATTTTAATGTATGTTAAGGAAGCTTAAAGTGCAACTTTTTCGTGCTCATTGCCTTGAGATGCTGTACATGGCATTTTCTGAAATTAGATATTGAGGATGTTATTAGTGCCCAGTTCTAACATTGAATGTCTCTGGTTTTAGCTGTTCCTCTGTGTTAGGGTGTTGTTACGTGGCACTTTCTAAAAAATTATTTCTTCTGATGTTATTGTTTCTACTGACTAGTGTTGTTTCTTGTAAAGTTACTAGCGTCCCTCTCTGGCTTTTAGTATCTCAATATTATAAGTGCCATTTTCTGACAGTTGGACAGCGAGTGTCGTGTTATGTTACAAGTACCCGTTTCTGGCAGTGGAAGATGTTGGGTGTTGTGCATTCAACTTACTGACAATGAGTATCTGGGGATATTACAAGTGTTACTTTTTGACTGAGAATGCTTTAGGGGGTTCAAAGTCCTATTTGTTGACAATGAGTGTCTGGGGATATTACCTGCACTACTTACTGACAGAGGATGTTATGTTTGCAAATTCCTGACAGTGGTGCTCTTTGGATGATATCATTGCTACTTCCTGACATTGATTGTTTGATGATGCTACAAGTATGGCCTGCCTCGAAATTTATTGGTAAATCAGATCATTTGCAGATAGCTACTGTTTATAAATGGTACACAGTGTGCAGCATTTGTATAGCCCTTCAATCCCTGAAGGCATAGCACCTAGGATAATGTGCTGCATGGCTAAACACTTATAAGGTGCTAAAGGCGAGACCTATTGGCTATGCCAATGCTTGTTTTTATTAGGCACGGGGAGATTAAGTGATTTGCCGAGAATCACAGGATGTTGAGCGTCATTGCCCAGACTCGAACCCGGTTCCCCAAATTTGAGATCGACCGCCCTAGCCTATTAGGCCACATCCTCTATTTCAAACCTCAACTCCTTTATGAGTCATATATACTGCTGTATGAGCACGATGGCTCTCTGAACAAGACGACTGCCTCATTTACAAATAGTAGAATGCTTTACATCAGTACTTTTGGTATTGTCTTCAGAATTTTTAGGAGTTCTGCTACCAGATCATTAATGTGTAATGAATATAGGCTAGAGGTTTGCACATGACCTTAGCTCACCCCATGAGTGACGCAGACAACTTTCAGTTAAATTACCGCTACTTCTTCATCATACTTGAGCAAGGGTTTAATCTTAAGTGTAGAAATGTTTCTTCTGTGCCCAAAGCTAGCTCTAAGAGCATCTGATAGAGACATTCTGTTTATATGCCCAGAAGCAGTGACCACTTTAGTAACTTAACATACTCTGGGGCAGATTTACCATTCTTTCGTGCAACGCAGAGGAACGCAACGGATTGCAGCAAGGCTACTTGCTGTGATGCGTTACGTGAAAGGGAGAGGGCAGAAATGCTGCCCCATATTTACCAAATTATGGAGTATTTCTGCCCACTCCTTGTACTGCCGCACTTTGTGTTTCCTAGCACCAGCGCAGGCATCCTTGCACCATAGTGCAAGGGTGTCTGCCTTATGGGCATGGATACCTTCCTGTGCAAAAACAATCCTTAGAGGCATATTTCTTTTTCTGTGTGTGCAGCAGAAGGCAGAACACATGGAACAGAGGAATTGATGATGCAAAATAATGCATGGCAACCCTACGTGCTCCGTTGTGTTACTTTGCTTTTACTAAACCGCGCTAAGTGGCTTTGCGTGGCTTAGAACATCCCTGATTAGGACTTGTGCTGGCTTGCGTCAACTTGCATTATGCAAGAACAGCGCACGTCCTTAGTAAATCTGCCCCTTAATTTCTAGACTCCTCACCAATAGCACCCACCATGTTCTGGAAACCAACGTTCTTGTAAGAATGGCGTTATTGTCCAACCAGTCCTGACCCTGCCATATGGGTAGAGTCTAAGGAAAACAAGCTGTTTGTAGGTTTTAATATTCACCAGCTATAAAAGCTCTGTGCTTTTTTATTATGTTATGGCAAACACCTAATGTTCTTCTAACAAAGATATCATTCCTAACCTTAAAAAATAGTAACTCATGTTCCATTAACATTTTTTTTTTAAAACAATTTTTATTAGAATTTCACAACAATACCTTTCAATACATCACATCAGTGAAATACATTTACATTAGTAGTCTGAGCATCTAGTGATCCAGGTTGTCGGTATAACAGGCATAAAGCTAAGGGAGTCTTGAGGGATATTTACAAAGAAGAGGTGGAGTGAGGCATTAGCCGCCATGGCTTAACGCCTCACTCCGACACTTCAGAAACACAGGGCTGCACCATATTTACAAGGATATGGTGCAGCCTTGCGTTTCCCCCTGCGCTGGCGCTACACTTAGCAGTGTAGCACCAACGCAAGCACCCTTGAACCATTGTGCAAGGGTGTCTGCATGCAGGGGTAGATTGTTTATGAGTAGGAATGTGTCCCTTCCTGCACATAAACAATCTTGAAATGCCGTTTTGTCACTTCTATGTGTGCTGCTAAATGCAGCACACATGGAAGTTACAAAATGTCATTTTTTTAAAGGATTGTTTATGTGCAGGAAGGGTCACCTTCCTACACATAAACAATCCAAGGCATTTTGCGTTTTCCATGTGTGCTGCACAAGGCAGCACACATGGAAAAGACAAATCGAGGAGAAATAAAGCATTTCTCCTTGTTTCACCAAGTTAAGACCAGGTTTTCCTTGGTCTTAATTTTGGTGCTGCCTCCTATTTACACTGCACTTGTAAATAGGGGGCAGTGTCAAAATCAATGGGTGTTGCGGTGGAACGCCCACCGCAACACCCCCTTCCCACCCCTTTCACGCTAAATACAGTGTGAACGGGTGCCTTATTTACAAGGCAGGGTTAAGCCAC
Source organism: Calotriton arnoldi (assembly GCA_963921515.1). NCBI lineage: Eukaryota > Metazoa > Chordata > Amphibia > Caudata > Salamandridae > Calotriton > Calotriton arnoldi. The sequence goes on along the minus strand of CAWUFW010000528.1, from coordinate 528,522 downwards.
ATTAAGTGGCTTAACGCTGCCTTGTAAATAAGGCAAAGCCCAAATCGCCACGGAAACGTCACAAAAAATGACGTTCCCGTGGCGATAGGGGCTTGTACATATGCCCCTTGGTTCTTTCCAGGAACATGCAAAAAGAACAGAACTTACAAGAGCATGCGGCAGTTAGTCTGTTCAATACATGTGCAATCATCAGCAAGAGAACTTCCCAGACGGGATCTACATCATGCACTGCTCACTAGGGCTCGGCAGTACACACGAGGTGTCAACAGATATCACTTTGTGCTACTACAGCATCTAAACCTCCAATAGAGAGGCATCAGTGCACTTATGGGGAAAGATCAGGGTGAGCAGCTGCACTAAGAGACAATGGAGATTATATGTGGGCAGGCTGGTCAGCACAGTGGGGAGCGGGGGGGGGCGGGGAACTGAAAAAAGGGCTCAACATTTCCGACCCATAAGAATTGGCAGTTATTTATCAGCATTAACACCAATGTTATGTAAACAGGCTCTCAATGTAGAGTTGTAAGTCCGCTAACAGCACTTCCCAACCTGCTGTTATAGGAAACATTCTGAGAGCCACAGCCCCCACCGACCCCATTTGAGCATCACTTTGCACCAATGTGCTGCACTTGGTAACGTCTGGGCTTCCCAATGCATGGCTATGAGTCTACGCACAAATAGCAGGGCTAAATAAATGTACCTGTTCACAGCTTTAGTGGTTTTTGGGCGCTTACACAGTCCCAGCATTGCACCCTCCAGGGTGTGCACACCTGTAACCCCTGTCACCTCTGTCACTGCTGCCGAGACTGCTTCCCAGAGCATCGGAGCCTTCGGACAGCCACAAAACATATGCGCCGGGTTAGCCTCTGTCTCCTAGGGCACATGGATTGTTACCCAAACATTGAATAAAGTGACATGAGTGGTAAGATAGGCCCTAAGTTGGAGATTATGCTGGATATATTGGAACTTGGCATTCCACAACATTTTCCTAGGGTATATAGGCGCTTTGTCCCATTCCTTATGTGCTAATTCTCATCCCACATCCCCCTCCCAGCTCCTGTGAGTCGCAGCCAACAGATCCTGTGTGGTTTATGCTAATGCATGAAAAAACTATGTGAAGAATTTTATGACCACCACCCATTTTATAAAGAGTGTTTACTAGGGGATGTTAGTTAGGCTCAGTGTCCGTGATGCCCCAAAGACTCTCCAATGCGGCCAACAATCTGCCATGCACCAAGAAATGGCCGTCCGGTAGCTCATGCTCTTCTTGGAGCCGGTCATAAGGCTGGAGCGCTCCATCTTGGAACTATGCACCTAGCGTGCGCACTCCCGCCACTTCCCAGGCTTCTATTCTTGTCCTACCCAGCATATCACTAAAGGAAGTGATGGAGTTCAATGAGACCTCAGGTGAGTATTGGGGAATACGTGGCATGAGGTGCAAAATACGATTAAAATATGCTATCCGGAACAGCCCATTAGCATTTGGTAGGAGTCGGCCTGGGGCAGGAAGGCCTGCTGGACTAAATGCTGTGCATGGCTGCTATAGGGAGACCCAATTCCTCAGTAAGTTACCCCGTCAACCAAAGAGCAGGTCACTGAAGCTACGCCGCAAAGTAATAATGTTAAAAATTCGGGGCTCCTAACCCCCTTCGTCTATAAGAAGCTGCAATTTTTGACGTGCCACAAACTCCCTCCCTTCACTCCATATGAAGCACCCCAGCTCTGAATGCAATGTGCAGAATGTGGACCTGGGTATATGGACTGGGATATTATGAAAATAATAGAGCAAGCAAGGGAACATTACCATCTCAGATAATGACACTCTGCCCTGCACTGTAAGTGGCAATGTTCTCCAGAAGGTCATCCGGGGATGCAACAACGCTATGACTCCAGTGAGATTACCGTTTGATTAGGTTGCTCACTTCATGATAGATGTTTATTCCCAAGTAATAAAAAAGTGCGGAGCTCCCAGTGCAGCAGATGTGACTCCCTTAGGAAATTCTGTGGGGGGCATGCTGGATTTAGTGGGAACAGACAAGACTTTTGTGAAATCTTGCGATATTATTTCCAAGACACAGGTGTGTGGGAAATTGTAGGTTTATTCCGACAGGAAGATCCCATCCAGCAACAGAAATGAACAGCTTCAACAGCTTTACAGTTTGAACATAAACCACTTTACAAATCTCTTATGACATGTGCACATTCCAATATTATTCTAAGAGAGAGCATACAAGAGCAACTTGGACTAGAGAGTACAATACCATAGAGATGAACAATGAGATATCACACACCTCCCTCCCTCAAACAACCATGTACATAGGATACAGTAACAATAAACAACTCTATACATAGTCTTTGAGATAACTCGGACGTTTAGTCAACCTAGTTGACCGTTTCTTAAAGTCCACCTCATGACCTAAAAGAGAAGAATTTCTGGGCGAGCACATACCATTAGATCCATTACTGTCACACTTTCCATTAACAAAGTAATTATCATCAACTTTTCCTTTCAACACCACAACCCTATTAAGGTTCCAAATGCAATGATCGTGAGTACGAATTGCATTACTAAAAACTTTGATAACCAACATTGGTTTAAGATACTTTGAAGAAGATCCGTCCTTAAAACCAGGACGTCGAACTTGCACCCAATCACCTACCTTCACTTCAGTTTTTTTTACAGATTTCTTTGAATCAAAATATTTCTTCCTATTTATGGCCTTCATGTGTTCCCTCGACAGTACATCTTTGGTATCACACACACTATCCCTACCCTTGGATAAGCCATATTGATTTACCCAAGAGGGTTCAAGAAGAGTGTTAGGCACCCTTCCACGAAAAAGTAAGAAGGGAGTCTTTCCCGTGGTGCCATGAGGAGTCATTCTATACTCTTCTACTTTCTTCAAAACCTCTCCTTTCCACTCCAAGAATGAGGATTTCGCTAAAGCAATGATCTCTTTGAGCACTCTTAAATCTCTCAATCATACCGTTGGCTTCCGGATGATAAAGAGAACAAGTTTTATGTGTAATGCCACACAGAGAAAGAAAATCCTCCATTTCCCTCGATGTAAGTTGAACACCATTATCTGTTAAAATTGATCCAGGAACCCCTTCTCTTGCAAACAATTCCTTTAAGCACTTAATGACATGACCAGAATCAATAACCGTCAAAAAAAAAAACTTCAGGCCAGCGAGAATACATGTCCATGATGACCAAGAGAAAAATCTGAGACCCATTACTATGTACAGGTCCTAGAATATCCAACGCAATGTCCTGCCAAGGACATGAAAGTCGCTTCCTCAGGACCATAGGTTGCACTCTTGGACATTTAGATTTATCAGATAAAGAACAAGGAAGACACTCACGAATTAACCTTTCTACAAATTTGTCCATCCCAGGCCACCAATAAGACATGCGCAACCTTTCCTTTGTCTTTGTAATACCTGAATGAGTATTATGAGCTAAATCCACCAGTTCTTTCTTAAGACTGCTGGGAGGAACTAATCTTGTTCCGCGGAACAAGAGATCATTATCGATTGACAATTCATTTCGTAAGTACCAAAAAGGTCTTGTCAATTCTGACCCACATTTTATACTTGCCCAACCATTTTTCACCAATTTCATCACTTCCATGAGAGTAACATCTTCTTCAATTTCTTTACGCCATCTATCTTCAGATATAAAACTATAATCCAACACACACACCCACTCTTTGTTCATATCCAACCCATCATCTTCTGAACAATTCACATCAACTAAGCGCGACAGGGCATCCGCCACACCATTTTCAATACCTGGAATGTACTTAAGTAAGAAACAATACTCTTGAAGACCAATGATCCATTTGGTAATGCGACTTGATATCAAGTCCAAAACTTTTTGTTGAAGATCTCCACCAAGGGTTTATGATCTGATTTAACTTCAAAATCCACACCCCACAAAAATGTCTTTAATTTCTTCACAGCCCAGAAAACTGTGAGAGACTCTCTCTCTACAACAGAATAACGAGTTTCTGCATCCCTTAAACTACGAGATAAAAACATTATGCTTTGTAACCCAGAGGGACCATTTTGTTGTAGAACAGCTCCCAATCCCTTTTCACTGGCATCTGTGGTAAGAATGGGTTTAAGACGTGTGTCAAAACTCTGAAGAGAAGGAGCAGCACTCAATTTTTCTTTTACACAAATAAACTCATTTTCACACACCTTGGACCACTCAAAACTTACTCCTTTTCGTAACAGACATCTCATGTTCATTGTTAAATCAGCGAAGTTCCTTACAAATTTAGCATAATACTCGACCATCCCTAAGAACTTCATAAGTTCTTCCTTATTCTTCGGAGAACTCATTTTCTGTATAGAGTTAACCAAATCATCTTTTGGCTTAACACCCTCTCCACTTATGTTGTGACCCAAATAATCAATGGAATTAGACCTGAATTTGCATTTCTCAACTTTCACAGTCATGTTAGAATCACATCATTTCTTAAGGACCAATTTCAGACGACTATCATGCTCTTCTTCATGATTACCAAAGATAAGAATATCATCTTGGTATATGCAGACACCAACAAGATCTTTTAAAACACTCTCCATGGCACGTTGGAACACTGATGACGCTGAAACTAAACCAAATGGCATCCTAATAAATCTAAAAGTACCAAAAGGTGTAATAAAAGCAGTGTAATCTCTGCATGATTCCTCCAGCTCTATCTGATGATAAGCGGAGGTAAGGTCGATAGTACTAAACACTTTCGCTCCACCCAACAACACCAGCAATTCTGTTATATTCGGAAGTGGATATCTATCCACAATTACGTTTTTATTCAATTGTCTTAAGTCGATGCACAAACGAAGATCCCCGTTCGGCTTGCGAGCAGCGACCACTGGGACCAGCCACTCCGTACCTTCTACTTCTTCTATAATTCCAGCACTTTTGAGCTTACAGATTTCTTTTTGCAAATCCTCTCTTACAGAAATAGGTACATTCCTAACCTTACAAGAAATAGGTACAGAACAATCTTTCAATTTTATTTTATGCTGATAGCCTCTCAAACAACCCAAACCTTGTCTGAAGACTTGTGGAAATTCATCTTTTAGAATGTCATCAAATTTTTTTACCCCATTTTTTTCCACTGTACAGACTTTATCCTTTAATAAAATGGGAGGATCAGAATTAGGATCGAGGAATACACCCAAATCACCCTGATGAATCCAACTAATGATGCTATCCCCTTTCTTAGAAACATATATCTTTCCAGATATCATCCTATCCTTATAATCAATGAGCCCAATGAAATAACCATGTAATTTTATTGGCTCACCACCATAGGCCAAAGGTGTAATATCGGGTTTTAAGAGGTTAACTTTATTTTTCAATTTGTTGACAAAAAAATCATTAGATATAATGGTAATTTTTGCTCCAGAATCAAATAAGACACGAGTAGATTCACCATCCACTAAGATGGTATCAAAGGGACAGGATTTCTTCCCAGTTGTAGTTTTGATTTGAACTACAATTTGATCACAATCAAAATCCTCAGAACTAGATTCTGAATTACGATCCTCATAAACCTCAATTTTTTTAACTCTGGGATCAGGTTTAGTTTTACATACCGACGGAAAATGCCCCTTTCTTTTGCACTTAGTGCAAGTGTGACCCAAAGCTGGACATTTCCTGTCATTGGCTAAGTGACCAGCTCTGTCGCATCTATAACATCTAATGTCACCCATTTTCTTTTTAAACTTCTCGTTTTCCAGAAAAGGTCTACCTCTCTCATTTACTTTGCTACTTAGGTTCTTGTCTTTAATCACTTGAACTCTAGAAACTTTATCATTTTCTTTCTTTAAAACAGCAACACATTTTAATGAATGTTCAATTCTTTTTGCTACCACAAGAACCTCATCCAACGTTGGTTCATCACGCAACCAAAGTTCTTCCCTCACTTTCTCCATGTTGCACCCAAACATGAATTGGTCACGGATACGCTCATTAGTTAAATTGTCAAATTTACACGATGAAGCAAGCTTCCTTAAATCTGTTACATAACCTTCAACAGATTCCTCATCTCTTTGAGTTCTTTTAGCAAATTGATATCTTTCCAAAATAGTACTTATTTTTGGAAGATAATGTTTATCCAATTTCTCAATGCAGATCTCATAATCATTTAACCCTTCAGCTTCAGAAGGTGACAAATCTGGAAGGTGATCAAAAACATCTTGCCCCTCTGAGCCTAAGCAATGAAGGAGAAGAGATGATTTTCTTTCTGCGCTAAGAGAAGCTCCGCACACCTTTGCATACCTCTCGAATACTTTTTTCCATTTCTTCCACTTTATGGGTGGCTCACCAGGATTAGCCAGGAAGAAAGGAGCAGCAGTTACGTTTTGCATAGCTCCAAACATAGAATAAATTAAAATTTAACAATAAACACTAAAAGCAATTATAATTTTTCAAAATTTAAAATACATCAGAGAACAGAGTATCATCATATAAATGACCAATAATAATTTGAATTATAGTGTTTAAAAGAAAAGAAAAACAAAACTTAAATGCAAGAAAAGTACAACTCAGCTGTGCCTATCAGCGTGTGAAATGAAAACTTTCCAAGCAAAAATACAACTGTTATAAACTGACACCAAAGGCACTCAGCTGTGCCTATCAGCGTGAAATAAAAGCTTTCCAAGTTATGGCAATAATATTCTTCTTTAGAAAGCTGTGCGCATCAGCGTATTGTAATAAACAAACTTCTTGTTGAATGAAGTTGTGCCAATAAGCGAAATCACCCTTTGAAAGCTGTGTGCATCAGCGCATTCAATTAAACAACATCAGGTTGAATGAATCTGTGCCAACTATCGAAGGCACACCTGAAAATGACACCAACAGCGTAAGCACTTTTGAAGACTCCGTAATTTCCAACATCAAGCTGTGCCTATCAGCGAATCAGCGAAGGCAAACTAACTTCCAAATCAAGCTGTGCCTATCAGCGAAGGCAACCGGCGTGAGTGCTTTCCTATGACACGCCCTTTTTAATGCCTTAACCAATGACAGAGCAACAGGAAGCATCCGGATACAATTAATCAAGGCGGGCAGCAGAAACGGCAAGCAGCGAGCACAGGCTGAGGTAGGAATCACGATACCTTTCTTCAACTGCAGGCTAATTCTTTTAAATCACAGAATAAGCTTTTGCTTTGCCGAACAGGAGTGTTATAAATGGTGACACGATGACTCACGCGCTCGGCTCAAGTCTCAGAACAGCGCTGGCACGAGCAGGGAGTTGCGCAGTACAGAGACAACCTCGAAAATGTACTAACTCTGCTTTCAAGTTAAATATGTCTCCCAATTTTAAAGATAGTAAGCGAGATAATTATACTTTATACTCTTGGTGAGCAATCTCTCTCGCAAGTTCCAAGCTGAAAATTAGTTTTTTTTTTTTTTTTTTTATCAGAAGCTCGTTACTCTCACAGAGAAGCTCGTTGCTCTCACAGAGCGCTCGTTATTCTCACAAAACAAGTCACTTCTCCTTTCCTTTAAAGTGTAGCAAAACAGAGCAGATCCCGTAACTATGGCTTGGCACAGGAGTTTTAAAGTTAATTAAAGTCTAAATCGGTTGTCTCTCACCAGAATCTTGAGGGGATGTAGTTGTTGTGTTGAGATCTTCCAGGAACTGCCGACTACGCCAGTGTGAAATCTTGCGATATTATTTCCAAGACACAGGTGTGTGGGAAATTGTAGGTTTATTCCGACAGGAAGATCCCATCCAGCAACAGAAATGAACAGCTTCAACAGCTTTACAGTTTGAACATAAACCACTTTACAAATCTCTTATGACATGTGCACATTCCAATATTATTCTAAGAGAGAGCATACAAGCGCAACTTGGACTAGAGAGTACAATACCATAGAGATGAACAATGAGATATCACAACTTTGTCCAATTCACCCCTAGTCCAAGCGCATCACATAACTCCCACAATGTAGCCTGTATCCGTGCTACTCCTTCCTGGTTATCCCTGATGTAGATGAGCACATCGTCCATACAGCGAGACAATATGGATCACTACACTTAGAGGGCCACCCCAATCCCGGCCATTTTGCCGTAGTCTCTGTGCCAGAGTCTCCATTGGGAGGGCAAAAAGCAACAGGGACAGCGGACAGCCCTGACACATCCCCCTGTTTACTGAGAAAGGAAATACATTGACCAATTTTCACCCTCGCCATGGGTTCTGTACATAAGAGACGGATCAAGCTCTGCTCGTCCCGTGATGTCAAAGACAGTCAGGGTCGAGAACAGGTATCCCCAATCCACCGTATCAAAAGCTTCAGGTCCAGCATCATACATGCAACATATGGCCACCAGACCTCAGAAATCTCCATCACCCTATGCAGCCCGCGGCAGATATTCAAGGTGGTGGACCTACCAGGGTGCACCAGACACGGCATGTGCTCGTACAGCCGGCCTGTTATGACCTTGCTCAGAAGCTTATAATCGAATCCCAGCATAGATAATAGATGATAAGAGGCAAGCTCCAACAGGTCCATGTCCTGCTTCAGAAGAGATGTTAAGAGGGATTCCCACAACGTGGGCAGGAGGCTGCCCCCTGTCAGGGTCTTCTGATACAATTGAAGCAGCTTGGGAGCAAGATGGTGTTCATAAGCCTTGTAAGATTCGATGGGGAACTCATCTAGGCATGGGGTCTTGTTGATTGCCACTCTCCTTATGGTCCCCTCCACCTCCTGCAGGGTGAGGGGCACATTACATTCTACCCTGTCCAACGGAGTCACCTCCGTAAGGGCTACAGAAGGAATAATTGTATGGCATGCTACTGGTCCAAAAACGGCGGATCATAAAAGGCTTGGTAGTGTGCAATGAATGCCTCATGAATATCTACCTGGTTGGTGGCCAAATGCCTTCGAGGGTGCCTGATCAGGTTAGAGTGGCACTACATTATAGTTAAGCTAATAATCAGCCCAATTTGTCCCCTTCAGCGTGCATTTTAGCTTGGTACGCGTGGAAATCCAGGTGACGCAATTGCTCAATGAACTGGGCATGCCTATCCAGCGCCACCGTTAATGCCCCCCGCCGTGTCTGGTCCCCTCGGGCATCGGCTTCTAGCACTCTCAAGGACAACTCAACGCCTTTCAGGCCACGATGCAGATCGTCCCTCACCCCACTACCGCTCGTATGCAATGGCCCATGAGGACAACTTTCATTGCTTCCCAGTCTGTGGACCGAGAAGTGGAAATGCCCCAGTTCTCAGAGATATAGTGGGAGAGGGACTCGTCAGTCTTATGCCTGAAAACCTGGTCTTCCAACATGGCGAGGTGCAACCGCCAGGTGGGGACTGGCGGTGCCGAGCTCCCTACTCCAACTGCAGTTTCAAAGGGTTGTGATCTGAAAAGGTCTTCCATAAGCATTCCGCTCCCATTGCCAAAAGCCTGGTAGATGGTCACAGAGTATCCGGTCGAGTTGGACATGCAAGTCATGTGGGGCAGAGTAATAGAAGTCCCTAGAATCAGGATGGAGTGATCTCCAGCAGTCTAATAAGGACCAGTGTTGCATGTTCCATTAACATTGGTTGCTGAAATGCGAAGGCTGTTTTAGGCAAGTGTTTAAAACTCACGATTCTGGATTTGAGATTTGTTTTACAATGAAATATTTACACGGCCGCACTCATAAATAGATAGCAGGCATTTCTGGGAATTTCAAACGGTTCCCAAATGCTACATAGGATGCTGAAGGCTGTGGGTTGGGATTTGTGATTCATAGGGGGAGGAATGTATGGGAAGAGATATTGTGTAGTGGCAAAGCTCCATACATAGGAACCAGGGAATCATCAGACCCATTTTGGAAGCTGAGCGTCACCAATTTATCAATTTGTGTGATCTTGGGCAAATCATTTGGACTCGGTTCTCTTCTCTTCATAATGCATAAAGGCAATTTAATTCAGTGAATTATGCATGATAAACTCCATCTTTCCAAAGCTCCTAACCTGCCCTCCTTCCTGATGTGAGATTGTCTGGCTCCTTCACAATGAGCGCATTGGCCCAAAATCTGTGAGCAGGGTCTTAGCATATACAGAGGCCACCACAGCCTTTCATTGAACTCCACTAAATTAGAAGGGAAAAGAGGCTTCATGGAAGTTCAAAATATACCTGGCTTCATATGCTGTGATCTCTCCCTTTATTGGCACCTTCTCATTTTGCGCACTAGCAGATTTCTAAGCAATTGCACAATGAAAAAGGAAAGACCCTCCTCCAAAAAATGCTGTCTCTAAGTATGCGACGCCCACTTTCCTCCAAAAATTTAGCCCTGCTCCAAAATATGTCGTCTATCAATAAAGCTCATCCACTCACCCCCCAAAAATTTGCCTTTGGATTTAATGACAATGGTGTTCTGGCCTGTTACAAGTGCCTGGGTTACTCGGTTGTAATGGCAGCAGGGGTCACACTGCTGCCAGTGTCTTGCAGTCCTTCATTTGTAAAAAAACATACGTGCCAGTGCTCTCGTCAGGAGCCCACTGCAGCTTGCACCTCACATTGTAATTGTCATGCTGCCAATGATAGTACCTACACAACTACTAACCATCACACTCCTACAAGAGTGACAATTCTGACTATTTCAGGCCCCCAAAGCTATAGGAATGGCTTGGGCGGCTGGTAATAGTCATTTTAATGTATATTGAATTAATAATTAACTGTTCTTGTGCTCATCTCTAAAGTAGCCAGACAGCACCACCTTGTGGCAGACCTTCACAAGTGCCAGTGTTGACGATTAAGTGCCGGTGCCGATCACCGGAGCCCACCGGCTCAAATTAAACACTGGTGTCTGGGTTCCTCTGTTTTAATGACAGCAACGGGATTATTCCATAATAGAAAATTTTAGTTACTGACCTGTGCTTATATTGACTCCACTGTGTTAGCTACCAAGGTATCGTGAAGGTAGGAAGATGTAAAGTTAAGAATAGTAAATCTACGGTTTTCCTGAGTATGCATTATTTGACAATATATTGGTTATCAATATTGTGCGTAGTGGATATCTGTGCAGGTTGATATTGTTGACTTCGTTATTGAGATATACGAACCGGCCAGATATCATTGTCTAGCTTCCTCCATTTTAGTGACGGGTGATCTGAGAAGCAGAAAGTGTGTGCGGCCCTCCCTCCGTTTTAATGACTGGATTTCTGACCAATGTCCAATGACTGAGGACCTCAGTTTAATGACAGTACCGTTCTGGCTTCTTGCCAGTTTCTGATTCCCTGGTCCCTACGTATGCAGCGTTGCCACTACACAACATCTCTTCCCACACATTCCTCCCCCTATGAATCACAAATCCCAGCCCACAGCCTTCAGCATTCTATGTAGTATTTGGGAACCGTTTGAAATTCCCAGAAATGCCTGCTATTTATTTATGAGTGCGGCCCTGTAAATATTTCATTGTAAAACAAATGTCAAATCCAGAATCGTGAGTTTTAAACACTTGCTTAGAACAGCCTTCACTTTTCAGCAACAAATGTTAATGGAGCATGCAACACCGGTCCTTGTTAGACTGCTGGAGATCACTCCATCCTGATTCTGGGGACTTCTATTACTCTGCCCCACATGACTTGCATGTCCAACTGGGGTACAGTTTTAAAGTTATAGCTGTTTTTTCTGCTTATAGTGCCTGGAAGCCTGGAGAGGAACTATCAACATGGACCCCATACGAGGTAAGGCAGCAGCCATATGATGTCAGTTAGCGGCGGCACAAAATTGCTGAACAACTCTCAGAAAACTGCCTGCCTTTAAGTATAAGTGAAGTGCTCCAGATGGCAAAATGCATTTTTGCCTCTTGCACTGCAAATCTTCACACTGTTTTAGGCCGTAGTAGTGTGTGTGGCCCCTCTGCACCACAGAGGATGTGGAGTGTGCTAAACGACTGGCTTTAGGAATTAACAAGTGAGAGGGCAAGGAAGCAGCGGTGCTCTCCAAATGGGTAGCAATGCTTGAATGAACAAAAGCGCGAAAGCTTCAGGGGAACATAATCATTTTTGCCAGCAAATTAATGTGACTGGAGCTGTAGCACTGCCTGCTATCTCCCATAAAAGGGTACGTTGTGGAGTGCACGCCCTCCGTTTGTATATTGTTGTAAATAAAGACAGATTGGTCCTCGTTTCGAATTGCATGTTATTTTTGGGTGTAATGCCACACACAGTATATACCAATATAGCCAAGTGTTGTGTTTATCAGACTGGGGAGTAATAATGCATCTTTTCCCTTGTTCCGAGCTGCAAAAATCGGAATGTGAGGTATTTTCTCTGCATAAATTCCACTAGGTTTTACCTGGCAGATTTGCGTTGGGGGAAAAGTGCAGAATAATTTAACAAACTGTAATCCTCATTGAGGCTCGAGCTACTGCTTAGCCTGACCCTGGCAGGGCCGGTCCTAGGATTCATGGGGCCCTGGGCAGAATAGGAAAATGCGAGGCCCCTATAATTTGCATAAGATTTAACTTCACAGGAAGTGACATCATAGGAAGTCATTTCAATTGGCCATTAATTATATTGATATTGTTTATAGAGCGTGCCAATGTGGCGCTGGCGTCTGCAGCTGTAACAGTAAATAAAGCTAATTGGGCAACATAGTTGAAAAAAGCCAGGTTTTAAGTTTTTTTCTAAAACAGATAAAATTGGACTGCGCTTTGAAATGCAAAGATATTTTGTTTCAGAGTTTGCAAGGAACTAGATAAAGCTTCTGCCACTCCAGGACTCTTTGTTTATTTTAGGTGTTTCCACTGTTCCTGAGGGAGTTGATTGAAGAGCTCCCTTAGGTGTGTACCATATGAATTTTCTCTAAGGTACTCAGGACGTATGTTGTGAGCAGTATACAGTGCCTTGAAGGCTATTTCCTTTCTAATGGGAAGCTAGTGTAGCTCCAACAATACATGTGAGAAAGATTTGAACTTTGGAATTCTCATTAAGAGACGAGCTGCTGCGTTTTGTAAAATGTGTAGTTTATTCAGAGATCACAGATTATATGGCATTGTTGAAGCCTCTTTGCAAGAAGCTACTTACTCAGTTTGGATGTGAGTAAAATGGTTAAAAATTAACAATACTTATAAAACTGGTAAGAATGGGTCACACATGACCTGTGGACCACTTTTTATGGAAAATGGGCCAAAAATACTATCTGCTGCCATTTTTCAAAGTATTCTTGAGGAGGGTGAAACCCCAAAACCACTAGGAAGTGCGAGGCATGCCTGGCACACAACAAATTATTAAATGTTTCATTAGGAACCTCTGCATTTCAAAGTTCACCAGTTTCCCTGCCTCCTACCATTTTGCATGGATTCTACCCCTCTTACATACTTGTCTTTTGAATGTAATGCCCTTCACCTCGTCTCTTAATCTCTCTACCAGCCTGTTCACATGGATTCTGCCCATTACATCCATCTCTCCTCTTCCCTGTCTCCCTTTCTGCCAGCCCAGGCCTTTAAGCTGGCTGAAAAAAAAAATGAGTGGGTCTCTAAAAGGGGTGTGGTCTATGTAATTAAGGGTGTAGCTTAAACAGGTAATCTAAATTTTTGTGATTCCACATAATCAATCAATCAATCAATCAATCATTTGTAGAGCGCGCTACTCACCCGTGAGGGTCTCAAGGCGCCGGGGGTGGGGGGAGGGGCAGCTACTGATCGAACAGCCAGGTCTTGAGGAGTCTCCGGAAGGTCAGCAGGTCCTGGGTCCGACGCAGGTGGATGGGGAGGGTGTTCCAAATCTTGGCGGCGAGGTGGGAGAAGGATCTGCCGCCGGTGGTTGTTCGGTGTATGCGTGGGACGGTGGAGTGGGCGAGGTCAGCGGAGCGGAGCTGGCGGTTGGGGGTGTAGAAGGTGAGTCGCTTGTTGAGGTATGCTGGTCCGGTGTCGTGGAGTGCCTTGTGAGCGTGGGTGAGGAGCTTGAAGGTGATCCTCTTGTTGACGGGACGCCAGCGTAGGTCCTTCAGGTGGGCAGTGATGTGGCTGTGGCGGGGAATGTCGAGGATGAGGCGTGCGGAGGCGTTCTGTATGCGTTGGAGTCTCTTCTGGAGTTTGGTTGTGGTTCCCTTGTAGAGGGCGTTGCCGTAGTCCAGCCTGCTGGTGACGAGGGCCTGGGTGACCGTCCTTCTGGTTTCGGTGGGGATCCATCTGTAGATCTTACGAAGCATACGGAGGGTGTTGAAGCAGGAGGAGGAGACGGCGTTGACTTGTTGGGTCATTGACAGCGAGGAGTCCAGGATGAATCCTAGGTTGCGTGCGTGGTTGGTGGGTGTCGGTGCATCTCCCAGTGAGGCTGGCCACCAGGAGTCATCCCAGGTGGAAGGGGTGGAGCCGAGGATGAGGACCTCCGTCTTTTCCGAGTTCAGTTTCAGGCGGCTGCTCTTCATCCATTCGGCGACGGCCTTCATTCCTGCGTGGAAGTTGGTTTTGGTGGTGCCGGGGTCTTTGGTGAGGGAGAGGATCAGCTGGGTGTCGTCGGCGTATGAGACTATGTTGAGGTCGTGTGATCGGCGAGTGGTGTCATGTAGACGTTGAAGAGGGTCGGGCTGAGGGATGATCCTAGGGGTACGCCGCAGGTGATCTTGGTGGCTTCGGATCGGAATGGAGGGAGGCGGACTCTCTGGGTTCTGTCGGTGAGGAAGGAGGTGATCCAGTCCAGGGCTTTGTCGCGGATTCCTGCGTTGTAGAGGCGTGTGCGAAGGGTGTGGTGGCAAACGGTGTCGAAGGCGGCCGAGAGGTCCAGGAGGATGAGGGCCGCGGTTTCGCCGTTGTCCAGCAGGGCCCTGATGTCGTCGGTGGCGGCGATGAGGGCGGTTTCGGTGCTGTGGTTGGTGCAGAATCCGGATTGGGACGAGTCCAGGGCTTTGTTTTCTTCGAGAAATTGGGTCAGTTGTCTGTTGGCGACCTTTTCAATGACTTTTGCCGGGAACAGGAGCAGCGAGATGGGCCGGAAGTTCTTGAGGTCCTTTGGGTCGGCCTTGGGTTTCTTGAGCAGGGCGTTGATCTCAGCGTGTTTCCAGCTCTCCGGGAAGGTGGCGGTCTCGAATGAGTTGTTGAATATCTTGCGGAGTTGGGGTGCGATGATGGAGCTCGCTTTGTTGAAGATGTGGTGGGGGCAGGGGTCCGATGGTGAGCCGGAGTGGACGGTGTTCATGGTCTTGATGGTGTCTTCATCGCTGACGTGGTTCCAGGAGATCAGGCGGCCGGTGTGACTGGGGGGCGGTGAGTCTGGGGTGATGGCGGTTGTCGGAGAGGTCTGGGTGTTGAAGCTGTCGTGGATGTCTGCGATCTTTCGGTGGAAGAAGGTAGCTAGAGAGTCGCCGAGGTCTTGTGATGGCGGGATGTCGTTGGAGCTGGAGCTGGGGTTGGCGAGTTCCTTCACGATTTTGAAGAGCTCTTTGCTATTGTGTGCGTTGTTGTCGATGCGTTCCTTGAAGGAGGTCCTTTTGGCCGACCGGATGAGTTGGTGGTGTCTGCGGTTGGCGTTCTTGAGGGCTGCATGGTTGTCCGGGGTTTGCTCGTGGTGCCATTTCTTCTCTAGTCTCCGGCGGGAGACTAGAGAGACATAGGGAGACATAGAGTTCAATCTGACCGGTACTTTGTTTCCTCTCTGGGCTTTCCGTGATTGAAAACAGAAATATAACACAACAACTGACATACACCTAAAAACAGCCAGGAGTATTGATTTTGTCAATGGTTGTTAGCTGTTTAGGATAAATGAGTAACAACAAAAAATTATTTTACTTTCACCTTGTCACTGTTTTGACCAATGAGTGCTTCCTTCACACACATTTGCACAGAATCACAACTGCAACTTGAATACTGTACTGTTGCTCTGTGTTCTCTGCAGAGAGGCCATGTATTGAATGATCATGCATTCTGAACACCTTTTTGACCCCCAGGTGGGCACAGTGAGAAAGTTGTACTGCCTTCAACCTCAACTTTCAAAGCTCTCAATTGTAGCCTGTTATAAACACCTGGAGGCGACTCAGTACAAAGTGTGCACCATACAAGAGTAATATGCTGTGAAACGAATTACAGAAACACACATCCTGGAAATACCTAAAATTTTTAAGGAATGCAAAATTAAGTGAAGCATGTGAACTACAAACAGGAACTAATTTGCTGCCATGTATTACCCTAACATGCATTGTCAGACAGAGACAGGAAATAGGCCCCAGCACCGAAATAAAAGTGGCCCCCATTAGTGAATTAGGCAGCTAGAAAAAGTTCTGTATTTGCAAATTAGAGCAGTTTTTAACTTGTAAAGACATGCTGTATACAATTTTGTAAGGTATGGAAGACGGCATAGATTTGAGTTTGATGTAAGCAATGTTTGTTTTAATATCACAAAAATCAACAGTAAAAAAAACGGCTCATATGACCATAAAGCAGGCCTATAAACAACCAAAAAAACAGCCTACATACTAACCTGACAGATTAGACCGCCGGGCACAGCCTGATTTGATTGCCCTATAGGTCAGTCGGACCCTGTGTCATACCTTCATTGTGCAGACACTAGACCAGTTTTTTTGCAGGTCAAGTAAGTACATGAATATAGGACAAGATATGGTTCCCGTTTCAATGTCCGTTCTAATTTACTGCTGGGTCTAAGACACATGAAGCCTTGCTCCAGCCACTTGTTTATGCTGTGTCTGCTCCTCTTCCTGCACCCCTTGTCTCACTGCCATACTCACACCTATCTGCTCTCCCCCCCTTTTTTATCACCTCTATGCTTCCTTTCCCAGTTTTTCCTCATCCTAGGTGAGCAGTTTTCACGTGACAGGGCGTCATTCTATCCTTTGTTGTGCGCCCTGCAGGATATCCTGCTTTTCATTCATACAAGGGCAGGGCGCACTTCACACGTAAGGGCAGTTTAAGTACCTATCAAATCGCTGCCATCATCATGCAGATGCAGCGATTAGGCCCTGAGAGAGGGACCAGCAGGGGAAATGGATAAAAAAAAGAAAACCTTTAAACTCTTAGGGGGCCCCCTGAGCCTCGAAACACTGAAGTCTTTAAAGGTGCGAGGCCCCACTGCTGCGACCAGACGCAGGGCCCTGGGCAGCCGCCCACGCTGCCCATGCCTAGCGCCGGCCCTGGACCCTGGTCTGATCGTGTTTCAGCTGGAGAGAACAACTGGAAGCGGGGGCATAGCTACCATTGGTGCAGCAGGTGAAGTGGCACCGGGGCCCAGAGCACTGACAGGCCATTGAACTCTGATATTTGTTGTATTACTACTCCAACAGCAGTCAAAGGGCCAATTTCTTGCTTGCAGCGGATTCAGGGGCAGAGTGGAATTGCAAGTAGCGGAGTGGGGATGGAGCTGGAAAAAATGGTGCCAGCATTTATGTGTTCATGGCCCCCAAAATTCAATGAGCATGGAAATGGGGACAGGTTCAGAACAGTAAGGGACAGATTATGACTTTGGTGGAGCGGCGTCGGGTCTGCCCCTCCTGCTGCACTGCCAGAGCTGTGGTCGGGCTGCCCATCAGATTACAAGTGTAACTCGTGTCTGGCGGGCTTTTGTTTTGATGTTCCAACCGCAATGGGAATGCCAAAAACAGTTCCGGCATGGACTATAAAGTCCATGTCGTGCAGGAACTGGTGTGCATGCACACAGTGGGACACATATTGTGCCCCTCTGTGTGCATCCACATGATGCAGAGGCACAAGGGCTACAGGGCCCCCTTCTTTTCCTCTCCGCCATGGTTTTCATGGCGTTGAAACCACCATGAAACAATAGCGGAGAGGAAACTTGTAATATGCTTGGCAGGACTGCAGCTGTCCTGCCAAGCATATTACTGCCTCCTAACCGCCGCAACACCGCCACGGAACGGCGGTTCCCTGGTGGCTGCGGTGGGGCAATATCTGTCCGACCGCCCTGTAATAGGGCGGGCGTGAGACCGCCACCTCCACGCCTCCACGAGTCTGGCAGTCCCTGCAACGCCAGACTAGTAATTAAGCCCTAAGAGTTCCACAAAGAGATGGAACATAATGGGGTCCAGAGGGCCATGCATTTATAGGACATACTCCTTGCAGAAGCACAGGGGTGATGGGGGTCGGAAAACACAAAGAGGGGTAGCTGGGGTGAGTAGGAGGATGTGTAGAGCATGGCATGAAGAGAGCCGAGTCCAGAGAGAATACAGATGGAGATGGTGTGTTGTATCAGTGTCTCCATAGAGAAAGCACCGAGTTGGGGGCGAGGGGCATAGGTAGGAGACACAGGTGTGATGAATCCGGGGAGGAGCAAGGAAGCTCAGTGGTTGAGCAGAGCGAGTATATGAGGTTGCAGTGAGTGGTGGAGCACTTCGGATCAGCTCTGCCTAGATTCTCTCTCGTCTCTGGCAGACCCAGCACACAGCTGTTTTGCATATTTTAATAAAACCTAATAAAACTTCATTTGACAACTGACATTTCGCACTGATGGCTCCCTCCCAGAAGGCTGCCAAATCAAATCCAAATTTACCACGGCATTAATCATTAGTGGGAAATCAGTAAGCCCTCGCTGCTCTGGACAGCCACTTATAGGTACATGTTTCCTCCAGCGCCCCCTCCCTAACTCCCTTCGCTGCCCTTTTCCTGCAACAGGCAGCCAGACAACAGATTTTCCTGCTGAAGATTTTGATTGTAGATTTCTTTCAAAGGTCTTCCATCACTGTGTGCTTCAGTAAGTCGTCCACTATTGTGTCCTTTGGCAGGTCTAGGATTATAGTTTTCTCAGGTTTATCACCATTGTGTGTTTTGCATGGTCTAATAGCCAGTCGCGGCTCCTGCAGGTAAGCGCGGTGGGGCGGGGGGGAGTCGACAGATGACGGAATAGGATTTATTTATTTAATTTTCCCTATTTCGACGTCTGTCTACTCCCTCCGCGCCCAGCCCCATCCTACTACCCTGCCCCACCCCACCGATCTTACCTGCAGGATCCACGATTGCTAATAGCATTGCGTGCTTAGCAAGGTCTAGCACCCTAGTATGCAATTTCTAAGAAATAGCAGTGTGGGCCATTCAATGTTGCACCAGTGTAATGTTTCTCTTTTACATGTGCACTCCGCTCAACTTTTCGTGACTACACTGCTTAGGGGTCACGATCAGTCTTTAAGCAATCAGAACAATTGAAAAGGAGCGTAAAATATATCATAGCTATTGCTACAATTAGAGCATTATGCAAAACTTCCATAAGTTTCAATGTCCATGTATATCCAAAAAGATGATTCAAATAGAATCAGTTCCTTGGGAGTCTTGTTCATCCAACTTTTTATTGAATTATTTGTATTTAAAACAGATTGCAATAAGCCCAGCCTAGCACCCTAGTATGCTTTGAAAGGAGTAGCCAAATTGTGTTCTTTCAAAGTCGTAGCATAAGAAAGTTTATAAAGTCTAAAATCGTCGTGCTTTTCCGAAGGTCTAGCATCATAGCATACTTGTGAATGTCTAGCATCAATAGTGTGCTATGGTACTATAACATCATAGTTTACTTTGGACGGTCTATCATCCTAAGACGCTTGAAGATTTTAACATCATAGGGGCAGATTTACAAGCCCCTTGCGCCACTTTTGCGTCATTTTTCCCATGTTAAAAATGACGCAAAAGTGGCGCAAGGGGCTTGTAAATCTGCCCCATAGTGTTCTTTGGAAGGTGTAGCAATAATTGCATTTTGGAAAATCTTACACTCTAGCTTGGATTAGAAGACCTTTAATTGCCGTATGACTTGGAAGGCTGCCCGTCATAGTGTGTTTTGGTCCAGCATTATGTGTTTAGGAAAGTCCAGCAACAATGTGTGTTCAGAAAGGTATAGCATTGAAATGTGATTTTGAAGGTCTTACATGATCACATTATTTTATAGATCTAGTGTGTGGAAGAGGCATCATGTGCACTAGACGGTCTAGCATAATACCATATTTTGTAAGATCTTTAATAGTGCTGTGCTTTGCAAGTTCTAGCATCATGCTTTTGAATGTCCAGCACCATTGTGTCCTTCACAAGGATTAGAAACATAGACATTTTGGATTTCCTAGCATCATGGTGTACTTTGGAAGGTTAAGCATTATTGTGTGCTTTGAAAATCTAGCATCATGCTGTGCCTTGGAAGGTCTAACATCACAGTGTGGTTAGGACGGTATAGCAGTACAGTGTCTTTCAGAAAATGTACTTTTAGAAGATACTTCAGAAGATCTAGCATCATAGTGTGTTTAGGAACACTTAGTGCTTCATTATGAGTTTGGCAGTCCGATGGACCGCCAAACCCATGGTGGCGGTGCAGCTACCGCCGCACCGGTGGTCCGACTGCCCTATTACAAGTAGGGCGGCCGGACCGCTATGGGACCGCTACTGCCGCCAGGAATCTGCTATCCCTGGCAGCCTTGCAGAGGTCTGAGGCCCTTAATATGCTGTCGGTGCTGCAGCGGCACCGCCAAGCATATAAGAAGTTTCCTCACCGCCACTGTTTTAATGGCGGTGAGCCCGCCATGAAAGTTTGGCAATGAGGAAACAAAGGGGGCCCTACAGGACCCCCTGTTGCCTCTGCGCCAGGGGATGCATGCAGGGAGGCACATGGTGTGTTTCCCTGTATGCATGCAGCCCCAGTTCCTGCAGGGCATGGACTTGACAGTTCATGTCCTGCAGGAACGTGCAATGGCGTTCCCATTGTGGTGCCTTGCTAAGGCTCAAGTATGAGCCTTAGCACTGCACCTCCGTGGGCCAGCTGCCGCATGACCGCCCCAACCTGGATTCCAGTCGGAATCTGGCGAGCGGTTTCAATATGACTTTGGCAGTGTGGCAGCGGGGCACTGGCGGGGCAGCCCTCTGTCACACCGCCACAGTCATTATAAGGCCCTTAGCATCATAGTTTGTACTAGGGCAACAGGGTGTATTCTTAAGAAGGTCGAGTATCAAAGTGTGCTCCAGGAATTCTACCATCACAGTGTGTTTCAAAAAGGGAGTTTGGGGGGTAGCCAACCACAGGGAAGTCTGCCCCCCAGGCAGATTGGGAGGGTGGTGCAGGCAACAGACTTCCATTTTGTGTTGGGCTTCATAATAGCCCAAATATAGCCCAACACATAGATGTAAGGGGTGGTGTTGGGCTACCAGCCACCATTATAGGTTCAGGTGACCTGGTGGCTGGTAGTCCGCACTTAGTGGCATTTTTTTTTTTTTTGTCAAAATTCTTTTTATTGAGCATCATAAGCCAAAATGACAACATGAATACAGTAGAGTGTGTAGGGCCCATGGTCAAAAACATTCAGCTAGTTAGAGCCCAGTTTCATATGTCCCAGGGTCCGTGCAACCACCCCGCAGATAATGTAGAAGACGCCTGTTTTGAAACAACAAATCTTGAGGATGATTCCTCAGACGAGAACACAAACACAAAACCCCCCTCCCCCCTACCCTTTCCTGGTCGTGGTGGTGGTGTCGCATGGTGAAGTAGTGGGTAACATAGGTACATCTATAAAGCTGGGTAGCAGGAGCGGGGTCTTATCCGATCAGCAAGCGGGGAATACACCAACTAGTTCTAACTCGAGAAAAATTAGAGTTGGAAGAGATGCATAGCCCTTACCGAGGACGGACAAACCGCCGAGGGCAGACCACGGGATAGATAGGTTACTAATGGACCCCATTTGTGTTCAAACTTAGTGGCATTTTTGTCTATTTGGTCTTGTTGGTTATTAGTGGTGTGCTTCACAGGAGTTATATGGATCGCCGACATCCACGACAGCTTCAACACCCAGACAGCCCCAACTAAGATCGATGCACCAGACCCGCCGCACACCATCGACCACGACCCCCTGCCAGCCTGGGCCAGCGTGAACATCGAGGACACCATCAAGACCATGAGCACAATACACTCCGGCTCCCCGTCAGACCCTTTCCCGCACCACATCTTCAACAAAGCCAGCAGCTCCATCGCACCCCACCTGTGCAACGTCATCAATCTCTCCTTCGAGACCGCGACCTTCCCAGAGAGCTGGAAACACGCAGAGATCAACGCCCTACTCAAAAAACCCAAGGCGGACCCGAGAGACCTCAAGAACTTCCGGCCATCTCCCTGCTTCCGTTCCCAGCCAAGGTCATCGAGAAGATCGTCAACAAACAGCTAACCCGATACCTCGAAGAAAACAGCATCCTGGACCCATCCCAATCGGGGTTCCGCAGCAACCACAGCACTGAGACTGCCCTCATCGCCGCCACCGACGACATCAGGATCCTGCTGGACAACGGTGAGACCGCAGCCCTCATCCTGCTGGACCTCTCCGCCGCCTTCGATACTGTCTGCCACCGCACTCTACGCGCACGCCTCCACGACGCAGGGATCCGAGACAAGGCCCTGGAATGGGCCACCTCCTTCCTCGCCGGCAGAACCCAGAGAGTCCACCTCCCACCATTCCGATCCGAAGCCTCCGAGATCATCTGCGGCGTACCCCAGGGATCGTCCCTCAGCCCAACACTGTTCAACATCTACATGGCCCCGCTCGCACGCATCGCCAGACAGCACGACCTCAACATAATCTCCTACGCCGACGACACTCAACTGATCCTCTCCCTCACCAAGGACCCCTCGCCGCCAAATCCAACCTCCATGAAGGAATGAAGGCCGTCGCCGATTGGATGAAGATCAGCTGACTAAAACTGAACACGGAGAAGACAGAGGTCCTCATCCTCGGCTCCAACCCCTCAGCCTGGGACGACTCCTGGTGGCCAACGACGCTGGGAGCAGCCCCGACACCCACCGACCACGCACGCAACCTGGGAGTCATCCTCGACTCAACGCTCTCCATGGCCAAGCAAGTCAACGCAGTCTCATCCTCCTGCTTCAACACCCTCCGCATGCTTCGCAAGATCTACAGGTGGATCCCGACAGACACAAGAAGAACAGTCACCCAGGCCCTCGTCAGTAGCAGACTTGACTATGGGAACGCCCTCTACGCGGGAGCCCCGGCCAAGCTCATCAAGCGACTGCAACGCATACAAAACGCCTCCGCACGCCTGATCCTCGATGTACCACGCCACAGCCACATCACCCCCCACCTGAGGAACCTGCACTGGCTCCCCGTCGACAGGAGAATCTCCTTCAAACTCCTCATCCACGCACACAAGGCACTCCACAAGACTGGCCCAGCCTACCTCAACAGACGACTCCTCTTCTACGTCCCCAACCGCCAACTCCGCTCCGCCGACCTCTCCCTCGCCACCGTCCCTCGCATTCGAAGAACTACCACCGGCGGCAGGTCCTTCTCCCACCTCGCCGCCAAGACCTGGAACACCCTTCCACTAAGCCTACGACAGACCCAAGACCTGCTGACCTTCAGGAGGCTACTCAAGACCTGGTTGTTCGACCAGTAGCAGCACCCCCCCTTTTTTCCCTAGCGCCTTCAGACCCTCGCGGGTAAGTAGTGCGCTTTACAAATTCTGTGATTGATTGATTGATTGACTCTCAGCAATTAGCACATTATGGCTGACAATGACGGGGACACTGTGTCCACCCCGGTCCGCCTGCCTTGTAGTGCCTCCACGGGAGTGGCGGCAGCTGTTTTTGCTTGCTCCCCACCACATTCATGGCGAGCAGCAGGGGCTGCGTCTGCCCAAGTGAGCGTTTGCGGCCACTCGGTGCCCACATTCAGGCCATGCGCAGCTGATGCGTCAGTGTCATGGTCGGGCCTGAGGGAACTGGGTGGGGGGTGGGCATCTGTTGGGCCGGTCGCGGGATCAGGGTTTCAGGTGCAGGCACGGCTGGGCCTGAGAGGAATGAGCAAGGGGACGCAGCCCCCTCGCATAGCAGGTGCGTTTACGGGGCAGCGGGAAAAGGCTCTACAAGGAAGAGGGCCGCTTCCGTATGAGGATGGCCTGGTGGGGATGGGCATTCCCAGTTGCACGTCATCTGCAGGGACCCGCTCGGCTAGTCATGTAGCCAGGAGGAGGGAGGCAGGCGGGGCTGGCCGGGAGGAGGATTTCTTTGCTGGGCAGCAAGGGGGAAGTTCTGGGAGGGCAGCAGGTGAGGTTGGGGGCCCGGGATTTTCTTTTACGACACAAAGGGGAGCCCAGGAGCATCTTATACATATGGAGGAGGCAGGGGAGAAGGTTAACAGGCCAGTTGGTCTGGCCTGGATATATTTGGGAATTGGGAGGAGGCAGGTGCAGGCAGGGAGGGGGATGCATTGGCATGCCTGGATGATTACATGGGCAAGGGAGGGTCCCTTCATTGGGAAGCGCTTGCATGGGCTAAGGACAGGGAGGAGGTGTCGGTGGGGGGTGGGAGGAGGGACCGGGTGGCTGGCATCCGCAATAGTGGCGGCCATGCTCGAATGGAGTGATGAAGTGACGGGGAGGATAACCTTGATGAGGTGGACTTGGTTGATGATGACTATGGCGTAATCAAGAGACATACAGTGCAGGTTTGGGTCTTTGAGGAGGGGGGCGTGGTGGGGGTGGGCGGCCAGGTGCAGGGTCATGGGGGTTGGGAATCTTTGGAGTTTTGGCGACACTGTCAGCGCGGTGCAGGGGCCAGCACACCAGTCCTGTCTTCTTTTTTACAGGGGCATCGGAGGCATGGTGTGCCGGATTCGGTAGAGCTGGTAGCGGCTCAAATGCACCGAGAAGAGAAGCCTGGGACCAGCGTGGTTCGCCTGATGCCAGCGAGAGTCTCCAACGCTGCCAACGCATGAATGTCCAGAACGACTTTGTTGGCCCAAGCGACTGGTAGGTCTCGAACGGCCTCTAGTTTGAGAGGAGCGACGAGTGTGCGAGGGGCAGCGGTGAACCGGCAGGGCAGGGTCACTTCAACCCCCGGGTGCTGGGCATCGCAGCACCACGGGAAAGTTTGGTAGGAGTAATGCGCACAGGAAGGTAATGGGCAATGGCTGGGACTGATTGGATGACCCTTTGGAGGTGGTCACCTTGGATTATAACGAGGATAGCATGGAGGAGGGAGAGCTCCACGAGGAGGAGCCTGAAGGCAGCGGGGGAGGCATGCTAATTAATTGTCCAGTGTGTTGCAGGTGTGTAAGGAACGGCCCCACAAAGTCGTAAAGGAGGAGAAAATACTGGCGAGGCAGAATACAACAGCACAGGCACCGACCTTGGTGCCAGGTAAGGACAAAGGGAAGGATCCCGCCCCTAAAATGGTGTCCACAGGCGAGGATGCTAGCGCTTGGTTGGAAGTAGGGGGGGAGGCTTCACAAGGG
Organism: Calotriton arnoldi; assembly: GCA_963921515.1. Classification (NCBI taxonomy): domain Eukaryota; kingdom Metazoa; phylum Chordata; class Amphibia; order Caudata; family Salamandridae; genus Calotriton; species Calotriton arnoldi. The sequence goes on along the minus strand of CAWUFW010000528.1, from coordinate 503,336 downwards.
ACGATACGTAATGGATGTGGGAGTGGGTACAGAGGATAAAATAGTTGCTGGCGGCCTGGGAGAGAACGCAGGCAAAACGTGGATGCGGGGACAGTGGCTGGGTGGTCTGGGGAGGGCGAGGGAAAAGATTGAGGGGGCCGACAGTAAGGAATTGAAGTTTAAGAAATGGCCGTACATGGGGGTGATGAAGCCATTGGGTGCTCATTTGATGTTGGCCATGAAGGAACACATTTGGAAAGGGGAGTATGTGGAAATGTTGAAACTCCAACATAGAGAGGTGTGGTTGAAGGAGGGCTCTAAAGAGGAGTAGTATGATCTGGCCAAGCGGCCTAGAGTCCCCCATACGATTAAAAATTGGACGCCGGCCTTTTTAATTTATGCTAGTGTTTACTGTAAAAAATATCCAGAACGGTGCATGGCCATGTTTAAGTAAATGGATGTGATTCGGAAAGCACAGGTCACTGGGGGATACGCGTGGGTGCAGTACGATGAAGAATTTCAGGCGCATTTGGCTTGGGACCCGGAAACGAAATGGGGGGAACTTGATACTGACCTGTGGCAACACACCATGGGGGCTGTGAAGTTGTGGAAGACTGTTTTCACAGCAAGTGGCCTGCCAAAGGTTTATCGCCCCTTTCAGGGACATCCCACCCGGGGAGGGGTGGCAGGGCCTTCAAAATCTATCTCAGGGTCAGGAAGGATGTGCTGGGATTTCAACAAAGGTATGTGTATGCAAGAGTATTGCAAATTCCGAAACAAATGTTCCAAATGCACCGGTAGACACCCCCATATCAACTGCTACAGGAGGGGGGGTGTGCCTAGGTCACGGTTTGGGCCAGTGGCAACAGTATAGGGGAGGACAGGGCGGTCATGAGCAGTAGTTCTCAGGACAGAGAGGGGATAGAGGGGGACAAGGACCTGTTGCAAAAGGCTCGTATGCCGGTTAACCTCGAGAGGTTGGAACAGTAGCTTGAGTTGTACGGGTGGCCAAAGAGGCAGGATTGTTGCAGAATGGGTTTTGTTGGGGTTTTCAGTTGGGGTACGACGGGCAGAGGACGCGTCAGTGGGCAGATAATTTGAGTTTGGCGGCAGAGCATGAACAGGTAGTGAGGGACAAGTTGGAGAAAGAGGTTAAAGAAGGCAGGATGGTTGGTCCATTTCTTGACTGGCCTATGGAAGACCTTTTCGTGTCCCCCATCGGGGTGGTCCCCAAAAAAGAGGAATGTCAGTTTTGTTTGATACATAATCTGTGCTGGCAAGAGGATCAGTCTGTAAATGATATCATTGCAGACGAGATAGCGTCAATGCCTTGCTCTTCAGTGGATGTGGCAATATCACTGGTGGTGACGGCAGGCCCGGGAGCATTGACGGCAAAATGCGATGTGAAGTCAGCTTTTCTGCTGCTTCCGGTACACCCAGAAGACTTCCAGCTACTGGGTTTACATTTTGAAGACAAATGGTATGTTGGCAAAGCTCTCCCAATGGGCTTTTCAATATCATGTGCGTTATTTGAGTGCTTTAGTACGTTTTTGCAATGGGTGTTCACATGGCAGACGGGCCATCAGTTGGTGATGCACTATTTGGATGATTTTTTATTGGTGGGGGCACCCGATTCGGAGGACTGCCAGAGGCTGCTGGCTTGGTTCCAAGATCTCATGGCCGACCTTGAAGTGCTGTTGGCACCAGAGAAAACGGTGGGCTCCAATACTACACTGCCATTTTCAGGCATTGATATTGATTCTCTGCGGATAGAAGCCTAGCTGCCAGAGGACAAAAAGGACAAAATTATGGTTCTAAGATTGTGCATGCTGGGGAAAGAAAAGGTGAAGGTGAAAGACGTACAAGTGTTGCTGGGCCATCTCAATTTTGCGGGCAGGGCGGTACGGGCGGGGAGGTCGTTCTTCAGAAGATTGTGAAGGTCACTGTCGGGGTCCGCTCTTCCTCATCATCACATGCGGAGTACTGCGAGAATCAAGGAGGATTTGAGGATGTGGTGTGTCTTCTTGCGGGATTTTAACAGGATTCCACTGGTGAGGAAGGAGGATGTTGAATCGGACGTGAAAATTGTTTCTGATGTGGCGGGCGGCTGGGGTTGCAGTTTGTATTGGCAGGGCAGATGGTGCACGGAGCAATGGCAGGCTGCATGGGCCAATGGAGGCAGGAGCATTGCATTCTTGGAGCTCTTTCCTATAGTGGTGGTGGTGACTCTCTGGGAGTTCGTGTACAGGTGGTTGCTATTTTGAGTCGACAACATGTCAATAGACAGTCTGCCAGGGACACACAGGTGCTGAAGCTGCTGCAGGTTTTTGTTCCTTGAATGTTTGCATTATGACATAACTTTCAGAGTGCGTCACATTCTGGTGTAGACAGTGACATTGTGGATGTTTTGTCTCGTTCACAGGGGGGAGATTTTGTGGGTTAGTCAAGGATGCAGACAAGGACCAGACGACCATGCCAGAGAATCTGTGGTCAGTAGGCAAAGCAGGATGGTGCAAGTGGTGGTAGGGCCCTTGGCCGATTTTATGCATAGCGTGTATATTGAAGCTTGGAGAGAATTTTTGGCATTAGGGGCACAGCACAGGGCGGCAGGTTGGGCAAGTAGCGAAGATGTGATACAATACATCTTGGGGTTGATAGAGAGGCCTGTCGTCAGTGACGATTGTGGTAATCTTGGCAGGACTAGCATTTATGGGTAAGTTGTTGTGGGGACACCCTCAATCTGCTTGGGAGCTGGGGCATAGGATACTGGAAGGCTGGGCATGGGAGCAGGGTCTGCCGGGGCGGGCTAGGAGACTGATATCTGTAACTCTGGTACATCAAGTATTGCAGTTGTTACCTGAGATTTGTCGAGATGCTGAGGAAGCCTGCCTATTCTCTACAATCATGTTTTGGATGTTTTTCGGGGTCTTTCCGGTGTTTGAACTACTGGGGAGAAGGACCAGGAGAGGCCTGTTTTGAGAAGACATGATACAGGCTTCGGGGAGATGGAAGGTGTGTATTTGACAATCTGAGACTGATCAGACGGCTGAAAGGAAGAAGGTTGTCCTGAATGCGATGGCCATGTGGTGTGCCCGGTAGCCTGGCCCCAGCACTGGGCGGTGCGCTGCAGGATGAACACTGGGGCAGTTTTCCTTCATTTGCAGGGAAGCAGGGTGACAGCCTACCAGTTGTTGGCTCTGCTTAGGGTGGCATTGTCTCGGTTGCGATTGCAGACGGCAGAATATGGCCCTCATTACTTCCACATAGAGGCAGCCTCGGAAGCGGCTAATCTGGTCTGGGATCAATGGGACATCATGTGCATGGGCTGCTTGTCGACGGGTTGTTATAAGCACTATGTGCGGGTATTGAAGGAGGGGGGCAGCGCGACGGATGCAGCAAGTTGAAATGCTTACTGCTCCTTTGTTTCTTTTCAGGTGCAGTAGAGGGCTCTGCGTCTGAGAAAGTGGTGATTTGGATAGTGGGCAACGATTCAAGCAGGACAGAGGGGGTGGGCTTATTTGGGTTTTAATGAACATCTCTTTCGAGTTACTTGGAAAGGTAAAGGGGGAATGTTATGGAAGTACCTCCTTCCCACATTGAATGGTATGATGGTGGGATCTCGGTGACCGGATGTATTGCTTTTACACCAAGGAGAGAACGGCTTAATCAGAGAAAAAGTGGTTGTGCTGTTGCGGGCTATGAAAAAAGACCTGTTGGAAATTAAGGTGGAAATTTTCTCCCTTCCAAGGAGTCCATCAACTATCCTGGACTGAAGTGGGGGTTGTTGATGAACCGAAGCCTCACAGGGCCCTGCCTGACCCTAAAATGACGTCCATGCATGAGGTGATTTGATCTGAGCTCTTGGCCGATTTAGACCTACTCATTCCTGCTTGTTTTCCTTGATGGATTCAGTCAGGGCTCTGCTGTTCCTCCAGGTTGCCACAACAATCTAACTCATCTGCTGTATGCTGACATTGTTTTCCTCGTCTCCCCGGTTGTGTCTCCTTCCCTCCCCCTCCTCCTCCCTCTGTGATTCTTTGATTCAAACTGATGTAACTATGTAACCCGTAACTCGCTGATTCAACTGATGTAGATAACAAAACTGTTTGTACCTACCACGGAGCCTGTGCAACCTTGGCCGATGCCCGGTGGAGCTGTCCTATGCAGCTATAGAGGAGTCTGGCCCCTTGGCCGTCACCTACCCAGCCGGTCATCTGACATTGTTTTTCCTCGTCTCCCCGTTTGTGTCTCCTTCTCTCCCCCTTCGATGGAACGATGACGACGCCCCTGGTCGGATACCAAAACTGTTTGTACCCACCGCGGAGACCGAGCAACCTTGGCCGATGCCCGGTGGAGCTGTCCTATGCGGCTATAGAGGAGTCTGGCCCCTTGGCCGTCACCTACCCAGCTGGTCATCTGACATTGTTTTTCCTTGTCTCCCCGTTTGTGTCTCTTTCCCTCCCCCTTCGATGGAACTATGACGACGCCCCCTGGGCGGATACCAAAACTGTTTTTACCTACCGCGGAGCCCGAGCAACCTTGGCCGATGTCCGGTGGAGCTGTCCTATACAGCTATAGAGGAGTCTGGCCCCTTGGCCGTCACCTACCCAGCCGGTCATCTGACATTGTTTTCCTCGTCTCCCCATTTGTGTCTCCTCCCCTCCCCCTCCCTCTGTGATTCTTTGATTCAAACTGATGTAACTATGTAACCTGTAACTCGCTGATTCAACTGATATAACTATGTATCCTGTAACTCGCTGATCCTCATGTAAAGCGCTCTGATACCTCCAGGTCTAGCCAGCGCTATATAAAACTTTGCACAAAAAAAAGGTGCAGTGGGCTGGGGCGTTTGTGCTGTGGGCAGAATTTGTGCCATGACGTTTTTGGAGAGGAGCTACAAAGCCGGCAGCAATAGACAGGGCAAGATGTAAAAGCAATAGGGAAATTTTGCGCTTCTGCTGGGAGATCGGCTTTGGCAGGATTTGTCATACAGATATCAAATTTGAGGCTTTGGAGTTTTTCAGAGGTGATGGGATACATTTGTCCTGTATAGGCATGGATCTGTACATGTTGGAAATCAGGGAAGTCTTGGGTAAGGTTTTAAATGAGAAACGTTAAGGTTGGGCTCTACAAGGAAGCGTTCCCTAAGTGGGAGGGGGGGGGGCAGAAAACAGTGGGGGTTGGTTTCTAACCTCCCCCCTCCTTTTCTGGGTTCCATGAAAAGTTTGGCAGGACTTTGCTGAAGTTGTTTGGTATTGCCAGTTGGGGAACCATGTGCAAGGAGAGGGGAAGCAGGTAGTTAAAGGTTCAGTTTAGGGTATTTGTCTACTTACAGGTTCATATACATACTCCTAGGATGAAAGGGGAATTGAATGTTGGAAATGTTGAAATGCAATATAGTTAATGAGTTAGTTGCAGGGTGGGTATGTTCGGGGGTATCATAGGGGTTGGATAGGGGTGGGATAGGGGCTAGTTCACTGGATGTATAGTGAGGTATTAGTTTTGTAAGGCAGTTGGTCAGGATATGTTGTGATGTGCACCTGTTTCAATAAAGCAGCATTTTCCACACTCAAAATGTGTCAGTGTTTGTCTGCACCCCTCCCTCCCAATGTCTAGCTTCTTAGTGTGCTTTGAAAGGTCAAGAGCTATTCTGTACTTTGGTAGGTTTATATTCTAGCATGTATCTGACAGTCTCACGTTGTAACTTGCTGCAGGTCTGCTATCATAACAAGTACCAGAGGGTCTACAATTCTATTGTTATCATTACTAATTTACAAGATACTCAGAATATACTACACTACCTTTTAAAAAGAAGTTTTAAAAATTATGGTAAGAAATATTAATAAAAAATACATTTAGTTAATTGCCAGTTTAAAAATTTGCATAATTAATATATTAATCAGTTAAAGTGAATTTATAAACATTTTATTTAAAAACCCTACACACCCAAATCCCACAATGTACCACACAACCCTCATTTTACATTTAATTCACACTTTATAAAATATTTCACAATTAAAAAACATAACTAAAATTATCTAGAAAATATAAAAATAACATATATAACAATAATGCTAATTAATATAGTTTAAAACTACAAACCAACCCAATATACCAATAGACCCTGCAACCCAAAATTAAAATATGATATATAATTTAGACATTTATTAAATAATTAAACGTATAATTAATAATTAAAATATAACATTAATGCATCCAACTAGCACTAATTAAAATCTAATTACAAATACTGCCCAACCAATTCACCAATAAGCACAACCACCCCCAATTAAAATTCAGTACATTATTTGAAAATGTAATAAACATTTAAATAACTAAGTAACACTTAAAGATGTGACAAAATCGAAAATACACATTACAATATTTGAGAAACACATTTTTCAATAGCATTTAAACTAAAAAATACAATATAAAAAAAATCATTTAAATTAAAGTAAACATTATTTGACTATTCTATATTACACTAATACACTCAAAAAATAATATACTTACTGTTGATGTATTAGTTCACGATTTTTGTAGTCACAATATTTTCATCAGAATATTATGGTTAAACAATATTTTTGATTCAATATTTTGATAGAATCCCCTCTAAGAAGCAACTACTTAAAGACTTTTTCTGAATGTCTTACCTCACTTTTTTCATCAGAAGGTTTTGCATCATAGCACCATTGTGAATTAAGTCTCCTCCATACCTACATCTCAAGTTCTTGCATCATACCTTTTTTCCTATCTTTCTTCATAAGGTGTCGCATCATATATCGAGAGGATCAGTAATTAGTTCAGAAAGGCTTGAATCATAGTTTACATCTGAATGTCTTGTGTGCTTTCGGATTAACAGAATCACTTTGCGTCTGAAGATCTTTCATCAATACTCCTATATAAACATTTTACTTCATATTTTTTTCCAGAAGCTATTGAATCCGAACTCAGTTCTGAAGATCTTGCTTCAGTAATTGACATAGAATATCTTGCATTATTGCTGAATTTTGAAATCCCCAATTTCTATCTGAGTTTGGTGCTTTACATCATAACTCACTCATGAAGCCCCTGTGTTCTGGTATGGTTCTGCAGTTCTTTCATCACACCTTATGTGTGAACATAAATATATATATAATTTTTCTGAAATTATTATATGATATCTTACTAATGAAAGGTTTACCTCAGTGATTAATTCAGAAGTCTTGCATAATCGCTAGCTTTTGAAGGTATTGTATCATAGCATGCTTCAGAAGTATTTCCGTCTTGGCTTGCTTGGAAATCTTTGAATAATCAAGCTCAACTTTGCAAATCTTGCCTTCCTCTGGCAATCTCCCATCGAAGCTCATTCTAAAGGCAGGCTATCTTCTGAAGGTGTAAAATATTAGAACTCACTTTTAAAGGTATTGCTACTGAAGTTCTAGAGTATTAGTGCTCACATTTGAAGGTCTTGCTTCATAGCTTGCTTCTATAGTTCTTGCACCATAGTCCTTCTTAAAGTCAGCTTGCTTCTCGAGTTCTTGAATAACAGATCCCTCCTGCAAAGGTTTTGCACTGAAGCTTGCTTCTGATGTTTTTTACTCTAAGCTTACATCTGAAGGCTTTGATTTATATATTGCTTCTTTATTGCAACATAACTTTGTCTGGAGGTCAGCATGCTTCTGAAATTCTTTCAATCTAGAGCTTGCATTTGTAGATCTCGCTGCATAGCTCACTGCCCACGTTCTGCATCATAGTTCTTCTGAAAGCCAGCTTGCTTCTGAAGTTATTGAATAACAGACCTTACCTCTAAATGTCTTGCATCATAGCTGGCTTATTAGGTTTTTAGATCTAAGATCACATCTGAACGTCTTGTTTCATAACTTACTGCTGAACTTATTGCTTCTTAGCTCCTTCTGATGGTCAACTTGTTTCTCAAATTCTTGAATAATTGTGTACATGGTGCATTCCGCATAATTATGTGTTTCAGCACTTCAGACATAATTCAACATGTACTGCGTACTTTGCATATTTTTTTAAAAAAGAGTTGTTTCTAGCATAAAGAATCAAAGGTTTCTTAAAAAGGTGTTGTAAAAGTATAAAAGCAAAATAAAGTAAATGCAGTGACAGATGCGTGTGCGCGCAAAATAACGAAGTAAAAAATGACTTATGGCAAAAATAAATAAAAACAACATTTGATGAAAACAGGAATTACATTAGAGAATGGCTCACCAACCTTAGCAATGAAGTGAACTAATTTTTAGGCAAATGTGCACAAGCAAAATGCCATTACTGACAGTTGAATGAGCCTGGGGCTGAAGTGGTCTAAACCACTGTCTCATGATGTAAGCTGTGATAGGTGGAGGCAAAATGTGAATGCCACTTGAACAACTTAATGGATATATATGTATAATCTTCACAAAACTCTCCAAATAAACAAGTTCATCCACCTCAGCTCCTTCCTAGAAAGTTTCAGGGTGATCTGTCAAGCAGGGGCCAAGAAAAAAGGGGGTCCCCCAAAAGTGACCCCATGCAATTTTCCATAGGACAATTGAACAGCGATACTGCAAAAACTGCTGTAAGGAATTACACCAAATTTGGAGAAATGAATGTTCAAAATATTTGTATATTTCATATCGTGGAGGATCTATGGAGCCGATAGATCTAGAGATAAGATTTGTGTGGCTGCCATCATATCAACAAAGATGTGGCGGCAGCTATTTTAAGACCCAGGGAATCAACTCCCTGTCCTAACAAAAAGAGTAAAAAAAAATATAGGGGGCAGGTTAGGGATACCCTGCCACCCTACGTCTGGTGAGGCTTCCACCCTTTTGAAAAGTAAGTCTCCCGTGGGGGACTAGGGCCAGAGGGTTGACAGTACTTAGATTTTTAGAGAGGAGGGCTGGCACCTCTCCTCCCCAAGCCTTACAGAGGCCCTAGCGACCCCATAACCCGGGCCAAACGATACATTTTTTGGGGAGATCTGTAAATTTTTACATTTGGTGGAGGGGGCATGCAGCCCCCTTCCACAAGACTTAAAGGGGCCACAGGGACCACTTCCCCTGGGGCCGATTCTTGCATTTAGGTAAGGGGAATGTATAGTCCCCCTTCTCAGGAATTAAGTATGGTTTCTGCCTTTGGCAGGAGGAGTTATACTCCTGCTGGGTGGAAGAAAACATCGATAGATAGATAGATAGATAGATAGATAGATAGATAGATAGATAGATAGATAGATAGATAGATAGATAGATAGATAGATAGATAGATAGATAGATAGACAGACAGACAGACAGACAGATAGATAGATAGATAGATAGATAGATATGCATTTTTGTTAGTTTTCTTTTTAGAGATTTTGTTGCTAGAGAAACAATTAAACCTGTCTCTCGGCCAGAGAGCCAAAACTATGTCAAGTGAAGTAGTTTGTCAAAGAGTGTTATTTTCCTATACGAAGAACCAGCCCAAAGGTATAATAGCACTGTACAGCAATTACAAAGAAATGTTTAACAGCAAGGAAACACGTAATGAATTTGCATCGAGTAAATACATAAATCAATTTTAACAGTGAGGACACCGGCGTGTAGTAGCTTAATTAGGACAGGTATAATTTTAGGATTATGTTAATGCATTTTAAATGAAGAATGAAATACTTCTTACATGAATTCCTAAGGTAAAGTTAAGTGGCAACTAAAACCTCATCCAGTTCCCCGAGATTATGATGAAAATGAAAAGAATCAGGGGAGAATAACAGAGGTATATTGAGACAGGTAAGCACAAGCTACAAAGATCTATGACTGAGCTGTTCATTCAAATGAGTGCAGGGCTTTCTTTGAAGGTCGATAAAAAATAGTATAGTTACACAGGAGCATATTAACACTGAATATTTAATCACCACGAGAATCTTTAGTTTGTGTTGTTCTTATATATTGTTTTCTAATTTTTTATTAGAGGTATTCGTAAGACCTGGGTGAAATTTAAATTACGCAGGTGAAATCTGTGTAACTTCTGGAATTTCGGGTCACACTTGGTATACAAAATTCCCAAAAGATGCCATTACACGACGTTCTGTAATTATGCGTCATTGGGTGAAATGGGGCACAATTAGGCCACTGACTCACTATATGTGTGAAAAAAAGCTGCTTTATTGAAACAGGTGCGTATCACATAAACATCCTCGGCCAAAGGCCTTAAAGAAATAAAACCTCACTATACATCAAATAACCTGCAATTCATACCCCCTCCCCTAACCACACCCCTTTTATACTAACCCTACAACTTTAACCTCCAGACCTATTGTCTTCTTCTTATTGTCACATTTTAAACTACCCCTTCTGCATAGCAGTGAACTAAGTAACCTGCGCTTAACTTGGTGTCCCTATGATGTAACATTTTAACTCCAGTACTTCCGGTGTGGGTACTCTAAGACCCCCCTTTCTGCCTGCTTAGCTTATATTAAACAACCTAACTTTAAGTGAAGGCCTGCAAACTTGTGGGCCAACCGCCACCAGAAAATGGAGCTGCTTACTTTTTCTGTCCCCTCCAAACTGACAACTTATTGTTGTCTCTCCAACAAATATAGCTTCATACCGTATTCAGAAAGATGCACACCGTCATCCCTGATGAACTCAATGTCTTCATAACGAAGATCCACATGCTGCAACCGGCCTACCTCTTCGTCCCTATAAAAACACCTCATCTCACTATTTACTTTTTTCCTGGCTTTATCCATGGCTACCAACTTCAATACACCCCTCCAACACCTCCTGGGAATGAATTCCATCCAGACTACGAGGCACCCTGACCACTGTGCCCTTACTTCTACCAAATCCTGCTTCATGGATCGCATTAACACTAAGCTTTTTCCACCACCATGTCATTCTCTCCCAAATGGATGATGAAAATATCTGGGCAAACATCCTTCCTCATAGAGTTATTGAGTTTGGGGAGCAACTCCCTTCACCTCATCCTCCCTTTCCCAATCCACTCTACAGACAAAGTGCTGCCAGGAAAACTCAGGTTCCTGCCCAACGTGTTCCTCACTGCTGCCCATTCTGCCAATTTACAAAGGAATGCTCGACAATCCACACCATCAATGCAGCGAACAAAGGTCCTGGAACCGAACCTGCAAAAGAAAACAGTATAAGCACATCATTGCAATGAAACTTTACCCTCTTCCCTGCATTCAGCTCTAACATACTTCCAATAGCATTCTGATGACCACCTGCCTAGCCCAATTGTTTGTTCCCTAGACCACCCCTTCCTGCCTGCCTCGGTCGCTGCCCCAATCCCAAGGGAATGAGTGCCAAACTGAGATGCCATCAAGCCCAATGAAGCTACCGCTTTTTGAAGGACTGCCAAAAGCTAGAAACAAGTCACTCATTCCCCTTGGTGGACGAATACTAGCCCTGCCTGTCCCCCTCTCTAACTCCTGAGTTTTCTGCCCCATAGTACCGGCAGACCTCTCCCTCCTGCCTTTCAAGGAAAACCATTGCTCCCCTCGCCTGCTGCTCCCTCTTAGACCTAAGCAATCAAATTTCCACCTTTCCCTGCCTAAAAATGACTTCCTCGCAATTCAAACCCGGTACCCCTCTACCTCCAACAACTCTGATACCCGAAAGGCCCTGAAGAACATCCAACCGTGACTAACAATTCCCTGGAAAAGCTATGAATCACTCTACAAAAAACCTCCCAAGAAAGGGGCATGCTCTTCTGTTTGGACCTACCCTGCTCCCTAGCCCAACCCTCTAACATCCTCTTACCCAACTCCCCCGCTGAAGGTGGATACCCCCTGTTGGACTTGGCTCTTTTTGCAGGGTTATCCCCAAACTTTTTGCTTCTTCCTCCTATTTTTTCCTGAGCTGTTGATGTTGGTTTTAGGACTCTGGGCACTTTACCACTGCTGATCAGTGCTAAAGTGCATATGCTCCCTGTGTAAATTGTGATTACAAGTGGTACTCCTTGATTAGCATATTTGATTTACTGGTAAGTCCCTAGTAAAGTGCACTGAAGTGTGCCAGGGCCTGTAAATCAAATGCTACTAATGGGCCTGCAGCACTGATTGTGCCACCTACATGAGTAGCCCTGAAAAGGTATCTCAGACCTGCCACTGCAGTGTCTCTGCACAGTTGATAACTGCCATGTCGACTTGGCAAGTGCACCTACTTGCCAAGCCCTAACCTTCACTTTTCCTACATGTAAGGCACCTCTATGATAGGCCCAAGGTACCCCCTTGGCAGGGTGCAGTGTATGTTAAGGGTAGGACATGCACTGGTGTGTGTGACATGTCCTGATAGTGAAATACTGCCAATTTCGTTTTCCACTATTGAGAGGCTATCTTGCCCCATAGGATAGAATGGGAAATGCTTTGTAACATCTTACAAGTATAGCTTCCCATTGGGACAAGATAGAGAAATAAAGTTTAGGCTCTCTGAACTCAGAATTTAATAACACATCTTTTAGTAAAGATGGTTTTTAAATTGTGTGTTTGAAAATGCCACTTGTAGGCATTTCATTTCTTGTTTAACTATTCTGTGTCCCTCTGCCTGTTTGTGTATTGACTGTCTGGTTTTGGAGTGGCTGGGGCTGGGGATGTGCATTCACTGTAGACAGCCACTGGGGGGGTTGAGGTGTGCCTGGCCCTTCCTGGATGACTCAGAGCTGAGCTGAATAGGGCTCGGCTGAATTTAGAGTAGTGGGAGGAGATTTACTTGCACCTGAATAGGGCCTGTCTCCCTTGCACACTGCTGTCTCCACCTCCTGTGGTTATACTGCACCAGTGAGGACAGAACTGGTTTGGACTGGGCTCAGAGACCCTTGCACAAAGAGAACAAAGACATTTTGGGGTATAAGTATTGGACCTAAAACCCACAGAAGATTAGATTACTTCTGGAATCAAGAGGAACCTTTGCAAAGGAGAAGAGCTGGAGAGCTGTGAGGAGGAGTACTGCCCCTCTGCTGTGTAATGTGTGGGGTTGGCCTGCAGTTGCTGCTTCTGCCAAGGAAAGGACAAAGAACTAGACTTTGCTGCGTATCCTACTTGTGAAGTTTCTCAAAGGGCTTGTGTGTGCCTACCTGCTGTTAAGAAGTCTCAGGGAAACAAAAAACTTCTTGCAAATGTGCTGTTGCTGCTGGACTCTGCCATCTGTGAGCCCTACCCTTGCCTGAGGTGCCTCCTTCCAGTAACAGGGCCTCCGAGGTGGGTGTTCCAGCTAATCTCTCCAAGAACCGGCGCAAAGCATCGCAAAACCGTGCAAAGCCTCTCGGAACCGACACCAGACAACGCAAAGCCTCGCCGAGTCCCGCCAAACAGCTGCCAGCCTCTCTGAACCGACGCCGGGTGATGCGAAGCCTCGCTGAGTCCCGCCGAGCGATGAGAAGCATCGCCGCGCAGCCCCCAGCACCGACGCCAGACGACAATGCGACGCATCACCTCCGGTGTGTCACGCATCCTGTGCGCCTAGTTTTTCCATGCATCACCCACAGACCAGATTCATCCCGGATTTCAATGCCTCACTTCCCCCTACAGTCCGGATTCGACGCATCACTTCTCCTGTGTGCAGCAAAACTGTCGCCTCGCCTCCCCAAGGACTCAGGAACTGACGCATTGCTGTGTTTTCCAACATTTCCTTTCTCTGCAGCTGTTTGGCCTTGTGAACTTTGAAGCAACTACAGGTACTTTGGTGTAAAATCACGCATCCATAATTTTCTATGGACCAAGTTGTTTAAAACCTATATACAATGCATGCCTTTACAACGTGGTCAGTACAACGACCACGTTGTTACCACGCGTACCATTACAATGCAAGTCATTACAACGACTTGCTCTAGGGGGCGCTGGAGTTTGAAATAGTATAATTTACTATTCCAACTCCAGTCTGTGCAACAGTAGGGAAGGTGTTGTATTTAAAATCCAACACCTAAAGCCCCCTACAGCAAGTCGTTGTAATGACTTGCATGGTAATGGTATGCGTGGTAACAACGTGGTCGTTGTACCGACCGCGTTGTAATGGCACCGCATTGTACCGACAGCATTGTAAACGCTGTTTCCCCTTTATTTTTCCTACACTGATGTGGTGTACATTTGTGGTGTTATCACTGTATTACTGTGTGTTTTATGTACGAATACTTTACACATTGTCTTTGGCATAGTCTGTCTGCTCGTGCCAAGCTACCCAGGGGGTGAGCAGGGGTTATCTAAAGTGTGTATCCCCCTTACCCTGACTAGAAGCAAGGGTCCCTATTTGCACTAAGGTACCTACGTCTGCCAACTAGAGACCCCCATTTCTAACACCCCCACACCAGTGTCCACATGAAGTCAGTGCCTGCCAGCTTCCCTGAAATGGTGACTCTGGATAAACCTTTCTCGGTCATCTGCAGTATAAACTGCACAACATCCTCGACTCTCTGGCAATCCCTTAGTCTGTGACGAGCTCCGGTGCACAAAAAATTTGGCCCACGCCTCGTAATATGTCTCACGTGTAGACTCTGCCAGAGACCCTACTACCAGTTGACACATCCTCTGTCTCCCACTGTCCATAATTGCGGTGGCATGTGAGTTTTGCCCCTGTTCGCCTCTGTGGCCAATACATGTAAACCTCTCCCACTGTGAACAAGAAAAAGCATCTGCAATGTTATTGTCCACACCCGGTATGTGTCTAGCTCTAAAAAAAATATCCTGTTGCAAACATTCACGCACAAACACCCTCAACAACTTTAGGACCTGTGCATCTCTTGCTGACTGTCAATTACCACTTGACCACTGCCATGTTGTCCGACCTAAAAAGTACCCTCCTCTGTTGTAGCCAGGCCCCCCACATGTCCACAGCTACCACTAATGGAAACAACTCAAGATATGCAATGCTACATCCTCCATGTTTCCAATCATGTGGCCATTCCTCCGTACACCAGTGACCTTGACAACACAACTCGTTCTCCTCCACCTTTGAGCCTTCTTTCTCTCTGAGTTCTCTACAAAGGACTTTAAACAGTTCGACATACTGGTCCTTCCAAATGCGGTCTTTCATAGCCAGCATTAGGTGTGCTCCCAATGGCTTCGTACCCCCCTATATATGGGAGCTTACGAATCTTGAGTTCCTTACTCTCTTTCCCTGACATGTCCTCTGCTTTACGTTTGTCCCCCAGTTTGTCTTCTTCCCCTACCTTTATGGGTGCTTCCCAGCGGACTCCAGCCATGCACCTACCCCTTCTTTTTTGTCCCCGTCTATATCAACCAGTGTCCTCGACATACTTAACTTTACTCAATTTCTCCTCACATTCCCATTCACAACCCACATCTACCCCGTTGACACCAGCACTGAACCCTGTGTCTCGTTTGTGCTCTTACCAGGCCTTAAGGTAGTTGCCTGCTCTGAAACCTGCTGCCTTGCCAGAGGATGCGTCTGTCGTGTCTTTGAATTGTCCGTCGGATATCACTGACCGCGGAGAGGAACCTTAGATGGGATTAGAATAACCCCCCCCCCCCCATCCGCTCCCTCTGTGTTTCCAGGGCATCTTATCCTTCGTTATGCACAATCTCTTCCTCCTCGAGACTCTTGTCTCCATAATCCAAAACTACATCTTGCCATCTGTACCCCGCAGGCCTGCTTGCCGTTGCAGCCACACTTTGTGACGCTTTCCTTCCACGCGCAGACCGAAAATCATTAAATCCCTGAGGGGCCGTACCAAACCCACTCAGGTGCTCCACTGATACGGGCCGACTGGCCCTCGCTGTTCCCGATGTGGAGATGCTCCCTTCCTCTCCTGCATGCATTCTGTGGAGGCCTCACAGGACCTTCATACGCCATATGTCGCCTTGTCCTGCGATGCAGTCCGGCTGGCCATTCTGGCCCAAATCTTCTCTTACCGCAGGGGTGTGCGAGCCGCACCGTGCTCGCCCGGGTCTGGAACCAGCCGCCCACCTCGGACCCTCGTGTGCAGCCCCCAGAAAAAACTATTGACTGCTCCTGGTCCCCCCCTTCCCCTAGAAACTGCACTGACTGGTCGCTCTGTCTACTTGTCTGACCCCATGTCTTTTGCCTGCCATCCACCCTGCTGGGTTTTGGGGGGGACCCCCCTACCTCAGGCCCCTAGCCATCGCTTCACTCGAGCATGGATGCCACTATTGCAGAAGCCCTGCCACTTTGAGCAAACTGTGTGGCACCCCCATTCTGAGGGGCCCCACAGGGCACCCTGCCCACCCCAAACCTCCTGCTTGTACTTGGCCGCAGCTCGCACACTGCTCCCTGGCTGGAAACTTGATTTCTTCTCCTCCCTCACCCAGCTTCCAGTAAGCCCCTTGTCGGGGGACCCAGCACTGCCATCTTCCCCACTCCCCAAATCCTCAAACAAGTCCTGGCTAACCCCAACCCACTCCCCAATCCTCACTGACCCCTCCTGCCACCACTTCCTTCCCAAAGCCTACCAGCTCAAGCTCGCCAGATAGCAGCAAGAAATCCCCTCCTCCCTCCTGTGGCTGCTCAAGCTCCAAATTGATACCCCCAGCTTGGTCCTGTGAATCTCCCCCCTCAAGGGAGCTCCTCGCCCCTTGAACAACGAGAGTTCCCCACCCCCATCACATCCACTATGCCCGTTTTGCTCCTCATGCCCCCCTCCCCAGGGGGCCTTTCCCCCTTTCATTGCTGCACCCTTGGAGGATCCCCCGCGCCTTACTGGCCTGTAATAAGCCGCTCATGCCTCGCGGCCCCTTCCTCACCCCACACCTCGTTCCCCTGGGCAATGAGGCCACACTTCTATGAAAGTAAAAAGGATTCCATCACTGAATTGTCATCTACCAATCAAGTTCCCCCTGGGCTGACTGGGCTAAAATAAGTAACACCCGCACCACTAGGATCGGAGTGACCAGAGTCTCTGAGCCTGCCACCTCTACAGGCACTGGAGGTCCAGCGGATGTCTCTGGTAAGTCTTCCTCAGGCGGGCTGCTTTCAGCTGTCCTCGCGTTACTCTCACCTGTTTCTGCAGCAGCCGGGGGTTCTCAATGCTCCTCCAAACTAGGTAAGTTCTTCGGCTCTTTCCATGGGTAGTGGGGAAAAAGGGGGTGCAAAGGGCCTGGTGCTGGTCCTCAGTCACGGCTCTGGCTGGCTAGGGTCACTACGGCAGCCTCTCTCTTCCGATGACAATCTCGACCCAGGTTAGACATCTTGCACGGTCCCGAGGGCCCCCTCTGGCATCTGAGGTCACCGTTTATCCACTTCACACGGGTACCAATCAGTAGAGTGGCTGTCTTCACGGCAGCCCCACCTGGTATACAGGGTCGCAGGCTTAATACCACACATGCGCTTCAACCTGCTCGGCATGGCAGTACTCTTCATGGTGGCCCCAACAGGCATATAGGGTCGCCGACTTATCACTACCTACTGCTATGCCCCGCTAGACACAACAGTACTCTTCATGGTGGCCCCACCTGGCATACAAGGTTGCCGACTTAACCTGCACACGGGTGATGACCTGTTTGGTGCAGCAACGATCACGGCTCACTTCAAGGCAGCCCTCCTCTGGTACACAAGGGTAACCGACTATCCCTGCACCTGGGCAACGACCTGATCGGTGCAACAGTCGTCTCCTCACACCTCACTATGTTGATCAACTCGCCATAAATCCCCTCTGGACCTCCCTCCCTCCAAGGCTCTCCTCTTCCTCACAGGATACACTGGTCTTGGCAAGCAGGCAGGCGCTGGGGCTCCAGGCTCCAGGGCAGGTGGTCTTAGATTTCCTGGGTGATGTTTCCTCACTCAGCTGGGAGATAGTCCTGGTCATGGGCAGAAGTCTTGTAGAGCTTCTCCTCCTTGCATATCCCAACTAGCTGCTTGATAGTTGACAGTTTTTGGGGTCTCAAACTCTCCAACTTATAGTCCATTTTTAGACACCAAATTTGATTTAGAGTCCGAGGCTTTGAAGTTTATGTTGGTGGTCTGCTTCCTTTTGAAGTGCACACTTTTCTGTTCTCTCTTCTTCCTGAAAGCAGTCTGTCACAGCAAGAGTGGCTCCAAATATGAGATGTTTCCAGGCCCCTTTGTGGTGACTCCTCTCTGAATCAAAAAGCACCCTTTAAAGTGTACTGGAGAGCCTGGCTTTCCCTTCTTCCAGTGTATCCCACCCAGCTTACAGGAATGCAGCAATGCAGAAATCTGGGGGTATTCTTCTACCTCCTGTGTCAACATGCAGCCCTGGGTCTCTCAAAATGGAACCCAGAGTCTTTCATGTATTGTACCATTCACAGGCCCACATACACTCAGCATATGTATACAGCATACACACACTGCACAACACTACATCCTTTATGCACTGTAACACTCGCAGGCACACATCTACACCCCACATACATATAACATACACGCCCAGCACAGTACTGCATTTTCCCTGTATTGTACCATTCAGAGGCCAGCATTCACCCAGCACTTGTAGATCACATTTGCACTGCACGGCACTACTCTGGGTTCTATAGACAGAGTGCACCCTTTAGGGGTGCACAGCACTAAGGCCCAGTGCCTCCTTGGAGCCAAGCCCCTACCCTGCTTTTGCGACTCTTTCACCCAAGGGCAGGGGAGGCCAAGGACTATGAGTTGCACTTCCTGTCACTTGTTTAGCGAGTCGCAGGATGGAGGATAGGAAGCAGGAAGTTACCAGTGTGACCAGCCCGTCATTTCCGGCCCTGATGTCGTGATGGCGAGGGGTCTATTTAAGCTGGGCTTGACCTGTACTCCCCCTTGTCAATCAATCAATCAATCACTCAGCATTTGTAAATCGCAACTCTGTTTCCCCTAGGGTATCTGGGCGCTGTGTCTCCGTCAAAGAGCCAGGTCTTGAGTCTCTTTCTGAAGTCTACCAGCGAGGGGGCTAAAAGGAGCTGGGGGGGGAGGTCGTTCCAGGGCTTGGCTGCGATGTAGGCGAAGGAGCAGCCGCCACGGCAGGCATGGTGGATGTGGGGGGTGTGTGCGAGGGTGAATCATTTGGCCATCATGACATTGACACCAGAAATGAGGCACGGTTACAGAGGTGTCTGAGGAATTTCTCACCCACCCAGCCCCTTAATCATGAGGTGCTTAGAATTAATGAATCTAAGACGCTGTTTGCGGAATAGTAGCATGCAACATGAAATCTTCTCGAGGATAGAGGGTCTCTGCATCTAATACTCCTTAGGTCAGCATTGAGGGAATGGGCAGCAATCCTTATTCTGCCAAGGACCTTCACACCGCCTTGGGGGCATAGGCTCACAGTTTACCAGTATAGGGCATGGGGCTGTAACCCCTAGTCTCACATACTGTGGCTCCTGTGGTCAGTGGCGGCTCCTCTGCTAAGGCAGAGGAGCGTTGCACCACTGCTCGCGGAGCAGTGTAAAAAAAATAAAATGATAATAACAGAAGTTATTTCTTTTATTATAATTTTTTTTAATGCCAGGTTGGGCGGGGCCGGGACTTCCGTGACGTCCGATAGGAGGAGTGCTTTGCACTCGTTAAGTACTCACAACTGCTTGGCCGGCACTATTACACAGCCTGGAGAGGACCATGCAAAGCCTCCCAGTCCCCGTCTGAGCGCCGATCCATGGCGCTCAGACCAATCACAACGCTGCAATGCAGCATTGTGATTGTTCAGGGGAGGGAGCCTATGTACTTCCTGGTTCCAGAGAGACGACGAGGGACAACACGACGAAGGAGAGGCGGCTGCGGACTCTTCGTGGAGGTAAGTGGTTTTTTTTTTCCCGCGACCCCCGCCCGCCCCTCCACTCTTGTTCCCTGCCAGCCGCTACGGCCTGTGGTACAATGGTGTTGGGGGGTCATGATCAGGGTACAGATAGTTGGTTCCACCCCTGAGAGATACATTTGCCTGTGTGGTTCGAGTAGTATGAATGGAATCCAGTTCTTAGTGTTGTGACATTTTCAGGGAGTGCCTCAATGTAAATACTTGTATGTATTAATCATCTTTTCCCTGACGGACTATTTTTTTTAGATGTGCGAATTGTTGTCAGATGTGAATTATTGTTATCTGATGTGATTGTTTACACTTTCTTGTGATTTAAGAACGTTGTGTTTATGAGTCGCTGTAATATAACATAACCTGATACCCACAGCAAATACTAGAGCAATGACTTGTCATTGATTTGGTTGAGAAGGCAGCGGGTATGATCCAGACTGGTGGTCTCTGTGTCCTTTGTTTTTTTTTTGCTCTATTTTAGTGCAAAATGACATGAGGATGCATTGTCAGCTAAATGACCGTTTTGACTTTTGCGTAATCACATGTAGTATTTGCCAGAATTTTGCGTAAATATGTGCAAATCACATAAATTCCACACACCCCACTACTCTGTGGAAATAGCCGCAGAGGCACAAACATGTTTCCATTGCTACACAATCTCTAGTCGGCCTGGTCTAACCTGGCCTAACTTGGTAAACCACCTTGCACCTGCTCGAATGCATGTGCCATGGTGAGACCAGAATCAGTAATAAACCACCACCCTGGTAAACAAGACTGCTCTTCCTGGCATCCCACAAACCTTTGGTCCCTTTTCCTTTTTCTCATCTTTCATACAAGTCCAAAACGTTTTCCCAGGAACCATTCCTACGTCTTTTGTGGAATTATTTTGAGGAATTCTAAGCCAGCCTCCCCTTGCTTCATAACTGATAATTCTATTTTCAGTCTTGGCTGATGAGGGTACAGCAGACAAGAAAGCAAGAGAAACGTAACACTGGTCGCGTAGCGTTTTTTGGCAGACCTGGGGCACTAACCCTGATTCTCATTAGGACATCAACATGGTATGGAGTTGGAGGAAGGTTTGAGTGTGTTTTTCATTATTAGCCTTAATCAGCATTAATGATAACTATAATTTATAAAGCGTTCCATACCACACTAAAAACATTTTTGTTATTTCTAGGTGCTGTAAAAAACATGCATTACTCTTAATTAGTTTAGAAATCTTGGAAGGATGGAAGATTGAGATGGCCTTGCCAGAGTTTAAACTCGTGATTTGCAGATCACTGCATGTTTCATCAGTGAGAGTTCAACTCACTGAGCTATCATGCCCACTAAAACTTAAATGCAGTATGTGCCACACACTTCATACAAGATGGCCAGGGAAAAAGACTGTCAGAAACAGAAGTGGAGAGCACTCGAGAAACTTGGTTATACGTTTTGGGGGTCCCTGATACTGCCAGAAACACGTCTGGATAATTGACCCTGTAAAATCAGAGATACCCACTGATTGGGCTATCTTCGATGACGGTGTGCTGTGAGAAGTTCTCCAGTAGAGCAGAGCTAGCCATTTAATAGCCCTAAGTCAAATTAATGGTTTCTTGAACGTTTTGCTAGTGGCTGCAAGTGACTCACTGGTCTTGTGTAAATGGAAAGATATCCTTGGGCCAGAGGTGACATGCGATACCATTTTGCAGCACCTGCGGCAAAAATAAATAGTTTCTTCAAGTCCAACAAAATTCTGTTGCAGTGACCCAGCCTCAGCCCAAACAACTGAAGGGCAAACTTCACGCAACAAAAATGTATGAGCTTCTCCAATGAACTTTGAACTGTACAAGAGTGACTGTTGAGTGATGCGTTATTGAATATGACGTATCCATCCCTGTAGGGATGTTGGAGATCCAGTCCTTGCAGATCAAAGACCTCCTTAACTGCCTTCTAAATGGGGAGGCCTCCCAACCCAGTGACATTCTGTTGAAGAGCCAAAAGTGAGCATCTGCTATTACAGTAGGTCCCCTGAGCAGAGAACCACACCAGGGTAAAAGGAGACAAGCGTGAGGAAATCTGGCTAAGGAGACCCACACAATTTGACAAAGGGTGGTGATAAAAAATTACTACAAGAGAACAGCTTGACTTATCACTGGGAAGAGGTTGCAGCTTGCATGCTAAATAAGGAATTATTCTCAACAGCCCACCATCTCGGAAGTGGGAGCATCTCTCTAAGTGACTTAAATGCTGATGGCTGAAAGGGAAAAGGAAGGGGAATTGCACATTGTTAAAGTTCTGATAAAATAAAAACAATGAAACTGGTGATCATTGCAACAAGCTCCTACATTAGGAAACAGGTTATATAGCAGTTTTGAAACATCTTAAAGATCTAGTGACTACATAAAGGAGTTATCCTAGTAATTAATGGACAGGGTATTTCAAATTGAATATTTTCCAACGGCCCTACGTCATGGGTGCCCATCATAGCTTCAGGCCCCATCCCTCTTTTGTGAACGAATTGCACTCTGGAACATTTGTCGAACTGGTAATGCGAGAACGCGGCTCCAAGAATATATAATTTGTTAAAGAAAGCGCAGGCCTGGCATCGTGGCGTCTTGCTGGCATGGAGCTATCCATTCAGGCCCCCTACGCAGCCTTTATGACACGTGGTAAACCTTCAAAGAAATTGTATGAATCCATTAAAGCCTGAACTAAGTGCCCAATGACATGCTTCAGGTCACACACAGCGTGACTGGAATACCTGGGACTCGAATAATGACGCTTCTAAACCCATTGGGACAGCTAAAGAGAAACAATTAAACGGAGGATTTTCTCATTGAAATGAAAACTGCTTCTTGACTGACAGCTATTATTTGCAACCTGAAGAGTGGCAGGCCTGGAACTTTTTGTCAATTACCTACATTAGGAGCTGTGATCAGACCGCATATCGCGGCATCGTGTGTATTTGTAGGAAGGGGTTAAGGGGCGCTCCGCTAAGTGTACTGCCATTTCTATTTATGTGCTAATTGCTGCACGAGGACATGCTAGTTCAACACAAGCGCCACTCACGCGGTCTCTAAGAAGGTTTATCTGTCTCAAAATCCCACCTGTCGCTAAGCGGCACGTAAATGGCCTCGTGCAGTTGACGTCTGCACGCGCAAAAACCTCGGAGCAAACGCAGATTGGCTGGGTGTACGCAGCGCCTGCAGCCCTGCGACCGGAAGGCTACAACGGCTGCTCTTCCCTGTTTGCCGTGCTCCCTCCCCCACCCCGCTTTTCATTTTTAATTCAGTTGATATTTACAAGAGATATAGCAGACAACTTTAATATCCCAGTGATCTTTCAAAGATGATAAATGGAAGGGTAAAAAAATCCTGAAGCACGGAAAGGGACCTATGTGAAAATTCCGGTAGTTGCATTCCGCGCGGATGAGATAACAATGAGCGCAAAATAATAGACTAACAGGAATAAAATGTCACCGACGATCCGAAGCCATTAACGCAACATGAGGCTGGAATATCAGATAATTAGCTTTCTGCCAGCTTTGCTGATTTGAAAAGAGAGCGAGGAAGGAGATGGAGGCGGGAAGGAAAGCATGAAGACAAATAACGAGAGATGAAGCTCGAAATGTTACACAATAATGTAATGAAAAACTGTCCCGCGCAGGGTGCGTGATGGCAGTTGTGGCTGGACGAGGAAAGAGCGGGGATAACTGTGAAAAGGAGGGAGGGCGTCGTGGCTGCCCGCGAGTGTGGGTACTTTCAGCATGCTGTCTGTCAATTTTTATTCCCAAATTAATGATTGTACTAAAGGAATTTCACACCTTAGAATTCAGGCTGTTACCATGGCATCATTTAAAATGCAGATAAAAGCTTGTAGGAATGGGAAATCCATATATGGATTACACGAACTTGAGCATTGTTCAGATTACTTACCAGTGATCTTCATTACTGTTTTCCCAACTCATCCTCCTACCAGCCATTATTCATGAGATGAACACAGGAAAACTTGAGGAAAATGCTGTGAATGCAAGCCTTGCCCACCCCTAGCCAGTGCTTAATTTGTGCCGGTGCTCAGCACCGGCACTTAATTGTCAGCGTCAGGGCTTATGACTGTCTGCCACATGGTAGTGGTGTCTGCCAATTTAGGTACGAGCACAACAACTTCTGTTTATTATTTAAATTTAAATGTCAAATTATTAGTATTTGCCTCCAAAGCCATTCTTATAGCTTTGGGTGCCTGTAATAGTATGAATTGTCACACTTTTGAGAGTGTGATGATTAGTAGTGTGTTTGTGCTGTCATTGGCACTGCTGCCAGGGGCAACGGGTGGTGGAAGCTCTTGTGTCCTCCTGTCGAGGGCCCCGGCACTACGTTTTTTACAAATTAAGCCCTGCCCCTAGCTGTCATAAATAGACTGGAAGTTCCATCATCCTCCAGACATACCTAAGCCATGAAGAAGGTC
Source organism: Calotriton arnoldi (assembly GCA_963921515.1). Classification (NCBI taxonomy): domain Eukaryota; kingdom Metazoa; phylum Chordata; class Amphibia; order Caudata; family Salamandridae; genus Calotriton; species Calotriton arnoldi. Next base: position 479,225 of record CAWUFW010000528.1, on the reverse strand, counting down.
AAACCAGTCAATTTGGAATGACTTGTATGAGGATGAATAGGGCTAAGAATAATGAAGAATACTGTTACTGTTAGGTTTGTCTATAGAGTGCGTGTGTCACCCCAGCTGTGGTCTCTCGGCGCTATAGCAGCTCCAAAGATTGGCCAAACCCAGAGTAGAAAGTGTCAGACAGCTAAAAGAGCCAGGTCTTGAGCGATTTCTTAAACTGTTTAAAGTCAGTACATGCATGCAGATGCAGTGGAAGCAATTACAGTGCTTGGGGGGCTAAGTGTAAGAAGGAGCGCACACCATACCTGGTGGTACGAATACGCTGAGGAAGTAACAGGAATTTGCCACTGGATCTAAGACACAGAGTAGGGGCATACCACTGTAGTTTACCCTGCAGATAGGGTGGCCTACTTCCATACAAGGCTTTGTGGACCGGACAAAGAAGTTTAAACTTGGGCCGTTTTTTATGGGTAACCAGTCGAAGGATCTGAAGATAGGTTCTGAGGGCGAGCTGCAGTGTTTCGAACCATCTGAAGTTTGGAAGACAGCACTTCAATTATGGCTACCATTAGGGCATTTCCATAGTCCAGACAGCTGATTATGAGGGCCTGGACAAGGTTTTCCTTGTCTGCAACAGCAGCCACTGGAAGACCTTGCTGAGGAGGTCCATGACTCCAAAACAGGATCCTGCGATGGCATTTATATGTTCCCTCATAGAGTGATTGTCATTAACCAAGATTCCCAGGTTTCTTACTGTTGTTCTTGGGGTTGAAGCTGGGCCCAGGCCCTGAGGCCCTCAGCCCTCTGACCTCAGAGACCGAGTTTTGCTGAAAAGCACAATCTCAGTTTTGCTTGTGTTTAGCTGGAGGCAGTTGGACTGCATACAGGAGGCGATCTAATCCATACAGTTCCGGAATCTCTAGTAGAGTCCGGATTAGGTCCCATTGTGATAACGAGTTGAGTGTCATCTGCAAAAGAGATGACCTGAAACCCAAATGATTTTATCACTTGGGCCAGAGGGGCCACATAGATGTTAAAAAGCGTGGGGCTCAAAGTAGATCCCTGTGGCAGTCCCCTGTCCAAGGTTATGGTTTGAGAACGAAAGAACTCTAGCTGTACCACATGGGTGCGCTCACTCAGAAAATTCCTCAGCCATCTTAGGGCCTTCCCCCGGCCACCTATCTCCTCCAGTCTTTGAATTAAGACAGAGTGGTAGATGATCTCCAAAGCTGCAGAAAGGTCTAAAAGCACCAGCATCGCTGAGGGCCAATCATCTAACGATAGTCTTATGTGTCTAAGACTTCCATCAACGCAGTTTCTGTTCTAAAAGAGGCTCGAAAGCCTGATTGGGAGGGATGAAGCATGGAATGACTTTCCAAAAAAGCTGTTAATTGGGAATTCACAAGCGTTTCTATAACTTTTCCAAGAATGGGCAATAGCGTGATGGGTCTGAAATTTGCTAATACTTTATGGTCTGCAGTTATATTTTTTAAATATGGGCTTAACCCTAGCTGATTTCCACTTAAGAGGAAATGTTTCCAGTCTTGGGGAGAGGTTAAATAACTGAGCGAGGGACGGAAGGAGTGCTGGGGCCACAGTTGCCATATTATAAGGAGGTGCTAGGTCCTCTGGTGATCCCAACGTAATTTTATTCACCAGCATATTGACTTGGTCTGGGGTCACCTTGTTAAACTCCCCCAGGAGAACAGGGCAGGATGTGCGAGCAGCCCTGGTTACCTCCTTGCTCTTTTTTTCAATAGTTCTATAAATTCTGGGCATTTTATCCTCAAAATACTATCAAGTGTTAGCTTTAAATACCTCATCACAGTCATTAATTGTGACAGATACCTAAGCAAAACCAGACTTCAGGCTTACCATTAAACATCATACACTGCACTAACTCACTATGTAGCATCCAGTGACTTCAATGAGGGATAGATATTAACAAACCTACTCCCAAGGTCTTTCCATTATTTTCAATCCCTAGCAGACTGTAGTGGTTGACAACAGTATTAGGAGTAGTCTTGTTACAAATCTGAGGCAGAGGGACACCTTGAACCTCAACCCATGAAGAAGGCAGACCTCCTTGAATACCAGCCAGGAAAGGAATGGAAGAAAGAATAAGTCAAAGCTGTGGTAGATGCAATAATTCTGCCTCTGGGAAAACCAGAGAAGAAAAAATACAGTCAAAACATCTTCCTTGTTTCAGTGTAAAGCTGTGGGTAGCTTAGGAATAAAATCTGAATCGGGCAAAGGGGCTATCTTATCTTCCTTGATGGACAAGAAGGGGCTATGCATAACCAGGCTCCTACCTAGTCAATCCTGCAAGCTGAAGTCATTGCCACAAGGAAAGATATTCCAAATCCACCAAAAGTTCAAAATCATGAATCTATAATACTTGCAATACTAGAGTCAAATCATAACGAGGGGCTGAATGAAGAACTACAGGATGGACAAAGAAAATCTTTTGTGAAGATGAGCTACTAAAACTTCAACATCATCAAAGTGGCACCACTTTTCTCTGAAAGACCGAATAACCACCAATTGGCACTTAAAATAGAAAGATTCAAGGCAAGGCCATCCAAAAGAAATTAAAGAACAGATGAGGAATCGGATTTGGAGGAGACATTGGATGTGACATATGTCCTTTGAGTAATGCCCCCACTGAAGAACCTCTAATGACTTTAATGTGGAAGGTCTAAGGGATTTTTGAATGGCCTCAGCTAAATGGTAGAGGAGACACTTATTCTGCAACCCCCTCGTCTCAAATCCAAACTGATGTGGACAACCTCCTTGGAAGAATATAACTCTTAGGGTGGAGCAAGGAGGATACGGAGGCAAACACCAAGGAGAAAGTATTTGCAAAGACAGAAGGATGAAATAAGTTGTCCTTTGAGACAAAAAGTAACCACCACAATCATCTCCCGCTCTGTACTGCTAATTTGTGGAGTGAAAGAAAGGCAGGAAATACATTAAGGAGATTCCAAGGCTACAACAGTATCAGGGCATCCATGCCCCTTCCAAAGGAAAGCAAGAGGAGACTTAGGCAAGCTGAGCATAGGACTGGGATACATATAGATCGAGGAAAGGGGTTCTGAATTTCTTACAAATAGCATGCAGAAGGAGAGGCTACAAAGAGAGATCCAGAGAGGATCCAAATACTCTACTCGGAGACTCATCTCACAGATTGGACATACCCTTTACTGAAAGAAGGTGATTTCCGCTTAGGTACCGAACTGCGCTACCACCAACCCTAGGGAGCAGCATCAAGCCTCCCCATGTCAAGTAATGTAGGTCACTATCACCGTGTTGTCTGATTTTACCAGTACACACTTCTTTTGACTCTGGGTCTGGAATTGTTTCAGGGCACTGAACAATTTTGTCAGCTCCCTTCAGTTGAAAGAACATTGCATTATCCCTGCAGTAGAGACTCTGGGTTAACAATTACTCCAGTGCAGCTCCCCACCCGGAAGAGCTGTTATCTGTAATCACAACAACACAAGTCCCGGGGTGATGAGTGTGAAAAATGGGGTTGTTGGTTGAATGGGGCGGCGGGGAGTTACCCCTGTTCAAACAACAGCCACAATTTTTGTCAGGATGAACCACAAAAGTCACTAAATTTGCCTGTGCTTAACCCTTGGTAGCTTGGCACAAAAGCAGTCAGACTTAACTTAGAGGCAATGTGTTACGTATTTATGTAGCACACAAACAGTAATAAATTAAAAACACAATACAAGAAAAATACAACACAAATTTAGAAAAAATAGAGTAAAATGTAATAAATTGTTTGACACCAACACAACAAAAATCCAATCAGTAGAACTGTAGTTATGAATTTCTAAAGTTTAAAATGAAATCTAGCACCTAAAAGATCAATGCATCAACCACAGACATCTAGTCGCGCAAGACCACGTCAAAGTAAAAAAACATGGCCGACCGCAATAGAGCGTGGCTCAGATAAAAGAATTGGATTGGGCTCGGTCAGCGCTTACCTTCGGACTTAGAAGAAATTCTGAGACAAATGTTCTGAGAAGGAAAAGTTCAGAAGGGCAAGGCTGCAGGTGGTGTCCGAGGAGGAGGCGTCTTCATCGGGGAGCTGCTGAATGAAGTTGCAATGAAGATTTCTATGTTCGGACTTATCCTCTTTTTAGGAAGTCGAAAATCTTCAGCGGAACAAAGCTGGAGGCTACAGCTGATGAGAGCTCCAAAAGCCCGGATACCCATTCGCCGAGGGGCCACTGAACAGGTTTGCTGCAAATGAGGAGAACGTAGTTAGAGCTGCCTCGAAGTCAGGCCGACCAGCGATGCACCTTGGGAGGATAGAAAAGCAGGTTGGTCCTGGCCGTTTCTCGGTTCACATAGCAGGTTTTAGACAAAACGTTTTTAAGTTCCAAGTTTTGGATTTTGGCTTTCTGGGAACATTTAGCACTACCACCAAGGGTCCAGGAAATGAGGGGCACCACTTTAGGGGGTTAGGACTCACTTAGGCGAGGTCCAGGTGCAGGTGCAAGATGGCTGGAGCTTTTTATGTCCCTAGGACTGTGATCAGAAGGCCAGAAACTAGCCCCTGGAGTCATTCTGGTAGTCCTGGGTTCAAGTGATTAAGAAGGGCTCAAGCAGCAGGTCGGGCCTCTGAGGGTTCAAGACAGGCTATAGGCAGAAAAACTGTACTTCCAGGTGCAGCACAGCAGTCTTGTGGAGTACACAGCAGGCCACAGCCACAGGCAGTCCTTCTGTAGGGCAAAAAAGTAGACAGAAGATTGGGCCTGACGGTCCTCTTTTTATACCAGGTACCTTCTTTGAAGCAGGAGAAGTTTCTGTAGAATTCCCTCTGAAGTACTTGATGTTTTCTGTCTACCCTGCTCTGTCTCTAAGCTGGCTGCATGAACAATGCAGGGACCACTAGTCCTTTTTGTGTAGGCAGAGCACAGCCTATTTAATTGCAAGTGGGGCTGTGCCCAGCTCCGCCCCCCATCCTCCCCATTCATGCACACGTACACCCTCTATTGCATGGCTTTCTGGGAGGAATAAACAAAGTGCAACTACCAACAACACCCAGTCGTGTGACTTAGGACAGACTTCAAGCACCAAATAGTATGGGCAGGAAAATGCCAACTTTTTAAAAATATATTTAAACACAATAGGACAACCCAATATCAACCCAGGAAACTGGATAGCTATTTTTTAAAAGTTGCATTTTCAAAATTGTATTTTATAATCGGACTTTAACATTAAAGATGATTTTTAATTACAATTTCACAGACACCAAACATGAAATGCCTACCTGTTCCCAATCAAAAGTTAGCACTTATTAAATGTAATAAGGAAACCCAATGTTATCCTTTGGGAGAGGTAGGCCTCACAGTAGTGAAAAACAAATGTAGGAGTTTTTCACTACTAGCACATGTAAAACTTAACAGTACATGCCCAACCTTTTAATTACAATGCACCCTACGCTATGGGCTACCTAGGTACTACCTTAGGGTTGACTTATACGCTATACAGGGGGAGTTTAAGGCTTAGCAATTGGGTTATATCGCTAAGACAAACTGGCAATAGCAAGCCTGGGACATGTTTTAAGGGCCTACTTAAGTGGGTAGCACAATATGTGCTGCAGGTCCATTAGTAGCATTTCATTTACAGGCCCTGGGTATTTTATATACCACTCTACAAGGGATATATAAGTAAATTAAATATGCCAATCAGGTGTAAGCCAATTTTACCATGTTTAGGGGAGTGAGCACAAGCACTTTATCACTGGTTAGCAGTGGTAAAGTGTGCCGAGTGCCAAGGCCAACAAAAACAAATTTCAGCAAAAAGTAGAGGGTAAAGGCAAAAGGTTTGGGGAAAGACCACCCTAAGGCTGACAGATCTAACAATGAGGAGGACCCTTAGATAGGTTTGCTGGATACAACCACAGCTGAAAGTATTGCTTCACTATTGGTTTTACAGTAATCGAGGCTCCAAAGTCTTGGCAGCTGAAATTCAATGTGTCAGCATATGGGACATAAGATGAAAACAAGCCCAAGGTATTGTGAAGATGCAGGATGCCGTAGAGTCCTGGACTTTTAAACACAATTGGGCAAGCAAAACATTAAATTGTAGCAGGGAAGACAGACGTTTATGATTCTTTACAGCCCAGGGATCAGGAAGAAACACCATATCCAAAGCTGTTGTAAATCGAGCAACCATAAACACCAAGTCCTGGGATGGTGATAGGTGATGTTTGTGTATGTTAAGAAGCAAATTGTGAAGCTAAGACATGATTTAGGTGCCTTCAACCCTCCAATGTTTGAATTTGTGAAGGGGCATTGAGAAGCCAATCATCTAGGTATGGATAGCCATTTCAGCCTTGTAGATAAAGAAGAGTTACTATAGGCACTGCTATCTTTCTGAAAGCACAAAGAGCTGATCAAAGGTCGAATAGTAGTGTTGTAAAATACTACATCACAAATTGAAGGTAAGGAGTCCATGTTTATTCAAGTACATCAAGTGCCCCCAGGCCAACAACACTGACAGAGCCAAGTACCCAACGTTCTAATACAAGCTCCCTCTAAGAGTTCGAAACAGGGCATACCAAGGACAGGAAGAGAGGAGGGGGTATGAGAGAAGAGGAGAACAATCGGGGAAGATTATAACATGTCCCCCTTCTTAAAAAAAAGTAAAATATTGAAGGAGAGAAAACAAGTTGGTAAATGAATGCATACATAACAATAGACATGCAAGGCCCTGGAATGCAAGATGCTCCAGGAGGTGCTAAGGTCATGGGAAAAAGAGGAGATCACAACCGAGTTCATAGCATAAAAGTCCAAGCCTCAACCTAAGGAAAAAACATAGTTAGTTCTTTACATAGTCTTTCTGCAAAGTGGGAGGACATATTTTCCTTTTCTTCTCCTTTTGTAAGAAGTTGTCGTCCCTTCTTGAGAAGGATGGAGATGATCCTTGGGGTACGAGACTAGAAGGACAGTCGACCAACCTGTCCATGCTCCACATTCGGCCACTATACAAAATTACGACATTATTTTTTACCTGCTTGATCCTCTTCGGCTCATAAAACTTGTGGTCTTTAGTCTGACTGTTAACAGGTCTTTTGACAAGTACCCATTGCCCTTCCTTCCACTCCTGGTTCCTCACACCCCATTTACCATCATACCACTTCTTGCACTTTTGTTGATGTAGTGTAATTTTTCTTTGATTCTCCCCTGGTCCTCCTCCACACCTTTGTCATTATTAATGACCATTTAGGAGCCAGCTCAATACTTGGGTTCCTCCCTCTCAGCATCGCCAAAGGAGATAAACCTATGATACTTTTTGGAGTGATGTGATAAGACCATAACATGTCTTTGACTGACTGTACCAGGGGGTTTACTGCTGCAATAGCCAACTGCAAAGATTCCTTCAACATTCTGTTGCAACGCTCCACTAAGCCATTAGCTTTGGGACAATATAATGGGGTTTTGTGATGTTGAATGGACAAATCAGAAATTAATTTCTTCACTTTATCAGAATAGAGCTGGACCACATTATCCTTGATGAGGGTGTTAGGAATCCCTTCTGTGGTAAAAGTCTCTGACAAAAATGCCAATAAACTTTTAGTATTGATGTTATTAACAACTCTTAATGAGATCCAGTGAGAGTAATAATTAACTAAGTCTACTACATATTTGTCATGTAAACCCAAAGCATTTATGGGACCCACTGTATCCAGTTCCAATTTGTCCCATGGAGAAGGATGCACAGTAACAGACAGAAGAGGAGTTTTATGCACACACTTGGACTTATCACTCATGCTGCATGCATAGCAATCACTGACTCTGCTCTCCACCATCAAGTCCATGTAAGGGAACCGGTAATTTGCCCTGACTCTATTCTTGGTTAAGCTACTCCTTATGTGGCTTTAATGGGCCAGGTTAACAATACGTTCTCTTAGTCCTAATGGAGGTATACATTTTTTAGATCTGAGAACAAGATCACCATCCACAGATAACTCATGTCATTTGTTCTAAAGAAGGTTGCAATTCAGCTGTATTTCTGAGGCCAGCCATTCACTATTTTCTCTTTCACAGCAGCTAAGGTTGTATCTTTTAGCATGTAACCCATCCATTCATCTTTCATAATGAATGGAATAGATACTACTTAGTCCGTTTTACCTTGATTAAAGGTATCCTCCTGCTCCTGTTGTATGGGCATTCTAGATAAATAGTCTTCTACCAGATTATTTTCCCAGGGACATATTACATTTGGAAGTGGAAGCACTTCAACCCAAAAATTCACTTGGAAATGAGTGGGGTAATCTTCTCTCTCTCTTTTGTGGAGAAAACAGAAATTAGCGGCTTATGGTCTGTCTTCAGGTGGAACGATAAACCCCAAAGATACAATTTGAAGTGGTTAATTGCCCCAAAACAGGCCAACACCTCTTTCTCCACAGAGGAGTAGTTGAGTTCAGCATTTCTCAACTTCCTTGGGGCAAATGCTATAATTGTTTCTGACCCATTATCTATTTGGAATAAGATGGCCCCTAATCCTTTGTTGCTAGCATCCGTGGTTAGCACTGTTTTGAGATTCACATTTAAGATTCCTGTGCTGGTGGGACTGATAATGGCTTGTTTGATACTATCAAAAGATTCAATGTGTTTCTCTCCCCATTCAGAGTTCGTACCTTTCTGTAATACTGTGCTCATGGGGCCTGATTCACAGAACTAACTTACGTCAAAAACGTAAAGTTAGTACTTTTTGGTATTTACAGAATACACTTACTCATTTTGGTATTCACAGAAGGCACTTACTCATTTCGGTATTCACAGAAGTTAGTAGTCCTAACTTTAGGACTCCTAAATGCCTTCTGTGAATACCGAAAGTCTTAAAGTTAGGATTTTTCTCAGTTTAGGAGTAGTAAAGTTAGGACTCCTAACTTTAGGACTCCTAAATGCCTTCTGTGAATACCGAAAGTCTTAAAGTTAGGATTTTTCTCAGTTTAGGAGTAGTAAAGTTAACTTTACTACTCCTAAACTGAGAAAAATCCTAACTTTAAGATTTTCGGTATTCACAGAAGGCATTTAGGAGTCCTAAAGTTAGGACTACTAACTTCTGTGAATACCGAAATGAGTAAGTGCCTTCTGTGAATACCAAAATGAGTAAGTGTATTCTGTGAATACCAAAAAGTACTAACTTTACGTTTTTGATGTAAATTAGTTCTGTGAATCAGGTCCATGGGTTGTACTTGATCTGCAAAAAATGTTACATATTTTTCCACCAACCCTAAAAATTATTTAAATCAATCAAATAAATCATTATTCGGATTATTAAAATCCATAAACAACAAATAAAGAAAACAGAATGCAAATTTGTATTATGCAAAAATATAACATTTCATGATTGCAAATAAACATTAAATTGATTTCAATGCATAAAATAGAAATAAGTATAATATGGAATGGATATCAATAACATATTAATAAAATCAGAATAAAACATGGATGCACACAATAATAATCATTGCAATAGGGCACACAATCAATTTCCTTTTTCTCTCTCTTTAGAATACGCAAGTTAATACATTTAAAAATATCATAAAAGAGCATAAATGTGAAAAATCCACAATCTCTACCTTAAAGGCAGAATCTAAACAAGATTCTTATCCAAGCTTCCTTAATCAATTTCATAAGCCAAGCTATCATACATAACAAGTGACTTTCTTTTGATGATAGCACAGGTAATAAAAGTTGAGACGGCATGACAGATGTTATCTGGCTCCAGATTACACAAAAATGTATAGGCTTCCTGATGGAAAAAACCTCTCTGATAAAAACAGTGGTCATATAAAACGCTACCTGATATCACAATAAAACGTACAAAAGAAAATTAAATGCATTGTAGATTGGGTGGCTTTCCCATCACATGGGCACTTTGACAAGATTATGGACCCCACATCTATTTTTGGGAATGCAAACCTCTTCTGTACATCAGTGACCTTTATCAGATACATAGGCAAACCTTGGAATAAAGGTCCTTCCAAATTTTTAGATACTGTTTGTTTTTCCATCTCTTTGTTCTCTCTCTAAATCATGTTTATTGGTAAAAATCAATTTGAGTTCTTTTTTACTGAACTGTAAGACAATAGCAGGACCTTCGATAGAAACATTTTCATCAATTCCCTTAAGTGATCTGTTGACATATGCCAGCCAGGGTATCCTGCCATAGTAACATAGGGCAAGGCAATCGTTAATAAAATCCCTTGTAAATTTAGTACCAGACTTTCTGCAAATGTTGTAACACCCTACTAAAACGCATTGATCTATGGTGTCATCAAGAAAAGTTATACCCAGTTCCCTGTGGGTAATATAAGATGTTACTGAGCGAGGAACTGCAAGAAGTCTACACAGAAAATAATTTTCCCATTTTTGTTAAAATCGAGTGCCCCGCCAGATCCCAGAGGGTTGCCCCATATGTAACAGTAGACATGCACTTTCTCCTATACAGCTGCAGCATCTCATGTATTGGTTTATTACCAATATTAGAGGCAAATCTGAACAGAGCCTTTATTGTCCTTTTAAATGTAAGGTTAGCTAAATCTATATGAGTTCCCCAGAGGTTAGAACTTGAAAATAGTACACCAAGATAAGAAAAATTATAAACCTCCTTAATCAATTTCATAAGCCAAGCTATCATACATATCAGATACATAGGCAAACCTTGGAATAAAGGTCCTTCCAAATTTTGAGATACTGTTTGTTTTTCCATCTCTTTGTTCTCTCTCTAAATCATGTTTATTGGTAAAAATCAATTTGAGTTCTTTTTTACTGAACTGTAAGACACTAGCAGGACCTTCAATAGAAAAATTTTCATCAATTTCCTTAAGTGATCTGTTAACATATGCCAACTAGGGTATTCTGCCATAGTAACATAGGGCAAGGCAATCGTTAATAAAATCCCTTGTAAATTTAGTACCAGGCTTTCTGCAAATGTTTGTAGCTCCTTACATAGTTATATTTCTTCTTCACCTTCCCTCTCTCGCATGCCATAACAAAAGTTTTTTCCAGATTTATCTGATTTCATCTTTGGTAGAGGGAATGAAGGCATACTTTACTACTTCTACCAAATTTAGTTTGGGTTTGATTCCCTCACTGGATAAAGTATGCCCCAAGTATTCCACTGAGGCAACCCCAACTTTGCACTTATCTCTCTTGATGGTAAGCCCTGCCTTGTTTAGACATGCTAGTACATTACGTAAGTTTATGTTATGTTCTTCCTCAGTGGATCCATAGTTTAGAATGTCATCCTGAAACCACATGACTTTATTGGTTTCCTGCAAAATGTGGTGCATAATTCTTTGTTAAGCAGAAGCCGCAGAGGCTAACCTAAATAGCATCCTAAGTAATTTGTATGTCCCAAGTGGTGTAGTAAATGAGGTGAGAGCCTGTGATTGTGGGTGCATAGCGACCTGGTGATATGTCTGTGACAAGTCTAGTACACTAAAAAAGTTAGCATAATGTATGTGACTGAACATTTCATTTATCCTTGGCAGGGGGTATCTGTCTAACCATATATTAGTTTAAATCTCTCAGATCAATGCACAAACATAGTCTTTGTCTCCACTCTTGTAGGCTAAAACTATAGGGGAAAGCCATTCTATGTAGTCAATCTCTTCTATGACCCCTTGTTCTACACGTTTGTCCAATTCAGTCTTCAAAGGTGCCTTCTTCATCAATGGAACTGGCCTAGTTTTGTGTACGACTGGTACAGCTGTGGGTTTCAATTTTATTTTGTGAGCAACATCTTTCAGTAAATCCAACTTCTCAGTAAATACACCTGGGAATTCATCACAGATCTATTTCCCCACTTCTGTTCTGTTAAGGAGTAAAACTTGTTCCTCATTGTTAGGGTTCAATTTCATGCATAAGTCTTTCTGTTGTTTCCACCTTAACAAATTTGAACCTTGTTTGGTGTGATAAACCTTCTCTACTGTGTGTCTGTCTTTGAAGGATATCCTCATCTTGACCATGCCCTCCAACGGTATGGAATTCGTATTATTACCCCATGGTTTGATGTCTGGGGGTTCTAATGTGTAGTCCTTTCCCTGCATTCTATCATGGAAGGTTTTACTGTCAATAAGTGTATATGGTGAACACGAGTCAGCAAACACACTCATCTTTACTCCATCCAACAACATGCAACACATGGTGTAATTGGGTTTCCCATCTGTTTTAGAAGTATTCACTTGAAAAACAAATCTTTTGTTTTCCCTACACTCATCATCATCTGGTCTAATAACATTGACAATCTTTTCACCTCCCCTATAAGCTTTAGCCAAGTGACCCCTCTTGTTACATTTTCTACAAATGACTCCACATGTCGAACATCTAGGTCTATTTGCTAAATGGTTATTGTTCCCACACCTAAAACATTTAAGTTTCCCACTGGTTTTGTTCTTGTTTTGTGGCAACTGTTCATTTTTTTACCTTACATATTTCGTCGGCTTCCTTTAGCATGTTCACATCACCATTTGTCTTTTGCGGGCCAGGGGTCAATTTCATCTCCTTTACACACAAATCAGTATGTTCAATACTTTTCTGCTAAAAAAATAGCTTCAGTTAGATACCACATTAGTGGTTTCTTTAAAGTGACTTTCTAACTTTTCTAACATGGTTTGAAAACATCTGTTTCTACCCCTTCTTCTTCTTCTTCTTCTTCCCCACTTGCTTCTTCGGAGACATTTTCTATAATGTCTCCATATGCCTTCCTTCCTTGCACTCTCAGGTTATGTAACAATATGTGCTGCTTACAGATCAATGAGAACCCCCCATTGCAACTAGATAAGATTTAAAAATTTTGATCCATGTGTGTCAAGTCAACTCTGGTTTTCCTAAATAATTTAAAAATGGAGGAGGCTGATTCATGCTGGCTGCAACCATACTATTTGAAACAGGGTAAGCTGAAGCAGAGAATGTACATACAAAATAAAATAAAAAATGGCAGAACAGGAACATTTCTACCACAGATATTTTGCCTGCTATTAAATGATAGAAGACTGAGAACCACATACAATATTAACCCTAATGAAACTCAGGAGCAAACATCCGTATAGATTAGAAAATAAAGCTTCCAATACGTAAAGAGCAAGCCACTGTGTAATGATTCAAGAGCTCTCCAAATGTAGTTCCAGATGATATTTATTCATCAACAGTATATGATAACAGCATCCCCAGCTGAGCAACGCTCACCGGCTATCTCATCTTCAAATTGCCAACCTTCTATCACTAGGTCAGCAGTGACCTCATTACATTCCATGCTCAGCATGCAAGTCCTTACATATCTTCCCCCTTATAATATTTAAACAAAACCCAAAAGTATCATACAAAACAGAATAAAACATTTTGATCAAAAACACCTACATTAATGCTGGGGAGGAAGATATACATTGATACGCATAAAGTGCACTATCCTTGAATCTTACATACATCACCCATACTCCTTGTGACACCATTCTCCAGAACCACCACACTACGTTTGACCTCCTTCACTCTGCATGGAGCAGAATACTTGCTTTCACCCTTACAAACAAATCCTCTTATCCTAAAAAAAACACCCAATCTCCTGGTTTTACACAACACCGCTTCACACCTTTCTTCTCATTATAATACAGCATATTTTTCATTTGCGACCTTAGGACATTCCTTTGAATTTCCTCTCGATCGACCTCAACATCAGTTACAACTCCCTTCAGCCACACAGGACACTCTTTTACCAATTGTTTCCTTCCTTTTAAGGACACAAATGGAGAAACACCAGTCACAGAATGAGGAGTTGTCCTATGCGCCCATATAATCCTCCTCAATTCCCTCTTCCATGGAAGATGGTTAGCAAGGGATAGTTGTATGTTGTCCATCACCAATCGGTTTATTCTTTCAACTAACCCGTTGGCTTGAGGTTGGAAAAGAGCCACTTTCTCATGCACAATTCCCATGCCAGAGAGATTCTCTGTCATCTCCCTAGACACGAATTGCACACCATTATCTGACACAATTTTCTTTGGTATCCCTTCCTCCACAAAAACTTCCTCCATGAACTCGATAATACTTGAAGTTTTTACTTCTCCAACGTCCTTAATTACAAACCATTTAGTATGGTAATCTACTAGGATTAAAATGAATCTGCTGCTTGACCCTAGTTTGGATACATGCCATAAGAAATCGATGGCTAACTTTTCCCAGGGTTTCTCTGAAAAAGTCATGATATCTAATGGAGGTTGCCTATTCACTTTGGTTTTATCACTGTTTGCGCACATTGAGCAATTTCTCACCTTCGCCTCTACGTCACGATCCATACCAGGCCACCAGTATGACTCCCTAACTTTCCTTTTCACAATACCACATCCCAAGTGACCCTCATGAACGATATCGAGAATTCTGGCTCGAATACCTTTGGGAGGAACAAATTGACTTCTTCTCATTAGCTTGCCATCAACTATGCTCAATTCCTCTTTGACTTTAAAATATTCACGTAACTCAGCACTCATTCCACCATTTTCTGCCCAACCGTGTACAACTTTCGCCTCAACTTCATCCATTCCGACATCCACTTCCCTTGCAGCTGCCCATTCGTCAGCAGTTATAGCCATTTCCCCATTGGCAAACATTCCAGTTCTGAAAACGTCCGCAATTTGGTCCTCAACGTCCACATCTCCTGGCAACCTTGATAAAAAATCTGCCACTACGTTCTTACTACCTTTCACAAACTCTACCTCAAAATTATAATCCATAACTGATAGCAACCACCTAGTGATGCGAGGCGTAACGTTCCCTTCCAAACCTCTTCCAACTTTGAATATATATGTCAATGGCTTGTGATCCGTTCTTAATTTGAAGGGAATTCCCCACTCATAAAATCTGAACCTGTTGATTCCCCAACAACAAGCCAAAGCCTCTCTCTCAATCACAGAATACGTGATTTCTGCTCCTTGCAACCTCCTAGATGCAAAATCGATTATGTTTTCAGTGCCATCTTTAACTTGCGTGAGTACTGCACCAATGCCCACCTTGCTAGCCTCCGTTGTGACGTACGTCTTTGCTGTCACATCAAAGTGTCCTAGTGTCGGAGCATGAGCAATACTCTTTTTTATATGTAAAAACGCATCTTCACAGTCTCTACTCCATGCAAACTCAACTCCCTTTTTCAACAGTTTCCTCAAAGGCTCCGCAATTTCCGTAAATTCTTTCACAAATTTAGCACAATACTCTGCTAGACCTAAGAATGATTTTAATTCTTCCTTAGTATGTGGTCTACTCGCTTTCTCTATTGCAATCACAATGCTTTTTTTGGACTTATACCCTTGGCACTATTTGTATTTCCTAGATAAGTCACTACATCCTTTCTGATTTGACACTTTTCTTTTTTTTACAGTCATGCCATGTTTACGCAATCTTAGCATTACTTCATCAAACAATTTATCATGTTCAGAAATATTTTTTCCCACGATAAGTATGTCATCTTGGAAACATAACACATGATCCAACTCGCCAAATATGGTCTTCATTATCCTCTGGAAAACTGCAGAGGCCGAGGCGAGGCCAAATGGCATCCTCTTGTAACGAAACGCACCCAAGGGCATCACAAATGATGTCAAATGCCTAGACTGTGCATGCAAGTCCACCTGGTGATAAGCGGACGACATATCAAGGACACTGAATACAACTCCTCCACCTTCCATTGTTAACATTTCAGATATATTAGGAGGTGGTTGCCTGTCCACTCAAATACATTTATTCAAATTACGGAGATCAATACATAAACAAATCTTTCCTTCAGGCTTGGGTGCCACCACAATTGGGGTCAACCACTCAGAAGCCTCAATGGGTTCGATAATTTGCTGTTCTAATAGTTTATCCAATTCTACTTTCAAGAGATCTCTCATGACATTAGGAACATTCCTCACTTTATGCACCACAGGTCTCACTCCTTCCTTTAATATGATCTTGTGTGAAAACCCATTCAATAACCCCAACTTATCAGAAAATACATCAGGGTACTTCTCGATGAGATGACTGGCACAACTCACTTCCTTCACCTCATCGTGTTCGGCTAACATTACGGGTTCAGAGGCATTAGGATTGATAATTATGCCTAGATCTCGCTGATGACTCCACCCCAGTAAATTTGAACCATAGTCGGTAATGTATACTCTGCCATACACCTCCATACCCTTGAAGCCAATTGTTAACCATTTCATTCCCAGAATCTCAATTTTCCTTCCAGCATATCCTACAGCTTTTATGTCTGATTTATGCAATAATTGGTACATTTCCAGTTGCTCTCAAACGTTTCTTTGGAAATCAAGGTGAACAAACTACTAGAGTCTACCAAGACTCGTACAGACACCCCTTCAAAGAGCACATGACAATGGGGCTTGTCTAACTTGTCAGTACTCTCAAGTTTCACGCCACATGCACCAGGACTTCTTATGACCTTTCCATTCCGCACTTCTCCAGCCACCGTGGAAATAATTTGAACTGCTGAAATTAATTCTTGAACATTATCACAAGAATCATCCAACTGTTGGTCAACTTGTTGAACTCGTCTGGAATTCCCAAACTCTATTCTGGTTCTACACATCTTCGCAAGATGACCCCTCTTGCCACACTTCCTACAAACTGCACGTCTGGCAGTACATCTTGCACTGGATGCAATGTGCCCTGGAGCACCACAACGAAAACATATTACCTCTCTCCAATCTCCATTTTTTTGTTTGACCTGAATTACACCTCTTGATTTCCCTTCACGTATCCCTTTCATATCACACTTCCCTTTTCCTTGCACCGCCCCCACTTCAGCAGTAAGGTTTTCTTTTTTTCACCACCTGAACTGTCCATTTCTTTTAACCATATCGCTGTATGCTCCATCCCTTTTGCAATCTTGATGGTTTCCTCCAAATTGGGAACTTTCATCAATAATCTCTCTCTAATTCTTTTGTTATTCATAGACCTAACTATTTGATCCCTAATCAAGGAATCAGTTAGCTGCTCAAAACGACATGACAATGCCAAACCCCTCAACGTAGCAACATAAGATGCTATGTCTTCAACTTGCTTTTGTATTCTAGAGAAAAACTTATGCCGCTCTAATATTAAATTTGTTTTGGGAGTGAACTGAATATCAAGCATTTGTATAGACATGTCATAAACATTATTAGGTTGACCATCACCCATACCCGAAGTTGCTTCAGGTAAGTCCTCATATATCCTCCTCCCTTCAATCCCAAGATGATGAAGTAAAATTGCTTGCCGCCTGAGGGGTCCATAACGGTCACCACCAATAGCCAACATATAAGTCATAAAGAGCTTCTTCCACTGTTTCCGTGGCACAGGCGGATCCCCAGGAGATGACAAGAAGGGTGGAGGTGAAGACATGGATTGATCTCCCATTCTTGGAATACAACCAACACAACAAACTAAAATAAATACTTAAAAAAACAACTCAATATAACAAACTAACACAAAAATAAAAAAAATAAAAATCCAAGTATCCTTATTGAAAAGTGTTGTTTTCTTTTCCTTGTACTGTTTTTCTCTTTAACTATTTTTGTAATACTAAAAGAAAGAAAAGAATGTCCTTTCCTCTAATACACCTTCACTTTTCCCAAGTTGTAATGTGCTTTCCTTCTTATTATTTTTAGACGAAGGTTCTTTCCTCTAATACACTTCTTTTCTCCTCCCCGCAGATGAGGACGTCACTGGAATGCGGGCGGAAGAGAAAGAAAAGCCTTCTTGAAGAGAAATGCCATCATAGAGATCTCACCATGATACAGTGAGTGTTTTCTGTATTATGATGCAAGGGAAGTCTGACGCGAGCCGATATGCGCGCCGAGAATCAGACTTGCAGATCAGGTAATTGTTGAAGCTCGCGCTGCTGCACGCGCAGGAGCTCCTGCTAGGAGCGTGTGATAGGGGCTTGCACACAACTTTACATGCGCTGGAGCTCGCAGTAGAGACTCGCGTACAACTTTAAAGAAACAGCCCTCGCACTAGCACGGTTCATTAACAGTACCTGGCATTGACAATTAAAGTGGCAAATATCTGGCAAATATCTTGCAGTAAAACGTTTTAAGCACACCCAGCCGTCACACGCCGTCACAGAGGCAAATATAATGTACAATTTTTAGACAAAGGTATAAGACTTAAACACTTGCGCACAACACGCAACGTGAGCGTTAGTCAACTTGACTCGACGGACAGTTCTTCTTGCTCATCAATCTTCCAATCCTTTCCCTCAGTGATGGAAGACAACGCTCAGTCGTAACACGATATATTAATTCAGGATAAAGTGTACTTGCCTGAATTTCATCTAATTCGTATTTCCAGGGGTGGAGATGCTGACCGCCTGTCCCCTGCACAGCTGCTTTAACTCCTTAATCAACTCGTCACCAGTGTAATGATTCAAGAACTCTCCAAATGTAGTTCCAGATGATATTTATTCATCAACTGTGTTGGACTTGGCCCTTTTTTGGCTAAAGTTCTCTAAACTTTTTGCCTTCCTCCTAGACCTTTTTCTGACATAATGTTGCCGACTTAGATGCTTTGGGCACTTTGCCACTGCTGATCAGTGTCAAAGTGCAAGTGCTCCGTGTATAAAGTGTTATGGTAATTGGTTGTCCATAGTTGGTATGTTTGCCTTACTAGTAAAGTCCCTAGTAAAGTGCACTATGTGTGCCAGGGCTGGTAATGCAAATACTACTGGTGGGCCTGCAGCACTAATTGTGCCACCCACACAAGTAGCCCTAAAGAGAGAACTCGGGCCTGCCACTGCAGGGCCTGCGCGCAGTTTGCTAACTGCCTTGTTGTCCTGACAAGTGCACCCACTTTCCAGGCCTTACCCTTCCCTTTCCCTGCACATCAGACACCCCTATAGTAGGCCCAAGGTACCCCACGGGGCAGGGTGCAGTGTCTGTGAAAGGTAGGACATGTACTGAGGTGTGTACCATGTCCTAACAGTGAAATACTCTCCATTTCGTTTTTCACTGTTGCAAGGCCATCTTGCCCATAGGACAGGATGGGGAAGGCTGTGTAATATGTTTCCAGCCTATCTTCCCATAGGCGTAAGATGGAGAGGTGAAGTTTAGTGTGCCTGAACTCACAATTTAATAACACATCTTTTTGTGAAGGTGGTTTTTGAATTGTGTGTTTAGAAACCACGCTTTTAGAAGTGGCTGTTTTTTTTGTTCTAACAATTCTGTGTGTCTCTGCCTGGTTGTGGATTGACTGTCTGGATTTGAATGTGATAGGATCTGGGAAATGTCTTGACCCAGGGGAGGGGTAGGTGAGACAGCAACAGGCTGACCTGCATCTGGAGTGTAGGGGGAGGAGTAGCCCCCTGGAGGTGAAGAGGCCTGGGCTGCTGCCATAAAAGAATGGCTCCCCTCCTGCTGAGTGATTGAGGAACCAGACCCCACTATCAAAGGAAGAAGACACCCAGAACTGGTTTGGACAGGGGTCAGTGCCCCTGAACACAAAGACTTCAAAGACATTTAGGGATATAACTATGAGAGCTGAAGCCCCTGAACGTTGGACTGATCAAGACTGAAAAGGATTGAAACTACTTCGTGGTCAAGAGGAACCTCTGCCAAGGAAGAACAGCTGAAGAGACTGAAGAGAAGGACTGACCCTTGCTGTGTGTTCTGGGGCTGGCCTGCAGTTTGGTGATTTAACTAAGGAGAGGCTAAGGGACTTTGCTGTGTGCTGTGTCCCCCTGCTTGAAAGGACTTTGCTGTGTGCTGTGTCCCGAAGTAACGTCTCTCCAAGGGCCCGAGGAGAGCTGGCTCCCTGTTGTGGAAACTCAGGAACATCAAAGTTTCCAAGTGTGTCTCAGCGGTGCTGTGTGCGTGTGCTTTTTGCAGCCTGAGACCTTCGTAAGCATTGCACCGGGACTGTGTGGCCCGAAACCCAACCGAGTCTCAGCGACGCTTTGTGCGTGTGCGGCCTGAGACTGCCGTGGGGTCCGTGGTACTGGTTGGAGAGTGCCCCGTGACTGCAGTGCCCCCGCAGCGTAAATCATCGTCCACACTGCTCTGTAGCTGTTTGTGGCCCGAGCCGTCATTGTAACTGAGGGTGTGGATCAAGATCGCCGCCGCCGGCCCGAGCCGCAACGTGCTGAAGGACTTCGTAAAGTTAAGGAAGTCGTGAGGTAATCGTGATCGTTGTTTGCGAGAGGAATGTGCCCAAGATCGTCAGCAACAGAGAAGGCAGCGCAGTAACCTGTCCGGCTACAGCGTCGCCTTGCATCGGAGCTGCATCGTCATCGGGAGCGCCCAGCAGGACGTCCGACGAGCGGAGAGAGAGAGAGAGCGAGGCAGCGCATCCGCCAGGTAAGGCTTGGACTCAGGTCGGGAGCCGCAAGCGTGTGTGGCCTGGGAAGGCGCAGCAGGAGTACCGGAGTGCTCCCGTCTCTCTTCCGCTGCATCGCGTTAGACGCGCTGAGTCCTCGAGTGGCCCGGACCTGCCCGGCAGTACCGGGGCCGCCCTCGGAAGTTCAGGACTGTTGTCTGTGGTTGGGGCCTAGTGGTGCCCCCGCTAATCTCGTCGATTAGCCTGGTATTATTCCTGCATTACGAACTGCCTGATTCCGTGCATTAGGAATTGTATTATTCCTGCCTTACAAACTGCCTGATTACTTGCATTGAGGATTGTATTATTCCTGCATTACGAACTGCCTTATTACTTGCATTAAAAGGAGCGCGTTATACTTGCATTACGAACTGCCTTATTACTTGCATTGAGGATTGCATTATTCTTGCATTACGAACTGCCTTATTACGTGCATTAGGGATCGTATTATTCCTGCATTACGAACTGCCCTATTACTTGCATTAAGGAGTGCGTTATACTTGCATTACGAACTGCCTGATTACTTGCATCGAGGATTGCATTATTCTTGCATTACGAGCTGCCTGATTACGTGCATTGAGGATACATTATTCTTGCATTACGAACTGCCTGATTACTTTCATTGAGGATTGCATTATTCTTGCATTATGAACTGCATTATTCTGATAATACGAACTGCAGTACGAACTGCATAGCATTGCATTAGGACTGCATTTGAACATCGTGAACTGCTCATTAATACCGCAAGAACCTACAAGTGTTTGTCGGCCTAATAACCGGCAAAGTGAAATATTACGAATACGCATATGTTGGATTTTTATCGTTTGGTCTTACCGTATTTTTCTGCTTGATATAGATACCGCTATTTTCATACATCAGTGTGGTGTCCATTTGTGGTGTTATCACTGTGTCACTGGGAGTGTGGTTGCAAATACTTTACACATTGCCTTGAAGATAAGCCTGGCTGCTCGTGCCAAGCTACCAGGAGGTGAGCAGGGGTTATCAACGAGGGTGTCCCTCCTTTCCTGACTAGAAGCAAGGGTCCCTATTTGGACTAAGGTCACTGCCTCAGCCAACTAGAAACCCCCAGTTCTAACATTGGTAGTCAGCGGTGTGGGATTGGAACGTGTATTTGCAAATTCACTCACAGTGATTGGTGTACATCACTGGTTTAAGCGCAGACCACGACGCAACCACATATCGTGTTCTTGATTTTTGGTTCTATTTTTGAGCGATTTTTTAGCCACACATCATGTCTCAGAGGAGTCAAGGAGCCAGTGAGGTTGCAGAATTGGAGTTCGACATTGAGGCATTGCTTACCTACAAAGTTGATCAATTGAGGCAATTCTGCAGAGCTTTGGGATGTCCCATGAAAAGTAGCGCCAAGAAGGAGGAGCTGCAAACGGCCTTGAGGGCCTGGTGGTAAGCCAAAGAGGCTCAGGAGACAGGTGATGCTGAGGTGGATGAGGATGACCTAGGGAATGGATTTGGCTTACAGGATTTGCCAGTAGGAAGGCCAGCCTTAGGGGCTGGTAGTGACCATTCCGGGCGGAGTTTTTCCCCAGAGGAGCTGGAGGAAAACCAAAGGGTCAGAGAGCATGAGTTTGAGGTTTTAAAACTTAAGGCTCAAGCAGAGGAGAACAAGCTGCTCATTGAAAGTGAAAAGCGAGCAGAGGAGAGCAAGAATGCTCTCGCCTTGGAGGAGAAAAAGATTTTCTTGGCTCATGAGTTAAGCATGAGGGAACTGGACATTAAGGCTAAACAGGTGGAGTCCAGTTCGAATGGTGGCAGCACACAACCAGTGCCAGCTGGTAAGGTATACATTCCCACAGGCTTAGTGCAAGATTACCCACAGGGTGAAGGGGGGGATGCCTACAAGCGTGCACTGGATGATTGGGTGATGGTTAGCATGGCAAATGATTTGAAGGGGTTGCTCAATTTGGCCCCCAGGGAGCTTAGGCTCAGTAATTATTTTCCAGGGTTGCGCCAACACTTGTTAGGGTGCGAGCTCTTTGATTCTCGGGAGCTTGTACAAGAGCCCGACCCCTGGTCAAGGGAACAAGGGTCTGAAGAGGCATTAGGGCGGGAAGAGAAGCGAAGTAGATCAGTTAGGTCCCAGAGTAGTGGGGGGGGGCATGCGGGCTAGCACCCTGTCTCAAAGAAGAGGGAGGGAGTGTGAGCAGCGTCCCCGGGGGTCCACAACCCCACCCCAGAGACTGGAGGGTTCCTTAGCGGAGCACCAGGTTGGAGGCCTAGCGCCTACTTGCCAGCTGTGTTAGGAAGAACACTTAGCATCAGGAGAACGTGGGGCATCTGTCACCAGAACTCCTGTGGTTCAGAAGTTTGTGGGTGCCATTCCTGAATGGCAGGCACAGAAATCTAAATGGAAGGTTAAGGGGGGGAGGTGTTCCCCCGGGGGAAAACCCGTGGGTCAGGGCCCAGCCAGAAGGGCTAGGTCCCCTAGAAGTGACCGGGGTAACCCCACCTCTAACCTGGAGGGCAGGATAACTGGAAACAGTATCCTGGCCGATGGGTCTTCCAGGGGTACCGCTCTAGGTGGGAGTTGGCGAGGGACCAGCACCCCTAGAGGGCCCCCGACTGCCAGGAAGTACCCGTGCAGTAGCATAGTTGGCCCAGGGAGAAGGGACCAAGGGAACCCCCTGGGGTCAGGAAGGCATAGAAAGGAGGGTGTCCCTGCTGTAGCGGGCCCGCGTCCGGGTTCTATCGCCCCAAGCAGGGAAGTCCATCAAGGTATTGATTGGCCTACCCTGGCTTTAGGCTGGGAGGGGGTTGTGTTGGATTTGGCCCTTTTTTGGCTAAAGTTCCCTAAACTTTTTGCCTTCCTCCTAGACCTTTTTCTGACATAATGTTGCCGACTTAGATGCTTTGTGCACTTTGCCACTGCTGATCAGTGTCAAAGTGCAAGCGCTCTCTGTATAAAGTGTTATGGTAATTGGTGGTCCATAATTGGTATGTTTGCCTTACTAGTAAAGTCTCTAGTAAAGTGCACTATGTGTGCCAGGGCTGGTAATGCAAATGCTACTGGTGGGCCTGCAGCACTAATTGTGCCACCCACACAAGTAGCCCTAAAGAGAGAACTCAGGCCTGCCACTGCAGGGCCTGCGCGCAGTTTGCTAACTGCCTTGTTGTCCTGACAAGTGCACCCACTTGCCAGGCCTTACCCTTCCCTTTCCCTGCACATCAGACACCCCTATAGTAGGCCCAAGGTACCCCCGGGGCAGGGTGCAGTGTCTGTGAAAGGTAGGACATGTACTGAGGTGTGTACCATGTCCTAACAGTGAAATACTCTCCATTTCGTTTTTCACTGTTGCAAGGCCATCTTGCCCATAGGACAGGATGGGGAAGGCTGTGTAATATGTTTCCAGCCTATCTTCCCATAGGCTTAAGATGGAGAGGTGAAGTTTAGTGTGCCTTAACTCACAATTTAATAACACACCTTTTTGTGAAGGTGGTTTTTGAATTGTGTGTTTAGAAACCACGCTTTTAGAAGTGGCTGTTTTTTTTGTTCTAACAATTCTGTGTGTCTCTGCCTGGTTGTGGATTGACTGTCTGGATTTGAATGTGATAGGATCTGGGAAATGTCTTGACCCAGGGGAGGGGTAGGTGAGACAGCAACAGGCTGACCTGCATCTGGAGTGTAGGGGGAGGAGTAGCCCCCTGGAGGTGAAGAGGCCTGGGCTGCTGCCATAAAAGAATGGCTCCCCCTCCTGCTGAGTGATTGAGGAACTAGACCCCACTATCAAAGGAAGAAGACACCCAGAACTGGTTTGGACAGGGGTCAGTGCCCCTGAACACAAAGACTTCAAAGACATTTAGGGATATAACTATGAGAGCTGAAGCCCCTGAACGTTGGACTGATCAAGACTGTAAAGGATTGAAACTACTTCGTGGTCAAGAGGAACCTCTGCCAAGGAAGAACAGCTGAAGAGACTGAAGAGAAGGACTGACCCTTGCTGTGTGTTCTGGGGCTGGCCTGCAGTTTGGTGATTTAACTAAGGAGAGGCTAAGGGACTTTGCTGTGTGCTGTGTCCCCCTGCTTGAAAGGACTTTGCTGTGTGCTATGTCCCGAAGTAACTTCTCTCCAAGGGCCCGAGGAGAGCTGGCTCCCTGTTGTGGAAACTCAGGAACATCAAAGTTTCCAAGTGTGTCTCAGCGGCGCTGTGTGCATGTGCTTTTTGCAGCCTGAGACCTTCGTAAGCATTGCACCAGGACTGTGTGGCCCGAAACCCAACCGAGTCTCAGCGACGCTTTGTGTGTGTGCGGCCTGAGACTGCTGTGGGGTCCGTGGTACTGGTTGGAGAGTGCCCCGTGACTGCAGTGCCCCCGCAGCGTAAATCATCGTCCACGCTGCTCTGTAGCTGTTTGTGGCCCGAGCCGTCATTGTAACTGAGGGTGTGGATCAAGATCGCCGCCGCCGGCCCGAGCCGCAACGTGCTGAAGGACTTCGTAAAGTTAAGGAAGTCGTGAGGTAATCGTGATCGTTGTTCGCAAGAGGAATCTGCCCAAGATCGTCCGCAACAGAGAAGGCAGCGCCGTAACCTGTCAGGCTACAGCGTCGCCTTGCATCGGAGCTGCATCGTCATCGGGAGCGCCCAGCAGGATGACCGACGAGCGGGGAGAGAGAGAGAGCGAGCCAGCGCATCCGCCAGGTAAGGCTTGGACTCCGGTCGGGAGCCGCAAGCGTGTGTGGCCTGGGAAGGCGCAGCAGGAGTACCGGAGTGCTCCCGTCTCTCTTCCGCTGCATCGCGTTAGACGCGCTGAGTAATCGAGCGGCCCGGACCTGCCCGGCAGGACCGGGGCCGCCCTCGGAAGTTCAGGACTGTTGTCTGTGGTTGGGGCCTAGTGGTGCCCGCGCTCTCGTCGATTAGCCTGGTATTATTCCTGCATTACGAACTGCCTGATTCCGTGCATTAGGAATTGTATTATTCCTGCCTTACGAACTGCCTGATTACTTGCATTAAGGAGTGCGTTATACTTGCATTACGAACTGCCTGATTACTTGCATTGAGGATTGCATTATTCTTGCATTACGAACTGCCTTATTACGTGCATTAGGGAGTGCATTATACTTGCATTACGAACTGCCTGATTACTTGCATTAAGGATTGCATTATTCTTGCATTACGAACTGCCTTATTACGTGCATTAGGGATTGTATTATTCCTGCATTACGAACTGCCCTATTACTTGCATTATACTTGCATTACGAACTGCCTGATTACTTGCATCGAGGATTGCATTATTCTTGCATTACGAGCTGCCTGATTACGTGCATTGAGGATTACATTATTCTTGCATTACAAACTGCCTGATTACTTGCATTGAGGATTGCATTATTCTTGCATTACGAACTGCATTATTCTGATAATACGAACTGCAGTACGAACACCATAGCATTAGGACTGCATTTGAACATCGTGAACTGCTCATTAATACCGCAAGAACCTACAAGTGTTTGTCGGCCTAATAACCGGCAAAGTGAAATATTACGAAAACGCATATGTTGGATTTTTATCATTTGGTCTTACCGTATTTTTCTGCTTGATATAGATACCGCTATTTTCATACATCAGTGTGGTGTCCATTTGTGGTGTTATCACTGTGTCACTGGGAGTGTGGTTGCAAATACTTTACACATTGCCTTGAAGATAAGCCTGGCTGCTCGTGCCAAGCTTCCAGGGGGTGAGCAGGGGTTATCAACGAGGGTGTCCCTCCTTTACCTGACTAGAGCAAGGGTCCCTATTTGGACTAAGGTCACTGCCTCAGCCAACTAGAAACCCCCAGTTCTAACATTGGTAGTCAGCGGTGTGGGATTGGAACGTGTATTTGCAAATTCACTCACAGTGATTGGTGTACATCACTGGTTTAAGCGCAGACCACGACGCAACCACATATCGTGTTCTTGATTTTTGGTTCTATTTTTGAGCGATCTTTAAGCCACACATCATGTCTCAGAGGAGTCAAGGAGCCAGTGAGGTTGCAGAATTGGAGTTCGACATTGAGGCATTGCTTACCTACAAAGTTGATCAATTGAGGCAATTCTGCAGAGCTTTGGGATGTCCCATGAAAAGTAGCGCCAAGAAGGAGGAGCTGCAAACGGCCTTGAGGGCCTGGTGGTAAGCCAAAGAGGCTCAGGAGACAGGTGATGTTGAGGTGGATGAGGATGACCCAGGGAATGGATTTGGCTTACAGGATTTGCCAGTGGGAAGGCCAGCCTTAGGGGCTGGTAGTGACCATTCCGGGCGGAGTTTTTCCCCAGAGGAGCTGGAGGAAAACCAAAGGGTCAGAGAGCATGAGTTTGAGGTTTTAAAACTTAAGGCTCAAGCAGAGGAGAACAAGCTGCTCATTGAAAGTGAAAAGTGAGCAGAGGAGAGCAAGAATGCTGTCGCCTTGGAGGAGAAAAAGATTTTCTTGGCTCATGAGTTAAGCATGAGGGAACTGGACATTAAGGCTAAACAGGTGGAGTCCAGTTCGAATGGTGGCAGCACACAACCAGTGCCAGTGGGTAAGGTAAACATTCCCACAGGCTTAGTGCAAGATTACCCACAGGGTGAAGGGGGGATGCCTACAAGCGTGCACTGGATGATTGGGTGATGGTTAGCATGGCAAATGATTTGAAGGGGTTGCTCAATTTGGTCCCCAGGGAGCTTAGGCTCAGTAATTATTTTCCAGGGTTGCGCCAACACTTGTTAGGGTGCGAGCTCTTTGATTCCCGGGAGCTTGTACAAGAGCCCGACCCCTGGTCAAGGGAACAAGGGTCTGAAGAGGCATTAGAGAGGGAAGAGAAGCGAAGTAGAGCAGTTAGGTCTCAGAGTAGTGGGGGGCATGCGGGCTAGCGCCCTGTCTCAAAGAAGAGGGAGGGAGTGTGAGCAGCGTCCCCGGGGGTCCACAACCCCACCCCAGAGACTGGAGGGTTCCTTAGAGGAGCACCAGGTTGGAGGCCTAGCGCCTACTTGCGAGCTGTGTTAGGAAGAACACTTAGCATCAGGAGAACGTGGGGCATCTGTCACCAGAGCTCCTGCGGTTCAGAAGTTTGTGGGTGCCATTCCTGAATGGCAGGCACAGAAATCTAAATGGAAGGTTAAGGGGGGGAGGTGTTCCCGCGGGGGAAAACCCGTGGGTCAGGGCCTAGCCAGAAGGGCTAGGTCCCCTAGAAGTGACCGGGGTAACCCCACCTCTAACCTGGAGGGCAGGATAACTGGAAACAGTATCCTGGCCGATGGGTCTTCCAGAGGTACTGCTCTAGTTGGGAGTTGGCGAGGGACCAGCACCCCTAGAGGGCCCCCGACTGCCAGGAAGTACCCGTGGAGTAGCATAGTTGGCCTAGGGAGAAGGGACCAAGGGAACCCCCTGAGGTCAGGAAGGCATAGAACAGGAGGGTGTCCCAGCGGTAGCGGGCCCGCGTCCGGGTTCTATCGCCCCAAGCAGGGAAGTCCATCAAGGTATTGATTGGCCTACCCTGGCTTTAGGCTGGGAGGTGGTTGTGTTGGACTTGGCCCTTTTTTGGCTAAAGTTCTCTAAACTTTTTGACTTCCTCCTAGACCTTTTTCTGACATAATGTTGCCGACTTAGATGCTTTGGGCACTTTGCCACTGCTGATCAGTGTCAAAGTGCAAGTGCTCCGTGTATAAAGTGTTATGGTAATTGGTTGTCCATAGTTGGTATGTTTGCCTTACTAGTAAAGTCCCTAGTAAAGTGCACTATGTGTGCCAGGGCTGGTAATGCAAATACTACTGGTGGGCCTGCAGCACTAATTGTGCCACCCACACAAGTAGCCCTAAAGAGAGAACTCGGGCCTGCCACTGCAGGGCCTGCGCGCAGTTTGCTAACTGCCTTGTTGTCCTGACAAGTGCACCCACTTTCCAGGCCTTACCCTTCCCTTTCCCTGCACATCAGACACCCCTATAGTAGGCCCAAGGTACCCCACGGGGCAGGGTGCAGTGTCTGTGAAAGGTAGGACATGTACTGAGGTGTGTACCATGTCCTAACAGTGAAATACTCTCCATTTCGTTTTTCACTGTTGCAAGGCCATCTTGCCCATAGGACAGGATGGGGAAGGCTGTGTAATATGTTTCCAGCCTATCTTCCCATAGGCGTAAGATGGAGAGGTGAAGTTTAGTGTGCCTGAACTCACAATTTAATAACACATCTTTTTGTGAAGGTGGTTTTTGAATTGTGTGTTTAGAAACCACGCTTTTAGAAGTGGCTGTTTTTTTTGTTCTAACAATTCTGTGTGTCTCTGCCTGGTTGTGGATTGACTGTCTGGATTTGAATGTGATAGGATCTGGGAAATGTCTTGACCCAGGGGAGGGGTAGGTGAGACAGCAACAGGCTGACCTGCATCTGGAGTATAGGGGGAGGAGTAGCCCCCTGGAGGTGAAGAGGCCTAGGCTGCTGCCATAAAAGAATGGCTCCCCCTCCTGCTGAGTGATTGAGGAACCAGAACCCCACTATCAAAGGAAGAAGGTGCCGCTGGCAGGAAGACACCCAGAACTGGTTTGGACAGGGGTCAGTGCCCCTGAACACAAAGACTTCAAAGACATTTAGGGGTATAACTATGAGAGCTGAAGCCCCTGAACGTTGGACTGATCAAGACTAAAAAGGTTTGAAACTACTTCGTGGTCAAGAGGAACCTCTGCCAAGGAAGAACAGCTGAAGAGACTGAAGAGAAGGACTGACCCTTGCTGTGTGTTCTGGGGCTGGCCTGCAGTTTGCTGATTTAACTAAGGAGAGGCTAAGGGACTTTGCTGTGTGCTGTGTCCCCCTGCTTGAAAGGACTTTGCTGTGTGCTGTGTCCAGAAGTAACTTGACTCCAAGGGTCCGAGGAGAGCTGGCTCCCTGTTGTGGAAACTCAGGAACATCAAAGTTTCCAAGTGTGTCTCAGCAGCGCTGTGTGTGTGTGCTTTTTGCAGCCTGAGACCTTCGTAAGCATTGCACCGGGACTGTGTGGCCCGAAACCCAACCGAGTCTCAACGACGCTTTGTGCGTGTCCAGCCTGAGACTGCCGTGGGATCCGTGGTACTGGTTGGAGAGTGCCCCGTGACTGCAGTGCCCCCGCAGCGTGAATCATCGTCCACGCTGCTGTGTAGCTGTTTGTGGCCCGAGCCGTCATCGTAACTGAGGCTGCGGATCAAGATCGCCGGCAGCGGCCCGAGCCGCAACGTGCTGAACGACTTCGTAAAGTTAAGGATGTCGTGAGGTAATCATGATCGTTGTTCGCAAGAGGAATCTGCCCAAGATCATCAGCAATGGAGAAGGCAGCGCCGTAACCTGTCCGGCTATAGCGTCGCCTTGCATCGGAGCTGCGTCGTCATCGGGAGCCCCCAGCAGGACGTCCGACGAGCGGGGAGAGAGAGAGAGCGAGGCAGCGCATCCCCCAGGTAATGCTTGGACTCCGGTCGGGAGCCGCAAGCGTGTGTGGCCTGGGGAGGCGCAGGAGGAGTACCGGAGTGCTCCCGTCTCTCTCCCGCTGCATCGCGTTAGACGCGCTGAGTCCTCGAGCGGCCCGGACCTGCCCGGCAGTACCGGGGCCGCCTTCGGAAGTTTAGGATTGTTGTCTGTGGTTGGGGCCTAGTTGTGCCCGCGCTAATCGCGTCGATTGGCCTGGTATTATTCCTGCATTACAAACTGCCTGATTCCGTGCATTAGGGATTATATTATTCTTGCCTTACGAACTGCCTGATTACTTGCATTGAGATTGTATTATTCCTGCATTACGAACTGCCTTATTACTTGCATTAAGGAGGTCGTTATACTTGCATTATGAACTGCCTGATTACTTGCATTGAGGATTGCATTATTCTTGCATTACGAACTGCCTTATTACGTGTATTAGGGATTGTATTATTCCTGCATTACAAACTGCCCTATTTCTTGCATTAAGGAGTGCGTTATACTTGCATTACGAACTGCCTGATTACTTGCATTGAGGATTGCATTATTCTTGCATTACGAACTACCTGATTACGTTCATTGAGGATTGCATTATTCTTGCATTACGAACTGCCTGATTACTTGCATTGAGGATTGCATCATTCTTGCATTACGAAGTGCATTAGTCTGATAATACGAACGGCAGTACGGACTGCATAGCATTGCATTAGGACTGCATTTGAACATCGTGAACTGCTCAT
This sequence comes from Calotriton arnoldi, assembly GCA_963921515.1. Classification (NCBI taxonomy): domain Eukaryota; kingdom Metazoa; phylum Chordata; class Amphibia; order Caudata; family Salamandridae; genus Calotriton; species Calotriton arnoldi. The sequence goes on along the minus strand of CAWUFW010000528.1, from coordinate 448,711 downwards.
TAATACCGCAAGAACCTACAAGTGTTTGTCGGCCTAATAACCGGCAAAGTGAAATATTACGAATACGCATATGTTGGATTTTTATCGTTTGGTCTTACCGTATTTTTCTGCTTGATATAGATACCGCTATTTTCATACATCAGTGTGGTGTCCATTTGTGGTGTTATCACTGTGTCACTGGGAGTGTGGTTGCAAATACTTTACACATTGCCTTGAAGATAAGCCTGGCTGCTCGTGCCAAGCTACCAGGAGGTGAGCAGGGGTTATCAACAAGGGTGTCCCTCCTTTCCCTGACTAGAAGCAAGGGTCCCTATTTGGACTAAGGTCACTGCCTCAGCCAACTAGAAACCCCCAGTTCTAACATTGGTAGTCAGCGGTGTGGGATTGGAACGTGTATTTGCAAATTCACTCACAGTGATTGGTGTACATCACTGGTTTAAGCGCAGACCACGACGCAACCACATATTGTGTTCTTGATTTTTGGTTCTATTTTTGAGCGATTTTTTAGCCACACATCATGTCTCAGAGGAGTCAAGGAGCCAGTGAGGTTGCAGAATTGGAGTTCGACATTGAGGCATTGCTCACCTACAAAGTTGATCAATTGAGGCAATTCTGCAGAGCTTTGGGATGTCCCATGAAAAGTAGCGCCAAGAAGGAGGAGCTGCAAACGGCCTTGAGGGCCTGGTGGTAAGCCAAAGAGGCTCAGGAGACAGGTGATGCTGAGGTGGATGAGGATGACCTAGGGAATGGATTTGGCTTACAGGATTTGCCAGTGGGAAGGCCAGCCTTAGGGGCTGGTAGTGACCATTCCGGGCGGAGTTTTTCCCCAGAGGAGCTGGAGGAAAACCAAAGGGTCAGAGAGCATGAGTTTGAGGTTTTAAAACTTAAGGCTCAAGCAGAGGAGAACAAGCTGCTCATTGAAAGTGAAAAGCGAGCAGAGGAGAGCAAGAATGCTCTCGCCTTGGAGGAGAAAAAGATTTTCTTGGCTCATGAGTTAAGCATGAGGGAACTGGACATTAAGGCTAAACAGGTGGAGTCCAGTTCAAATGGTGGCAGCACACAACCAGTGCCAGCTGGTAAGGTATACATTCCCACAGGCTTAGTGCAAGATTACCCACAGGGTGAAGGGGGGATGCCTACAAGCGTGCACTGGATGATTGGGTGATGGTTAGCATGGCAAATGATTTGAAGGGGTTGCTCAATTTGGCCCCCAGGGAGCTTAGGCTCAGTAATTATTTTCCAGGGTTGCGCCAACACTTGTTAGGGTGCGAGCTCTTTGATTCTCGGGAGCTTGTACAAGAGCACCGACCTCTGGTCAAGGGAACAAGGGTCTGAAGAGGCATTAGGGAGGGAAGAGAAGCGAAGTAGAGCAGTTAGGTCCCAGAGTAGTGGGGGAGCATGCGGGCTAGCGCCCTGTCTCAAAGAAGAGGGAGGGAGTGTGAGCAGCGTCCCCGGGGGTCCACAACCCCACCCCAGAGACTGGAGGGTTCCTTAGAGGAGCACCAGGTTGGAGGCCTAGCGCCTACTTGCCAGCTGTGTTAGGAAGAACACTTAGCATCAGGAGAACGTGGGGCATCTGTCACCAGAACTCCTGTGGTTCAGAAGTTTGTGGGTGCCATTCCTGAATGGCAGGCACAGAAATCTAAATGGAAGGTTAAGGGGGAGGTGTTCCCCGGGGAAAACCAGTGGGTCAGGGCCCAGCCAGAAGGGCTAGGTCCCCTAGAAGTGACCGGGGTAACCCCACCTCTAACCTGGAGGGCAGGATAACTAGAAACAGTATCCTGGCCGATGGGTCTTCCAGGGGTACCGCTCTAGGTGGGAGTTGGCGAGGGACCAGCACCCCTAGAGGGCCCCCGACTGCCAGGAAGTACCCGTGGAGTAGCATAGTTGGCCAAGGGAGAAGGGACCAAGGGAACCCCCTGGGGTCAGGAAGGCATAGAAAGGAGGGTGTCCCTGCTGTAGCGGGCCCGCGTCCGGGTTCTATCGCCCCAAGCAGGGAAGTCCATCAAGGTATTGATTGGCCTACCCTGGCTTTAGGCTGGGAGGGGGTTGTGTTGGATTTGGCCCTTTTTTGGCTAAAGTTCCCTAAACTTTTTGCCTTCCTCCTAGACCTTTTTCTGACATAATGTTGCCGACTTAGATGCTTTGTGCACTTTGCCACTGCTGATCAGTGTCAAAGTGCAAGCGCTCTCTGTATAAAGTGTTATGGTAATTGGTGGTCCATAATTGGTATGTTTGCCTTACTAGTAAAGTCTCTAGTAAAGTGCACTATGTGTGCCAGGGCTGGTAATGCAAATGCTACTGGTGGGCCTGCAGCACTAATTGTGCCACCCACACAAGTAGCCCTAAAGAGAGAACTCAGGCCTGCCACTGCAGGGCCTGCGCGCAGTTTGCTAACTGCCTTGTTGTCCTGACAAGTGCACCCACTTGCCAGGCCTTACCCTTCCCTTTCCCTGCACATCAGACACCCCTATAGTAGGCCCAAGGTACCCCCGGGGCAGGGTGCAGTGTCTGTGAAAGGTAGGACATGTACTGAGGTGTGTACCATGTCCTAACAGTGAAATACTCTCCATTTCGTTTTTCACTGTTGCAAGGCCATCTTGCCCATAGGACAGAATGGGGAAGGCTGTGTAATATGTTTCCAGCCTATCTTCCCATAGGCTTAAGATGGAGAGGTGAAGTTTAGTGTGCCTGAACTCACAATTTAATAACACACCTTTTTGTGAAGGTGGTTTTTGAATTGTGTGTTTAGAAACCACGCTTTTAGAAGTGGCTGTTTTTTTTGTTCTAACAATTCTGTGTGTCTCTGCCTGGTTGTGGATTGACTGTCTGGATTTGAATGTGATAGGATCTGGGAAATGTCTTGACCCAGGGGAGGGGTAGGTGAGACAGCAACAGGCTGACCTGCATCTGGAGTGTAGGGGGAGGAGTAGCCCCCTGGAGGTGAAGAGGCCTGGGCTGCTGCCATAAAAGAATGGCTCCCCCTCCTGCTGAGTGATTGAGGAACTAGACCCCACTATCAAAGGAAGAAGACACCCAGAACTGGTTTGGACAGGGGTCAGTGCCCCTGAACACAAAGACTTCAAAGACATTTAGGGATATAACTATGAGAGCTGAAGCCCCTGAACGTTGGACTGATCAAGACTGTAAAGGATTGAAACTACTTCGTGGTCAAGAGGAACCTCTGCCAAGGAAGAACAGCTGAAGAGACTGAAGAGAAGGACTGACCCTTGCTGTGTGTTCTGGGGCTGGCCTGCAGTTTGGTGATTTAACTAAGGAGAGGCTAAGGGACTTTGCTGTGTGCTGTGTCCCCCTGCTTGAAAGGACTTTGCTGTGTGCTGTGTCCCGAAGTAACTTCTCTCCAAGGGCCCGAGGAGAGCTGGCTCCCTGTTGTGGAAACTCAGGAACATCAAAGTTTCCAAGTGTGTCTCAGCGGCGCTGTGTGCATGTGCTTTTTGCAGCCTGAGACCTTCGTAAGCATTGCACCAGGACTGTGTGGCCCGAAACCCAACCGAGTCTCAGCGACGCTTTGTGTGTGTGCGGCCTGAGACTGCTGTGGGGTCCGTGGTACTGGTTGGAGAGTGCCCCGTGACTGCAGTGCCCCCGCAGCGTAAATCATCGTCCACGCTGCTCTGTAGCTGTTTGTGGCCCGAGCCGTCATTGTAACTGAGGGTGTGGATCAAGATCGCCGCCGCCGGCCCGAGCCGCAACGTGCTGAAGGACTTCGTAAAGTTAAGGAAGTCGTGAGGTAATCGTGATCGTTGTTCGCAAGAGGAATCTGCCCAAGATCGTCCGCAACAGAGAAGGCAGCGCCGTAACCTGTCAGGCTACAGCGTCGCCTTGCATCGGAGCTGCATCGTCATCGGGAGCGCCCAGCAGGATGACCGACGAGCGGGAGAGAGAGAGAGCGAGCCAGCGCATCCGCCAGGTAAGGCTTGGACTCCGGTCGGGAGCCGCAAGCGTGTGTGGCCTGGGAAGGCGCAGCAGGAGTACCGGAGTGCTCCCGTCTCTCTTCCGCTGCATCGCGTTAGACGCGCTGAGTAATCGAGCGGCCCGGACCTGCCCGGCAGGACCGGGGCCGCCCTCGGAAGTTCAGGACTGTTGTCTGTGGTTGGGGCCTAGTGGTGCCCGCGCTCTCGTCGATTAGCCTGGTATTATTCCTGCATTACGAACTGCCTGATTCCGTGCATTAGGAATTGTATTATTCCTGCCTTACGAACTGCCTGATTACTTGCATTAAGGAGTGCGTTATACTTGCATTACGAACTGCCTGATTACTTGCATTGAGGATTGCATTATTCTTGCATTACGAACTGCCTTATTACGTGCATTAGGGAGTGCATTATACTTGCATTACGAACTGCCTGATTACTTGCATTAAGGATTGCATTATTCTTGCATTACGAACTGCCTTATTACGTGCATTAGGGATTGTATTATTCCTGCATTACGAACTGCCCTATTACTTGCATTATACTTGCATTACGAACTGCCTGATTACTTGCATCGAGGATTGCATTATTCTTGCATTACGAGCTGCCTGATTACGTGCATTGAGGATTACATTATTCTTGCATTACAAACTGCCTGATTACTTGCATTGAGGATTGCATTATTCTTGCATTACGAACTGCATTATTCTGATAATACGAACTGCAGTACGAACACCATAGCATTAGGACTGCATTTGAACATCGTGAACTGCTCATTAATACCGCAAGAACCTACAAGTGTTTGTCGGCCTAATAACCGGCAAAGTGAAATATTACGAAAACGCATATGTTGGATTTTTATCATTTGGTCTTACCGTATTTTTCTGCTTGATATAGATACCGCTATTTTCATACATCAGTGTGGTGTCCATTTGTGGTGTTATCACTGTGTCACTGGGAGTGTGGTTGCAAATACTTTACACATTGCCTTGAAGATAAGCCTGGCTGCTCGTGCCAAGCTTCCAGGGGGTGAGCAGGGGTTATCAACGAGGGTGTCCCTCCTTTACCTGACTAGAGCAAGGGTCCCTATTTGGACTAAGGTCACTGCCTCAGCCAACTAGAAACCCCCAGTTCTAACATTGGTAGTCAGCGGTGTGGGATTGGAACGTGTATTTGCAAATTCACTCACAGTGATTGGTGTACATCACTGGTTTAAGCGCAGACCACGACGCAACCACATATCGTGTTCTTGATTTTTGGTTCTATTTTTGAGCGATCTTTAAGCCACACATCATGTCTCAGAGGAGTCAAGGAGCCAGTGAGGTTGCAGAATTGGAGTTCGACATTGAGGCATTGCTTACCTACAAAGTTGATCAATTGAGGCAATTCTGCAGAGCTTTGGGATGTCCCATGAAAAGTAGCGCCAAGAAGGAGGAGCTGCAAACGGCCTTGAGGGCCTGGTGGTAAGCCAAAGAGGCTCAGGAGACAGGTGATGTTGAGGTGGATGAGGATGACCCAGGGAATGGATTTGGCTTACAGGATTTGCCAGTGGGAAGGCCAGCCTTAGGGGCTGGTAGTGACCATTCCGGGCGGAGTTTTTCCCCAGAGGAGCTGGAGGAAAACCAAAGGGTCAGAGAGCATGAGTTTGAGGTTTTAAAACTTAAGGCTCAAGCAGAGGAGAACAAGCTGCTCATTGAAAGTGAAAAGTGAGCAGAGGAGAGCAAGAATGCTGTCGCCTTGGAGGAGAAAAAGATTTTCTTGGCTCATGAGTTAAGCATGAGGGAACTGGACATTAAGGCTAAACAGGTGGAGTCCAGTTCGAATGGTGGCAGCACACAACCAGTGCCAGTGGGTAAGGTAAACATTCCCACAGGCTTAGTGCAAGATTACCCACAGGGTGAAGGGGGGATGCCTACAAGCGTGCACTGGATGATTGGGTGATGGTTAGCATGGCAAATGATTTGAAGGGGTTGCTCAATTTGGTCCCCAGGGAGCTTAGGCTCAGTAATTATTTTCCAGGGTTGCGCCAACACTTGTTAGGGTGCGAGCTCTTTGATTCCCGGGAGCTTGTACAAGAGCCCGACCCCTGGTCAAGGGAACAAGGGTCTGAAGAGGCATTAGAGAGGGAAGAGAAGCGAAGTAGAGCAGTTAGGTCTCAGAGTAGTGGGGGGGGGCATGCGGGCTAGCGCCCTGTCTCAAAGAAGAGGGAGGGAGTGTGAGCAGCGTCCCCGGGGGTCCACAACCCCACCCCAGAGACTGGAGGGTTCCTTAGAGGAGCACCAGGTTGGAGGCCTAGCGCCTACTTGCGAGCTGTGTTAGGAAGAACACTTAGCATCAGGAGAACGTGGGGCATCTGTCACCAGAGCTCCTGCGGTTCAGAAGTTTGTGGGTGCCATTCCTGAATGGCAGGCACAGAAATCTAAATGGAAGGTTAAGGGGGAGGTGTTCCCGCGGGGAAAACCCGTGGGTCAGGGCCTAGCCAGAAGGGCTAGGTCCCCTAGAAGTGACCGGGGTAACCCCACCTCTAACCTGGAGGGCAGGATAACTGGAAACAGTATCCTGGCCGATGGGTCTTCCAGAGGTACTGCTCTAGTTGGGAGTTGGCGAGGGACCAGCACCCCTAGAGGGCCCCCGACTGCCAGGAAGTACCCGTGGAGTAGCATAGTTGGCCTAGGGAGAAGGGACCAAGGGAACCCCTGAGGTCAGGAAGGCATAGAACAGGAGGGTGTCCCAGCGGTAGCGGGCCCGCGTCCGGGTTCTATCGCCCCAAGCAGGGAAGTCCATCAAGGTATTGATTGGCCTACCCTGGCTTTAGGCTGGGAGGTGGTTGTGTTGGACTTGGCCCTTTTTTGGCTAAAGTTCTCTAAACTTTTTGACTTCCTCCTAGACCTTTTTCTGACATAATGTTGCCGACTTAGATGCTTTGGGCACTTTGCCACTGCTGATCAGTGTCAAAGTGCAAGTGCTCCGTGTATAAAGTGTTATGGTAATTGGTTGTCCATAGTTGGTATGTTTGCCTTACTAGTAAAGTCCCTAGTAAAGTGCACTATGTGTGCCAGGGCTGGTAATGCAAATACTACTGGTGGGCCTGCAGCACTAATTGTGCCACCCACACAAGTAGCCCTAAAGAGAGAACTCGGGCCTGCCACTGCAGGGCCTGCGCGCAGTTTGCTAACTGCCTTGTTGTCCTGACAAGTGCACCCACTTTCCAGGCCTTACCCTTCCCTTTCCCTGCACATCAGACACCCCTATAGTAGGCCCAAGGTACCCCACGGGGCAGGGTGCAGTGTCTGTGAAAGGTAGGACATGTACTGAGGTGTGTACCATGTCCTAACAGTGAAATACTCTCCATTTCGTTTTTCACTGTTGCAAGGCCATCTTGCCCATAGGACAGGATGGGGAAGGCTGTGTAATATGTTTCCAGCCTATCTTCCCATAGGCGTAAGATGGAGAGGTGAAGTTTAGTGTGCCTGAACTCACAATTTAATAACACATCTTTTTGTGAAGGTGGTTTTTGAATTGTGTGTTTAGAAACCACGCTTTTAGAAGTGGCTGTTTTTTTTGTTCTAACAATTCTGTGTGTCTCTGCCTGGTTGTGGATTGACTGTCTGGATTTGAATGTGATAGGATCTGGGAAATGTCTTGACCCAGGGGAGGGGTAGGTGAGACAGCAACAGGCTGACCTGCATCTGGAGTATAGGGGGGAGGAGTAGCCCCCTGGAGGTGAAGAGGCCTAGGCTGCTGCCATAAAAGAATGGCTCCCCCTCCTGCTGAGTGATTGAGGAACCAGAACCCCACTATCAAAGGAAGAAGGTGCCGCTGGCAGGAAGACACCCAGAACTGGTTTGGACAGGGGTCAGTGCCCCCTGAACACAAAGACTTCAAAGACATTTAGGGGTATAACTATGAGAGCTGAAGCCCCTGAACGTTGGACTGATCAAGACTAAAAAGGTTTGAAACTACTTCGTGGTCAAGAGGAACCTCTGCCAAGGAAGAACAGCTGAAGAGACTGAAGAGAAGGACTGACCCTTGCTGTGTGTTCTGGGGCTGGCCTGCAGTTTGCTGATTTAACTAAGGAGAGGCTAAGGGACTTTGCTGTGTGCTGTGTCCCCCTGCTTGAAAGGACTTTGCTGTGTGCTGTGTCCAGAAGTAACTTGACTCCAAGGGTCCGAGGAGAGCTGGCTCCCTGTTGTGGAAACTCAGGAACATCAAAGTTTCCAAGTGTGTCTCAGCAGCGCTGTGTGTGTGTGCTTTTGCAGCCTGAGACCTTCGTAAGCATTGCACCGGGACTGTGTGGCCCGAAACCCAACCGAGTCTCAACGACGCTTTGTGCGTGTCCAGCCTGAGACTGCCGTGGGATCCGTGGTACTGGTTGGAGAGTGCCCCGTGACTGCAGTGCCCCCGCAGCGTGAATCATCGTCCACGCTGCTGTGTAGCTGTTTGTGGCCCGAGCCGTCATCGTAACTGAGGCTGCGGATCAAGATCGCCGGCAGCGGCCCGAGCCGCAACGTGCTGAACGACTTCGTAAAGTTAAGGATGTCGTGAGGTAATCATGATCGTTGTTCGCAAGAGGAATCTGCCCAAGATCATCAGCAATGGAGAAGGCAGCGCCGTAACCTGTCCGGCTATAGCGTCGCCTTGCATCGGAGCTGCGTCGTCATCGGGAGCCCCCAGCAGGACGTCCGACGAGCGGGGAGAGAGAGAGAGCGAGGCAGCGCATCCCCAGGTAATGCTTGGACTCCGGTCGGGAGCCGCAAGCGTGTGTGGCCTGGGGAGGCGCAGGAGGAGTACCGGAGTGCTCCCGTCTCTCTCCCGCTGCATCGCGTTAGACGCGCTGAGTCCTCGAGCGGCCCGGACCTGCCCGGCAGTACCGGGGCCGCCTTCGGAAGTTTAGGATTGTTGTCTGTGGTTGGGGCCTAGTTGTGCCCGCGCTAATCGCGTCGATTGGCCTGGTATTATTCCTGCATTACAAACTGCCTGATTCCGTGCATTAGGGATTATATTATTCTTGCCTTACGAACTGCCTGATTACTTGCATTGAGATTGTATTATTCCTGCATTACGAACTGCCTTATTACTTGCATTAAGGAGGTCGTTATACTTGCATTATGAACTGCCTGATTACTTGCATTGAGGATTGCATTATTCTTGCATTACGAACTGCCTTATTACGTGTATTAGGGATTGTATTATTCCTGCATTACAAACTGCCCTATTTCTTGCATTAAGGAGTGCGTTATACTTGCATTACGAACTGCCTGATTACTTGCATTGAGGATTGCATTATTCTTGCATTACGAACTACCTGATTACGTTCATTGAGGATTGCATTATTCTTGCATTACGAACTGCCTGATTACTTGCATTGAGGATTGCATCATTCTTGCATTACGAAGTGCATTAGTCTGATAATACGAACGGCAGTACGGACTGCATAGCATTGCATTAGGACTGCATTTGAACATCGTGAACTGCTCATTAATACCGCAAGAACCTACAAGTGTTTGTCGGCCTAATAACCGGCAAAGTGAAATATTACGAATACGCATATGTTGGATTTTTATCGTTTGGTCTTACCGTATTTTTCTGCTTGATATAGATACCGCTATTTTCATACATCAGTGTGGTGTCCATTTGTGGTGTTATCACTGTGTCACTGGGAGTGTGGTTGCAAATACTTTACACATTGCCTTGAAGATAAGCCTGGCTGCTCGTGCCAAGCTACCAGGAGGTGAGCAGGGGTTATCAACAAGGGTGTCCCTCCTTTCCCTGACTAGAAGCAAGGGTCCCTATTTGGACTAAGGTCACTGCCTCAGCCAACTAGAAACCCCCAGTTCTAACATTGGTAGTCAGCGGTGTGGGATTGGAACGTGTATTTGCAAATTCACTCACAGTGATTGGTGTACATCACTGGTTTAAGCGCAGACCACGACGCAACCACATATTGTGTTCTTGATTTTTGGTTCTATTTTTGAGCGATTTTTAGCCACACATCATGTCTCAGAGGAGTCAAGGAGCCAGTGAGGTTGCAGAATTGGAGTTCGACATTGAGGCATTGCTCACCTACAAAGTTGATCAATTGAGGCAATTCTGCAGAGCTTTGGGATGTCCCATGAAAAGTAGCGCCAAGAAGGAGGAGCTGCAAACGGCCTTGAGGGCCTGGTGGTAAGCCAAAGAGGCTCAGGAGACAGGTGATGCTGAGGTGGATGAGGATGACCTAGGGAATGGATTTGGCTTACAGGATTTGCCAGTGGGAAGGCCAGCCTTAGGGGCTGGTAGTGACCATTCCGGGCGGAGTTTTTCCCCAGAGGAGCTGGAGGAAAACCAAAGGGTCAGAGAGCATGAGTTTGAGGTTTTAAAACTTAAGGCTCAAGCAGAGGAGAACAAGCTGCTCATTGAAAGTGAAAAGCGAGCAGAGGAGAGCAAGAATGCTCTCGCCTTGGAGGAGAAAAAGATTTTCTTGGCTCATGAGTTAAGCATGAGGGAACTGGACATTAAGGCTAAACAGGTGGAGTCCAGTTCAAATGGTGGCAGCACACAACCAGTGCCAGCTGGTAAGGTATACATTCCCACAGGCTTAGTGCAAGATTACCCACAGGGTGAAGGGGGGATGCCTACAAGCGTGCACTGGATGATTGGGTGATGGTTAGCATGGCAAATGATTTGAAGGGGTTGCTCAATTTGGCCCCCAGGGAGCTTAGGCTCAGTAATTATTTTCCAGGGTTGCGCCAACACTTGTTAGGGTGCGAGCTCTTTGATTCTCGGGAGCTTGTACAAGAGCACCGACCTCTGGTCAAGGGAACAAGGGTCTGAAGAGGCATTAGGGAGGGAAGAGAAGCGAAGTAGAGCAGTTAGGTCCCAGAGTAGTGGGGGAGCATGCGGGCTAGCGCCCTGTCTCAAAGAAGAGGGAGGGAGTGTGAGCAGCGTCCCCGGGGGTCCACAACCCCACCCCAGAGACTGGAGGGTTCCTTAGAGGAGCACCAGGTTGGAGGCCTAGCGCCTACTTGCCAGCTGTGTTAGGAAGAACACTTAGCATCAGGAGAACGTGGGGCATCTGTCACCAGAACTCCTGTGGTTCAGAAGTTTGTGGGTGCCATTCCTGAATGGCAGGCACAGAAATCTAAATGGAAGGTTAAGGGGGAGGTGTTCCCCGGGGAAAACCAGTGGGTCAGGGCCCAGCCAGAAGGGCTAGGTCCCCTAGAAGTGACCGGGGTAACCCCACCTCTAACCTGGAGGGCAGGATAACTAGAAACAGTATCCTGGCCGATGGGTCTTCCAGGGGTACCGCTCTAGGTGGGAGTTGGCGAGGGACCAGCACCCCTAGAGGGCCCCCGACTGCCAGGAAGTACCCGTGGAGTAGCATAGTTGGCCAAGGAGAAGGGACCAAGGGAACCCCTGGGGTCAGGAAGGCATAGAAAGGAGGGTGTCCCTGCTGTAGCGGGCCCGCGTCCGGGTTCTATCGCCCCAAGCAGGGAAGTCCATCAAGGTATTGATTGGCCTACCCTGGCTTTAGGCTGGGAGGGGGTTGTGTTGGATTTGGCCCTTTTTTGGCTAAAGTTCCCTAAACTTTTTGCCTTCCTCCTAGACCTTTTTCTGACATAATGTTGCCGACTTAGATGCTTTGTGCACTTTGCCACTGCTGATCAGTGTCAAAGTGCAAGCGTCTCTGTATAAAGTGTTATGGTAATTGGTGGTCCATAATTGGTATGTTTGCCTTACTAGTAAAGTCTCTAGTAAAGTGCACTATGTGTGCCAGGGCTGGTAATGCAAATGCTACTGGTGGGCCTGCAGCACTAATTGTGCCACCCACACAAGTAGCCCTAAAGAGAGAACTCAGGCCTGCCACTGCAGGGCCTGCGCGCAGTTTGCTAACTGCCTTGTTGTCCTGACAAGTGCACCCACTTGCCAGGCCTTACCCTTCCCTTTCCCTGCACATCAGACACCCCTATAGTAGGCCCAAGGTACCCCCGGGGCAGGGTGCAGTGTCTGTGAAAGGTAGGACATGTACTGAGGTGTGTACCATGTCCTAACAGTGAAATACTCTCCATTTCGTTTTTCACTGTTGCAAGGCCATCTTGCCCATAGGACAGAATGGGGAAGGCTGTGTAATATGTTTCCAGCCTATCTTCCCATAGGCTTAAGATGGAGAGGTGAAGTTTAGTGTGCCTGAACTCACAATTTAATAACACACCTTTTTGTGAAGGTGGTTTTTGAATTGTGTGTTTAGAAACCACGCTTTTAGAAGTGGCTGTTTTTTTTGTTCTAACAATTCTGTGTGTCTCTGCCTGGTTGTGGATTGACTGTCTGGATTTGAATGTGATAGGATCTGGGAAATGTCTTGACCCAGGGGAGGGGTAGGTGAGACAGCAACAGGCTGACCTGCATCTGGAGTGTAGGGGGGAGGAGTAGCCCCCTGGAGGTGAAGAGGCCTGGGCTGCTGCCATAAAAGAATGGCTCCCCCTCCTGCAGAGTGATTGAGGAACTAGACCCCACTATCAAAGGAAGAAGACACCCAGAACTGGTTTGGACAGGGGTCAGTGCCCCTGAACACAAAGACTTCAAAGACATTTAGGGATATAACTATGAGAGCTGAAGCCCCTGAACGTTGGACTGATCAAGACTGTAAAGGATTGAAACTACTTCGTGGTCAAGAGGAACCTCTGCCAAGGAAGAACAGCTGAAGAGACTGAAGAGAAGGACTGACCCTTGCTGTGTGTTCTGGGGCTGGCCTGCAGTTTGGTGATTTAACTAAGGAGAGGCTAAGGGACTTTGCTGTGTGCTGTGTCCCCCTGCTTGAAAGGACTTTGCTGTGTGCTGTGTCCCGAAGTAACTTCTCTCCAAGGGCCCGAGGAGAGCTGGCTCCCTGTTGGGGAAACTCAGGAACATCAAAGTTTCCAAGTGTGTCTCAGCGGCGCTGTGTGCGTGTGCTTTTTGCAGCCTGAGACCTTCGTAAGCATTGCACCAGGACTGTGTGGCCCGAAACCCAACCGAGTCTCAGCGACGCTTTGTGCGTGTGCGGCCTGAGACTGCTGTGGGGTCGGTGGTACTGGTTGGAGAGTGCCCCGTGACTGCAGTGCCCCCGCAGCGTAAATCATCGTCCACGCTGCTCTGTAGCTGTTTGTGGCCCGAGCCGTCATTGTAACTGAGGGTGTGGATCAAGATCGCCGCCGCCGGCCCGAGCCGCAACGTGCTGAAGGACTTCGTAAAGTTAAGGAAGTCGTGAGGTAATCGTGATCGTTGTTCGCAAGAGGAATCTGCCCAAGATCGTCAGCAACAGAGAAGGCAGCGCCGTAACCTGTCAGGCTACAGCGTCGCCTTGCATCGGAGCTGCATCGTCATCGGGAGCGCCCAGCAGGATGACCGACGAGCGGGAGAGAGAGAGAGCGAGCCAGCGCATCCGCCAGGTAAGGCTTGGACTCCGGTCGGGAGCCGCAAGCGTGTGTGGCCTGGGAAGGCGCAGCAGGAGTACCGGAGTGCTCCCGTCTCTCTTCCGCTGCATCGCGTTAGACGCGCTGAGTAATCGAGCGGCCCGGACCTGCCCGGCAGGACCGGGGCCGCCCTCGGAAGTTCAGGACTGTTGTCTGTGGTTGGGGCCTAGTGGTGCCCGCGCTCTCGTCGATTAGCCTGGTATTATTCCTGCATTACGAACTGCCTGATTCCGTGCATTAGGAATTGTATTATTCCTGCCTTACGAACTGCCTGATTACTTGCATTAAGGAGTGCGTTATACTTGCATTACGAACTGCCTGATTACTTGCATTGAGGATTGCATTATTCTTGCATTACGAACTGCCTTATTACGTGCATTAGGGAGTGCATTATACTTGCATTACGAACTGCCTGATTACTTGCATTAAGGATTGCATTATTCTTGCATTACGAACTGCCTTATTACGTGCATTAGGGATTGTATTATTCCTGCATTACGAACTGCCCTATTACTTGCATTATACTTGCATTACGAACTGCCTGATTACTTGCATCGAGGATTGCATTATTCTTGCATTACGAGCTGCCTGATTACGTGCATTGAGGATTACATTATTCTTGCATTACAAACTGCCTGATTACTTGCATTGAGGATTGCATTATTCTTGCATTACGAACTGCATTATTCTGATAATACGAACTGCAGTACGAACACCATAGCATTGCATTAGGACTGCATTTGAACATCGTGAACTGCTCATTAATACCGCAAGAACCTACAAGTGTTTGTCGGCCTAATAACCGGCAAAGTGAAATATTACGAAAACGCATATGTTGGATTTTTATCATTTGGTCTTACCGTATTTTTCTGCTTGATATAGATACCGCTATTTTCATACATCAGTGTGGTGTCCATTTGTGGTGTTATCACTGTGTCACTGGGAGTGTGGTTGCAAATACTTTACACATTGCCTTGAAGATAAGCCTGGCTGCTCGTGCCAAGCTTCCAGGGGGTGAGCAGGGGTTATCAACGAGGGTGTCCCTCCTTTACCTGACTAGAGCAAGGGTCCCTATTTGGACTAAGGTCACTGCCTCAGCCAACTAGAAACCCCCAGTTCTAACATTGGTAGTCAGCGGTGTGGGATTGGAACGTGTATTTGCAAATTCACTCACAGTGATTGGTGTACATCACTGGTTTAAGCGCAGACCACGACGCAACCACATATCGTGTTCTTGATTTTTGGTTCTATTTTTGAGCGATCTTTAAGCCACACATCATGTCTCAGAGGAGTCAAGGAGTCAGTGAGGTTGCAGAATTGGAGTTCGACATTGAGGCATTGCTTACCTACAAAGTTGATCAATTGAGGCAATTCTACAGAGCTTTGGGATGTCCCATGAAAATTAGCGCCAAGAAGGAGGAGCTGCAAACGGCCTTGAGGGCCTGGTGGTAAGCCAAAGAGGCTCAGGAGACAGGTGATGTTGAGGTGGATGAGGATGACCCAGGGAATGGATTTGGCTTACAGGATTTGCCAGTGGGAAGGCCAGCCTTAGGGGCTGGTAGTGACCATTCCGGGCGGAGTTTTTCCCCAGAGGAGCTGGAGGAAAACCAAAGGGTCAGAGAGCATGAGTTTGAGGTTTTAAAACTTAAGGCTCAAGCAGAGGAGAACAAGCTGCTCATTGAAAGTGAAAAGCGAGCAGAGGAGAGCAAGAATGCTGTCGCCTTGGAGGAGAAAAAGATTTTCTTGGCTCATGAGTTAAGCATGAGGGAACTGGACATTAAGGCTAAACAGGTGGAGTCCAGTTCGAATGGTGGCAGCACACAACCAGTGCCAGTGGGTAAGGTAAACATTCCCAAAGGCTTAGTGCAAGATTACCCACAGGGTGAAGGGGGGATGCCTACAAGCGTGCACTGGATGATTGGGTGATGGTTAGCATGGCAAATGATTTGAAGGGGTTGCTCAATTTGGTCCCCAGGGAGCTTAGGCTCAGTAATTATTTTCCAGGGTTGCGCCAACACTTGTTAGGGTGCGAGCTCTTTGATTCCCGGGAGCTTGTACAAGAGCCCGACCCCTGGTCAAGGGAACAAGGGTCTGAAGAGGCATTAGCGAGGGAAGAGAAGCGAAGTAGAGCAGTTAGGTCTCAGAGTAGTGGGGGGGGGGCATGCGGGCTAGCGCCCTGTCTCAAAGAAGAGGGAGGGAGTGTGAGCAGCGTCCCCAGGGGTCCACAACCCCACCCCAGAGACTGGAGGGTTCCTTAGAGGAGCACCAGGTTGGAGGCCTAGCGCCTACTTGCCAGCTGTGTTAGGAAGAACACTTAGCATCAGGAGAACGTGGGGCATCTGTCACCAGAGCTCCTGCGGTTCAGAAGTTTGTGGGTGCCATTCCTGAATGGCAGGCACAGAAATCTAAATGGAAGGTTAAGGGGGGGAGGTGTTCCCGCGGGGGAAAACCCGTGGGTCAGGGCCTAGCCAGAAGGGCTAGGTCCCCTAGAAGTGACCGGGGTAACCCCACCTCTAACCTGGAGGGCAGGATAACTGGAAACAGTATCCTGGCCGATGGGTCTTCCAGAGGTACTGCTCTAGTTGGGAGTTGGCGAGGGACCAGCACCCCTAGAGGGCCCCCGACTGCCAGGAAGTACCCGTGGAGTAGCATAGTTGGCCTAGGGAGAAGGGACCAAGGGAACCCCCTGGGGTCAGGAAGGCATAGAACAGGAGGGCGTCCCGACGGTAGCGGGCCCGCGTCCGGGTTCTATCGCCCCAAGCAGGGAAGTCCATCAAGGTATTGATTGGCCTACCCTGGCTTTAGGCTGGGAGGTGGTTGTGTTGGACTT
Organism: Calotriton arnoldi; assembly: GCA_963921515.1. Taxonomy (NCBI): domain Eukaryota; kingdom Metazoa; phylum Chordata; class Amphibia; order Caudata; family Salamandridae; genus Calotriton; species Calotriton arnoldi. The sequence goes on along the minus strand of CAWUFW010000528.1, from coordinate 432,521 downwards.
GGCCCTTTTTTGGCTAAAGTTCCCTAAACTTTTTGCCTTCCTCCTAGACCTTTTTCTGACATAATGTTGCCGACTTAGATGCTTTGTGCACTTTGCCACTGCTGATCAGTGTCAAAGTGCAAGCGCTCTCTGTATAAAGTGTTATGGTAATTGGTTGTCCATAATTGGTATGTTTGCCTTACTAGTAAAGTCTCTAGTAAAGTGCACTATGTGTGCCAGGGCTGGTAATGCAAATGCTACTGGTGGGCCTGCAGCACTAATTGTGCCACCCACACAAGTAGCCCTAAAGAGAGAACTCAAGCCTGCCACAGCAGGGCCTACGCGCAGTTTGCTAACTGCCATGTTGTCCTGACAAGTGCACCCACTTGCCAGGCCTTACCCTTCCCTTTCCCTGCACATCAGACCCCCTATAGTAGGCCCAAGATACCCCCGAGGCAGGGTGCAGTGTCTGTGAAAGGTAGGACATGTACTGAGGTGTGTACCATGTCCTAACAGTGAAATACTCTCCATTTCGTTTTTCACTGTTGCAAGGCCATCTTGCCCATAGGACAGGATGGGGAAGGCTGTGTAATATGTTTCCAGCCTATCTTCCCATAGGCGTAAGATGGAGAGGTGAAGTTTAGTGTGCCTGAACTCACAATTTAATAACACATCTTTTTGTGAAGGTGGTTTTTGAATTGTGTGTTTAGAAACCACGCTTTTAGAAGTGGCTGTTTTTTTGTTCTAACAATTCTGTGTGTCTCTGCCTGGTTGTGGATTGACTGTCTGGATTTGAATGTGATAGGATCTGGGAAATGTCTTGACCCAGGGGAGGGGTAGGTGAGACAGCAACAGGCTGACCTGCATCTGGAGTATAGGGGGAGGAGTAGCCCCCTGGAGGTGAAGAGGCCTGGGCTGCTGCCATAAAAGAATGGCTCCCCCTCCTGCTGAGTGATTGAGGAACCAGAACCCCACTATCAAAGGAAGAAGGTGCCGCTGGCAGAAGACACCCAGAACTGGTTTGGACAGGGGTCAGTGCCCCTGAACACAAAGACTTCAAAGACATTTAGGGGTATAACTATGAGAGCTGAAGCCCCTGAACGTTGGACTGATCAAGACTAAAAAGGTTTGAAACTACTTCGTGGTCAAGAGGAACCTCTGCCAAGGAAGAACAGCTGAAGAGACTGAAGAGAAGGACTGACCCTTGCTGTGTGTTCTGGGGCTGGCCTGCAGTTTGGTGATTTAACTAAGGAGAGGCTAAGGGACTTTGCTGTGTGCTGTGTCCCCCTGCTTGAAAGGACTTTGCTGTGTGCTGTGTCCCGAAGTAACTTCTCTCCAAGGGCCCGAGGAGAGCTGACTCCCTGTTGGGGAAACTCAGGAACATCAAAGTTTCCAAGTGTGTCTCAGCGGCGCTGTGTGCGTGTGCTTTTTGCAGCCTGAGACCTTCGTAAGCATTGCACCAGGACTGTGTGGCCCGAAACCCAACCGAGTCTCAGCGACGCTTTGTGCGTGTGCGGCCTGAGACTGCTGTGGGGTCGGTGGTACTGGTTGGAGAGTGCCCCGTGACTGCAGTGCCCCCGCAGCGTAAATCATCGTCCACGCTGCTCTGTAGCTGTTTGTGGCCCGAGCCGTCATTGTAACTGAGGGTGTGAATCAAGATCGCCGCCGCCGGCCCGAGCCGCAACGTGCTGAAGGACTTCGTAAAGTTAAGGAAGTCGTGAGGTAATCGTGATCGTTGTTCGCAAGAGGAATCTGCCCAAGATCGTCAGCAACAGAGAAGGCAGCGCCGTAACCTGTCCGGCTACAGCGTCGCCTTGCATCGGAGCTGCATCGTCATCGGGAGCGCCCAGCAGGATGACCGACGAGCGGGGAGAGAGAGAGAGCGAGCCAGCGCATCCGCCAGGTAAGGCTTGGACTCCGGTCGGGAGCCGCAAGCGTGTGTGGCCTGGGAAGGCGCAGCAGGAGTACCGGAGTGCTCCCGTCTCTCTTCCGCTGCATCGCGTTAGACGCGCTGAGTAATCGAGTGGCCCGGACCTGCCCGGCAGTACCGGGGCCGCCCTCGGAAGTTCAGGACTGTTGTCTGTGGTTGGGGCCTAGTGGTGCCCGCGCTAATCTCGTCGATTAGCCTGGTATTATTCCTGCATTACGAACTGCCTGATTCCGTGCATTAGGAATTGTATTATTCCTGCCTTACGAACTGCCTGATTACTTGCATTAAGGAGTGCGTTATACTTGCATTACGAACTGCCTGATTACTTGCATTGAGGATTGCATTATTCTTGCATTACGAACTGCCTTATTACGTGCATTAGGGAGTGCATTATACTTGCATTACGAACTGCCTGATTACTTGCATTGAGGATTGCATTATTCTTGCATTACGAACTGCCTTATTACGTGCATTAGGGATTGTATTATTCCTGCATTACGAACTGCCCTATTACTTGCATTAAGGAGTGCATTATACTTGCATTACGAACTGCCTGATTACTTGCATCGAGGATTGCATTATTCTTGCATTACGAGCTGCCTGATTACGTGCATTGAGGATTACATTATTCTTGCATTACAAACTGCCTGATTACTTGCATTGAGGATTGCATTATTCTTGCATTACGAACTGCATTATTCTGATAATACGAACTGCAGTACGAACACCATAGCATTGCATTAGGACTGCATTTGAACATCGTGAACTGCTCATTAATACCGCAAGAACCTACAAGTGTTTGTCGGCCTAATAACCGGCAAAGTGAAATATTACGAAAACGCATATGTTGGATTTTTATCATTTGGTCTTACCGTATTTTTCTGCTTGATATAGATACCGCTATTTTCATACATCAGTGTGGTGTCCATTTGTGGTGTTATCACTGTGTCACTGGGAGTGTGGTTGCAAATACTTTACACATTGCCTTGAAGATAAGCCTGGCTGCTCGTGCCAAGCTTCCAGGGGGTGAGCAGGGGTTATCAACGAGGGTGTCCCTCCTTTACCTGACTAGAGCAAGGGTCCCTATTTGGACTAAGGTCACTGCCTCAGCCAACTAGAAACCCCCAGTTCTAACATTGGTAGTCAGCGGTGTGGGATTGGAACGTGTATTTGCAAATTCACTCACAGTGATTGGTGTACATCACTGGTTTAAGCGCAGACCACGACGCAACCACATATCGTGTTCTTGATTTTTGGTTCTATTTTTGAGCGATCTTTAAGCCACACATCATGTCTCAGAGGAGTCAAGGAGTCAGTGAGGTTGCAGAATTGGAGTTCGACATTGAGGCATTGCTTACCTACAAAGTTGATCAATTGAGGCAATTCTGCAGAGCTTTGGGATGTCCCATGAAAATTAGCGCCAAGAAGGAGGAGCTGCAAACGGCCTTGAGGGCCTGGTGGTAAGCCAAAGAGGCTCAGGAGACAGGTGATGTTGAGGTGGATGAGGAAGACCCAGGGAATGGATTTGGCTTACAGGATTTGCCAGTGGGAAGGCCAGCCTTAGGGGCTGGTAGTGACCATTCCGGGCGGAGTTTTTCCCCAGAGGAGCTGGAGGAAAACCAAAGGGTCAGAGAGCATGAGTTTGAGGTTTTAAAACTTAAGGCTCAAGCAGAGGAGAACAAGCTGCTCATTGAAAGTGAAAAGCGAGCAGAGGAGAGCAAGAATGCTGTCGCCTTGGAGGAGAAAAAGATTTTCTTGGCTCATGAGTTAAGCATGAGGGAACTGGACATTAAGGCTAAACAGGTGGAGTCCAGTTCGAATGGTGGCAGCACACAACCAGTGCCAGTGGGTAAGGTAAACATTCCCAAAGGCTTAGTGCAAGATTACCCACAGGGTGAAGGGGGGATGCCTACAAGCGTGCACTGGATGATTGGGTGATGGTTAGCATGGCAAATGATTTGAAGGGGTTGCTCAATTTGGTCCCCAGGGAGCTTAGGCTCAGTAATTATTTTCCAGGGTTGCGCCAACACTTGTTAGGGTGCGAGCTCTTTGATTCCCGGGAGCTTGTACAAGAGCCCGACCCCTGGTCAAGGGAACAAGGGTCTGAAGAGGCATTAGAGAGGGAAGAGAAGCGAAGTAGAGCAGTTAGGTCTCAGAGTAGTGGGGGGCATGCGGGCTAGCGCCCTGTCTCAAAGAAGAGGGAGGGAGTGTGAGCAGCGTCCCCAGGGGTCCACAACCCCACCCCAGAGACTGGAGGGTTCCTTAGAGGAGCACCAGGTTGGAGGCCTAGCGCCTACTTGCCAGCTGTGTTAGGAAGAACACTTAGCATCAGGAGAACGTGGGGCATCTGTCACCAGAGCTCCTGCGGTTCAGAAGTTTGTGGGTGCCATTCCTGAATGGCAGGCACAGAAATCTAAATGGAAGGTTAAGGGGGAGGTGTTCCCGCGGGGGAAAACCCGTGGGTCAGGGCCTAGCCAGAAGGGCTAGGTCCCCTAGAAGTGACCGGGGTAACCCCACCTCTAACCTGGAGGGCAGGATAACTGGAAACAGTATCCTGGCCGATGGGTCTTCCAGAGGTACTGCTCTAGTTGGGAGTTGGCGAGGGACCAGCACCCCTAGAGGGCCCCCGACTGCCAGGAAGTACCCGTGGAGTAGCATAGTTGGCCTAGGGAGAAGGGACCAAGGGAACCCCCTGGGGTCAGGAAGGCATAGAACAGGAGGGTGTCCCGACGGTAGCGGGCCCGCGTCCGGGTTCTATCGCCCCAAGCAGGGAAGTCCATCAAGGTATTGATTGGCCTACCCTGGCTTTAGGCTGGGAGGTGGTTGTGTTGGACTTGGCCCTTTTTGGCTAAAGTTCCCTAAACTTTTTGCCTTCCTCCTAGACCTTTTTCTGACATAATGTTGCCGACTTAGATGCTTTGTGCACTTTGCCACTGCTGATCAGTGTCAAAGTGCAAGCGCTCTCTGTATAAAGTGTTATGGTAATTGGTTGTCCATAATTGGTATGTTTGCCTTACTAGTAAAGTCTCTAGTAAAGTGCACTATGTGTGCCAGGGCTGGTAATGCAAATGCTACTGGTGGGCCTGCAGCACTAATTGTGCCACCCACACAAGTAGCCCTAAAGAGAGAACTCAAGCCTGCCACAGCAGGGCCTACGCGCAGTTTGCTAACTGCCATGTTGTCCTGACAAGTGCACCCACTTGCCAGGCCTTACCCTTCCCTTTCCCTGCACATCAGACCCCCTATAGTAGGCCCAAGATACCCCCGAGGCAGGGTGCAGTGTCTGTGAAAGGTAGGACATGTACTGAGGTGTGTACCATGTCCTAACAGTGAAATACTCTCCATTTCGTTTTTCACTGTTGCAAGGCCATCTTGCCCATAGGACAGGATGGGGAAGGCTGTGTAATATGTTTCCAGCCTATCTTCCCATAGGCGTAAGATGGAGAGGTGAAGTTTAGTGTGCCTGAACTCACAATTTAATAACACATCTTTTTGTGAAGGTGGTTTTTGAATTGTGTGTTTAGAAACCACGCTTTTAGAAGTGGCTGTTTTTTTTGTTCTAACAATTCTGTGTGTCTCTGCCTGGTTGTGGATTGACTGTCTGGATTTGAATGTGATAGGATCTGGGAAATGTCTTGACCCAGGGGAGGGGTAGGTGAGACAGCAACAGGCTGACCTGCATCTGGAGTATAGGGGGGAGGAGTAGCCCCCTGGAGGTGAAGAGGCCTGGGCTGCTGCCATAAAAGAATGGCTCCCCCTCCTGCTGAGTGATTGAGGAACCAGAACCCCACTATCAAAGGAAGAAGGTGCCGCTGGCAGGAAGACACCCAGAACTGGTTTGGACAGGGGTCAGTGCCCCCTGAACACAAAGACTTCAAAGACATTTAGGGGTATAACTATGAGAGCTGAAGCCCCTGAACGTTGGACTGATCAAGACTAAAAAGGTTTGAAACTACTTCGTGGTCAAGAGGAACCTCTGCCAAGGAAGAACAGCTGAAGAGACTGAAGAGAAGGACTGACCCTTGCTGTGTGTTCTGGGGCTGGCCTGCAGTTTGCTGATTTAACTAAGGAGAGGCTAAGGGACTTTGCTGTGTGCTGTGTCCCCCTGCTTGAAAGGACTTTGCTGTGTGCTGTGTCCAGAAGTAACTTGACTCCAAGGGTCCGAGGAGAGCTGGCTCCCTGTTGTGGAAACTCAGGAACATCAAAGTTTCCAAGTGTGTCTCAGCGGCGCTGTGTGTGTGTGCTTTTTGCAGCCTGAGACCTTCGTAAGCATTGCACCGGGACTGTGTGGCCCGAAACCCAACCGAGTCTCAACGACGCTTTGTGCGTGTCCAGCCTGAGACTGCCGTGGGATCCATGGTACTGGTTGGAGAGTGCCCCGTGACTGCAGTGCCCCCGCAGCGTGAATCATCGTCCACGCTGCTGTGTAGCTGTTTGTGGCCCGAGCCGTCATCGTAACTGAGGCTGCGGATCAAGATCGCCGCAACGTGCTGAACGACTTCGTAAAGTTAAGGATGTCGTGAGGTAATCATGATCGTTGTTCGCAAGAGGAATCTGCCCAAGATCATCAGCAACGGAGAAGGCAGCGCCGTAACCTGTCCGGCTATAGCGTCGCCTTGCATCGGAGCTGCGTCGTCATCGGGAGCCCCCAGCAGGACGTCCGACGAGCGGGGAGAGAGAGAGAGCGAGGCAGCGCATCCCCCAGGTAATGCTTGGACTCCGGTCGGGAGCCGCAAGCGTGTGTGGCCTGGGGAGGCGCAGGAGGAGTACCGGAGTGCTCCCGTCTCTCTCCCGCTGCATCGCGTTAGACGCGCTGAGTCCTCGAGCGGCCCGGACCTGCCCGGCAGTACCGGGGCCGCCTTCGGAAGTTTAGGATTGTTGTCTGTGGTTGGGGCCTAGTTGTGCCCGCGCTAATCGCGTCGATTGGCCTGGTATTATTCCTGCATTACAAACTGCCTGATTCCGTGCATTAGGGATTATATTATTCTTGCCTTACGAACTGCCTGATTACTTGCATTGAGATTGTATTATTCCTGCATTACGAACTGCCTTATTACTTGCATTAAGGAGTGCGTTATACTTGCATTATGAACTGCCTGATTACTTGCATTGAGGATTGCATTATTCTTGCATTACGAACTGCCTTATTACGTGTATTAGGGATTGTATTATTCCTGCATTACAAACTGCCCTATTTCTTGCATTAAGGAGTGCGTTATACTTGCATTACGAACTGCCTGATTACTTGCATTGAGGATTGCATTATGCTTGCATTACGAACTACCTGATTACGTTCATTGAGGATTGCATTATTCTTGCATTACGAACTGCCTGATTACTTGCTTTTTGAGGATTGCATTATTCTTGCATTACGAAGTGCATTAGTCTGATAATACGAACGGCAGTACGGACTGCATAGCATTGCATTAGGACTGCATTTGAACATCGTGAACTGCTCATTAATACCGCAAGAACCTACAAGTGTTTGTCGGCCTAATAACCGGCAAAATGAAATATTACGAATACGCATATGTTGAATTTTTATCATTTGGTCTTACCGTATTTTTCTGCTTTATAAAGATACCACTATTTTCATACATCAGTGTGGTGACCATTTGTGGTGTTATCACTGTGTCACTGGGAGTGTGGTTGCAAATACTTTACACATTGCCTTGAAGATAAGCCTGGCTGCTCGTGCCAAGCTACCAGGGGGTGAGCAGGGGTTATCAACGAGGGTGTCCCTCCTTTCCCTGACTAGAAGCAAGGGTCCCTATTTGGACTAAGGTCACTGCCTCAGCCAACTAGAGACCCCCAGTTCTAACAAACAGAATATGATAACAGCATCCCCAGCTGAGCAACGCTCACTGGCTATCTCATCTTCAAATTGCCAACCTTCTATCACTAGGTCAGCAGTGACCTCATTATATTCCATGCTCAGCATGCAAGTCCTTACATATTCACCGTAGTGAAAGCAAGCAATATACACTTCAGCAAATATGAGAAACACAAAATGTTATCTTATTATACTTCCCCTGATACCCCACTGAGTACAGTTGTAAGCATTCCTTATAAGTACAAAAACTAGAAAACTGATATGTCTCTTAATGATTACAACTGCAGGAAATAACCTCCTTGCAGTCCTTATTACCTCAGGTTTTATGAGGAGATTGCAGTCAGAATGACTCGTCTGCAGTTAGTGCAGGCAAGGAGTCATAGGAGTCCAGAAATCTCCTCAGCTGCGGGTTAGAAAAGGAATGCCAAGCTCTCCTCAGCTGGGAAGTTGAGTGCGCAGCAATCTTTCATTCCGGACGAATTTCCTCAGAAATGTGGTAGCTTCTGCCAGGTGATAAGGGATATGACAGATTCCGCTGATTGCCGCAGTCCGGCGAAAAGGCCTTTCTCGTAGGTGGAGTGTGGGTGGGGCGTAGTGGAGAAACTCCCCAGAGAGGTTATGATTACCTGTCAACAATAAGAAAGAGGCTGGTGCACCAAAGATCCTCCTTCTGGGGTGGAGAGTGGGCGGAGAAACTCCCGCTACGGTTGAGAAAGGTGGAGTAATGAGGAGAATCTCCTCCTCCAGGCAGAAAGCAACTGTCTCTTTCTCCTGTGACATTCCAGCAGGCTTGAAAGAGGTAAAACGCTGCCTGATATGGAGGAAGAGCCAACGAGAATAACAAGAACCACGAAGGCTCTCACGGTGCTCGACCAAATCAAAGGGCTCTCAGGAAGGGTCCAAGATGTTCACAGATGGAACCAAGTACGGCCAGTCAAACACAGTAGTCTAGACTGCAGCTCACAAAGTACTTGTGATCGGAGACTGGATTGGCTGTCGTATGCTGGTACTGCTCAGTCAAGAAAAATCTCTGGCGAGAATAATCTTCTGGGCCCCCTGCGCAGGAACCTGTCCTCAGTCGCCAAAATGTTGCAAAAATCTACAACACAAATTGAAGGTAAGAGATCCATGTTTATTCAAGTACATCAAGTGTCCACAGGCTCACTACACTACTACTATCTAACGTTCTAATATAAGTTCCCTCTCAGCGTGCTAAACAGGGCATACCAAGGACAGGAAGGGAGGAGGGGAGGAGGCAGGAGAGAGGAGAGAGGAGGAGAACAATCAGGGAAGATTATAACTAGTAGGACTTGGAATCAAAAGTTAAGATCTTGAACACAAAATCTCAAGAACATCTGCTGTGGTGGATTCTTATATGATATGTTGTAAATATTGATATTTAGCTTTGCCTTCCCTGCTCCCTGATGACACATTTGCATGCCATGCTCCAATATGCTATTCCTAAGTCTCCACAGCATTGGCATTCATTTAATAGGATGTCTTCCCCTTTAAGACTACCTTGCAGGTGAATCTGTTCTTAAACCTGAATTATCTTACCTTATACTGATATTCATTCTGCTCTGGTGTGTCGTGAAGCAACCTATTTTGCTGACAGCATTAATGATGAACAGTATTTGTACATTGTAGTAAACTGCTGCCAGACTATCTTAATACTAGAAATTTATGCACATCTTCGGTGCGTTCTCATGTGAAACATTTGCAATCCTGGCACAATTTTTATTTAATTCGGCCCATTGTGTTTGCCTATTTGGTTGGCCTTGCAATGGTCACTGTAGACTGAGAGGCCCACTCAAAAAACATGAAATAAGAGCTGCTTAGGCTCTAGAAGATTGGCATTTCCCAGAAGATTGGTAAGTTGCACAGGGACTGTTCACTTTTTAGTCCAATCACGGAAGCAGTTGTTTGAACTTGATAATACCAAGGTCTGTTGATTTCTGGTAGCTGCTCATTACTACTCAGCGTTTGATGCAAACAGAATAAGGTGATGGACGGAGCACTGAATCTTTTCAGACACTCACCCCCAGCCATTATTAGATCTGGATTAAATCCATCATTGTTATTTAGCTCACTTCGCCCCCCCCCCAGTTCAGACCCAGCCATATGCAAATCAGTCTTGACTCTGTTCCTCGTGGGACCAGTCCAGCCCGAACTGCCACGCCAGATCTTCCCTGGACCGGAAACAAGCATCCTGGGACCGGTTTCGGGGTAACACCCCTCATCAGCCAGGCTAGCTTGAATCCAGTGGCAAAGTGAGCAAGGGACCCACGTCTGGGCATACCCTGCCAACTTAGGGCAAACAATGCTAACACAATAAGATGATGGACGGAGCGCTGAAACTTTTTAGACACTCACCCGCAGTCACTATTCGATCTGGGTTAAATTCATCACCGTTATTTAGCTCAATTCGCCACCCCAGTTCAGACACAGCCATATGCAAATCAGTCTTGACACTGTTCCTCTTAGGAACAGTCCAGCGAACTGGCAAGCCAGGTCTTTCCTGGACTGGAAACAAGCATCCAGGGACCGGTTTCGGGGAAATATCCCACATCAGCCAGGCTAGCTTGAATCCAGTGGCAAAGAGAGCCACATCTGGGCATACGCTGCCAACTTAGGGCAAACAATGCAAACACAATAAGGTGATGGACGGAGCGCTGAAACTTTTTAGACACTCACCCGCAGTCACTATTCGATCTGGGTTAAATCCATCATCGTTATTTAGCTCAATTCGCCACCCCAGTTCAGACCCAGCCATATGCAAATCAGTCTTGACACTGTTCCTCTTAGGAACAGTCCAGCCGAACTGGCAAGCCAGGTCTTTCCTGGACTGGAAACAAGCAGCCAGGGACCGGTTTCGGGGAAATATCCCTCATCAGCCAGGCTAGCTTGAATCCAGTGGCAAAGAGAGCAAGAGAGGCACATCTGGGCATACGCTGCCAACTTAGGGCAAACAATGCAAACACAATAAGGTGATGGACGGAGCGCTGAAACTTTTCAGACACTTACCCCCAGTCACTATTAGATCTGGGTTAAATCCATCATCGTTATTTAGCTCCCTTGCCACCCCAGTTTAGACCCAGCCATATGCAAACCAGTCTTGACACTGTTCCTCGTGGTTCCTCAGCGTTTGAGTCATCCTACACCACGTTAGCATTGTCTGTAAAGGAGATGCTCACTTGTTCACTAAAGATGAATGCTCTATAACTGTTCTAGTGAGTGCAGGACCAGCATAAGCCTACATTGTGCAAACCCATACTTCGCTGTCTATTGAGCTTGCCTTCTTGGGACTTTAGAGTAGAAAGGAGCCCTCTTTTAAGCTACAGCTATCCGTGTTCTTCAAAACATCTTTGAATAGGACTTCAGCATCCTACAGGCTATCAAGTACATATGTGCTGGAGAGATTACATTCCCACAACCGGCTTGACTTTCTATCTATGTAACAAACACCCTTTTAGGCATTACATAGGATCCCTGGGGCTGAGTTGCTTCCCTAGAGCCCTCCACAGGTTTACAATAGATGTAAAAAATCATATTATTTGTACAGGTACACAACCTTTACAGCCAGCAGTTTATTCCTTAGTGATAAGGTATGCTCTCTCATTTCCATAATATCTTCTCCAGCATTCTCGTTCACAGGTGTCACATCTCATCAAGAATCTCCCTGTGGGTGAGTGAAATATCAACGGGATCCAGTCTTATACTACCTGCGTGAAACTGCCTTTTTGGGCAATGACCCGTGATCTTGTTTGCAGAGTAAGGATAGTAGGTTTCAATGAAGGTACCCTGTGCTCTCTCTTGGTAGCCTGGCCTGTGCCAAAACCATTGACCATCGTTTTTTTGACTGGATTGCAGAGTGTATCAATATGCCGACAACAATAGTTGCCCATCCCATCATGAAAATTGATGCATTGGTAGATGCACACCTCACTCCTATACACAGCTCACAACAGTAAACATAAATAATCAAAAAGTATATCTGAAACAAAAGGGGGGTTTGAAGTGCATAAAACAACAGTTTAAAACCAAACTATATAACACAAAACAGGAATTGTTATCTTTACCCAAGAACTTATGATCTTTGTAACACAAAGCCTTTTAGATGTGAAGGTCTCTTCACTTTCCTCAGAGACTTCCTGGAGTCACTCTTAGAAGAAGAACTCTCCATAGAAGAACTCTCCTTACATGTCACATGTTCACGACTCACATCCTCACAGACCAGACGTGGACCCTGGTACACCACAATCCTCCCAAGATTCCATATTCTATGGTCTTGAGTCTTTACAGCATTATCAAACCTCTTAAAGACATGGATGGGTTTCGAGAACCTGGGCCCACCACGACACCATCCAGGATGTTTGATCATCAGCATGTCACCCACCTCAACAACAGTTTCTTTCACAGCTTTCCTATAATCAAAACGTATTTTTCTTTTCTGCACCACACACGCCAAGATTCTGCAAGCGCATCAGGTGCACCATCATGAATACCTTCTCTCAAGTTTTCACCCAAGCTGGTTCAACAGCAGGGATAGGAGACCTACCACTAAAAAGTTCAAACAGAGACTTCCCCGTCGTGCTGTGTGGTGTCATCCTGTACAATTCCACCTTTTTCTTTAATTCCTCCTTCCAGTTCAGACCGTTAGCTTTAGCCAGCGATATGGTCTCCTTAAGTCACTTATTAAATCTTTTCACCATGCCATTTGTTTCTGGGTGGTACAGAGAGCACTTTTTGTGCCTTACCCCTCTTGACTCCAGAAACTGCTCCATCTCCTATGACACCAATTGAACCCCATTGTCTGTCAAGAGCACCCCAGGATACCCCTCAGCAGACATAAATTCACTAAGAAAGGTAACTACGTGCTTGGTTTCCACCCCAAAACTAAAACGTACTTCAGGCCACCTGGAAAACATGTCCATAACCACAATCACAAAAACTTGATGACCCTCACCATGGATGTCAACAGCTATTTCTCTCCTAGGCCCTGAGGGAGAGACTCTTGGGACCATGTGTTGAACTCTGACCTTATTAGATTTCTCACTCATTGAACAGGGTAAGCATTCTCTAAATTTGTAAATTCATCCCAGGCCACCAGTATGTTGAGCGGAGCCTTTCCTTGACTGGAGGTATGAGCCGTGTACCACCACATAAGATTTCCCCACACATGCTCAATTCATCCTTCACACCCCAATAAACCTTGCCCTCTTCTGAGGCTTGTTTTTTAGAGTGCCAACCATTCCTCACCAACAACATAAATTCAGACAACACCGCATCATTCTGCAATTCCTGGCGCAATTGCTTCTCAGGAAAGACTGCACTCTCAACTGCATAAACAAATTCAGTCTCATCCTCTCGGGACTCAGGCTCAGGATCACCGCACACATCATGATCGCTAGAGACCAACCTTGACAATGTGTCAGCAACACCATTCTCAACCCTGGTATGTATGTCATCACAAACTCATACTCTTGCAATGCGATGACCCACTTGGTTATCCTCCCTGACACCAAGTCAATCCCTTTACTCATGAATGTTTCAACCAAGGGTTTGTGGTCCATCTTCACCTCAAACTTGACAGCACACAGAAACCTCTTCAATTTCTTTACTGCCCAAAACACAGCAAGGGCTTCGCTTTCGATGACAGAATAGCGAGACTCTGCATCACTCAAACCGCGTGATAGGAACATGATGGTATTCATCCCTTCACTCTCCTTCTGCTGCAGTACTGCCGCTAGGCCCTTAACACTAGCATCTGTCGTGACAGTAGATACTTTGCGAGGATCAAAGCTTTTAAGCTTGGGTGCCATTTTGAGTATTTCCTTCAAGACAACAAACTCTCGTTCACACGCTTCATCCCACACAAAACTGACACCCTTCCTCAATAATAACCTCATGTTCGTGCTCAGCTCAGCGAAAGTTTCCACAAACTTGTTATATTCCACCAATCCCAGAACCTTTATCAGTTCCTCCCGAGAAGAAGGAGACTGAATTCTGGAAATGGTTCCAACCAATTCATCCTTGAGCATGATTGTATCACCTGAGATGGTGTGGCCAAGGTAATTAATCCTGGTGGTGACGAAGCAACATTTTTCAGCCTTAATGGTTAAGTTGAACTCCTCAAATGTCCTCAAAAGATTGCGGAGGCGGAACCCATGCTCCTCACTATCTTTTCCATAGACAAGGATGTCATCTTGGTAGACACACACACCCTCAATACCTTTTAAAACCCTTTCCATGGCCCGCTGTAAAACTGAGGCCGCAATTTTGAGACCGCAAGGCATCCAAACATACCTAAAGGTTCCAAAAGGAGTGATGAATGCTGTGTAGTCCCTAGAGGACTCTTTCAGAGCCACCTGATAGTATGCAGTTGTTAGGTCTATTGTACTAAATATTGTGGCCCCACCAATCATCAGCAGCAACTCTGAAATATTAGGAAGAGGATACTTGTCAATGATGACACACTTATTCAAATTCCTCAGGTCCACACACAGGCATAAACTGCAATTGGACTTACGTGCTGCAACAACCAGAGCGAGCTATTCAGTGTCCTCAACTTGTTCAATTATACCCTCCTTTTTAACTTCTCAATTTCAGCTTTCATCTCAGCCCTAAGGGTAATGGGCACATTCCTCACTTTGCAACATACCCGCTGAGCACCAGAGCAGGGCCGTAGCCACGGAGGGGCCCAGCGGGGCCAGGCCAGCCCATATTTGTGTGTGGCCCCCCAAACAATACAAGCTTTACTAGTGTTTTTGTGGTATTAAAAATATTATTTTGTTTGGCGCCACTGCATGTTGCTCCTCTTAGCTTGTCTGGGGGCTATGGCTGAGAGGGAGCTCATCTAAAAGGATAGTGGAGGAGGCTACTTTTAAGCTGCGGGATGGACACTTTCCCTGTGCAGTGAAAATGGGAAATGAACTGCCAAACGAGGTAAAGGAGGGGCTGTGGGGCATGTCCTGCCTTGCTCTAACCTGCTCTGCCTCCAGGAATGAAGCCACCAACTTTGTGGAGTCTGCAGAGAGCGTGCACCGTGCAGCCCAAGTAACAGCTTCTGTTCCTATCCCTGCCCAGCAGACAGTGTCACATTGACAGGCAGCGCAGGGCTCGACAGTGGTGCTGCTGCTTTTAATGCACCTGCAGCCACTAGCCTGTCAGAGCTGCCGCCCCCTGTAGCTCTTGCTCGCTGTGCCACAGCAGCCACTATCACCTATAGACCTACAGACTGCACCAGGTACCAAGCCTGGAACGGTCAGGGAGCCTGAACAAGGAATTAGCGGCCCTCCAGACAGCTGAGTGAACAAAGACTGTCATCTCCTGCTCTGCAAGTAAGTCCTGTCTACAAAACAAATGAGAACGGAGCCCTTTCTCATAAGAGGTGGGCAAGACAACAAATGGCCAAGCAGCGCCTGGCCAGAGGTCAGCAAAGGGTCTGACTTCGCTTTAAAGAGTACGTGCAGCTAAGCCAATATTTGGCATGTTAAATCATGCAGCAAATAAGTAAAAAATAAATCTCCTCAGATTCAAAAACGTTTATTAAACATTAGCAAACTTGGAGTGAATTTACCTTAAGCATGAGCTTATATCACTGCTTTCAAGGGCCTTTACATTGAAAGTGAGTTTTTAAACGTAAACTTGGAAACTGTGCAGGTAAGAGAGGTGGGGCCGGGTGGTGGGGGATTTCAACGGACGATGACGAGGGTAAATTAAATAAATAATTAATTTTCCCTCGTCACCAATGTCATCCGTCAAAATCCCCCCCCACCCAGCCCCACCGCCCCGCCGCTCTTACCTGCACGGGCCGCGGCTGCCTGATAGGGCTTCAAACACTTGACACTGAATGTTGACTGCACTGCATGCAGTAGATGAGACTGGAAGGAGATTATTTCAAACATGGGAGATCGTCCCCTTCTCACTGCATCTCTTTTTCCTAGCGGTATCAATAGATCAAGACTACAGTCCTTGCAGATGCGGGGTCAGAGATCTGAGTGTGCCCAGAACACAGGTGCCGGGGAAGTTGGTGGCATATAAACTTAGACAGAGTAAGGGGTGTAGAAGGAGACACAAGTGAGAAAAAGAAAGGGAGACACAGATGGACATATAGGGTCATAAATGAGAGTGGCACACACACACACACATATAAATATATATATTTGTATATATATATTTGGCAAGTGTTTAATAGGGTCAAATATTGATATCAAGTGGTTTTGATGACTTGCAAATGTCACCAGAACCATGAATGGCAACAAAGGACCATATCACACACATAACCCCTTGTGTATTCTATGTATTACCTGTCTGTTTATTTTGGGCAGCTAGTTTGAAAAAAACTGTTTTATTCAAAGTGTCTGACTCGGGGCTTGGAGGGGAGGGACACACAAACATCAGAAAACTGACTCAGGGGTACAAACAATGACACACGGTACTTAACAAGTGCACATTAACACAGCCACTTGCTCACTGCTACAAGAGTCGCAACGTTGACATAGGGACACTAGCATGCCGATAAAAGTAGACTGACACTACGACACTAACAAGTGGACACTAACACAAATAGGTATTGTCGTTAGGATAATGCCACAGGTAAATCAACATTAACACTAGGGTACTTATACAGGAAACACAGAAACAAGAACACCAATACTGCCATTGGAACGGTGATACTGGAGTGCTGACATGGCACACAGTCACTAATGCTAGGACACTGACACAGGGACTCTAGGGCACAAGTTAGTGCACACTAGGACACAATACCAGTTCACGACATAGGGACACTGACTGGCCGGAGAAGACATTAGTAAACTGAAATGTATATGCTGATAGGGGGCGCTGACACAAAGACACTAACATGGAGACAATGACACTGGGCTATTGCCACTGAGGCACATATACTAGAAAACTAAAACAGAAACACCAACACTGACACAGGGGACATGGGACAGTGAAACTGGAACAATGACACAGGTCACAAACGTGTCACAAAGATACTGACTTTGTGGCATCAACAGTGAAACTGTGAACCACTGCTATAGGGGCACCATCGATCACAGTGCAACACTGATACAAGGATACAGTCACTGGAACACAGACGCAGGTTGAATCACTGGAATGCTGACAGGGGTGCAAACATTAATACTGGGACAATGGTAGGGGCAGGGCAGTGACTGAGATTGAAAAGGGGATGTTAGGATACTCACATTAGAAAACAGATGCTAGGACAAAACACCAGAATACTCACTGGAGGGATGCAATATTGCTGTACTGTTCTGTGGTTGCTGACATGGGTCACTGACACTGGGACACTGACATGGAGACAGTAACATAGGCCCACAGGCATTGATGCTGACACTGGGCACTGTAACACTTCAAGGAGTTACTGCCAGAGTAATGCAACCAAAAGAACTGATATGGGGACTTTGATCCTGAGACACTGATGCTTTGGCACTGACACTTGGTAGACCGAAAAATAGGGGCACTGAACATGACACTGGAATGCTGATGGGAGAAACAAATAGAGGGATACTTGCTCATATGTATCAACACCGACACTGGGATACCTACCCAGGAACACTGAGAAATTCACACATACTAATGCTGAGTCACTGACACAAGGACACCAGCATTGGGACAATGATGAGGGGTGCCTCAACACATGAATACTAATATGACTCCGGGTACCAGCATGAAGGCATCGGCTGTGCAATGCAGACACTAGAGCACACACACACTCAGTCTGCCCACACTGTTCAACACTGCCACTTTTCTATCTTTAACCAGGGTGTTTTATTTCAAAACATACGCATTAACTATGTGCTCGCTGCACAATTCTTCACCCTTCATGCACTGTACTTCACACAAACACACATACAACCATCACATGCTGTTCTGCGCCCGCACTGCACAGCACTACATCTCTCATGTATTCTTCTCAGGCATACATACACCCCTCACATGTACTAACCACACATGTACTGCACAGTACTGCACCATCCTTGTACTGTACCCTTCCCAGGCACACATACAACTAAAGCAGAGTCACTACTCCTGTGCTACGCAGCACTCCACATCTAACTGATGTAGGCCAATCGTGAGTAAAGCACACAGCAGCAGAACCTTTAAAAAGGCGAGTGAGCCTGTAGACCTCACTCCTGTGGCACAGGGTGAAAGTTCCTGTTCACTACTACTGATCACTACACGCTATGCTGCCACCACCAAGCTCGTGCTGCTTAACCCCTGGTGAAGGTGGTAGCCTTCCACCACTATGAGGACAGAGCTTTGGGTGACCCTCCCAGTCCAACAAGGCTGCAGTCCCTGAGACAGGCCTTCGTCATGGCGCAATCACATGATCTGTGTTCGCCAATGACCAAAAAACAGCATTAGGGACCCAGACAGCAGAACAATTGAGCACCCAAGACAGGAGTACATGTCTCTTACCATGCAGTGGACACCATAGCACCAAGAGGGCATACCATTAGCAATTGCTGTTCATCACCAATATTTCCTAAGTTGTATTCTTGAGACAATAAACCAGTCTTTCATTGTCCAAGCAAAATAATTCCTCAGCCTTGCCAAAACTAACCAGAGGTCTGT
Organism: Calotriton arnoldi; assembly: GCA_963921515.1. Taxonomy (NCBI): domain Eukaryota; kingdom Metazoa; phylum Chordata; class Amphibia; order Caudata; family Salamandridae; genus Calotriton; species Calotriton arnoldi. The sequence goes on along the minus strand of CAWUFW010000528.1, from coordinate 414,174 downwards.
CTCAGCCAATGTACATTCCCAGAATGCTAATTTACCGTTCACAGTGGTGCACAGATGTAATATGTAACAGTAAAGAAAGATGGGCTTCAATCAGGCTAGGCCTAATGCATTTGAAGGAGAAGACAGTTTCTTCCTTTTTTATTGTTTGAGTTTTCATCATCATTTAAATTGTACTGCCTGCCACCTGCACAGTCAATGTAGAAGCACTCTGCAGGCAGTCAGAGAAAGAAAGAGACCACAACAGAGTGAGAGTCTGCCCCCAAAGTGTATCACTGCTACTCCCTGCTAGTAGTAGCTTCCAAACAATGTTTAATCTGTAAAGATATTAGTGGAGGGGTTGAAGGTGTTTCTTAGGAGGCCGTCATAGCATTTTTCTGAATACTGTTGACTGACAGTGGGATCACATCGCTGTATGCATCGTTTCTGCGTACTCTCACGTGTGACAATGGGCCTGATTCACAAAAGTAATCTGAGACAAAATCCTAACTTTACGACTGTCGGTATTCACAAAAGGCATTTAGGAGTAGTAAAGTTAGGATTTTGTCTTAAATTTGTCTTAAGTTTTGGTCTTAAGACAAAATCCTAACTTACGTTAAACTTAAATTAAACTTAAGTTAGGATTTTGTCTCTGTAATCTGAGAAAAAATCCTAACTTTTGACATAGCAAGATTCCAGTGTCTACATTCCACTATTGCAGCAGCACTAGGCCAAAGGAAGAGAACCAGATACCACACAGCTGCGATGCGTCGATATCGCAGGGATGCGCCAGTTCCGAACTGACGCTTTGGAGTCGATGCATCGATTTCTTGGTTGCAGCACCAAATTCACCTCCATGGGCCCAGGACTGGATTTGGCACCACTTGGAAGGGCAGGATTCACAGCAGAGGAGCCCAGGTGCTGGAAGCAAGATGTAGGTGAAGTCTTTGATGTACCTGAGACTTTAGCAACAGGAGGATAGCTCAGTCAATCCCTTGGAGAACCTTAGAACGCAGGATGCAGAGAGTAAAGCCGAGTCATTTTACTCCCAGGCAAAAAGCAGCAACAGACCAACACAGCAAAGCAAGCAGCAAAGTTCCTCCTGGCAGCACAACAGCTCATCTTCTTGGCAGAATGTCCTCAGTCCAGAAGTGATCTGAGTATATGGTGTCAGAGGTCCAGCACTTATACCCCTTTAAGCCTTTGAAGTGGGGTGACTTCGAAGAAAGGTCTTTGTAATGCACAAGACCCTGCCCTTCCTGGTGCCGGCTCCATACACACTACAGGGGGGTATGCAGCTCTTTGTGAGGGTATAGGCACAGCCCTATTCATGTGCAAGTTTCAACTCCTCCCATCACTCTAGCTCAGGAATTCCCATTAGCCTGGTAATGAGCTATCAGGATATGCAGGGCCCTCCTCATCTCCCTTTGTGTGTGACTGTCTAGAGTGAATTCACAAAGACCAACTGTCATCCAACCCAGACATACATTCTAGGGACAGGCAGAGGCGCAGAATGGTTAAAGTAAGAAAATGCCAACTTTCTAAAAGTGGCATTTTAAGACCTGCAATTTAAAAGCCAACTTCACAAAAAGATGTTTTTAAATTGTGAGTTCAGACACCAAATGTCAATTTTATATCTGCTCCCAATTGGAAGTTACACTTGTAAAGTGGTACAAGGCAGCTTCAATGCTAACCTATGGGAGAGCTAGACCTTGCTGTAGTGAAAAAATGAATTTAGCAGTTTTTCACTACCAGGACATGTAAAACTTAAAAACACATGTCCTACCTTTTAAATACACTGCACACTGCCCATGGAGCTGCCTAGGGACTACCTTAGGGGTGCCTTACCTGTAATAAAAGGAAAGGTTTGCGCCTGGCAAGTAGGTGAGCTTGTCAGGTCAACATGGCAGTTTAAAACTGCAAACACAGGCTCTGCAGTTGCAGGCCTGAGGCATGTTTGAAGGGCTACTCATGTGGGTGGCACAATCAGTGCTGCAGGCCCACTAGTAGCATTTGATTTTCAGGCCGTGGGCATATGCAGTGCCCTGTACTAGGGACATATTAGTAAATCAAATATGCCAATCATGGAGAAACCAAATGCCATTACATTTTAGACACAGAACACATGTACTTTAGCACTGGTGAGCAGTGGTAAAGTGCCCAGAGTCCTAAAACCAGCAAAAACGAAGTTCAGCACACAGTCTAAATATGAGGTCAGGAGCAAAAAGACAGTGGACACCTCGCCAAAAGATGCCAGGAATTATTTACAAAATAAATGAACGCAGCGCCATTTTGCTGTGCCGAGTTGCATCATTTTAACCCCTTGACCGCGATCGGAATTCCGCCCAGGTGCTGGACATTCCGATCGCGGGTGTGGTCGTGACGAGCTGAGCTCGTCATGCGCACACGCCCACCGCGCAGCATGACGAGCTGAGCTCGTCATGAGCATAGAAAGGGTTAAAAGCACAGGGATGCATCGTATTAACAACAATACTACACATCCTTGTGCTTTCTCCTGCGCAGGCACACAATTGGCTGCCATGCGCCAACGCAGGCACCCTTGCGTCATGTTGCAAGGGTGCCTTTGTTGCGGGATGATTGCTTTTGTGCAGGAAGGGACACCTTCCTGCACAAAAACAATAATTGGTGGCATTTTCCTCTTTCTATGAGTGCTACAGAAGAGGAAAAAAATGAGGAGAAATAAAAGTATTTCTCCTCGTTATGCCACTCCTACGCCTCCCCTGCGGAGGCGTAGGATTCCAGTGCACTTCGACCTTAACAAAACTTTGTAAATCTGGGAATGTGTAAGGTTCCATGGATGTTGCATGGGAACACCCACAGCAACATCCATGAAACGCCCCTTTCACGCAGAGTAATGTGTGAAAGGAGCCTGTATTTACAAGGCCATGAAAAGTCATGCAGGGTGACTTTAAATGGCGTTGTAAATATGGGCAGGCACACTGCGCCGCCGGTCCGTCAAAAAAGTGACGCACCAGCGGCACACTGGCCTTGTAAATGAGGCCCGCTAGTTCTAACACCCATTTTGACAACCTTCTTCTCCAAGAAGCAACTCAAAGAAATCATTTTCACTGCTAACCCTCAGAAAGCTTTTGAAAGAAATCCCCACATAGTGAAGGTTCCTGTTAGTAATCAGTGCCTCATCATATTGAGTTATCCAGCAAAAGAGTTGGGAGCACGCTGATTTATCTGAATGAGAATGGTTATTCTCTTTCAGTGAGAACTGAACAGGTTAGCCAATCAGAAAGAACATGTCACAATTGTTAGGGATTTAAAAGATTAATACTTTTTTATCTTGACCATTTTCAGAACCCAGACAGACCACAAACCGTGAAATGGCTTCTGATCACAGTAAAGAAAGTATGCAAACGTTCACTTAATCAGATAATAGCAAATTGCTTGGCAAGTAGTAATCACTGGGCAGTCTGGTATGAGGAGGACAGGTTTCTTAAACAAAGGTCCCTTAAGGATGATTTATTGTTGCATCCTGTGGTAACATTGTACATCTTAACTGGCCTGATCGGATTATTTTGATAGGGTCCTTTAATCTTATCAGCACTGACTCATGATCCACAATGAATGATTGATTCTAAAGCTGAGTGCTGGGCTCTGCTAGACTGGTGGTAGACCCAAAGTGTATACCTAGCTATAATGGATGATGAATTCTATCACTATCATGTGAAAGACTGAAAACTTGAACCGTCTGAAGAGTACCCTTCTTCACAGTCGGATAATAGGACGACTCCTCCCTGTAGCCACTGCGCCACCATGCACTGAATTATATACATAGAAAATGCCAAGTGTCTCCTTGAGAGGGTCAGTTATCAGGAAAACCCCACTAATTGCAAAAAACCTCCTTGACAATCATATGTCTTGATTAAAGATTGATAAATAGTGAAGAGATTAGAAAAGCAGCAAAATCCTCCTGACATTAGGAAGGAGATATGAGCCTGCGAGAAATCAAAAGATAAAATCCAGTAGCATGTAAAACTGTGAAAAGCAAGACACTGGGGCAAAAATGAAAGCAAAGGACAATGATTGCAATGAAATATAAGGAAACAATTGCATTGTGGTTATCCCTACCCTCTTTATATATGGTTCCAACTGGAACTGATGTCAAAGGAAAAAGTCCTACTTCATCTTGGATTCGAAACTTCAGTTAGCGACTTATGGTCTGACCACCATCTTTGAAACAACAGATTATAAGACTTGGAAATCATTGGATCTATCTGGCAAATGAAGAAGAAGACCAAGTTTAATATCTTTGGCCCAGCACTGTATTCGCTGTCCTGCTACTGCCATTCCCTCGCCACACCAAAAGCAGCCCATGGATGACATCTCCAGTTGACTGCAAGCCCAGAGGCATTGGAACGGACCAGACATTGTGGACACTGAATGCAGTCATGAGAACACATATTGTGAAAACATGAACTTCACTTCTTCCACTTTGACCAAAATAGGGCCTCCAATAAGAACCTGACTCTTTGATCGATACAGATGGAATACCTCATCAAACTATGTTGAAAAAGACGGAGGCATCTCATTCTTAATGCTGCGGCTGAGGCCTTTTTACCTGTAACCATATTGATTCTCATGATACATTTTTGTGATCACTCACCACTAGGCTTATTGTAGGTTATATGACCAAGACTGTGTTTGTTATGACCTATGCGCTTTGCATGTAGCACAAAATATTGCTCTAAATAAATATAGGTATAGAAATGCGTCAGCTAATATCAAATTGATTACATTATTTTATTTCTTTTTTCTTTTTTCTCTCTATTATCTTTTTTTCACTCTTTGGGGGGGGGGTAGCCGGGGTGGAAGGGAGGCGCTACAAGGGGTGCAACACTATGGCAGTACACTAGGAGGGGATTGGGAGGAGATGTGGGCAATTCTCCCACATTCTCCACAGGGTGGGGGTCCCACCAGGGATTTCAGGGTGGGGGGGGGGCACTGGGATTGTGCAGGGTGAAAAAAGGGGATAGTTCTTTTAAATATGAATACGTCCACATGATATTGGGAACCAATACAGTACAAATAAGGTCAATGAATGGAAAGACCATATTAGTTCTCCAGGCATTACTGCTACAGAGTATCATCATGCACTTTAAACTGCTGCAGAGTATCATTATGCACTTTATATGCTAATTGCACCGCATTGTCACTTTATCTGGTTTTTACGCCCAGTCACTTTAACTAGTTATGTCATACATTGGCATCTGTTAATTGTATTGCATTGTCACTTTATTCGTTCTACATGCACAGACACTTTAATGCCACAATGTTATGTATTGTCATGATAACGACATAAAAGGTTTATAGGCTGAAAAGATACCTCAATTCTTTTGGAGTTCATATTAATGTTGAATTCAATAAAGCACATTATATGCTATTTATATTGCATTGCCACTTTAGCCATTTCTTATGTACAGATATTTTTATTAGTTAAATTACGTACTGTTAGAAGTAAGCTGAATAAGGAGAATAAGTGGCAAGAATACTTCAACTGTTCGGGTATCTCTATTGATGGTCAATATATTCATGCATGCATAGCTAAAACATTCATTAGCACCTTAGCCTGTTTTAACATGTGCTTTAAAACACAGATAAATATGCAGACACAAGGAATTTTGAATATAATCTGACTCTCCCAATGATTTCTTATCAGCAGGCAGCTAAGGACTCTGTAAGAATTCTCTCTTTTAATGCTGATGGTCTGATTAATAAAATTAAAGCCAGGGCTGTTGAAGAATGGGTGAAAGGCAATTCCCCAGGTATTATATTGATACAGGAAACGCATTATGTACATAAGAGGAAGCTCTCATTTACCATGTTTCAGCAATGGGCAGGTAAAAGCCATTTTTCATCCGCAAGTTATTTGAGTTTTATATAGCGCTGGCTAGACCCGGAGGTATCAGAGCGCTTTACATAAGGATCCAACACAGATTACATCAGTTACAAGTTACATCAGTTACAGGAAAACATTTCAAGAGAATTGGGAGACGAAGTAAATGGAGATTAGAAAGGGGAAGGGGGTGGGGAGAAAGGAGTAGGAGGGAGAAAGGATGTAGATAGGATGGATGGAGAGACGAAGGAGAGTCTGCCCAAAGTCCGGCTGGGTAGGTGACGGCCGAGGGGTAAGTCCACAGCCCATCTCCTCTATAGCTATCAGGTAGCTCCACCGGGCATCAGTCAAGTGGCTAGGTCTCGATGAGAAAACAATTAGAGAGCAAAGAGGAGGGATAAATGGAGCGTAAAGGAGAGATTGGGTGGAGTAAAGGGGTAGGAGGGAGAGTACGACGGAGAGACGAAATAGGGTCTTGTCCAGTGTCTGGCTGGTTAGGTGAGGGCCGAAGGGGTAGTCCGCAGCCAATCTCCTCTATAGCTGTCAAGTAGCTCCACCAGGCATCGGCCAAAAAGCTAGGTCTCCACGGACAGAGGTAGGTTCACAGATACGGTATCCTGAAGGGTAGGTCGGCCCAAAAGGGGATAACAATCTTTTTAAACAAATTTTTCCCTTTTCAGATTTCATATTCCCAAACAGATAAAGAGGGAAGATGGGGGTTAGTTAATGGCTCAATTAATAATACCAAACTGACTATAGCCACAATATATGCCCAAATAGAGGACAACCCTGCATCCCTGTTGGACCTGTATCACGCATTGTTGCTACTTCCCTATATGATCATTACAGGTGGGGACTTTAATTACCTACAGAATCCTGTTTTGGATTCATCTTCCAGGGTACGAAAACAAAATAAACCACGTACAGGTGAGGTTTTAACAGAATGTATGGAAAAATTAAATCTGATAGACAGCTGGCGGGCAAGATTTCCTACAAAAAAAGAATATTCGTGCTTTTCAGCCAAATATAAAACTGTCGCCAGGCTGGACTACTTTCTAATCTCTAGGAGTCTAAACTTGGTTAATTGTACTTATACACAAAACAGCTTCTCAGATCATGCTTTAGTAAATCTTAAACTGTCCAGACTTGGGAGGGACAAAAAAAAACAACAAATAGACATTTAACAGAATTCCTTTAGAAGATGAAGATTGGTGTAAGGAAATCCATAAGGGAGATTAAAAGCTTTTTTCAGACAAACAGAAATACGGCCACAGTTGAAAAAGTGTGGGAGGCCTTTAAAGCTACAATTCATGGAGTCATAACATCTAAACAGATTGCAATTAGACGTGCTCAAAATATAAAGAGAGTACATCTTTAAGCTGAAGTTAGGCGTACTAACTAACAATATTTAAGGGAGAAAAGCAGTCAAAATAAAACTGCTTTACAGCCAGCTCGTCAGGCCATGCAAAAAAACTACTACACTAAAGTATATATGGCCATTCCCGCCTATCTCCAGAGAGTTTATGAAGATAGTGAATTCACTGGTAAATTCTTAGCATGGCAAATAAAAGATAAACAGGCCCAGAACAGGGTTCATGCGTTGACCAACAAAATTACTAAAATCCGCATTACAAATGAAGAGCAAATACAAAAGGCGTTCTTAGAACACTATGAAACCATTTATTCAATTAGACAGGAGGTGGACAGTTTGAAACTAAAATAATTTTTTAATGGATTGCAAAATCCAAAATGACAGCTAAATCAAAGTACAAGCCTAACTGCTACTGTTACATTACAAGAAATTGAGCGGTTGTTCAATCCATGGCTAATGGTAAAGCATTTGGGGAGGACGGCATTCCGGCAGCATTTAAAAAGAAATTTAGTGTAATTTTAAATCAGGAACTAGTTTTGTTAGCTAATTATATTTTACAAGGTGGAGAGATACCATCTTACTTTCGAACGGCTGTGGTAGTTAGCTTCCTGAAAAAAAGAAAGATGTAAATTCTTATAGACCTATCAGTCTCTTAAATACAGATTATAAAATCATAGCCAAACTATTAGCAAATAGAATGAGCATCTGCGTAAGGTCATTTATACATAAAGACCAGTGCGGATTTGTCGCAGGCCGACAACTATCTTTTAATATGACTTTTTTAGTTGAGGCCCTGGACTATTTTACTCAAAATAAAATCCTGACTCAAATTATGCTACTAGATGCCGAAAAGGCTTTTGACTTTGTGTGCGGGGAAAGTCTGTTTTATATATTGGCTGAATTTGGATTCTCCTCTAAGCTGATTGCCGTAATCTCTAAATTCTATGAGGGGGCTACGGCTCAAATAATTGTAAATGCCAATAAAGTTGGCAATTGCAGAGTTGTTAGAGAGACAAGGCAAGGCTGGCCTCTATCTCCTCTACTTTTTGCGTGTTTTATAGAGCCCCTTGCCATAGCCATTCGCTCAATTAGCAGTTTAACATCTCCAATGCCGGAGATGACAAACATCAAGCTCTCTGCTGATGATATTGCCCTCTTTTTAAAACCTAACATTGAAGTCCAAAATCAAATATTTAGTATATTTAAGGAATTTCAATCTATTGGGGGATACAGAATAAATAAATCTAAGACAGAGATATTGCTCTGCGACTGTACATCTGACTCTTTATTAGCAGAATTGAGTCTATTGGTCAATACTCAGCCCAAGAGGTACTTAGGCATCTATGTTACGGAGAATGTTAACGATCTTTATACCTTAAATTATATCCCTCTTTATAATAAGATAAAAGACAAACTGATAAAACTGAAAGATCTTCCTATATCAATAATAGGTCGAGTAACCATAATCCGCATGATGATCTTACCATTATGTAACTTTCTTTTTTTAGCTATTCCAAATGAGGTTCAAATGACATTTTTTAAGGAAATGCAAGGCTTGTTTTCTACTTTCATTTGGGCAAATAAGGTTTCGAGACTCACTATGGCTGCACTTTATACACCCGCCGCAGAAGGGGTACTAGCTCTTTCTGACCTGAGAGAATACTACTTTGCAAATTTTACACATGCCATGTACAGAACAATGAAGGTGTTAAATATTAACAGATATGAATATTTTTTTATAGATCTAATCCACAAAGAATATGTAATAAAGGATCTTATGAGTTTAATAAAAATTCCCCAAAAAGTCAGATACAAAACTTTACAATGGAGTATTGAGTGAAAAAAACAGCTTTTTAGTCATTATGCGATACCCAATATTAACGGAGAAACTTTGCTCTCTGACGTATATATTGGCCAAGACCCATTGCTAGATCCAGCGGTTACAGCAAAATGGAGAAGTCAGGGCTTTAGCAAAATACGGGACTTTCTAATTGGAGATTGGAAAACCTAGACTGAATTAGAGCCGTGTATTGAACATAGTAAAATAACTCTTCAATGGTCCTTTATCAGGGTTAGACTTTTTCTCCAGGAACTTAATATTATACATATTAATGAGGCCAGTGAATTAGCAGGGCTGCCATTGGACCCTAAATATCGTAAATCGATCAGTGGCTGGGCCTCCCTTTTTCGCGCTCAAGCTGCAGGTAAATTGTATCATAAAGCACAGAGAAAATGGGAAACCTAGGAAGGGCTACAGATCTCTACCATGGCATGGAATCAGATCAATAAGTTTAATGGCTCTTTATTGAAAGCGGCCAATCTAAGACGAATGCAATATTACTCTAAGTGACTTCTCTATCGAACGCCAGACTTTTTGCATAAAATAAATCCTCAGATTTCTGCAAACTGTTTTCATTGCAATATGGAGGGAGGAGGGAAGTGGACACATCATCTGGGAATGTTCAAAGTTAAATAGATTTTGGGGAAGGACTAATCAGTACTGCTATAACATATTGAAAGCTCCGCAGGTGCTAGATACCCAAACAGTGGTGCTAGGATACTCTCCAGACTAAATAGCCACCCCATTACAAAAAAACGGATTATATATTTTGGTTCTGGTAGCCCGGTCGCTGATTCTTCAAAGGTGGCGGTCTAATGATATCCTGACTTTTCAACAGCTAGACAGAATTAAGGAATGTGAAAAAAATACGCTTTAAGAACGGGCTCATATAGGAAGTTTATGACTTTATGGGAAAATATGTGTTAAGAGACAGTAGGTACTTGGTGTGCTGTTGGTTTGGATACACAACAATCATGATTTTAGAATTATATTACATGATTCTTGTTCTGAAATTGTGCACTATTCATTTAGTTTCTTTTATCGTATATGGTTCTTACATTTTTAATCATGTGGAAATGTATGATGTTGTAATAATGTATTATTGTACTAAACACCGATGAACTATCCATAAATAAAAATATTAAAAACATTAAAAATAGTCTAGCATGAGGCCACACAGTGAGCAGAATAGCATAAGAGTTCTGCATCTTGTGAACTCCTAAGAGTCTCTGCTCCCTGGCTAAAATGCAACACCTATTAGCACACAAAGAGGCATATTTACAAGGGAACTGTCGGAGCGCAGTGTTAAGCCAAGATTGCTAACGGCGTGCTCCGACAGTTTCCAAACACAAGGATGCGCCGTATTTACAAGAATGCAGTGCACCCCTGAATTTCCCCTGGCGCTAAATTTAGCTGCCTAGCGCCAATGCAGCAACCCTTGCACCACAGTGCAAGGGTGCCTGCGTTGCGGGAAATTATTGTTCATGTGCAGGAAGGTGTCCTGTAACTTCTATGTGTGCTGCTTTATGCAGCACACATAGAAGTTGCATCTTGTCATTTTTTAATGATTGTTTATGTGCAGGAAGGGACACCTTCCTGCACATAAACAATCACTAGTGGTGATTTGCTGTTTCTATGTGTGCTGCAGAAAGCAGCACACAAATAAACAGCAAAAACGAGGAGAAATGAATCATTTCTCCTTGTTTTGCCAGGCTAAGACCAGATTTTCCCTGGTCTTATTTTTGGCGCTGCCCCATATTTACGCCACCCTTGTAAATAGGGGGCAGCATCAAAAAGCAATGAGTGTTGCGGCGGAACGCCCACCGCCGAATATCATGTGGAATAAATTAATGACTACATATAACTGTGTTAGATTCTTAAAACATTCTTATAGCTATATATACAGAAACATTTACAGTAATATGGAAGTTTATTCAATTTAACGACGCAGTGTTCTGCCATTGAGGGAAGGCCTAGTGCTGCACTGGATAAAGTCCCTCATTACCAAAAGTTCACAGCTGTGGCCAACTCTCTATTTCAACCCTCCTTCCAGAACATGACTTGTGGTGTCATCCAGTGGTCAACATCATGTTTAATACCTACCTAGATTTTTTAGACTGATTAATTTGCAAGATTCCATTTTTTTGCAATTGACATCGATGACAATGTTCTTCTCCTCATACTAAAGTCTTTGTCAACTGTAAGCTGGAAAAACATTCCCACTTGCTTCCATTGGAGATGTGACAATAAAATAAAGGTTGACACTAACAAGACAGAGATTATCCTTCTACTACATGGCCGACTGAGATGTGATCTGCAGCTCTGGACTTTGTCCTTCTTCCTGGTTGACCATGTTTGGAATCTGCAGTGTTCATAGATTCCAATGACTCCTTGACTGCCAGATTTCAAATTGCGCTATAGCTTGGTTCTTCCAAGAAAAGTGTATTCCATATGTTTAACTTTCCACATAGAGTGTAGATGCTCAAAGCTCTGGTCAACTGACTGTGTATGAGGAACATCATTGGTTTGCTCAGGTATGTTCTTGATCATTTACAGTGGCTAAATAGTGCTGTACCTCACCTAATACTACATTTCTATCACCGGGGCCACATTCTGCTCCTCTGAGATCGCCACACTGGCTGCTTTTGTTGGCCTTTTCTATCTATGCACCCAGGATCTGGAACAACATCCCCATATCCATCCAGACCATTCCAAAACTGCTCCAGTTTAGGAAAGAGTTGAAGGCTCACCTCTTTAAAGAACACTACATGACAATGCATTAACCGTCCACAACTCATCTACCTCTCCTATCACTAGTTGACTTTATGCTTTATTTTAAACTATACAGTGCCCCACTGCCTTTTGTCTAGGTTTGTTCTATAGAAATACCATATACGGTACACTTCTTTCTGTAGTAGCTTTTGTGCTATGGAAATGGTCTCGTTCATTCATTCATAAAAAAAAAAAAATGTAAGTCCGTTTTTATATAGCGCAGCTACTCACCCTTACGGGTCTCAAGGCGTTTGGGGCCGGAGTGGAAATTAAGTGAGCTATTGCCCAGAGTCACATGGTGCTGAGCTGCCGCCAGAGATCGAACCGTGAACCCTGTGCTCCGAAGTCAGCTGCCCGGGCCGCTGCACCACACCTCTCCACTCCACTTCATATACACAAGTACATATATATATACCCACATACATGCAGAAGACCTTATTTAAGGCTCTCCAAATAGTTGAGTTGCATGGTCCGGTTTCACTAAATATCATAATGAAACTCAATTGGCCTACCACAATACTGTGTTGGGGTATCATTTGACAGTTAAGAGGGTGTTAGTGGTATACAACAGTGGAAAAGAGAATGGACACTTGCATTCTTGGGGAGATTATTCAGAGGCTGGTTTATGTGTTTGACAGAAGAGGTGAGTCGTCAGACCATAAAGTGCACAAAATTGAAAAGTTTGTCATAGAAATTCTGTACCACAGTGCATCTAATTCAGAACCTTTTCATACAAATACTACAATAAATAGCAGCAGAACCACAACTTTGTAGAAGATTTGCTATAATATAGTGCAATAAATTAAGAATACTTCTATTGTATTGCTTGAATACAGCACATCAAATTCAGTACATTGCCATTTGATTACTACATTGAAGTGAGTCAAACTCATAACATTAGTGTAGGATTGCTGAAAAGCAGGTCATCCGATTCAAAACATCGCCATAGGAATACTTCAATAGAGTAATTCAAATTCAGAACATTATCATATGAATAACACACTACAGTAAATCAAATTCAGAACGTTGCCTGAGGATTGCATTAATATATTATACAAGGTATCAAGCATTGACATTATTACTGAAAGACAGTGCATCCAACCTAGAACAGTGTTGTAGATATATATTTATTTTGCTTTTTGTTGTCTTGCACTTTCAATTGTTTTAGAATGTTCGAGAATACAGAGTTTGGGGATATACAGCAATAGGAAAATAAATGAACATTGACAGGTAGTGGGCAATTATGCAGTGAGTGGTCTGTCCACTCTTGGAGTTTATGGTTAAATTTAAAGCCTAAGTATTTTCGAAAGTTCTTTTGCCAGGATAAGCCTAAATTTCCCAGAAGTGATTTATTGCAATGAATGTTCATTGGGCGGACTGCAGATTTGTCCCTACTTAATGAGTATCCCACCACTGCAGAATAATTGTTAATGGTGTCAATAATGGTCAGGATTGTAATGTCTGCCTGCTCCAAAAGTACCATAATGATGTCTCCATATTGCAAATGCCTGGAAGGAAGATATTATTAAGTAGAATACTAGTAATCCTTGGATTCTGATTGATTGCTACTAGAAGAGGTTTATTAGCTGGTAGGAACAGGGCTGGGGAGAGTTGGCATCCCTGTCTTGTTCCTGTTTTAGCTAAAAAGAAATCTGAAAGGATGTTTCCAGCCTTAATTCTGACTCTCTGTTAATGGTACAGTGCCATCGCCATTTTAATGAAGTTGTCACGGAATTTGAAGGTGTTAAGCCACCTTTTCAAAGGCCTTTTCTGCGTCGTGTGTTAGCGCTACGACTGCGGATGTCGTATGTCTGGCTAACTCACTGGAGTGACAGGGTAGTATTAAATTATCACTCGTTAGGCAATCTTTCATAAATCCTGGCTGGTACAATTCGATCAAAGAGGGAAGAACTTGTTCTAATCTGTTTGCCAGCACTTTTGCATACATCTTCTAATCAAGATTTATCAATTATATTGTTTTATAGTTTTTAGGTAGGATTAGATCTTTACCATCTTTTGAGATAAGAGTTATATGGCTTCAGCTGTTGATCCAAAGATTTCTCTAGAGGATTCATATTGTTTGAAAAGGTTCATCAAAGGATCTTTAAATCACCCCAGTATAAGTTATAAAATTGAGCTATCAGCCCTCCTGGGCTGAGAGCTTTCCCTATTTTAAGCTCCTTGATAATAGAGTACACTTCTTCTGGGGTGAAATCTTTATTTAGAAGGCCTGAGTGTTTATTAGTCAGATTGGGGAGGTATAAATTATTTAGATAGGTGAGCCCTTCTTCAAAGTCAATATCTTTGTAATCTCTCTATAGGTCTTTTTAAACATCTAGGAAAATTTCAAAAATTTCTTGAGGGTCCGAATAAATCTTCCCTTGTTTGTTTTTGATTATGAGATCCAGGTTCTTATTATTTGTGTATTTTAAGTATCATGCTAACTTTTTCCCAGCATTATTGCCTTCACAAAGTTTGATTGAGTTTTGTTTTGTAATATACTGATCAGCTTTAGTGCTTATGATTTTGTTGTTTGGATATTTTGCAGTATTCAGAAGGTCTAGATCATTTTGGCATTTCTTTGAACTATAATGTAATCTCCTTTTCAAAATGGTCCCTTTGGTTGTTTGTGTCTTTGTTCATTTGAGCCCACATCTGTATCAAAGTCCCTCTGATTTTTGCCTTAAAGGTACCCCATCGTAGTTAAGGGTTAAAGTTGTATTTGGAGTTATCTTTGAAGTAATATTTTATTGCTGTCTAGATCAGTTTACACCTTTCAAATTTTCATCTGTTTTAGCAGGTGAGTTCCAAGCAAATGATAGAGTAGAGGAATGATCAGAAATTACCCTGGGTTGAATCGAAGAGTAGAGTATGGCTCTAACAATATTAACAGAGATGAACAGATAGTCAATTCTCGAGTGTGTTTGGTGGGGGTTTAGAGAAAAAGGTGAAGTCTTTTTTATCCAGATGCTGTAATCTCCAAGCATCCATCAAACAGTGTTTGTCACAGATTTTCTTTAATGTCTTATGTGATGGAGAGGGACAGGCTTTTGAAAATTAGACAACTTGTTGAGAGTCCTATCAATCTCAAGGTTAAAGCCTCCTACAAATATTATGTTAGTGTCTTCACGGGTTTTGCTCAAGAGGTCATTAAGTAAATTTTTTTAAATTTTGTGTCGCTTATATTGGGAGCATAGATGTTAAGTGTGTACAATTCTTGACCATCTTTAGTCAATTAATTAAAAACCGGGTGAGATTCTAAGACTGATATGTTAGAGTGTTTCGCTTGGTCCATGAGTACACCGTTCTTTTTTATTAGAGGCGGAACAATAAATTATCTCCCCCACCCAATGACCTTCAAAGGTGGATGCCTCTTTAGATGTGATTTTAGTTTCTTATAGGAACACACTGTCACACTTATTTTTATATAGATAATCACAGCAATTTTCCACTTTTAAGAGGATAATTAATACCTTTGATATTTATGATTTTATTTTAACACAATCACTTTTGTCTATAACCATGTGAGAGTAGAACAAAGGGTAGTGACTTAGTGGAGTATGATAGGGTGCAGCCTCTCAGGTTAGAAGCCCATCATGCAGGATATGTATGTTGTCATATAGCATCATAACAGTCCATGGTCCCAACATACAACATCTTGTGTAAGGGTGAGACTGAAAGTGGTGATTCACATGAGTGAAGGACAAAAGAGAAAACCAAAAATGGCAGGAAGTAAAAATTAAAAGAAGCTTGGGGTTCCTCCCTACCTCTCTATAACTCTCTTTACCCATCCCCAACCATCCCCTCACCCACTCTCAAAAGGGGAACACATGGAAAGAGTCAGAAGTAACACCACAACACAAATGCTCTTCATCGGCTCTTTCCAACAATCATAATGGAACAAACAGTCCTCTCCTACAATCATAATGTACTTGTAGGTCGTCAGTGACAGTAAACCTGATCAACAGGTAAACCATCAAGACATGCGGAAATCAGGAACAGAGGAGATACATCTCTACACAGTCAAAGCCTATCAGCCAAAATTCTTGTGAACAGTAGTTGTAGTTATTCTTCAAGCAACAAACATTTGGGAGGAATCAAGTGAGTAAACATGTGGTTAACATCATTTGAGAAGTGGGACCTATTCAATGGACACTAGCAACAAATCCTAATCAAAACCCCCAGGGCAGACAAAAGAGAGTCAAGCAAAACAGGTGACATCATCATAAAAGCAATCTGATAAGACATATTCAATTTGTCTCTTGGTATGTTGTAAATATTCAAAGCAGGTTTGGGTTGTGATGTGTCCATCTCGGAGTCTTGAAGATGGTCAAGAAAAGTGACCAAGTGTTTGCAGTCATAGAAGAACTCTCGCTTACCCTTACAAATGATTCTGTAGTGAGCCGGGCCCGCAAAGTAAAATGGGATGGTCATGTCTTGAAATCTTGTACGAAGGGCCAGAAAGCCTTTGCGGGTCTGTACCATATTCTTAGAGTACTCTTGATATTCATCTTCTTGCCTTCCCGTATAATGTATCTATTTTTTTGCATGTAGTCCAGTATCATCTCAGTGTGTTGGTAACGAAGCGGCTTGCAGAGGATCGTCGGGGACCCATAAGAGACAATGGGTGTTTGCATGGTTGAGAGGGTACTCAATGGGCTCTGTGAATGTAATTTATGCCTGTTTGTTTGTTTCAGAATCCAGCTTTCAAATAAAGTGATACAGGAGCCTGTTCAGTCCTCTGCTCCTTTTGCGAGTCCAAAAATGTGTAAATCCCTTCTCCTGTTTCAGTGTTCTAGTTCCACCAGATCTCTATGTAATTTCCTGGAGCGAGTTGCTGAATTGACGAAGTTTTATTTAATTTTTGTGGCGTCATCTTCCAAAGAGCTTATCCTTGTTTTGATATGGAGAATCCTGTCAGACATTCTTTAAATACTAATCTTAAAGTAGCAATATCTTGTTGCCTAATGTCCGCATTTGTTTTAGTTCCTTGAGCCAAATGCAGGACCTCAAAAAGTTTTGGGAGAATTGTGTCCATTGTTATGTGGATATCTGATTTTCCTTTGACCGATGAGTCTGGGTTGGATGGCTATGCTTTCAAGGGTTTAAGACCGGATTTATGTTCTTTTTCTGCCGTATTGGACAACAGAGGTAAGTGCACAGCTTGGTCAGTGGAGTGTAAGGGATTCCATAATTACTTGCACGTAGGAACCCCTGAGATGTGGAAAAAGGAGTCTGTGTGTATCAACAGTAGACCGTTTTGTAGAACGCAGACAGAAGGAGACGTGAGAGTACATAGGCACTTTTGATTACTACCCTAGCTGTTAATATGGTATAGATGAAATGATGCAGTATTGATGCACAACTGGTAGTTAATTGCCCCTGCTAGGGAGAGATCATGGACAACTGTACTTGTATTATAAGGTTGAATTTAGATATGCCACTAAATAGACATTCTGGTACACTGTGAAAAACCTAGATAGGGCTTGTGTCACACATTGTTTTGCTCTTACTAAAACCAGAGGTAGGGAGATAAGGAAGACTACCTTCAGTGCCCCTAGATGTAGTCATGTAGAAGGCAATTATCTATTGACCGCTATTTAGTGTGCCTTCTCATTCCCTCTCTCTCTTGACATTCAAGGATAGTGGTGACCGGTCTGTGTTAACCACCTTCGTTTGTTTTCTCTCCCTCCACTGCACTGTTTATCTATTTTTCATGTTGTATTTTTTATCTCTGTTGTTGCTTCCCTACTGCCTTCCTACTAAGTAATGCAATTTCCTTTGGTTTTGTACAGTGTGTATGT
The DNA here is from genome assembly GCA_963921515.1 of Calotriton arnoldi. NCBI lineage: Eukaryota > Metazoa > Chordata > Amphibia > Caudata > Salamandridae > Calotriton > Calotriton arnoldi. The sequence continues at coordinate 396,544 of CAWUFW010000528.1, read as the reverse complement.
AAAGCGCTCTGATACCCACGGGTCTAGCTAGCGCTATATAAAACTTTTTAAAATAAAAAAATAAAAAAATAAATAAAAAAAAATAGGGCTGCCATCTTAGAGTAGTAATAAAGGACAGGACACGTATCGGTAGTGACCGTCCTACGTAAATCCTTAAGAGTCCCTTGTGAGAAAACTAACCTATTGAAAGCAAAGGAGGTTGGAAGATTCAAGACTTTGACCCTCCAGATTGCAGTATAAAACGTGGTCTTGCGTTGTACTTACAAGATGGCCTCCATATTATTACAGTCTCTGCTAACACTATTCCCTCTGTTATACCGGCTCAGGTCAGGGTACATGAAAATATGTTGATGCGCACCTACCATCGCCGTAGCAGGTGTATGGAGTGCTGGTATTGATCTGCTTTATCAACGCCTTTCTGTACCGCTACAAAGGGGGCCAGCAGTCGGCTGGTGGGCAGTCTTGAGAGTCTGACGAATGGGGCCTCCCCTCAGGCCATGCTGCATAAAATGGGTCAACCAGATCCTCAACCTGTGGTCATCGTAGAATCCTGCTATAGATTTCGGACATGAGCATGACAATACTTCGACCATCATTGGAAATAGAAATGATTAAGGAGAGCCGATTGTGGAGCTCCTCACTTAAGTGGGCATCTTCCTCATCGCTTGGCCACGCCCCTATACCAATACCATTTAATCGTTTTAAAAACATGAATTTTAAAATTCCTTTAGTAACTCAATTAGCTGAAAGTTAATTATTTTTTTTAAACAGGCTGAATTAAGCAACAATGAATTCTCAAAACTCCAAGCACAAAATACAAGATGGTGAGGGTACTCAGGGTAAAAGTGTCGGACTTGCACTTTTTCATCACATTGTCATGGTTACCTTTACCTACATTTAACAAAATTTGTAACAACCATTTTTTCCCATAGCTGGAAAAACAAAATTGAAAATAGGTTACTGATTTAACACTATAAAGACAATTGAAACTGTTGCTGATCTTAGATAGTGACTGCCCCAAGACTCAGCAAATGAGTCTAAAGGGAGTATACCCATGCGTAATTTAAAGTACTTTTTGCCACTTGATGTTCTATGTTATTGAGATAATGTTTAAACTCAGATGTACAATTAAGGGTCAAAAATCTCTGTAATCCTCAGTCTGTGTTACTTCTCCTTACAGAGTTCGTCCCTTTCCAATATGCGGTTTACATAATATTTTAGGAATCTGATGTCATCGCTTCTGATGCAACCCAGGGTTTTTGAGTTCAGGAGACCCTAGGAGATTGATTATATTTGTGTATTGCAGCCTAGATTTCTACCTCCATGCTGCTGCAGTACGTTACTCAGAGCGTCTCTATAAAACTTAAGGGCAAGTGTGCTTCAAACCATAGTCCAAAAAAACCTTGTATAGGGGTATACCCATGGACAGCCTTAGGAGGTTGTTACAAAGAGAATTTCACAAAGGGTCATTGTGGTAATATTTTCAACTCCCGCAGCTCTGGCACTATAGAGTGTGGCACTGTTGTTCCTCACACTATATGGTTCATGTCTAGAGAAAAAAAGCATGTGGGACAAAGGAAAAACCTGTCACACCCGCTTGTTTACAAGAAAAGAGTTTATAACTCCAACTTTAGGACCCCACCAGACATGAGCGCCGATCCCTTCATGCAGGTGGTTAAAATCCCAACAATAACTGCTGGATATTTGGGCACACCAGGGCTTTCCATAGAGATTTGCAAGGGATGTTATGTGAGGCAATTCTCAGGTCGACAAACACCCCGCACAGGGATGATTTTCTGGGTGTGACACACTTCTCCACCAATAAGTAGAACCTGAATACCTGGTCTGTTGTGCTGACCTTTTTCCTGAAACCAGCATAACATTGACAAAATATGTTATTACTCTATGCCCAGGTCTCTAGCCTAGAAATAATCAGTATCCCAAACATTTTCTCTGTGCAGGCAATTAAAGTAATTGGGCAATAGTTCTTTGGATCATTCCTGCATAATCTTAACTCCTAGCCAAGGCAATGGTATTGGAGCTCCTCATATTAAGATTCGCAAGTGTGCAAATTTAGCGGCCCCAAAACCATGCATGAGAGGGTGGCTGAGATTTAATTTGGTTCCACTGCACCCCCCCTACCCTCCCCCACTCACGTTTGGCTTTGCATGCCTTCATTACCTCTTCTATTGTGAACAAGTCTTCAGGTTTACAATGGACAAGCATTGAGATAGATCAAATGTTGTTCCCCCAATGCTAAAGAGCTTCTAAAGCTTCAAAATATGCATACCAAATGTCATTGGAGGTATGAATTTCTGGTGAGGATGTGGGGGCCAACCAGAATAAGTGTGTGTTTTTCACCCTTGCCTATCTCAAAGAGATCTCAATAAAGACTATGGGATAGGCGCACTAACATTAGGATTTCCGAATACCTAATTGCGACTTTCTAATTGCAATTAGAAAATCGGTATTCCTAATGTATGGAACCCTTTTGAGTTTCATTAGCGATTCCTAGTGGGCTGCAAATAGACCTACCTCATGAATATTAATGAGGTAGATCACAATTTGTGACTTATTAGGAAAGGCAGACATCACAGGGATGGTGGCCTGCTGAGGTCAGCAGACCACTATGTCTGTGATTGCTTTTTAATAAAGCAATCTTTTTTTTCAAATGAAGCCCGTTTTCTGTAAAGTTAATCGGGATGGATTTAAAAAGAAAAAATAAATCTTTTCAGTTTCATTTTTTAAGATTAGGCAGTGGTCAGGTGGGACCACTGCCTGCTCTTAAAATGTACTTTTATTTACATTCTCAATGGTAAAGGGATCCCTTGGCGACCCCTCCCCTTCGGTGAATGGGTTACCACCTACTTGAAGTAGGTGGTAAAATGTAAATGTTTTGCAACCGCATTTCCGGTTGCAAAACATTCTTACATACCACTGTGATTCGTTATTAGGAAGGGACGCCCTAAACACGGCCCTTCCTAATAGTGAATTGGTATGTATTCGCAATTCAAAACTGCATTTCGGTAACATATTACCGAATCACAATTTGGGATGGATACATACCAAAAGGTATTTTTCCAGTCGCAAATTGGGCAATTTGCGACTGAAAAAATGCTTGATACATCTAGCCCTATATTGCTAAACTTGCTTGTTACCATTCGGCATAGATTTAAAGAGCCTCCTTTGACATGTCATATCTTTAAGGATCCAAGATTTTAGCGATACTGGCAGGTATGACTTACTTAACCTACATTCTTTGCTATACCAAAGGTATTCTTTGAATTTTCTCATATTCGTAGATGTGTAAAAATACGTCATTTCTGGGGATATTCGATCAGCTAGAGCAAGATTTATACTTGTCAGGTTCCATCGCTAAAATCCAGTAAGATTCTATTATAAAACAGCCTGCTAATAAACCTGTGGGAGAACTTTGGCCTTTTTACTATTTGTTACTACCAGCTTAGTACTACAGTCACATTTCACTCTGGGCATTGAAAAGGTACTTCCTTCCAACTGGAGGGCTAGAAGCTCGTGGTCACTTTCTGCTCACTCTTTGACCACCATATCATGGATCAGGCACCCGCTTGCTACATTTATCATTATGTGTGTCGATTTGAGTTTGGGAGGTGCTTGATTTAAATGTCTAAGGTGTCCTCCTTAGCTTATTTTTTCACGAAGGCTCATATGTAGAGTTAAAATCACCAATTGTTGTGCACTCAGTACATGTGCTACATTGGTATGAACTGCCGTACAATCATTTAATGAGACTAATTAAAGTGGACAGTCCCTTATTATACTTACTCCCGTTTATATATTGCAATTAAAAGCCTATGTCTTGCTTTCAATGAGAAAAGTGGTCCTTGAATATCTGAACTACCCGTATTTAACAAATCAACTTTACAGTTAGTTTGATATGCACTCTCTGTGATCTCTTTCTGATCACCGAAGGCAGGGTACAACAGTTAGAGTAGTCTTGCATGAGCACCACAACGAGTGTCCACATTTCTAGAAATAGGTAAATGTTATGGCTTAAAAATAAATTTGCACAAGACTGGTTCACTTTATTCTGATAAAGGCCTGCTATATTCCAGGACATAATTATTAGTGAGTTGTCCATATTTATGTTAACTCTATCTGTGAGGAATGCCCCTTTTTTAGGTCGCGCCTGGGCAGTGCATGCGCTGCTCTGCGAGGCATGCTGTATTGAGGTATAGACTTGAAGACCCGCCCACTCTCCGCCCATATTTTTCATTGGCTTGTGTCATTGTCCTTGGTGAATGCTGGCTTCTAATTTGTTAATAGGCTTGTTAGTCACTCCTTAGTACCGCCTTGTCTTCATTTGTAACCTCCCATGAGGACATTCCCTGTTACGTGTGTTGGTGCTCGGTAGGCTTTAATTACAGCCTCCGAACACTATTTTTTAAAATGCTTTTCACCACGCTCGCTCTTAAGGCTTTACTTTTTTGTTTCATAGCCCGGCATGCCCCAGTGGCGGCCGCGCCTTCGAATTATTTACAGCCGCTTTGCGTCGCCGAACGCGGCAGCTGCATGGTTTTTTTTTCTATTTTTTATTTAACTTTTGTTTGTAAATTCCCCCATGCCGCGTTTTCACGTTAATGGCAGCCACGCCCCTTTCTTTGGACAAGCCACGTCTAAGGAAAAGGGCATGGCCACCATTAAACTGAAAGTGCAGCATGGGTCGCTTTTGCAAACAACTATTTGCAATGCAATAGGTCTCGCATTTTCAAGAGTTTCGTAAATGCGAGACCTATTGCATTGCAAATGCTTTTTCTACTGGGTAACCTGTTTGCATGGTTAGAGAGTAATGCCTTGGTAGAATGATGAATTTAATAGGGAATACAGTGCCATTTAAAAATAGAGTTTTTAGTTCCATGTTTTGGTTCGGCTCTTTACTTCCCCTTGTATGATTATCATCACTTTGATCCTCCTTATTGTTAGCTATGAAAGGGGACTTGCTAGTCATTGTAATTTTTCATTGCTTTATTGCAGGCATACCTAGTGCAATTGATCTTGAAATGTGGGACCTCCCTCAAGAGTGGCGATTCTGGACCCTTCGAATTAATGAGGCATTGGCCTAACACATCCTTAGTCATAGGTAAGTGGGGTCCCCTTCACTTGGTTGTTAATAATACTTAGTGGTCTATGGAGAACAGGCAACCAGGGCACTTTTGCAGAAGGATTTTCTTCCCAATAATACCCTTACCAGCCAAAAAGACTTCCATGAGCCCATACTCTCCTGCAGTGCATCTAGGTGACTGAACAATCTCCGAGCATGGTGGATCCATCTGAGGGAGAAATTCAGTTGAGGCAATATCTTCTGGCTCTATTCCTTCCAAAGCATCATAATGTTTCTATAACTGCACAATATTCCCTGTTTTTAAATTGTCATGAGTCCTCCAAAATATATATATGCTGGTAGTAGTTCTAATAATAAGCCCGCATTGGGGCCTCAAAGTTCCATTTCGCATTTCTTGCCTTGGTCTGCTTTCATTTAACAATAAGGGAAGAAGATAGGAACCATAATATTTAGTTTAGTGGCCATTTTGTGGGTCACACAGGGTCCCTTCGCCCCCTCCGTGTCTACCAGGACAGTAACTCATATCACATCAACTTTTATCATTGAAATCATGCAACCGCAATAAATCCTTGCATGTTATAATGGGAATTGCCTGGTGGACCATTGACCTCCTAAAGCCTGCAATGCTGCTACATTTTTCCCGTCCCTTTGAATACATTGGCATTGGTCCTACATTGATTGTTGATTAGGGTCCTTCTCTTGGGACGTCCTTCCCCTGTTGCCTGGCTTGGATGGGAAACTCTTCTTCATGAAGAGCTTCCTATTGTTGCTACTACCCTAAATAGGTTTTGTGTTTAATGTCAAACAATGGATGTGTCTCTGGAGATACTACCTCCTGGTTTACTGGCTTTTGCTTCCGGTGATGTTGGGTTTGGACACATTTCTTCTGTCTTTTTCATTTCTTAATTTTCTTTTTGATTTGATACAATGGAGACCCATCCCCCTCATTCTTTTCTACAGCATAGTTGTTGGGCTGACCCTTTATTTTGTGCTAACTCAAAGTCAATTTTACTGTCCTTATTACTTCAAGGTGATCAAAGGAGCTAGCTATAGAATCGTCTTTATCTGCAGCGTATAGGCCTGACTTGAAAACAAAATGATCAATTACAGTGCCCATTTTAACTGATTCCCTTGAGGTTACTACTAGTTTCAAGAGTTAGCCCTTGACCCTATTATTTCTCTAGATAAAGTTGTAATACCATAGCATGAGCAAGATTGCCGTAGAAATGCACCATGGCAGTTCAAACTACTGCCAGCCAATTACCGGATCACTGTGCATGAAATGTGAACACTGATATAAGAATATTGCACAACATTACACCAATTTCAGAATATTGCTCGTTCACTACTGTAAAACAGTGCATCAGTTTTAGTACATTGCAGTATAAAAAGTGACTCAGTGCTTATCTAATTCTAAACATTTCCAGTGCAGTCACCATCACCTCATCAGATCCGCCAAAAGGGCCTCACTCAAAGACCGCCTAGACAACAACGCACACAACAGCAAAGAGCTCTTCAACATCGTGAAGGAACTCTCCAACCCCAGCTCCAACACCAACGACATCCAGCCGTCGCGAGACCTGTGCGACTCACTGGCCACCTTCTTCCACCGCAAAATCGCCGACATCCACGACAGCTTCAACACCACGACCGCCCCGGCAACCACCGAGACCACTGCCCCCACAACCACCAACCGCCTGCTCTCCTGGACCAACATCAACGACGAGGACACCAGCGAGATCATGAACACCATCCACTCCAGTTCACCGCTAGACCCGTGCCCTCACCACATCTTCAACAAAGCCAGTACAGCCATCGCGCCCCATCTCCGGAAAATAATCAACATCTCCTTCGAGACAGCAACCTTCCCGGAAAGCTGGAAGCACGCCGAGATCACCGCCTTACTCAAGAAACCCAAGGCAGACCCCAAGGACCTCAAGAACTTCCGACCCATCTCTCTGCTCCCGTTCCCCGCGAAGGTCACCGAGAAAATCGTCAACAAACAACTGACCCGCTACCTCGAGGAGAACAACATCCTGGACCCTTCCCAGTCCGGCTTCCGCAGCAACCACAGCACCGAAACCGCCCTCATCGCCGCCACCGATGACATCAGGACCCTGCTAGACGATGGAGAAACAGCAGCCCTCATCCTCCTGGACCTATCAGCCGCCTTCGACACGGTCTGCCACCACACACTACGAACATGCCTTCACGACGCCGGGATCCAAGAGAAGGCCCTGGACTGGACCACATCCTTCCTTTCCGGCAGAACACAAAGCGTCCGCCTCACCCCCTTCCGATCCAAGGCCACCAAGATCATCTGCGGCGTACCCCAAGGCTCCTCCCTCAGCCCAACGCTGTTCAACATCTACATGGCACCCCTCGCCCACGTCGCCCGACAGCACAACCTCAACATCATCTCCTACGCCGACGACACCCAGCTGATCCTCTCCCTCACCAAAGACCCTCACACCGCCAAAGCCCACCTCCACGAAGGAATGAAGGCCGTCGCCGAATGGATGAGGACCAGCCGCCTGAAGCTGAACTCGGACAAGACAGAGGTCCTCATCCTTGGTTCCAACCCTTCAGCCTGGGACGACTCCTGGTGGCCAACATCACTGGGAACAGCCCCGCCACCCACCGACCACGTACGCAACCTAGGAGTCATCCTCGACCCCACCCTCTCCATGACTAAGCAGGTCAATGCCGTTTCCTCATCCTGCTTCAACATCCTCCGAATGCTCCGCAGGATCTTCAAGTGGATCCCCACCGAAACAAGAAAAACAGTCACCCAGGCCCTCGTCACCAGCAGGCTGGACTACGGAAACGCCCTCTACGCAGGAACGACGGCTAAGCTCCTGAGACGGCTGCAACGCATCCAGAACGCCTCTGCACGTCTTATCCTCAACATCCCCCGACGCAGCCACATCACACCCCACCTGAGAGACCTGCACTGGCTCCCTGTCAACAAGAGGATAACCTTCAAGCTCCTCACCCACGCACACAAAGCACTCCACAACTCCGGACCAGCCTACCTCAACAGACGACTCAGCTTCTACACCCCCACCCGCCAGCTCCGCTCGACCAGCCTCGCCCTCGCCACAGTCCCCCGCATCCGGAAAACGACCGCCGGCGGCAGATCCTTCTCCCACCTCGCCGCCAAGACCTGGAACACCCTCTCCACCAACCTCCGACAGACCCAAGACCTACTGGCCTTCAGAAGACTCCTCAAGACCTGGCTCTTCGATCAGTAGCAGCACCACCCCCCTCTTCCCCCAGCGCCTTGAGACCCTCGCGGGTATATAGTGCGCTTTATAAGTGACATGATTGATTGATTGATTGATTAATTGCAATAAATACTTAATGCTGCCTTATTGTTCTGTAAGTTAGCCCACGAAACTCAGAACACCACTATATGAGTACTCTACCACAGGGCACAAGTTCAAAGAACTACCATAATAATAATGCATGAAAGTGAGATAAATTCAGGACATAATTACTAGATTATCTAACAGAGCACAGAAAAATCAGAATATTACTTGAGTAGAACTGCACTATGATGCAGCAGTTTCAGAGCACTGCTTTAACAATACTCTAGCACAGTGCTCCAATCTCTGACCAAAAACAATACACAACACTGTCATAGCAGCACCATAGTATTTGGAACCTAATGTATATATAACCTAATGTATAATATTGTCATAAGATCACTGTGCTATGGTGGATCAAATACGAAGGGCCTCATTTACAATATTTTGCCGCAGGGCAGTGCAGCAAGCCTTCCTGCCACGCTGCCCAACGGCAAAAGAAAAGGGCAGGAATGCGCTGTATCTTTTAAATATGGCACATTCCTGTCCTCTTTCCCTGCGCTGGAGCTGAATTGGCTGCCGTGCACCAAGGAGGCACCCTTACACCATGTTGCAAGGGTGTCTACGTTGTAGGGATGATTGTTTTTGTGCAGGAAGGGACAGTCAATGGAGGCAATTACGTCTTCCCATGGGCCGGATAACGAGTCTGGCGGTCCCGACTGCCCTATTACAATTAGGGCGGCCAGCTCATAATAGCCCCACTGCAGCCGCCAGGGACCCGCTGTTCACTGGCGATGTTGCGGCGGTCAGCAGGATGCTATATGCTTGGCCAAGCATATTATGAGTTTCCTCTCCGCCGACGGTGTCATGGAGGCTCCTCCTCCTTGAACACTGTGATGGAGAGGAAACAAAGGGAGCCCTGAGGGCCATCCGTGCCACCTCTGCATGGGGATGCACCAAGGGGGGGGCACAACAAGTGCACTACTGTGTGCATGCACCCCAGTTGCTGCACGGCAAGGACTTCTCAGTCCATGCCGTGTAGGAACAGTTTTTGGCGTTCCCAGTGCAGTGCCCATTTTCTGAGGCCCCGCCATGGGAATGCCAAAAACCTGCCTGCCAGACAAGAGGAAACTGTTAATCTTGCGGGTGGTTTGACCACAGCTTTGGTGGTGCGGACCCGGCGCCACACCACCAAAGTCATAATCAGGCCCTAAGTGTGCTGCTGAATGCAGCACACATAGAAAGAGGAAAAACAAGGAGAAATAATGAAATTTCTCTTTGTTGAGCCTCCTTTACACCACCCCTGGGGAGGCGTAGCCTTTTAATGCATTCCCAAGTTTACAGATTGTTGTAAATCTGGTAATGTGTCAAATGCCATGGGTGTTACATGGAAACACCCACCGTAACGCCCATAGCATGCCTCCCCATCGAAGTGTGAGGCAACGCAGCGACTTGCGCTCCGTTGCCTCACTCCATATTTATAAGGCCAGGAAAAGCCATGCAGGAAGCTATTTGTGGCCTTGTAGACATGGGTAAGCCCTGTGCGCCACCGGAACGGCTCACAGGGCTTGTAAATGAGACTGAGTGTTTACTGTGTTATAATGCCACACTAACACCTGTGTTATAAAGCCACACTAACACCCTTGTTATAGACATATTGTGCTACAGTGTACCAAATTCAAAACTCCTGCAGAAACACTGCATGCTAGGTTAGGTAATGGGAATATTGAGTGTTAAACACCAAGAAGGTGACTGCAGCAGTGTCTTGCTTTGCACCGCAAACCGTGAACAGCTTCCCCAATGGCAATGCAACAGAGTCTGAGGTTTGCAGTTCAAAGGGATTTTTAGAAAAATGTCACAAACTGGCCACCTCATTAATATTGATGGAATTGGACTGGGAATTGGCTTGATACTCAATGCAAAATTCCTGAATGCTGAGAAAGAGGCCTACAGGGGACAAAAGAACTCTATTTCAGCATGAGGTCTTTTATGGGTGAAGACTCCAAACTCGTGAAGATACTACTCTTAAATCCCTTTGTGAATAGCAAACAATTGTAAACTTAAACAAAAGTGTAAGTTTACCTTTGTGAATCAGTCCCAAATTGTTTTCAATTATGATAGTTCCTCTGCCCTTGCTTATTTTTTTAAGTTTCAATGATGCTACCCTAATTGGGGTTTTAGCTTCTGTATTTTAAGGACCTAATGTCCTGTTGAAAAGATCTTACATTATGATGTAATTTTATTTCTAGCATGGTTGCTAAATGACATGGTTTCAATTAACTGTCAATAAGCTGGAATTGATTTGAAATTCTGCGTTACCCACTAAATAAACACACAAATACAAATTGTGCATTTCACATTTGGAAGTGCATGCAGTTGTCCGTGGGGCCACTATCTGCACCTACCCCGCCTGTACAAGCCTGCACAGAGTAAGCTGTCAAGTGCTGCCAGCTTACCCTCTGCAAATGGTTACTTACCACTTGCCCTCGGCAGGTGCTAACTACACCATGCTTTGTAATTGCACGAAAGATTGTAAAGCATTTGTGCTTATCATTGTCAGTCATAATTTGAGGAAAGGATGTGGCCTAGCGACTAGGGTGGTCGACCTCGAAGCTGGGGAACCAGGTTTGAGTCTTGGCAACGAGTCTCAACATCCTGTGATTCTGGGCAAATCACTTAATCTGCCACTGCCTAACAAAAATGAATGTGTCTGTCTGTGATGCAAGTGGTGCTCATGGAAAGGGCTCCGATACCTTCGGGTCGAGTTGGCTCTATTTTAAACTCAAAAAAAGGGAAAAAAATAATAATAGTAACTTGCAATGTGTACCTTGCAGTTCATACTGGTCTTTACAAATCGCAAAGCACTTTTGTTCATTTCCAATTTGGACTTTGCATTCACACAGTATGGTGCACTGGCTCTGCGTCTAAGACATTTTTGTGCACGACACCAATATGCTTTATGCAACAAATGTTCAGATTTTTCATGGGAATAAAGAGTCAGATTAATTAAGTAATTTTGCGATTGCAAACCATGCGATTTGTAAAATCTCAGGTTTTTTTTTACCATAAAATGGTTCTTTCCAATATGCAAACCACATTTTATGAGTCAGAATTTTTTTTCCAACTTGTAACATATGTTTTGTGACCCATGCAGCATCACAATTTCTATAGGGGCTTGGAAGGAAGTGTTTATTCTAAATTATAGTATGTGTCAACGTTCCATGACCACATTTCTGCTCATAAACTATTGACCAGTTATTGACTACATGAGGGAGGTAGTTAATTGATTCAGAAAAGGTAATGGACGCCCTTAGATCCCATTCACTTTTGGGGATCATGTTTGTAGCCTTATCAGGAGTAGGCAATAGTCCAGGGGGGCACTTCCTGCTCTTGCCAATGTTTTCCGAAGCAGGAACCTTTTTTGAAAAAAATCCAGAACTGATTCCTTTAAGAAACCCAGGGGGGCAGATCTACAAGAAAGTGCCGCAGCGTGGCGCTGCAAGCCCTTTGGCTGCGCCACGCAGCGGCACTTTCAGAGCACAGGAATGCGACATATTTACAAGAATATGTCGCATTCCTGTGCTCTCCCCTGCGCTGGCGCACAAACAGCTGCCAAGCGCCGGCGCAGGCACCCTTGCACCATGGTGCAAGGATGCCTGCGCCATGGGGAGATTGTGTTTGTGCAGGAAGGGGCACCTTTCTGCACAAAAACAATCAGTACAGGCTTTTTCCTCTTTCAATGCATGCTGTAGAATGCAGCACGCATTGAAAGAGGAAAAAACGAGGACGGTGCGCCTCGCTACGCCACCTCTAGGGTGGCGTAGCTCAGACGCATCTCCAGATTTACGATTTCTCGTAAATCTGGAGATGTGTCTTGTTCCATGGGTGTTGCGTGGGAACACCCACAGCAACACCCATGGAACGCCCCTTCAACGCAAAGTGCTGCGTGTGAAGGGACGGTATTTACAAGGAGAGGAAAAGTCACGCATGGTGGCTTTTCCTCTCCTTGTAAATATCGAGGAGCCCCTGCGCCACCAGTACGTCACGAAAAGTGACGTACTGGTGGCGCAGGGGCTTGTAAATCTGCCCCAGGGTATTTAAAATAAAAATATATATATTTTTTTAAATTGCCATTTGGGAATGCAAAGTTAAGGATACTGATCTGCTGTCCCTTGTAAGTCACCATGCCCATGTTTGAAGCCTCTCATTGGGGGTTGCATATTGTGACCTAGCTAATTTATATTCATGAGGCAGGCCATTCTACGATCCTGTGTGAATGGTGAATTTGTGAACAGACCTAATAGTACATAAGTTGGTTGGCAAAATCAGAGTCCATTCACAAAAAGTCAATGCGCAATTTGCAATAACTTTTTGCAATTTGATTCTTAGTACATCAGGCCCATAATGGTACAACGCGCCAATTTCAGCATATTTCCTATGAATGCTGTGAAATATTTCAGAAAACTCAAAGCAGTACCATAGATAATTTTAAATAACACAGAGACAACGTTAATCATGATGGAAAGAGAATAAATAAAAATGGAGATCAGAGGTGGGAAAAGTGGGAGGAACGAAAGATACACAGAAAGGAGAGTGCAAGAAAGCACCAAACAAGGACAGAAAAAGAAAAAAGAAAACGAGGCAAAAGTTCGTCTGCGAGCTAATGTTTAGGAATGTTTAATGTTTGCAATTCCCTAATGATAGAACATTTAATTAGATGCTAGGAAACTACTTTTCCCTTCTTAGATATTGCCAATTTTATGGATTCTTAAGACATTGGACAATGCAATAAAAAAAACTTCAATTAAATTGAGATGGAAAGGCTTAGAGAGATAGAGAAACAAAGGAGATCCGGAAGCATGTATGCGAGTGGCACAGAGAGGGGGAGAAAGAGCAAAGGCTTAAGAGCCAGAGGGAGAGGGAGAGAGGAATCCGAGAGCAGGCGGAGTGAATACCAGAGGGAGAGATTAGGGGAGGCAAAAGAGGGGGAGGAGAGAATAAGTGGATTTACAAAGAAAGACTGAGCAACAAGTGGGATTTTTAAAAATAGGTTTTGTGAGTGTACGGGACCGTGTTAGGGCAAGGAGGAAAAAGAGGAGCAGAGATACAGAGAGAGAGGGATTTAAAGATAGGGAGATACATAGAGGGTGTATAGACGGGGTTGAGAGAGGGAGCTAATGGAGGTGAATGAGACAGACAGAGAAAGAGATGGCACCAGGGAGCGAGACATATATAAAGATAAAAAGCGAGGAAGCTCAGAGAGCGACAGAAAATGAACAGTAATTAGATTAATGAGAGACTGTCCATCACACTCCTGGAGACGATGGAGTTTGCACTCAGAATTACATTCGTCCTCTCAGATGGGAGCAATGTCTTGTAATTAACAAGAAAACACTCCCCAACCTGACTGGCTGATGCGCTCTAGCTTTAGGCGGAACCAGGGACATGGACTGACAGAAGGCAGCTCGAAGAGCTGGGCAGAGACAAATCCACACCCATAGGCTTCCTTTTCTTTTACATAATAATGTGCTCCTGTCTTTCTTGGTATTTCTGCGCAGGTCATATAAGAGGCACACTCTGAGTCCAGCACAGAAGTGCATTCTGCCACGGAGGGCGACTCGGGCATCGGACATTCTACTTTCTTCTCAGATACCGGTGAGGGGCAGCAGCACACCTTAAATTCTGGTCTAGGAAATTGCTAACAATATGTGGTCACGGCTCTCAGTTCCTTAGAATTCAGGCGCGTTTGGGCCTATCACGTGAAAAAGAGGTTGTATCTTGAATCATTCATTCAATCTGTTCTCTGAAAAGCTTTTTGGTAGGTTTAATGTTGCAAAGAGATTCTGCTTTTATTAGTCATGTCTGCACGGATCATGAAAGAGTAAGACACCAAAGAATTAGGTGATTTGTGGGAATGGTGATGGTGTGACCATATGTTATAAGGAATAAAATACCCCGTACCATAGAATAAAGGGATACTGCAAGTCACTTTGGAGTTCCATTGCCTTATAAAGGAACTCAACCTTTGGTCTTTTATGTGGGCACAGAACTCCTCAGTGACTATTAATATCCTTGCAAAATATGGCAGAAGTACTTTATCCCATATATATTAGGACAAGTTCAAGCCAGGTGGAAGAATTCTGCATTGCGGGCCCAGGGACCACACTGACTATCAGCCTGCAGACCACTATAAGCCAAGATATTGTTGTGTGTGTGATAGACTTTATGCAGACATTTAAAATGTATCACCCTGTTTCTGCCATTAAGGGAAATCTCACTAGTTTGCATGCAGCAGTGTGCTCATCAAATATTGGTAATTGGAAGTGCTTGGTCCAACTACCACTCACGGTTACTCTTAAGGCATTCCTTTTCCTCTCATCTTATTCTATATTGTACAAGTGGGAAACATGGTGTCCTGGATCTGAGCTAGCTATCAACTACACAACACCAATAGAGCTATTTTCTCATCTATAAATGTACAATATTCAGCCTTCAACGTGGCTTGTAACAGTAAAAAACAAAGAGTCCTATTCCCAGGGTCTGCAAATGTGTCAAAGTCAGAAATGGATCATCTATGAACCCATCCATCCCCTATGCCTGTAGCCCTAGCTTTTGTAGCGGCGGACATGCTTTGGACTCTAAAGTAAGTGGTCTGTGGTAATTAAGGGGAGCGTAGAGTGTTGCAGCCCAGCTGTCTAGTTAGTCACTGCCAGGCCCCACTCATGCATGATAACGGGTCAATACCACAAGAAGGATGGATGGATGCATATGGGGAGAGGCAAGATCAGCTTCCACTAGGTGTGGGAGACCAGTGGGTGGATGACACCATTAATGTCCAAATTGTGCTTGGAAGCAACATAAATATATAGCAGAATCAGGGCATTTGTCAGGAGAGACCTTGGCATGCACAGGAAATGGTGGGGTGGTTGGGTAGGGATGTTGAAGAAGGGTTAGAGGAGCTTGGGCAGAACTACAGTCTTTATTAAAGGAACACATCCTGCTAGCGATAAAGAGAGTCAAATTAAGAGATCCGCCTACTCTGCTAGTGTCTCACATGCTACTCCTCAATTATCCTTGATGACCCACCCAATATCATGATGTATCTGGATACCAAGGTGTCTGTTTCAGAGGCAGGGGTTCCACTGTAATGGATGGTGAGAAGTGAAACTCATTGTGAAGAAAATGTCCAGTATTTGTAAAAGTCCAGTATTTGTAAAGCGCACAGCTACCTCCGGAGAGGTGTCCCGGCGCTGGGGGCCGTCGGGAAGATTAAGCGAGCTATTGCCCAGAGTCACATGGTGCTGGGCTGATCTGCCGCCGGTGATCGAACCGTGAGCCCCAGGATCCGGAGTCAGTCGCCCTGGCCACTGCGCCACACCTCTTCCGGCAAAAAGAAGCCCTTTGCGGCAGATGCCAGTATGTGGCTGCCATACTGGACAATTGATGCAAGCCTGGCATGACAAATTCAAAATGGTGGCCTTGAGATGTAAGGGAAAGCGTGACCAGCACAGTTATTGGCTGCTGTGACGAGAGGGACTGTGGTCAAACGGCGCTCCATTTGAGGGTGTTGGTGCACTAGAGGGACACCAAGCCGGATGAGTTTTGTGGGGAGGAGGGGCCATCGTGGGAAGCCATGGAACCTTATTCGCACCAGCAGCAGGAGGCCGTCAAGACCTCCTGAATGATTGGTGGAATTATGGTTGGTCTGTGTGCACCACCCCCCCATGGGACCCTGTGAAATCTCCCAGCCACTGGAAGCTGATGTCCCCCTGACTGGTCTCTGAACATCGAGTGATATCCAGGGACAAGCGCCCCTCCTTGCCCCTCTCTCTGTGCAGGGTGTCAACACTTTGTCCTTTCAAACACTGGAGGTGAAACTGGATGCACATTTGTCCAAATTCACTCAAATCTTACAGGCCATCCTGGATGCGAATGGGGCACTAGAAACAAAAACAGACATAGTGGCTATTGACATTAATCTCCTTTGTGAGGACCACAAAAACCTTAAGGATAGAGACCTCACCAATGAGGCCTCTTTGGTGGATGCTAACTGGCCATTGCTACACTGCAGCATACGATGGACCAACAGTGCTGTAAAATCATTACTCTGCAAGCCTGCGCTGAAGACACTGAGAGCATATCACGTCACAACAATAAATTCATAGTAGTCATGCTGGAAGGGGCCGAGGGCCCAATCCTGGATCTTTTTGTGGAGAACTGGCTCACCTCTGTAATGTGCTCTTCGGGGACAGGGCAGCACACCCTCGCCAGTGGCCACACCATGAGCCATGGTGGCCCGAATGCTAAACTACAACGACAGAGACCAAATCCTCCAATGCACCTGGATGCATGGACCCTGGCAAGTAGAGGGCGGCAAAATGCAAATTTTCCCTGATTATACCGGAGTCATCCAGAAACAACATAGCTCCTTCTTATCTTTAAAATTGTGGCAGCTAGATCTCACTTATTTGCGCCTATTTCCAGCTCGACTGCGGGTGGTGGATAAGGACACAACTCAGCTGGAGATCATCAGAGTAAGCACGGACAGCAGAACTCTCCCCACGGCTGGCATGGGGGCAGTAGAGGAGGAAAAGACTAGAGCAAAAGGTGCCCCACTCATAGGGAGGGAACAGACAGTGACCAAACATGCTCAAATACTTGAACAATTGACTCATTGTAGGTCCCCTAAGGAACTGATGGGCACAGAAGACTCAACGTCTGCCAGTGAGCAAGGTGATTCACAGATATCGAAGACAGTGATACAAGAGGTGGCCATCCTCTCATGACTGGAACAGCTAGCAATTTGCTTTGACAGTATAATATAGTCATTCTCTGCTCTATTCTCCTCATACCAATCCTGTTGGTATGTTTTAGGGAGGGAGACAGAATGTGCTAACCTCAATGACATATAAGTGGATGCGGGCTGCAGTATACAGTTTATATATACTGAACATTTCCCACAGAAAATAGTAGCTCTGAGGTGGGGAGCCTGGGGTATAACTCTGCAGATCTAGGCCACCCCCTCAGCACTTTGTGCTGCTATAGACCAGATGGATCAATTAAGTGTCCTTGTGTGTATTTTGATACTGGGAGGCCAGGATAATTCAGCAACCTTGGCCAGGGATGGGGAATTTTGTGGGATCCATAGACGAAAGTCTATTGAGATGCAGGTGGGAGGGCAGGAGGAGTGCGGCGGCACTACGTAGTGCAGCCATCATAAGTGTGCGAACCACCTTATAGGTGGGATGTCACAGAATGAGACATATGGAGGAGCGAAGCATCTGTCCTAAGACACACGGAGATAGGGTTTGCACCAGGTACAATCGCACTTGATCATCTCCAGTATATGACCTGGAATATTAGAGGGTTAGGGCCTCTAGAGTCTGTCTTTTCTTTTCTGAAGAGATGTAATATACACATTGTGTGTTTACAAGACACACACATGAACTCATAAGAGCTACACAAGCTAAAGATAAAATGTCATGAGCAATTATATGGTACAACTTTCTCTGCCTATTCTATGGATAGCCTCAGGGGTCCCTTATGCTGTATACAACTCACTGATATATGTTCAGTGCAGATACACACTTCTGGGTGGCACTCCCAATGGTAGATCTATGGTGCTTGCAAGCCTATATGCGCCCAACATGCAAAAGACAGATTTCCTTCATGTCTTGGACCCTATCTGTCTGTGCTTTCGAACGTTAGTGTAGCTCTGGGGGTTGAGGGCAGATTTCAGCATGGTGTTGGACTGTGGGAAAGAAAGATCCCACCCACCCATGAATGGATCTCAAATTTGGCCCTGGCTGCTAAATTCACATGATGTTTACGGCGCTGACAGTTTATGGATGTATGGAGGGGACTGCTTGTCCGGGACTCGGAGTTTTCTTTACCTCCCCTGTGTTTGCTGTTGATACCAGACCTGGACTTTTCCTTGGAGATAGCAGCATGGCTCTCTCTATTGAAATTTCTGAGCATTGAGTGGTTTCAGACAATAATCTGCTCCTTGTGTCTGTGGTCTGGATTAGACCTCTTCCTAGCATCCCCACTTGTAGACAGTCCAATCCATAGACAGATTGGGGAACACATAAACAAGTATTTCTGGGAGAATGCTGGCTCCACAGATGATTGGGTGACTGGGTGGGATGCTTTAAAGCCTTGAACCAAGGCCCCAGCATTAACACTGTACATGGAGTTAAGAAAACATTACGGTAAGGGATCCTTGCACTTCAATGGAGATTCAAGAATGCAAGAGAGCAGCTGCTGTGGACCTCGCCTGTCTTCCAACTGTGGGTGTAGTGAAGGAAAGGTATGATGAACACTTAGGAAGGTTGTGCAATGTAGACTACCAGGAATATACAGCGAAACAGCATGAAAAAAGCAGCAGTGCGGGGTGCTTGTTGGCCTGGTTGGTACACTCGGATATGGCAAGGACCCCAATCTGTGAGATCCGGGATCATACTGGTCTGCGCTTGCATTCTCAGCCAGATATAATTCAGCCTTTGCCCGATATTATACAAACTTATATACACCCAGTCCGGGAGAGGATATTGTGAGCAAACAACATTATTAAGAAGATCTGCCCTCCCATTTCTTATCACAGATCAGACACTGTCATTGGAAGCTCCCACCTCATTGGAAGAAATACTCACAGTGACAGAGCAGGTATCATCTGTTAAGACACCGGAGACTAACGGCCTAACAACAGGTTTTTATACCGCGTATAAACGGCTAGCAACACAACTACTGACCATGGATGCAGTAGCATTTCACAAGGGGACACTCCCTAAGTTGGTCATTTGTTTCCTGCAGATCTTGCATTTATTAGTGTGCCAGATAAATGTTTAAAAGATTTTTGTCTATGGTTGGGAGAGAGTGTTCTTATCAAGATCAAGGAGGAGGGTAGTAGAAAAGGGTTACATTAGGTGATTCTGCGGTATCTCTCTGCGTTGTCGACAAATGGCAAGCCTGGTTACTAGGTGCATTGTCGCGTGCAAAAAGGCTTGCCTTTGGTACACCTTTGTCAAGCTGCTGGCATGCCCACAGCGTGGGCCCGGAGCGGCTTCCATTATGTAGCCACTCTGGGACTGGTTCCTAGAGGCGAGAAAGAGAAACAAATGGATGTACTGGTGTGGGTATGTGCTGTATGTGGAAAGACGAGGAAAAGAGAGAAGGGCCACGGGTATACCACAGGCATGACTGCTTATTCTATGACCATTATATATCTGTATATGGGACCAAGGGAAATTTAGTGTCCCTCAGCAGCTTGCATGGCGACAATATCACTTGAGGAAACAGACAAAGATAGAAACATAGAGCAGAAGAGAATAGGAAATAGGATTCAATATAAGACAGAGAAAGAGAACTAAAAAGAATCAGTGAGAAAACATGAAGACTAGATAAGGCAGTAAAAGAGAATGGTGAAGGAGAGGGTGAGTAGCAGAAAGAGATGCATATAGAGAAAAGGAAGGAAGGAAGGATGGATAAAGTAAAACAAAAAGAAGGTATAAATTGAACACGAGAGATAGAGGAAAATGGAAATAATAAAAGGAGAGGGAGATCTCGAGATAAACTGAGAGAAAGAGCAGAGTAGAGGGAAGCAGTTATTAATGAGAGAATAGGAGCAACAGGGATAAAGAAGAGATGAGCGAACAATCTAAATACTGATCCACAGAGAGACAGAGAGATAGAGAAGGAGATGGGGGAGCAGGTAGAGATAGGTAGATGTACACGTTGAGAGAAAGGAAAAGTGTATTTGTCCATTGCTAGGCACCATCTGCAGACGAGTGAAAAGTTGGATTTTATCATTCGAGTCTATTCCGAATATGCCAATGGCCCTTGTATGCTTTCAGAAATCCTTATAAAAGCTGTGGCACTTCTTTACTGGAGAAGTTGGACTCCGTGCCCCACAACGCAGCTATTAGTTATTGTGAAAACATGGGAACCTTTATGACATTCATGGAACTACACTCCTCAGAGGGATAAGAGTGTGTTTCCCTTTCACTTTCCAATATTCAGGCAGGAAGAGGAAGTTAATTATCAGCTGTGCCAATCCACGAGCAACTGCTTGGCCTGTTTCCATCAGGGCTGTCATCCACAGGGGCAGCTCCTCCACTATGGCGGAGGAGTGTCGCCCTACTGCTGCTACCCAGCAGAGGCAACATTGGAAAATAAAAGGATAATAAAATAATTTTATCATTTTATTTTTCAATTAGCCAGCCGAGTCACAGGGCGGGGCCAGGCCATCCTGGGCTTTTGGGAGGAGGAGTGATGGGCACTGCTAAGTGCGCATGTCGCGTTGGCCGGCCGCCTTAGGACAGTCAAACCAACATGCCCACTTAGCATTTCTCCAACCCGAGCTGTGTTGCACAGCCGAGTGGAGAACAGACACAGGCTCCCAGGCACTGTCTGAGTGCCAAACCAGGCAACTCAGACCAACCCCAGCACTTCTCTCATACTGGGTAATAGTATTCCCAGCATGGGAGCAGCATCGGGATTGGCAACTGGGAGCCTGCTCAGTGTGCACCAGTCGAGGATCAGGAGAGGAAGCAGCATTAGGGTAAGTGATATTTTTTTTCTAATGTTTTCCTTTGTATTTTTTATTTTAGTATTCCCCCCGCGCTGCCGCCTTACCACGTCGCATTGGGAGCAGCCGCCACCGTCATCCAAGGAAAGAATACAGCAGAAATGTTTGAATGCTCTTTTTCTTGCATTCATTATATTACCTGATATTCTTACAAAGGCTTGTTTATGCTACTCTACTCCAGAATTCAACCTTTTGTGCCATTGATGAGCTAACAGTCTTCAGTATTCCTTTTCCATGTCTCTAGTGCCCCGTCACTGCTTTACACCTCAGTCACTCCTGTGCTCATTCTCCACTCCCTCTGACCATCCTTTTGGTTGCTGTCCCCGGTGCTCATGCTCCCTTTCTTCAGTGCGACGTTACCTGCCTTTAGTGCTGCTGGCCCATGCATAGAGTTGCCACATGACCAGTTTTCTACCGGCACCACTGGTATATTAATGTTCCGGCTGTAACAAAAATAAGCGAAATCACCTAAAGCCCGTATTTTTAGCCCTCACCTGTACATACTTTGAACAGCAAATATGAATAGAAGGAACTTTTAAATGTGTTGTAGATCTGTGTTGACAATCCCTGACTAATAATTAGAGTAAACAAAGGCAGAAAAGTAATGTTATAAATGAATAAACACGATTTTGTTTAAAATCCTAGGTAGTATCATGTTAGGGCCTTTGCAGACCCTTAAAACAACAAATGGCCAGTATTTGTCTCTTGGAGAGGTAGCAACCCTACCCGTGCAGTTGTTTTATACCCGTTTCCACTTCCCTTTGAACTCTGGATACCAAGGCTCACAGACAAACAGAAAGTCAATGAGTGATAGGTTAAAGGTAGCAGGTGTGTGAACGGTTAAGGAGGTGTTCTTTATAGAGGCACATCTTTGACTCTTTCCTAATTTGGAGGAGGGTTGGGGAGGTCATGATATACTGGGGTGTTGTTTCGGATACTGAGTGCATAGATGAACAAGCATTGCCAAAGCCAATAGGTCTTGACAATGCCCGAGCTATTGACCTTGTTAATGTGAATGTTTTTTTGCCATGTTGTGTAGCAGTACATCTGCTGTTCAGCATGGCTGAAAGTTACTGTAAGCCCAGAATCACAGGATGTTGATCTGACGCTGAGTCTTTTTGCCCCCCATGTTGAGTTTATTGTCCTGCCCATCCTAGCACAAAAAAGCGTTCTGACGTGGCCTGCTCTGGCCGCATCATAGCGCTTTTTTCAGTGTCTATCAGTCATGCTGAACAGCAGATGTGCTGCTAGACAACATGGGAAAAAGCCATTCACATTGACAAGGCTAATTGCTTGGGCATTACTGAGATCTAGTCGCTTTGCCAATGCTTGTTTGATGTTAAAGGGGCCTTGCTGAACAAATGTGGAAGTGATAGTGAGAAACAGTTGAAGAGCTTTGAAGTGAAGCAAGGATGTCGCATGATGACCCGAGCTGCCGACAGGGGAACTGGGGAACCAGGTTCTAATCTCGAAGCAGGCTGAACAATTTGTGGTTCTGGGCAAATTACTTATGCTTCCCCCTGCCTACGACAAGAATGTGTCATTGTGTAATGTAATTGGTGAGCACTGAAAGCGCTCCAATACCATCGGCTGGTGATAGCACTATGGCAAGATGCAGGACAGAACAAGCGCTCGAATACCTTCGGATCATGCAAACAAAAAAGCAGCAGCGATGTGGGAGGTAGTGGAGGGACGGGTCAAGCAGGGAAGCAGGAAGGGATGGGGAGATGGGGAAAAAACTATGGGGAAAAAAACCTTAGTTGAAGCAGGATCAGCAACAAAAATGAAAGTGTAATGTAGCTGGTGAGCATTTAAAACGCTCCAGTACCATCGACCTGTGTTTGCGCTATAGCAAGATGGACGACGGCGCAAAAGCTCTAATTCCATCGGATCATGCAAAAAATAAATAAACAAGTGCTGTCCATGTTTTAACAACTTTTTAAAAAACATATTTGTTTATGTACATGCGCATGCATTTTAGTGGTTTGTGTGTATGAGTACAAGGTAGATGGCCTGAAACCACAAGTACTCCTATGGAGTGCTTGAAAACAAAGAAAAAAATAGCTCAGCAAACCGTGACCAGTGTAAGGAGACATGTACTTGGTCCATGCCCTAAGGGAGGGCGAAACACAAGAACAGGACATGACACCCACATACCATGATGAATGGCATCAGAGAAAATAAGTGCGTTGCTGAACTTTGCCAATGGTAGGAGGTGGGCAGCCTGTAAACCCACAGATAGAACACAAGTCTTTTTGAGACAGCGCTTGCGCTGATTAGCCGACACCTCAAAAGGCCTGCTTCCTACCTTTTTTAGGGTCAAGCCTAAGAGAGCATGCACTAATGCACGCGTCTCGCTTGCGAGAAACTGTCATTAACAAAAAAGCCTTGGAGCCCACAAGCTGCTTACCATTTGTTGGCTTGCATGGCACTCTTCTTTACAGCCTCGTAATTTGTCAAGGCAGGCCTAACATCATTTCCTTTCCTCTCTGTGGAGCAGGGACCAAGCACTGATTGATTACACTTCATCAGTGCCCGTCCGCTGCTCCTGACGTGATTGAGGTAATATTTTGTTCTGTTTGACCTTTAGTGCCCTGCAAACAGAAGGCATGTGACTGGTAAAAACGTGCCCAGCAGGACAAACAAAATTGCAAAGATTTGTTTTCTATAGTTAACTTTCTTTTATTTTGTCAAGTCTTCTTTTCTCACTTTACACTCAAGTTTTCTTTTGTTTGTGCTGGTGAGTGCTGTTCTCAAAAGATGAGGATTATTTTATTGCAAAGCTGCACTGTTTCTTTCTTATGTGTAATTTCTGAAATGATGCGTTAACACATAATTGTGCAATAGACCTCAATCCACCCCATTCCAATCTGCACCACTCCGAGCCACTCCACGTCACCTGACGCCAATTCACCCTACTCAATCTAATCCACCCCACTCCAATCCAAACCACTCACCCCAATCCGATCCACCACACTCCAATGCTCCAAACCCACCCCACTCCAATCTGCCCCACTCCAATTTGCCTCACCCCAATCCAAAACAATCTGTCCCACTCCAATCCAAAACAATCTCCCTCACTCCAATCCAAAACAATCTATCCCACTCTAATCCAAAACAATTTGCCCCTTTCCAATCTAAAACAATCTGCCCCACTCCAATCTGCTCTACTCCAATCTGCCCCACTCAAATCCAAAATAGTCTGCCCCACTCCAATCTGCCCCACGCCAAGCCAAACTAATTTGCCCCACTCAAATCCAAAACACTCTGCACCACTCCAATCTGCCTCACTCTAATCTGCCCTACCCTAATCTGCCCCACTCCAATCGCAAACAATCTGCCCATTCCAATCTGCCCCACTCCAATCTGCGCCAGTTCAACAATCTGCCCCACTCCAATCCAAAACAAATCTGCCCCCTCTATCCAAAACAATCTGCCCCACTCCAATCTAAAACAATCTGCCCCTCTTCAATCTGCCCCACTCCAATCTGCCCCACTACAATCCAAAACAATCTACCCACTCCAAAACAATCTGCCCCATTCCAATCTGCGCCACTCCAATCCAAAACAATCTATCCCACTCTAAACCAAAGAAATTTGCCCCTCTCCAATCTAAAACAATGTGCCCCACCACAATCTGCTCTACTCCAATCTTCCCCACTCCAGTCTACCCCACTCCAATCCAAAATAGTCTTCCCCACTCCAATCTACCCCATGCCAAGCCAAACTAATCTGCCCCACTCCAATCCAAAACAATCTGCACCACTCCAATCTGCCCCACTCTAATCTGCCCTACTCCAATCTGTCCCACTCAATCACAAACAACCTGCCCACTCCAATCTGCCCCACTCCAATGTGCGCCAGTTCAACAATCTGCCCCACTCCAATCTAAAAGAAATCTGCCTCACTCCATCCAAAACAATCTGCCCCACTTCAATCTGCCCCACTCCAGTCTACCCCACTCCAATCTGCCCCACTCCAATGCAAAACAGTCTGCCCCACTGTAATCCGCCCCACTCCAATCCAAAACAATCTGCCCACTCCAATCTGCCCCACTCCAATCCGACCCACTTCAATCGGCCCGCTCCAATCGGCCCAACTCCCATTCACCCACTCCAGTCTAATCCATCTCACCCCAACCCATCTGCTCCATCCCAATTCACTCCACTCCATCCACCACAATCCACCTCATTCCAATCCAATCCATCCCACACCAATCCACTCCACCCCAATCCAGCTCACCCAAATCTAATCCACCCACTCCCCCAATCAGCCCCACTCCAATCTAATCCTCCCCACTCCAATCTAAAACAATCTGCCCCACTCCAATCTGCCCCACTCCAATCCAAAATAATCTGCCCCACTTCAATCCAAAACAATCAGCCTCATTCCAGTCTGCCCCACTCCAATCCAAAACAATCCGCCCCACTCTAATCCGTCCCACTCCAATCCACCCTATTCCAATCCAAAACAATTCATCCCACTCTAATCCACCCCACCCCACTCCAATCCAATCCACTCCACATCACCCCAATCCAATCCATTCCACCCCACTCCAATCCAATCCAATCCACCCCACTCCAATCCAATCCACCCCACCCTAATCCAATCCATCCCACTCCAATCCAATCCACCCCACCCTAATCCAATTCACTCCTATCCAGACAAATCCAATCTACCCCACCCCACCCTGATCCAACCCTATTTAATACAATCTACCCCA
Source organism: Calotriton arnoldi (assembly GCA_963921515.1). Taxonomy (NCBI): domain Eukaryota; kingdom Metazoa; phylum Chordata; class Amphibia; order Caudata; family Salamandridae; genus Calotriton; species Calotriton arnoldi. The sequence continues at coordinate 370,826 of CAWUFW010000528.1, read as the reverse complement.
CTCAATCCAATCCACCTCACTCCTATCCAATCCACTCCACTGCAATCCAATCTATTCCACTCCAATCCACCCCACCCCAAGCCATTCCAATTCACCCCACTACATTCCAAACAACTCCATTCCATGTCACTCCAGTCCATCACACTCCAGTCCACCACATTCCAGTCCACTCCACCCCACTCCAGTCCATTCCCCCACACTCCAATCCACCCCTCTTCAGTCTACCCTACACCACCCCAATCCAATCCACCCCATTTCAATCCACCCCACTATAATCTAATCCACCCCATCCAGTCCACCCCAATCCATGCCGTACAATCCACCCCACCCCACCCCACTCTACTCCAATCCACCCCACTCTACCCCACTCCAATCCACCGCACTCCAGTCCAATCCACCTCACTCCAATCCAGTCCACCCTACTCTAATGCAATCCACCCCACTCCAATCCACCCCACTCCAGTCCAATCCACCTCACTCCAATCCAGTCCACCCTACTCCAATGCAATCCACCACACTCCAATCCAGCCCCCTCCAGTCCTGTCCACTCCACTCTAAGTCACCCCACTCCAAACCACCCTTCTCTAATCGAATCCACCCCAACCGACCCCAATCTAATCCACCCCACCCAAAACCAATCTAATCCACCTCACCCCATTTCAATCCACACCATTCCAATCCAATCCACCCCATCCAGTCCACCCACTCCAATCCAATCCACCCCACTCCACTCAATCTAACCCACTCTACCCCAATCCAATCCACCCCAATCTACTCCACTCCAATCCACCCCACGCCAATTCAATTCACCCCACTCCAATTCATCCCACTCTATTCCACCCCACTCCAGTCCACCCCACCTCAGTCCAGTCCATTCCACCGCACTCCAATCCACACCACCCTACTCACCCACTCCTGTCTTCGCCACACCACCCCAATCAAATCCACCCCATTTCAATCCACCCCACTCCAATCTAATCTACCCGATACAGTCCGCCCCCTCCAGCACCGTACAATCCACCCCACTCTACTCCAATACACCCCACTCTACCCCAATCCAATCCACCCCAGTTCAGTCTACCCAACTCAATCCAGTCTATCCAGCCCACCATACTCCAATCCAATCCACCTCACTCCAATCCAATCCACCCTACTCCAATCCAATCCAGCCCCTCCAGTCCTGTCCACTCCACTCTAATTCACCCCACTCCAAACCACCCTTCTCTAATCCAATTCATCCCACCCCACCCCAAAACAATCCACTCCACTCCAAACCAATCTAATCCACCTCAGCCCATTTAGATCCCCACCATTCTAATCCAATTCACCCCATCCACTCCACTAACTCCAATCCACCCCACTCCACTCAATCTAACCCACTCTACCCCAATCCAATCCACACCAATCTACTCCAATCCAATCCACCCCACTACCTCAATCCACTCCACCCTATTCCACACCACTTCCTGAGGTAGATATGTTGTGATGTTGTTTATGAAAACACTTATTTGAGTGAGTCGAAATGTTGATTATGCGAATAGGTGTTCCGTACCAATAACTAACATATTTACTGCCAAGAAATGAGGATATGTTGGAACAGACTAAAGAGTTCTAAACGGACAACATATTAAGTGATTCTTGTATATTGTAAATTGTTTGTCATGTTGTATTACTTTTTTCTGTGACCACATTTTCATATGGCACTGTTCTATGTTTATTAATATTTTTGCTGTATAACAGTTCTGGGTCTGTGATGTTTAGCACTTTGTATTTCTGCGTTATATGAAGGCTAATTTACGGAGAAAATAAATGTTTCTGTGTCTGTGGTGCTTATTAATAATTTTTTCTGTTTTAAGTTATTTGTGTGTCACGCCATTCATTCGCATGTCTTAGTTAATTGGACCAGAATATTCTAGCTTAAAAGTAATTGTTCTCTTCCCTACAGAACCAGTTGTTGTTGTATAGCATTAGTCTCTCAGGTTGTCCGGGATACTGGGCTACCCCATTAGAATTAATGGTCTATAGTTAAATGAAGCATCTTCAGAAAATTGGTAGTAAGATCCATGCTGTACATAACTAGCACATAACAATATATTAGGTTTTTACGTCTGTTGGCTGTTTGGGACTTCAAGAAAGCATCATCAGAATATAAAAGCACGAGAATGAATTGTTAAACCATTCTAGGAGCATCCTGACTTGATCCCCTTAGAGACTCCATCATGATGTAAAAAATGACAAGAGGGGGAGCCAAAACATAGCCATGGATAACACCCCTGGCCCATTCAAAACTTTGAAAGTATTCTGGCTTCTTGACACCAACTAAGCATACAATAACTGAAGAAATCTGTTCTCAGTCTCACCCATCCGTTCATGTTTCTGTATTGTATTTCCTAGGTGTACTATTCCAAAGTAATGGTGACTTTAATAAAAAACATAAAGCTTGCCCAATTGGGTATACATTTATTACACTCAGGAAACATATGAGAGTTTCTTCCAAGACCTTATCTCACTCCGGGTCCTGTAATGGTTGAACTCAATTAGGAATTTTGTGTGTTTTAAAATTACACTCATTGCACACAAGATTCTAATAAGCAAGGAAGGCTGCTGAATCTAGGAGTGGTGTGTTCTCTTCTTGGGAGACTGGTCAACAAGTGTGCTGCTCCATTCAGCACCTTACAGGATTTATTATAGTCATGAGTGGCAGGCCCTAGTAAGGAAAGTTTGCATAGTCAATCCAAACATTTGCCTTTGGCTCACACATCTTTTAGTCAAGATGGAAAAGCCAAGGGGGTTGGTGGGGGGGGGAGGGGTTGTCCTCCTGCAAATAGTTTTGTTTTGAAGCCATTTAATGTTTAGCAGCTGTTTTCATGCACTAATCGAAAAACATTCAGGGAGTGATTTAATACTTGAAATGTTTTTTTATTAGCTGCTTTTAATTAGAGTTGCATTTGCTGCTTTTCATCAATAGAAGACTGCAGGAGTAAACCAGGTGAGCAAGTTATTGTAATAACCTATTATCCTCATCTTCGGCACATCGCCCACTCCCACCCCCCCCAACACCACTGCGTTACTGTAAGCCTTGATCACATGCTCTGGTTCAGACAACTGTGATCTGCCCTTCAAACATCTTCCATCCCAGTTCATACGTACTCACTCACCTACACAAAGATTCCTGCTAACGCCACCCATGCTTTTCTATTGTCAGTTCTTGTACTCTTCTTGTTTTGATGTCACTCTATTAGCCATCTTCTCCATGTCACTTTCTTTAACTTTGCAAATTTCCACCTAGGGAGAATGAAAAATGGTGCATGGCATTCTACCACACAAACAACAAAATAAAAAAAGATAACCTTGACACCAATGATCGTATAGCACCAATTTGTTTTTGTTACTGCTTCTTTCCACCCCAAGTTAATTTGACCAACCAGCTATAAACATTCAACCAGAATCCTTTTGAACAGCTTAACAACACCCATTCTCCCATGGAGAATTCAATGCCATTTTATGATGAGTTGTCCCACAAAACATCTCCACCACTACAGAAATAAATTGTGATCCATTGTCCTTGATCAACACTTCAGGACACTCCTCCTTCAGAAACAATGTTTTAGACTTAACTGCCTTCAAACGTTTGACCTCTGGACACCTTGAAAATAGTCCACAAGGACCAATCACTACTTACCAGTGCTTTCTACGTAAAATCTAATGAGAAACATCCTGTGCATGTCACTGGTGTAAGAGGTATAGGAAATCTGCCTTTTCAGCGTGGTCACCCCAGATTCTTTGCCTTTGCTGTGCCCCATTTTTGCTGTGCACTATGCCCCTGCTAACCAGGAGTAAGTGTCTGTACTCTCCCTTTAAACATTCATAGTTGGTACATTTTACTTGTGTGTATGTCCCTAGTATTTAGTGTGGAAAGTGCACCAAGGGCCTAGAAGTTAAATGCCACTTGTGGACTGCAGCACCTATTGTGCCATCCACTATAGTGGCAGCACAATCATGGATTCAGGCCATCCCTGTATAGCCTGACTGCTACAGTGTAAAATTCGCTCTGTCAAAATAACCATTTTTGACAGGTAAAGACCTCCCTTTTAGTCACTCATATGTAGGCCTTGTAGTCCACAAGGCAGGGTGCATGGTATTTCAAAGTGGAACAGGTAGAACATTAATATGACCATGTTCCAACAGTGACAAGGCCTAAAAACAATTTTCACAGTGGCAGATATAGGTGTCCTATTTAAAAAACCAGAGTAACAATTAAGATACTACTACTGCTAACTCAGAAAAGGTGAATGAAAGCTATCAAAATAAATAAACCACTTTTTAACACTTAATCAAAATACAATTCAATAGTAACATCATATTTTAAATAAATGTTAGGGAAATATAACTTTTAGAAAACTACCTTTTACCTGCCTAAGCTTTCTGAAGTCTAATTAGCATTAGCGTCTGCCAACTCGCCACATGTGCTCAGCCTTAAATAAATTGTGAACCAGGAATTAAATACTTCATAGGAGCTAACCAATGGGTTGACCTGAATGGCCAGGGATAACTCCTCTAAGCATGAATAATGTTTAGGGTGGTGGCTGTGAACCACCCTACACGCTCACAACCGCCAGATCCCAAGGTTAGTGTGACTAAAGACTTTTGCCATCTTGAAAATGGTCTGACACATTGAATTTTGGGCCTGCTTGCAGTAAGGCAAACAGGAACTGCTGAAAAGTGGGTAGGGTTGCCCCCAAGAACTTTTACCTATTTAGAAAGGGAGTGCCCAGGGGTCACGCACTAGCTAGTGCCAGGCATTAATGTGGCACCCCAACAGAATTCTTACTGGACCTGCGGAAGAACAGAAGACTGAATGTGAATGTGATTGTGAATGTGAATGTGATGGGATTTATAGAGCGGATGGCTACTCAAGAGTGTCCCGCCTGGACCTGCTCCCCCTTGTAACTAGGGCATAGAAGTGGACTGCAAGGGTTAGCTAGGTGCAAGAGGCCTTTTCTCTAAAATACCCAGCTAAACAGTGTCCACTGGAACTTGACTGGACTTTACTGGTGGTCTGTGCCTGGCAACCTGTGAGGCTCTATGTGCTCTTCCTGAGGTACTGGGAGCTTAGAAGTATTCTACTGTGGTTGCTTGGGGACCAGGAAAAAATTTGGAAACTTTTAAAAACTTTTGCTCCGTTGCCAAGGGGACCTACCTGAAAAAATACAGTCTTGCATTTCAGTGGTTTTGTATTGAATTACAGATTCGGCCCCCTGAAAGGTTCCAGCATCTTTGAAAAAACGACAAAGTCGCCTTCTGTTTTGGGACTTTGAAACGTATTCAAGCAAAAACCTCAAAAGCTCCAGAGCCTTAGTGGGACCAACCTGTGGCAGTTACACAGTGGCAGGTTCAATTTCAGATTTGTCTAGTGGGGGCAACTATCCCTTAAAAAAAATGAACAAGTGCCTTTTTTTAGATTAGGACTAAGAAAGTTTTCAAACTTTGTGACTTCCAGAAATTCACTGGGACCAATCCACTTGGTGTACCCTAACAATAATTGTATTTATTCCTTGAGGTAGGAAGTCTTACAATAAGCATCCTCTGCATGTCCCTAGTGATTTAATAGCTAAGCATTCTGCACACAGATCTCTGATTTGTGGATGGGCAGCATCATGTGCATGTATTTTTGATTCTCTGATGAACATGCACCTGATGAGTTTTTCTCTGATGGGCATGTAACGTCAAAAAAAGTCTCTGGTTTTCTTATGTGCAATTATTCTGTGCATGAGCCGATCAGTATACTTAGTATAAATTTGTGAGACCACATTCTATGGGACAGTGGCCAATGGGCTGCCATTACATTTCAGAATTATTTAGAGCCAAAAGTTTCAATGCATTGCCAATGCATTGTAACTCAACGCATTGCATTCTTTGACTGCGTGAAAATGTTCATAGTAACATTCAGCTGCAGTAACAAATATAATGTGCAGTTCATGACCATTCACCATCTGCACGTTGTTGTCTGTGCCTGGAAGTAGCTTGTGCCATAATTGCAGGAAACTGATTGTTGCAAGAGTTCACTATTAACGCTCAAACGAACATAACCCATCTTCTGGCAAAGCAACTGTGATGGGTATGTAGAGTCTATAGGCACATTAATTTAGTAGGCATTATAACTGGTGGGTATAGCAGTCTCGAGTGAATTCACATGGGCATAATTTACTGGTCCAGTAATTCTTATATGAACATTATGTAATAAAATAATTTGAAGGTGAATGTTGAGCAAGCCAGTTGGGACTGGTGAAATGTTGGTACAGAGATATATATATATATATATATATATATATATATATATATATATATATATATATATATATGTTCCCACAAGATTGCCCAGATACGAGGTTGCACTCCGCTTCAGGTCAGTGTTCCACACTTTATTCAGAAAACATGCGGCTTCCCATCCCAATATAATCTGCCCCGTTGGCCTTACACGGTTCGAAGTATTTGTATTTCTTCATCAGAGGCCGTGTCAGGAACCAGTCAATCCATCACTGCCACATCTTCCCCTGCATGCTTTTGAAATTTAATGGCTTGTGGTGTGCCCTCTTATGAATTTCATCAACGATGCATGCTGGGACATGTAGTCTTTTTATGCAAACTTTACCCTCCAGTGGGTTGCTTCCTGACACATCATCTTGGGACTTTTAATTTTTAACCCTCCAGTGGGCCTCAGAATCGGACCCCGCATAGTTGCTCAAATTGTCTGAAGCGCCCCTGCAGAGAAGCAACCTTTCTTCTCTCGCGGACCCTTGCTGATTAGCGGGCGGTGCTGTCCCTCCATGGCCTGGAGCCGCCGTGTATACGTGTTCCCACAAGATTGCCCAGATACGAGGTCGCACTCTGCTTCAGGTCAGTGTTCCACACTTTATTCAGAAAGATGCTGCTTCCCATCCCAATATAATCTGCCCCGTTGGCCTTACGTGTTTCGAAGTATTCGTACTTCTTCATCAGAGGCCGTGTCAGGAACCAGTCAATCCATCGCTGCCACATCTTCCCTTGCATGCTTTTGAAATTTAATGGCTTCCGGTGTGCCCTCTTATGAATTTCATCAACGATGCATGCCGGGACATGTAGTCTTTTTATGCAAACTTTACCCTCCAGTGGGTTGCTTCCTGACACATCATCTTGGGACTTTTAATTTTTAACCCTACAGTGGGCCTCAGAATCGGACCCCGCATAGTTGCTCAAATTGCCTGAAGCGCCCCTGCAGAGAAGCAACCTATATATATATATTTTCGACGAAAATGTAAGAGGTGGCAATCGTGTTCAAGACCATAGACGTTTGGAATCAAGACTAATTATCCAGTATCAGACACTAATGCCAGTAGGACACAATTGTGACGAAGAATTGTCTGTCCATTTTGGATAGCTCCTTTCATACATCAATCTATCAAGTAATGCATATCCTATAGAAAGAATGACTCAGTCCCTGAATAGATTTGACTGCATAAGTTGTCACTTTAATGTTCAATTGGTTTTTTAACTTGTAGAGCAATTAGCCTCAATAAGCCTTGTACATATATTTTGACTGTGTTTTAGTATTTTGAATCAAGCTTTATCAGTTATTCCTTTTTGGTGAACAGTATACATTTTCACTACTGTCTGTTTTTACAGATCTCATGTAAATTGCAGTGCGTGGGAAGAAGGCACTTGAGCTCAAATATCAGTTCTGGATCAAAGGAATCAAACCTGTCGTTCTGAAATGAAATGCCTACTTGGGCTGAAGTCAGCACTTAGCTAATGTATCTCGACTCGGACTTGTTATACCCCTTATCAACGTTGATGATAAAAGTCCACTTGGACTTGATTGATATTTTTTGATTGTTTACCGTTTTTACCTTTTGGCCATTTGCGGATGTTTATTTCGCCCCTGCTCCGGGCAACCTTGCCCACTGGGGCTTAACAACGCTGTTGTATATTCGGGAATGATGTCATCAGTGATGTCATTTGAGATGTCATCAGTGATGTCATCAGTGATGTCACTGACCATGTCACGAGTGATGTAATATGTGATGTCATCAGCAGTGCACTGCGAGGGCGCGAGTTATACTTAGCTCAACTAACTATAACGGACGAATTTCTCTGGTTTTGTACGAGTGAAATGTCCAACTAACTGTAACGTCCCTGAAACCTATGGTTTTTTCAGTGAATTTCTATGGTTTTTTAAATGATAATTTCTAACTATAACGTCCCTGGAACCTATGGTTTTTTCAGTGAATTTCTCAGGTTTTTTAAATGCTAATTTCTAACCATGCCTACAGAGGTCGGACATGTGCAGAAAGAGGAAGAAAGGTGCAGAAAGAAGCAAGAGAAATGCAGAAAGAGGCAACAGAAGTCCAGAAAGAGGAAGAAAGGTGCAGAAAGAAGCAAGAGATATGCAGAAAGAACCAACAGAGGTGCAGAAAGATGCCTTGTTGCAAAGTCATCCTGTGCCCTGGGCACCCCCCAACTTTTTGCTGACTGGTACTGGTGGTAACTGACAATGACTGACCGTGGGCTCTGCCTAACCAGGCCCGGAGCGAGTGCTATGCTGAAAGACACTTAGAATACAGTGAAAACACCTACATACACTAGGGTACACTGTGGGTTGGGGTACCCCTGTGATTGGCATGACCTCCCCTGTAAGGCCCTAGTGCATAATAGGGCAGGGGGATTAAAACTACCTCTAAGTCCCTAGCATATAATAGGGCATGGCAGTTTAGAGGCCAGCAGCCCTTTTCTACACTTGCATGTGTGCACTGCTGAGCCTGAGGTCAGTTTAAAAGTAGTCCTGTGTGCGCAGAAGGAGGCAAGGGAGGTGTAGAAAGAGGCAAAAGAGGTGCAGAAAGAGGGAAGAATGGTGCAGAAAGAAGCAACAGAAGTGCAGAAAGAAGCAAGAGAAGTGCAGAAAGAGGCAAGAGAAGTGCAGAAAGAAGAAACAGAGGTGCAGAAGGAGGCAAGAGAAGTGCAAAAAGAGGCAATAGAGTTGCAGAAACAGGCAAAAGAGGTGCATAAAGAAGCAAGAGCAGTGCATAAAGAACCAACAGAGGTGCAGAAGGAGGCAAGAGGGGTGCAGAAAGAGGCAAGAGGGGTGCAGAAAGAGGCAAGAGGGGTACAAAGATTTGCAAGAGAGATGCAGAAAGAAGCAAGAGCAGTGCAGAAAGAAATAACAGAGGTGGAGAAGGAGGCAAGAGGGGTACAGAAAGAGGCAAAAGAAGTGCAGAAACAAGCAAAAGAGGTGCGGAAAGAGGCAAGAGGGGTGCAGAAAGCAGCAAGAGAGGTGCAGAAAGAGGCAGGAGAGGTGCAGAAAGAGGGAAGAGGGGTGCAGAAAGAGGCAAGTGGGGTGCAGAAATAAGTAGGAGAGATGTAGAAAGAAGCAAGAGAAGTGCAGAAAGAAACAACAGAGGTGCAGAAAGAAGCAAGAGCAGTGCAGAAAGAACCAACAGAGGTGCAGAAAGAGAAGAGGGGTGCAGAAAGAGACAAGAGAAGTGCAGAAAGAAGCAAAAGAGGTGCAGAAAGAGGCAAGAGGGGTGCAGAAAGAGGCAAGAGCAGTGCAGAAAGAACCAAGAGACGTGCAGGAAAAGGGAAGAAGGGTGCAGAAAGAGGCACTAGGGGTGCAGAAAGAAGCAAGAGAGGTGTAGAAAGAAGCAAGAGAAGTGCAGAAAGAAGCAACAGAGGTGCAGAAAGAGGCAAGAGGGATGTAGAAAGAGGGAAGAAAAGTGCAGAAGGAAGCAACAGAGGTACAGAAAGAGGCAAGAAAAGTGCAGAAAGAGGTAGGAGAGTTGCAGAAACAGGCAAAAGAGGTGCACAAAGAGGGAACAGGGGTGCACACAGAGGCAAGAGAGATACAGAAAGAACCAACAGAGGTGCGGAAAGAGGCAAGAGGGGTGCAGAAATGTGCAAGAGAGTAGCAGATAGAAGCAAGAGCAGTGCTGAAAGAACCAACAGAGGTGGAGAAAGAGGCAAGAGGTGTGCAAAAAGAGACAAGAGAAGTGCAGAAAAAATCAAAAGATGTTCAGAAAGAGGCAAGAGGGGTGCGGAAAGAGGCAAGAGAGGAGCAGAAAGAGGCAAGAGACGTGCACAAAGAGGCACGAGGGGTGCAGAAATTTGCAAGAGAGGTGCAGAAAGAAGCAAGAGAAGTGCAGAAAAGAGCAACAGAGGTGCAGAAAGAGGCAAGAGGGGTGCTGAAAAAAGCAAGAGAAGTGCAGAAAGAAGGAACAGAGGTGCAGAAAGAGTCAGGAGGGGTGCAGACAGAGGCAAGAGAGGTGCAGAAAGAAGGAAGAGGGGTGCAGAAATTTGCAAGACAGGTGCAGAAAGAAGCAAGAGCAGGACAGAAACAACCAAGTGAGGTGCAGAAAGAGGCAAGAGGGGTGCAGAAAGAGGCAAAAGAAATCCAGACAGAGGCAAAAGAAGTGCAGAAAGAAGCAACAGAGGTGCAGAAAGAGGCAAGAAGGGTGCAGAAAGAGGAACAGAAGTGCAGAAAGAAGCAACAGAGGTACAGAACGAGGCAAGATAGGTGCAGAAAGAGGGAACAGGGGTGCAGAAAGAGGCAAGAGATATGCAGAAAGAGGAAAGAGGGGTGCAGAAAGAGGCAAGAGGGGTGCAGAAAGAAGCAAGTGAGGTGCAGAAAGAGGCAACAGAGGTGCAGAAAGACGCAAGAGAGGTGCAGAAACAAGCAAGAGAAGTACAGAAAGAGGCAAGAGAATTGCTAAAAGAAGCAACAGAGGTGTAAAAAGAAGCAGGAGAAGTACAGAAAGAGGTAAGTGAGGTGCATAAAGAGGCAAGAGAAGTGTAGAAAATGACAAAAGAACTGCAGAAAGAGGCAAGAGGGATGCAAAAAGGGAAGAAGGGTGCAGAAACAAGCAAGAGATGTGCAGAAAGAGGAAAGAGGGGTGCAGAAAGAGGCAAGAGGGGTACAGATAGAAGCAAGTGAGGTGCAGAAAGAGGCAACAGAGGTGCAGAAAGACGCAAGAGAGGTGCAGAAACACGCAAGAGAAGTGCAGAAAAAGGCAAGAGAATTGCTGAAAGAAGCAACAGAGGTGTAGAAAGAAGCAAGAGAAGTGCTGAAAGAGGCAAGTGAGGTGCAGAAAGAGGCAAGAGAGGTGCAGAAAATGGCAAGAGAACTGCAGAAAGAGGCTAGAGGGATGCAAAAAAGGGAAGAAGGGTGCAGAAAGAAACAAAACAAGTGCAGAAAGAAGGAACATAGGTGCAAAAAGATGGAAGAGGGGTGCAGACAGAGGCAACAGGGGTGCAGAAAGAGGGGAGAGGGGTGGAGAAAGAAGCAAGGGGGTGTAGAAAGAAGCAAGAGAGCTGTAGAAAGAAACAAAAGAAGTGCAGAAAGAAGGAACAGAGGTGCAGAGAGAGGCAAGAAAGGTGCAGAAAGAGGCACGAGGGGTGCAGAAAGAAGCCAGAGAAGTGCAGAAAGAAGCAACAGAGGTGCAGAAAGTAGGAAGAGGGGTGCATAAAGGGGCAAAAGAAGTGCAGAAAGAAGTAACAGAGATGCAGAAAGAGGGAAGAGGGGTGGAGAAAGAGGCAAGAGGGAAGCAGAGAGAAGCAAGAGAGGTGCAGAAAGAAACAAAAGAAGTGCAGAAACAAGGAACAGATGTGCAGAAAAAGGCAAGAGGAGTGCAGAAAGAGAGAAGAGGGGTGCGGAAAGAGGCACAAGGGGTGTAGAAAGAGGCAGAAGGGGTGCAGAAAGAAGTAAGAAAAGTGCAGAAAGAGGGAAAAGGGGTGCAGAAAGAGGCACGAGGGGTGCAGAAAGAAGCAAGAGAAGTGCAGAAAGAAGCAACAGAGGTGCAGAACGAGGGAAGAGGGGTGGAGAAAGAGGCAACAGAAGTGCAGAAAGAAGCAACAGAGATGCAGAAAGGGGGAAGAGGGGTGGAGAAAGAGGCAAGAGGGATGCAGGAAGAAGCAAGGGAGGTGCAGAAAGAGACAAAAGAAGTGAAGAAAGAAGGAACAGAGGGGCAGAAAGAGGCAAGAGAGGTGCAGAAAGAGGGAAGAGGGGGCAGAAAGAGGTACAAGGGTGGCAGAAAGAAGGGACAGAGGAGCAGAAAGAAGCAAGAGAACTGCAGAAAGAAGCAACAGAGGTACAGAAATAGGGATGAGGGGTGGAGAAAGAGGCAAGAGAAGTGCAGAAAGAATCAACAGAGATACAAAAAGGGGGAACAGGGTTGGAGAAAGTGGCAAGAGGGGTGCAGAAAGAAGCAAGAGATGTGCAGAAAGAAATAAAAGAAGAGCAGAAAGAAGGAACAGGTGCAGAAAGAGGCAAGAGAGGTGCATAAAGAGGGAAGAAGGGTGCAGAAAGAAGCACGAGTGGTGCAGAAAGAAGCAAGAGTAGTGCAGAAAGAAGCAACAGAGGTGCAGAAAGAGGCAAGAGGGGTGCAAAAAAAAGGGAAGAGGGGTGCAGAAAGAGGCACGAGGGGTGCAGAAAGAAGCAAGAGATGTAAAGAAAGAAACAAAAGAAGTGCAGAAAGAAGGAACAGAGGTGCAGAAAGAGGCAACAGGGGTGAAGAAAGAGAAAATAGTGGTGGAGAAAGAAGCAAGTGGGTGCAGAAAGAAGAAAGAGAGCTGCAGAAAGAAATAAAAGAAGTGCAGAAAGAAGGAACAGAGGTGCAGAAAGAGGCAAGAGGGGTACAGAAAGAGTCAAAAGGTGTGTAGAAAGAAACAAAAGAAGTGCATAAAGAAGGAACAGAGGTGCAGAAAGAGGCAAGAGGGGTGCAGAAAGAGGCAAGAGGGGTGCAGATTGAAACAAAAGAAGTGCAGAAAGAAGCAACAGAGGTGCAGAAAGGGGCAAGAGGAGTGCAGAAACAGGATGAGGGGTGCAGAAAGAGGCACAAAGGTTGCAGAAAGAAGCAAGAGAAATGCAGAAAGAAGCAAGAGAAATGCATAAAAAAGCAACAGAGATGCAGAAAGGGGGAAGTGGGGTGGAGAAAGAGGCAAGAGGGATACAGAAAGAAACAAGAGAGGTGCAGAAAGAAGCAAAAGAAGTGCAGAAAGAAGGAACAGAGGTGCAGAAAGAGGCAAGAGGGGTGCAGAAAGAGGGAAGAGGGGTGTAAAAGAGGCACGAGTGGTGCATAAAGAAGCAAGATGCATGCAGAAAGAAGCAAGAGAGTTGCAGAAAGAAACAAAAGAAGTGCAGAAAGAAGGAACAGGTGCAGAAAGAGGCAAGAGGGGTGCAGAAAGAGGGAAGAGGGGTGCAGAAAGAGGCACAAGGGTTGCAGAAAGAAGGGACAGAGGTGTAGAAAGAAGCAAGAAAAGTGCAGAAAGAAGCAACAGAGGTGCAGAAAGAGGGATGAGGGATGGAGAAAGAGGCAAAAGAAGTTCAGAAAGAAGAAACAGAGATGCAAAAAGGGGGAACAGGGGTGTAGAAAGTAGCAAGAGGTGTTCAGAAAGAAGCAAGAGAGGTGCAGAAAGAAGGAACAGAGGTGCAGAAAGAGGCAACAGGGGTGCAGAAAGAGGGATGAGGGGTGCAGAAAGAAGCACAAGTTGTGCAGAAAGAAGCAAGAGAGGTGTAGAAAGAAGCAAGAGGAGTGCAGAAAGAAGCAACAGAGGTGCAGAAAGAGGCAAGAGGGGTGAAAAAAGAGGGGTGCAGAAAAAGCCACGAGGGGTGCAGAAAGAAGCAAGAGACGTGCAGAAAGAAACAAAAGAAGTGCGGAAAGAAGGAACAGAGGTGCAGAAAGGGGCAACAGGGGTGCAAAAAGAGGGAAGAGGGGTAGAGAAAGAGGCAAAGGGGTGCAGAAAGAAGCATGAGAGCTGCAGAAAGAAACAAAAGAAGTGCAGAAAGAAGGAACAGAGGTGCAGAAAGAGGCAAGAGGGGTGCAGAAAGAGGCAAAAGGGGTGCAGAAAGAAGCGAGAGGTGCAGAAAGAAAGAAAAGAAGTGCAGAAAGAAGGAACAGAGGTACAGAAAGAGGCAAGAGGGGTGCAGAAAGAGACAAAAGAAGTGCAGAAAGAAGCAACAGAGGTGCAGAAAGAGGCAAGAGGACTGCAGAAAGAGGCACGAAGGGTACAGAAAGAAGCAAGAGAGATGCAGAAAGAAGCAAGAGAAATGCATAAAAAAGCAACAGAGATGCAGAAAGGGGGAAGTGGGATGGAGATAGAGGAAAGAGGGATACAGAAATAAACAAGAGAGGTGCAGAAAGAAACAAAAGGAGTGCAGAAAGAAGGAACAGAGGTGCAGAAAGAGGCAAGAGGGGTGCAGAAAGAGGGAAGAGGGGTGTGAAAGAGGCATGAGGTGTGCAGAAAGAAGGGACAGAGGTACAGAAAGAGGAATGAGGGGTGGAAAAAGAGGCAAGAGAAGTGCAGAGGGAAGGAAGAGAGATGCAAAAAGGGGGAACAGGGGTGGAGAAAGTGGCGAGAGGGGTACAGAAAGAAGCAAGAGAGGTGCAGAAAGAAACAAAAGAAGAGCAGAAAGAAGGAACAGGGGTGCGGAAAGAGAGGCAAGAGGGGTGCAGAAAGACAGAAGAGGGGTGCAGAAAGAAGCACGAGTGGTGCAGAAAGAAGCAAGAGAGGTGCAGAAAGAAGCAAGAGTAGTGCAGAAAGGTGCAACAGAGGTGCAGAAAGAGGCAAGAGGGGTGCAAAAAGAGGGAAGAGGGGTGCAGAAAGAGGCACGAGGGGTGCACAAAGTGGTAAGAGAGGTGCAGAAAGAAGCAACAGAGCTGCAGAAAGAGGGAAGAAGGGTGGAGAAAGAGACAAGAGAGGTGCAAAAAGAAGCAACAGAGGTGCAGAAGGAGGGAAGAGGGATGGAGAAAAAAGCAGGAGGGGTGCAGAAAGAAGCAAGAGAGGTGCAGAAAGTAACAAAATAAGTGCAGAAAGAAGAAACAGAGGTGCAGAAAGAGGCAAGAGTAGTGCAGAAAGAGAAGAGGGGTGCAGAAAGAGGCACAAGAGGTGCAGAAAGAAGCAAGAGAGGTACAGAAAGACGCAAGATAAGTGCAGAAAGAAGCAACAGAGATGCAGAAAGAGGGAAGAGGGGTGGAGAAAGAGGCAAGAGAAGTGCAGAAAGAAGCAACAGACATGCAGAAAGGGAGAAGAGGTGTGGAGAAAGAGGCAAGAGGGGTGCATAAAGAAGCAAGAAAGGAGCAGAAAGAAGGAACAGAGGTGCAGAAAGAGGCAAGAGGGGTGCAGAAAGAGGGAAGAGGGGTGTGGAAGAGGCATGAGGGGTGCAGAAAGAAGGGACAGAGGTTTGAAAGAAGCAAGAGAAGTGCAGAAAGAAGCAGCAGAGGTAGAAAAAGAGGGATGAGGGGTGGAAAAAGAAACAAAAGCAGTGCAGAAAGAAGGAACAGAGATGCAGAAAGAGGCAGGAGAGGTGCAGAAAGAGGGAAGAGAGATGCAGAAAGATGCAAGAGGGGTGCACAAAGAAGCAAGTGAGGTGCAGAAAGAGGCAACAGAGGTGCAGAAAGAGGCAAAAGAGGCAGAGAAAGTAGAAGAGATGTGCAGAAAGAGGCAAGAGAAGTGCAGAAAAAGAAAGAAAGGTGCAGAAAGAAGCAACAGAAATGCAGAAAGAGGCTAGAGAGGCGCAGAAAGGAGCAAGAGTGGCTTGCACACCATTGGTACCAATTTAACACCCACATTTAGCAATAAGTAACAGGTGACCATTTTAGGTTTACAAAGAACCTTCCACCATGCTGTAACACTTGTCGCTGCATTTTTGATAATGTTTGAGCCAGAAACAAGGCTTTTTTTGTTCAAATCTGCAGACTAGGCAGCAGATGATGGATTATGTGGCTAATGCGGAAAGTGTATAATTGTGCGAAAGTCGGTGCAGCCAAACAGTCGCATAATACCAGTGGCCCTGCTCATACCTCCGACTAGGGCCAGAAGTGCTCCTCAGTGATTCCTTCTTTTTTTTGTCTCATTGAGTTCATAGTTTAGCTTCTATGGAAACGAGGAAGACTAAACCTGAGGTTACCACTCCACAACACAGACTACCATACCACATAATTGCTCTCCATAACACACAATCCCACTCTACATAATTACTATACACTAAATACCACATACTTTCTAGCCACATAATTTTACTGCACAACATACCACATAATTCCACTTCACACAACGTACATCCACTCCACTCCAAAAAACATTAGTAAAAAACGTTTACATTTACAACATCAATAGCTCTAACTCTTGCAAATGCGAGACCTATTAAATTACAAATGCTTCTTTAACTGGTAGTCACATTTGCAGAGTGGTGGAGAAAGGGGGCTGGGCCTCCAACCAGCGCTCAGGAATTCCGCTGCGTAGGACTTACAGGAGGTACCAGGAGGGCTTCTTGGCCCCCAAAGTCCCTCAGGAGTAAAGTGGACTTCATCCCCCAACCAGTGCTGTGCCAGGAGGCGCATTTGCAGAGTGGTGGAGAAAGGGGGGGGTGTGGCCTCCGAAGACCTCTTAGCAATACCACTGTGTGGGACTTAGTGGAGGTAACAGGAGGGGTAGTTGGTCCCCAAGGACAACCTTGGGGGCCAACTACCCCTCCTATTACTTACAGTAAGTCCCACACAGTAGCATTGTTAAGTTCTCATAGCAGGCCACGCCCCCTTTCCCCACCACTCTGTAAACGTGCTCCCTGGCGTGCTCTTGGATGGGGATTAAAGTCCACTTCGCTGCTGGGGGTTCTTAGGGGCCAACTAGCCTACCTGATACCTCCAGTATGCCCCAGATAGTGGGATTGCTGATAGGTGGGCACAGGCCACGCCCCATTTGTCCACCACTCTGCAAACACGCCTCCTGGCGCACTCTTGGTTGGGGGATGAAGTCCCCTTGCCTCCTGAGGGTCCCTGGGGGCCAACTAGACCACCAGGTACATCCAGTAAGCCCCACACAGCTGGATTGCTGAGAGTGGTCCGAGGCCACGCCCCCTTTTTACACCACTCTGCAAACGCGCCGCCTGGGGAATGAAGTCCACTTGTGTCCTGCGATTTCTTTGTGGTTTATGCGACCTGGTTATCCGGACTGCTGCGGGAAGATGTTGCAAACGAAATAATTGGAGATTGTTTATCCTAGCAGGAGGTATCAGATAATGATTGCGGGGCATGTTTCTGGGATTAGCTTATTTTTTGGGGGGTGGGACAGTTTTATGTAGCGCAAACTCAACCCGAAGGTACCGGAGCGCTTTACACGAGCACCAGTTGCATTGCAGATGAACACATTCATTTTTTGGTGGCACGAGGAAATGAAGTGATTTGCCCAGAATCACAGGATGTTGAGCCGACAAGACTCAAACCCGGTTCTAAAGCTCCAAAGCTGGCAGCCCTGGCCGTTAAGCCACATCCTCATTATGTCCATGACACGAGTTTTATAGCGCGGAACGTATTTTGTTATTTAAAAAGGTATGCCTTCGTTAAGGTGTTAGTAGCCCAGAAGTGCCTTCAGCAGGAGGTGGCGGTTATCAGAAATGTTTGAGCAGGCAAGAGCTGTTTCCGCTTCTCCATTTGATTGGATTCAGAGGCGGGTGATGCCCTTCACTGGGGTCAACAGCCGCGAGCGTGATCTCTCTGCTAGATAAAACAATCGTTCCCTTTCTGTTTTGCAAGGGGGTGGGGGGGCCGAGTACATGCAAAATGCTCACATAAAGCTTAGTTTCAACCAGTGACTTCTTAGACAAGCAATAAAAACAACAAGCCGAGATTGTCCCGGCAGCTTCTAAAGTGAAAGCGCACACAGCGCGCTGAATATAAACAAAGCACGTTGTCCTGCCCGAAGTAGGACAAACTCAATATAGAAAATAGTGCTTACAACACCAAACAAGCATTTGCAATACAATAGGACTCGCATTTACGCGAGACCTATTGCATTGGAAACGGGAGTGTGGGCGGATGAGAAGGCACGAACGGGAGTGCGGTGGGGGCCGCGAAGTCACGGACTGCAGGAGGGGGGGGGCACGAGAAGAAAATAGTATTTGAAGTAAAGGGGCCAGTAGCCATGGAAGGATACAGATGGCGACATGGTCGTCATGAGGAGGGACTAACAAGCCTAAAACCAATCGGAAGGCAGCATTTAGGACCTAAGCCAATGAAAAAGATGGGCGGAGAGTGTGCGGAGCTTCCACAAAGCTTCCACGCTATACTGAATACTGTATGCCTCGCAAAGCGAGCAGCGCATGCGCTGCAACGCTAGGCTCGACCTAAAAAGGACACAAAGGAAGTTTAGAATATTTATTCAAACTATCGTGTCCTAAAATGCAGTATTCGTGCAACAATTAGAAAACAAATACATATCAGAAACACAGTTAGCATGGCTATTGAACCATATACAGAAAAAAGCCCTGTCATGTGATAAGACAGACTAACCTAAAACCCCTCCTTCCTACTGAAGCTAACTGATTATATATCAAAGATCTCTTCGATAAGTGGTGGACTCCGTACCTTAGCATACACAGATGGACGCTCTACATCCCAGCTGACATAGTGATCTAGACTCTGAACTCTCGCTTCATGTGTGTGTTTTCTTACTCTCTTGTACTCCGTTATATGACAAGATACAGCTGCCCTATAACAGCAGCTGTGCTCTCATGTTATGTCTAGGTGCTAGTGCTTGACCAGAGAGAATAACAGGGGGCATTGTTGTTTGATCTTGTCTAGAATGTGCAGACTAAATCCCAGGAAAACAACAAAACACAAAAACATATGCAGGTTCCGTTTCAAAGTACAATGGGGCACCACGCAAGTGTGTTTACATAGTAACGTGTGCAAATGAAAATGCGGCCCACAACATGCACATTTAGGCTAACATAGGTAAAACCACAATGGGCCATGTAGTAAACACATGACAAGATATTTCATATTCGATTCCCACCTTCTTCACAACCGCACCAACCAAAATAGAAAACCATCACAACTATACTCGAAGTTACCTAATTTATATGGCTCAATCCAGGTAAAGCTCATACCAGTCCTTCAGCTGGCATGCACCTGAACTGGAAAAGATGTGTGCCATCAACTCCAAGCCACACTAGTTTAAATATATGTCATAAATATTGCCCTCATTCACTCTATTGCTGATAGTACCCAAACAGAAACAAACCTTTCTCTGTGACGAAATCCCCGAGATTTGGGCATGAAAGTATCCGACCATGACTGCAATGGAAGACTATACTAGCATATACACCATTCTACAAACCTTTGTTGACATAAAATAACAATTGAACATAATCGTAGTTCAGTAGAAATTAAATATATTATTCTTAATAACCATCTTAACAAAATAACGAGCTGAAATGGGGAAAAACACAATGCACAGAAAAGTTGAGAAATCTACGTTATGCGACACACATGGAAATATCTAGAACCAGCATTTTATTAAACTTCTACAAAAGCCAGGCAAGTAGAGCAGCTCACATCAGAATCAATGGGCATTGTCAGCAGCAGGATGAACATGTTAGAAGAGTAATTAAAGATTTCTAGGAAATCCTAGACACACCAGGGACAATAGCAAAGGAACAACTAAAGACCCAAAATCAGGTTGCGCACCTGCACTACATGCCATTATTCATGAAATGATGCACCTTGGCACTTTCAGGCCAAGAACAGCAATGGCGGCACTGCTCAAACCAGTGTCTCATTGGGTCAGTTTAGATCAATGTTCCATGCCTTCAGGATGGTGGGGTTGTGAGGTGTAAGAGATAGGGTTCAAAAAGCAGACAATCTCTTAGTGTTGTCTATAGCTTGTTCAGGAGCTTTAGGGGTGTGTGACATTTGTAGAGTTGACATTTGTCAAGTACATGAGATTTTTATTTTTAATTCATAATATATCATGTTAATATCATTTATTATGCACACGTGCACTAAAGCTTGAGGGTGCGTGAGAACATCCAAGAAAGACATGAAGCGAAAAAGCAAACTAAAATGCCTGTGTA
The DNA here is from genome assembly GCA_963921515.1 of Calotriton arnoldi. Classification (NCBI taxonomy): domain Eukaryota; kingdom Metazoa; phylum Chordata; class Amphibia; order Caudata; family Salamandridae; genus Calotriton; species Calotriton arnoldi. The sequence continues at coordinate 350,950 of CAWUFW010000528.1, read as the reverse complement.
AAAAGCTAGGTCTTCATATATTTTTAAAACTGTTCATCCATCCATCATTCTGAGATTATATGGAAAACATCCCATTGTTACTTTGTTGAATTTATGGACAATCAGCACATTTGCAGATGAGAAGTGAAGACTTTTGAGGACACACTTTTAAATCAAAACAGGGGCTTTCTTAGAAAGTGATCTGAGGGTCATTCGCACAACATCAAAAAGATCGATACACTTGTTTTTGCAGCCGGAGCAGATTTTTAAAAAGAGGGTGGGTGTGACTGATTTTCAATCACTTGCAGCTGACATATCATATATTTTGGTAAACCAATATAAATAGAATTAGCACGAGTCTGGAGCAAGTAATGACCGAGACAGCCCATACTTGACTTCTATAAAAAGATAGGTGTCTAGCTTTCTGGCATTTTTCGTGTGGTAGGAACAAGCCAAGTCTAGTGCAGGTATGTGGTTGGCTAGTGATCATCTTGAATCAGTTAACATGTCTAGGCTTCGGGAAGAGCTAACGGGCACCGAGGTAGATCCTAACTCAAAGGGCAAGACACTTCTGCCTTGTCTGCATTTAGTTTGAGCAATTTACTTCTTATTCACGTGCAGATGTTCCTCAGACATTGTGTAAACTTAGCAGTGGATGAGAGACCACCTCATAGATACACAATCAGTTCTGTACTATTGGCGTACAAATAGGAGAGGGTCTTACTTGAGTGGATGAGCTTGATGAAAAGCTCACTGCAGAGGTTAAAAAGGTGAGAGGAGAGTGCCAAGCCTTGGGGCACTGCACAATCCAATAGAAGGTAAGGTGTGGTGAAAGAGCTGATCCGTGCCAGAATGAACGGTTGAAAGTTTTCAGGCTGTGGACAGATCTAAAAGTATTAAGCAACGAAACTGCGGCCATCAACAGCCATTGTTATGTTCTCTGCCAAGCCTGTAAGTTTTTGCAGGGCCCAGGTCAGTAGCTACAAATAGGACTCACTTTTTCAGGGTCGGTCGGGCAGCCTGATTCAAAGTGCAAAACATGCAAAACAAACCATGCAGCTACAGCGTCTGGCACCACCTAGTGCCATTTATGCATCGCTAAACAGAGATCAGTAAACATGCTAGATATTACCAGAACAGACTGGTCAGATAACTATCAAATTATTTTTCAAATATACACACAAGAAACAAAAATCAAGGGTCAAACAAGAATGGATAAAACTTGGGAGAGGGATTACAGCTGCGTAAACAGAACTGAACTGGCGGATCTATGCCAAACCTCCTTGGTGCTCCCGACCGACCTAACATCGATTCAAGAACTAACATATCTCTACAACAGCAGTAGGACCAACATAGCTCAGAAGATGGCTCCTCTATGTCTAAACAGGCAAAAGAAAAAAACTCCAGTACCGTGGTTAATCAAAATATGAACAATGAAAAAAGACAACTAAGAAATGTCTATGGAGGAAGGACCCAAACATTACCCTTCTTGAACAATCGAGAAGGCATAGAATCTCATACAAAAAGGTTATCTGGAAATCCAAAACAACAGCGATCAGATCACAGCTTGACAGAGCGAAGAACAGGCCTAGAAAACCTTTTTGACATAATAAAACAGCAATAAGGAACACCTGCAGAACCCACAATTGAAAATGACTTGAAGAATATGTGCAACGTCTTCTCAACTTTCTTTAAAGAGAAAATCGCAACGATAAGCAACTTCATCCCCTGCCAAGCTGGTGCCCAACCTAGTGAATCCATCTTCCCCACCCTCACAGCGCAAGCAAGGTCCCACACCCTCACATCACAATTGTCCCAAGAAAAAACTGAGCCTTCTGGAACAGCTTCAGATCTCTATCTGAGGGGGGAAGTCCAGAATACCATTCAGTCAATGAAACCCACCACGCACTTCGACGACCCCATTCCCTCCCACCTACTGAAAGAGATCCACCATTTCATCACCCCTATTTGGACAAAAATTGTGAACGCTTCTCTCCAACAAGAATCCCTCCCAGAATGTTTGAAGATGGGCCAACAACCTCCCCTACTAAAAAAAACAGGCACGGACCACAAAGACTTAAACAACTTCTGACCGGTATCCAATCTGCCTTTCCTGGCTAAATTGGTTGAAAAATATGCCCTTGATCAACTATGTGAACACATTAAGAATGTTGCCCTATTAGATAATCACCAAACAGGTTCCAGATCGGGTCACAACACAGAGGTCACCATTCTAAACATCCATGATCATATCCAAACATCACTTGATCAAAGCAAATGCTGTCTCCTTATACTTCTGGATCTATCAGCAGCATTCAACAAAGTCAGCCATAAACGCCTCAGAGAAACTCTTGAATTCAGAATGGACCTATCAGGACCAGTCCTCAACTGGTTCACCTCCTTCTTGCAGAACTGACAACAAAGAATTAAAATCGGCAACACTCTATCTGATGTAGCGGAGATTGATAGCGGCACTCAACAAGGATCTACAATTTCACCAACGCTCTTCAATCTATAAATGGAACCTCTCACAGAAATCCTGAAAAAATCAAAAGTCTTGTACCACATGTATGCTGATGATACGCAACTTTACATCAAACTCTCCTCTCAAAAGAATATCTGGAGACTGGATGACACCCTGAGGAAAACTCAGGACTGGCTGGCACACAACCATCTAAAACTAAATCCGCCAAAACCGAATTAATTCCCTTCTCCCCACCCATTAGAACCCAACAACCCCAACTATGGTCTTATAACCTCAATTCACTAAACTGCACCCCAACGATCTGCAACTCTGTAAAATCGCAGGGCATCACACTAGACTCTAATTTTAACGTGCAAGCTCCCATACAAGCGGCAACCAGAAGCGCTAACCGACACCTACACTTCCTAAGAAAAATAAAACCATTCATACTACCTGGAGACCTCAAAACGGTGATCCAATCTCTAGTGCTATCAAGACTTGACTATGGATATGCCACACTCATAGGTATTCCAAAAGCCAGCCTAGCCCCATTGAAAGCAACATTAAATGCTGGAGCAAGGCTTATAACTGGCACACGGTGCTATGATCGCATTTCCCCATCACTCAGAGCCCTCAACTTGCCCCCAGTGGATGCTAGGATCCAAATGAAGGTTGCATGCATAACTCACAAAGCTTACCACAATTCTGGTCCTAAATACATGGCGAATTGGATCAAACTATCAGTAGGCAGAAGGGATTCTATAAGTGCTAAATCCCATATACTAGAACCAGCCAGATTAAAAAAAGACAAACACACAGCTGTAGTTTTGCCGGATCTGCCCCCAAAATGTATAACTCCCTACCACCCTAAACGAGACCAATTACCTTCTACAGACTTTTCAAGAAGTAAGTTAAAGTCTTACTACTAGAAAAACACCTTGCATACGAGAACTTTTCATAACTGTAATTCACACTAGTTCATTTTGTATCTTATTGTTTTGTACCATGCTGTCCGATTTCAATGTACATTGTATCATAAATGTTTGCTGCTTACTGTAAAGCGACCCTCTACAGTTCTTTGTACAGTGCTCTGAAACCTTGATGGTCATTGTTTTCACTATATAAAACACTATAAACAAATAAATAAATAAAATAAAAGATCATCGCTTAAAAACAGACAGGCTTGTTTTATAAATCTAGAAATAGATTTTTAAGTGTGAGCACAGGGCACAATGCCCCCCCCCCCCTTTAAAAAACGCTCCTTGTGACAATGGACAAAGTGGACTCCTGTTGAAAAGGGTATAGGACCTCTCCGTTTTCCATGTACTTCGTTAGTTAGAAATCCACATGGATTTCTAGCAGTTTAGGTACTTTTTTATGAGTGTTAAAGCTATGTCGCCTTTTCACAATAGTGGTAAGTATCGCCACTTAAGTTGTTCTGGAACCATGCCTAATTCAGTTGAGGAATTGAAAGTAGATCTTAATGGCTAATGGCAGTGACCCTGCAGTTGTTTCATAATTGACTCTGAGAAGAGGTCCGACAGAGGGCCTGACTTGAGATTCTTAGTTGTGCTAAGCGCTGAATCTTGGAATATTGTCTAAAGAAGCATCGTTTAATATTAATATTGTGTTCTAAATATAGTTTGCAAAAATTTCAATTGGATGTACATAACCACTGCACAGGACACACAGTTACGATAAGCAGGATATTTCTACAATGCTGGCTTCAGTAGGTACATTGGCTTGCTGAAAGGTATAATCAAAACTAAATATACCTACCTTAATCCAGTTGCAACAGTAGACTGGAACTTTTTATTTTCTTTATTTAAATTTGCTCAGGAATCAAGAAGCTAATAAAGCAATAGTCCTACCAGATTGTGAGGGTGAGCTCAGTCTATTCTGGTATGTGTTCTCTGGTCTGAGCATGTCCTCCGCAATAAGTGAAGTTGACTGACGTAAGAAATTCATCACTTTCATGGGACTTGTTATTGCCTGGGTTACCAGCCCACTGATTAAAGTCTCCAATGATCATTAATTGAGACCTAGAGCATAATAGAGAGCAAACCAAGTCATAGTAGCTCAACGGAACGTTGTAAATGATATATACCAATAGAGAATCTACTGGTTTAATAGTAGGCACTGAGGACGGCGAGATCAACAACTGAGTTTCTACTTTGTGGGAGAAAATCATGTTTGTTGATTTATCCAGTGGAATCCTACCTGTAAAGTGACCAAGTAATGTCCAATAAAGGGAGGTGATACAATGATTCAGAAGAGGGTAGGATCGGTGCAAGGCAGCAGATTACAGCATAGAAGGGAATGGAGTGATTAAGGACGGCTGCTATTTAGATGACATCAGGGATTGGAAGGGGGAGGCTGGGGGAGTTGTGCCATAGGGGTGCGAGAGTTGGGATACACATAGTCTTCCCTCATGACACAAGTATCTCAATATTCAGACAAAAGGATTGCCTGTTATTGCATACCAATCCATAGGCATCTGGACAGAAAACTACTGTGATGAGTTCTGTGTGCATTACAGATTACTTTGAATTCCACTTTGTCTGGTTGGCTGGGAGCAGAGTCGGGACGCAAGTGCTGGAGTGATGATGTCCATCCAGCTGGAGTATCCATCTAGCACAGGACAACACACCACACATATACTCAGTCAAAAGACAGTAGTAGATGAAGGCTTGTGGATGATTCTATGACTTGATTTGTTCCAAATAGCATTTGATTCCTTTTGGCACAAAAAATTCATATCCCAAAATGCGTTCAAAATGATAGACAGATGTCTAATGTAATGAAATGGATTACCCCTAGAGAGCACATTGTAAAAATAGAGGACACAAGTCTGGGTGTCTTCAAACAAGAGCAAAAAGTGAGACGGGTGCTGCACATTTCCATTCCCATTGACGTCTACATGACCCAGCAGTTTACAAGAGTGTTCAACATTGATCTAGGATGGCTCCTGGACCCTCTTGCAAATGAGCCCCATTTACATTTACGGCCGGCCGCAAGTCTATGACCGCATTGGGTAAAGATTTACAACTTTCGACAATTCAAAAAAGTTCCCAGAACATTTGGAAACCTGCGATAGTCACAGACCTTGAGGTAGACTTCTAGTAACCTTTTGCGAATTCAAATTTCACTTGAGCAAATATGAACATGTAAATTTGCATCTGTGAAAATTTGTTGTGCAAGATCTAATGCACTTGCTAACACTCTTTTTCTTTTTCCAGCATAGGGAAAATATGTTACCAAGGAATCCCTTTCCCGTGCACCCACCAGTTCTGTGGTGATCACTTTGCCTTCCTACCTTCGAAACAGATTTAAACGTTCAATTGTCAGGATTACATTTCCAACCTTTTCCAGGGATGGAAGGAGTAGACATGAGTTTGTGAAACCTATAAGTGTGTAGTTTTGTGGGTGTGCACCAACTCACAATGTATTCCACCCCTACAAAACCCACTCCTCTTTATTGTGGGTAGATTTACTTTAAAAAAAAAAATGCGATTAAAACTTATTTGGCGAGGGAAACATTGTTTGGGAACTCAAAAAATGGTTTTGTATTCATAAGAAAAGCCTTTGCATTTATTTGTAAGCCAAACCTACACACACAAATCTGCTCATTGAACGTGAATGTGTCTTATGAGGATATCCTGAAAATCTGACATGGGCCTGCCCCACCTCCACCTATGTTGGACCCTCCATTCTTAGGCTGCTGGACAGCCCCAGAGAGTAACTTCTACAATAAAGTATAAACCGATCTTATAGGAATTCCATTACAGTCCAAAACATAATTTCCAAGTTATAATTTTCAAGAAAAAAAACCAAAGAACAAATCAATAGCAATTCTGACATTTTCGAGCACCCAATGAAAGCAGGAATTTTAGGATCAATTCTGTTAATTAACAGTCCGGGTATATCAAGACACAGCATACTGCCTACAACCCCTTAGGGCCGGCCGCGTTCATTCAATGGAGAGCAGGAATTTTAGAATATCCTTCAGTGACTCCGGAAAATTCTCACAAACCATGGATTTATACAGAGAAGGGAAGTTTGAAATACTGTCTAAGTGCTGTTTCCATCTACACCAACGCAAAGAAATATCTGTACATAGCATTGCTTGTTATCACATCTAACCACAGCTGCCTCCCTTCATGAAAGTTTGTTATAGAAGGGGCGAAACGCAGGCCTCTGTAGTCCCGTGCCCAAGCCCAAGGCCAATGAATATGGGTGGGATATGAGAGATTCAGGGACCCTCAACATATTCTGCAGTGGGGGGCCATCATTTTGAGTTACGCCACTGCGTCATAGTGATGGAATCGGAGGCAGTATGTCCTGTGGAGAGGAGCAGATGTGCCCTGGATTAAGTAGACCGCAATTGGCAACTTTTAATGCTGTTAACTGGGCGCGGTGATTTTTTTGTGAATGTAAGGACTGAAAAAATGTGTCTCTAAAATGAATGAGGCACTCTGCTCTCATGCTCCAAAGGTGCTCGCTTCATACTCCATGGATCGCTGTGATATGAGAATAATTGCCAATTTCACTCTCTCCTTTATTGCCAAACAACTCGTTGCTATTTGCTCTTTGCGAAAGCAGGATTAGGGGTTTAGCAGTGCCCAGCATCTCAGAAGGTGCTTCAGCTCTCACATCATTTCCCTGTTGCTCTTTCCTGCTCTCCCTCAGTCTTTACCTCAATCCCATCTCTCTCTCTTTCTCACTCTCTCTCCCTAAAGCTCAGCCTAAAACGTGTTCCTCTCTATAACTCTCTCCCATTCTACTTCTCTACCTCCACCTCTCTACCTCTTCAATTAGATTGTTTGCTACACCTACCTCACAAAACATCTTTCTCTGTACCTTACCTCGCACTACACTCACATGCTCTCTGCATCATCTCTCTCTACGTCACCCCTCTCCCTATTTCACCATTTTCTACTTTACTCATCACTGCCCCTGGTGTACTTTCTTTGTCGTCACCTGTTTCTACCTCTGATTCTTCCTACCTCTAAGACACTGCTTGCTATCGACCTCCATTTCAAACTTTCACCACCTCTAAATCTCAGAACTCCACACCCCATATAAATGTTACTTAGTACATATTTGATTGAGGTGGGCGTAAATCGCATAATTCCATGTACTGTAATAACGGAGATTTACCCAGGATTTCCGCGAGATTACGCAGGATTCCATGAGAAAAGTAATTATGCATTCCTTGTTATTTCTTAGCGCAAAAATGCCCCCCTCGCATCCAAAATGGAGAGGATGCATTTTGTGCTACGAAATGGAGCTAAATACAACAGAACACAAATGCATTTTGCACTAAATGCAGCATAATACGAACAAAGCGATACCAAAGGGGATGATGGACGGAGCGTTAGAGCAAATCAAACACTCACCCCCAGTCAACCGATCTGGGTTTAATCCATCATCATTCTTTAGCTCACTCCCCCACCCCAGTTCAGACATGGCCATATGCAAATCAGTCTGACCCTGTGCCTCATGGGAACAGTCCAGCCCGAACTGTCAAGCCATGTCTTCCCTGGACCGGAAACAAGCATCCTGGGACCGGTTTCGGGTTCAAAACCCTCATCAGCCAGGCTATCTTGAATCCAGTGGCAAAGTGAGCAAGGGACCCACGTCTGGGCATACCCTGCCAACTTAGGGCGAACAAAGCGATACCAAAGGGGATGATGGACGGAGCGTTAGAGCAAATCAAACACTCACCCCCAGTCAACCGATCTGGGTTTAATCCATCATCATTCTTTAGCTCACTCCACCACCCCAGTTCAGACATGGCCATATGCAAATCAGTCTGACCCTGTGCCTCATGGGAACAGTCCAGCCCGAACTGCCAAGCCATGTCTTCCCTGGACCGGAAACAAGCATCCTGGGACCGGTTTCGGGTTCAAACCCTCATCAGCCAGGCTATCTTGAATCCAGTGGCAAAGTGAGCAAGGGACCCACGTCTGGGCATACCCTGCCAACTTAGGGTGAACAAGCGATACCAAAGGGGATGATGGACGGAGCGTTAGAGCAAATCAAACACTCACCCCCAGTCAACCGATCTGGGTTTAATCCATCATCATTCTTTAGCTCACTCCACCACCCCAGTTCAGACATGGCCATATGCAAATCAGTCTGACCCTGTGCCTCATGGGAACAGTCCAGCCCGAACTGCCAAGCCATGTCTTCCCTGGACCGGAAACAAGCATCCTGGGACCGGTTTCGGGTTCAAAACCCTCATCAGCCAGGCTATCTTGAATCCAGTGGCAAAGTGAGCAAGGGACCCACGTCTGGGCATACCCTGCCAACTTAGGGCGAACAAAGCGATACCAAAGGGGATGATGGACGGAGCGTTAGAGCAAATCAAACACTCACCCCCAGTCAACCGATCTGGGTTTAATCCATCATCATTCTTTAGCTCACTCCACCACCCCAGTTCAGACATGGCCATATGCAAATCAGTCTGACCCTGTGCCTCATGGGAACAGTCCAGCCCGAACTGCCAAGCCATGTCTTCCCTGGACCGGAAACAAGCATCCTGGGACCGGTTTCGGGTTCAAAACCCTCATCAGCCAGGCTATCTTGAATCCAGTGCAAAGTGAGCAAGGGACCCACGTCTGGGCATACCCTGCCAACTTAGGGCGAACAAAGCGATACCAAAGGGGATGATGGACGGAGCGTTAGAGCAAATCAAACACTCACCCCCAGTCAACCGATCTGAGTTTAATCCATCATCATTCTTTAGCTCACTCCACCACCCCAGTTCAGACATGGCCATATGCAAATCAGTCTGACCCTGTGCCTCATGGGAACAGTCCAGCCCGAACTGCCAAGCCATGTCTTCCCTGGACCGGAAACAAGCATCCTGGGACCGGTTACGGGTTCAAAACCCTCATCAGCCAGGCTATCTTGAATCCAGTGGCAAAGTGAGCAAGGGACCCACGTCTGGGCATACCCTGCCAACTTAGGGCGAACAAAGCGATACCAAAGGGGATGATGGACGGAGCGTTAGAGCAAATCAAACACTCACCCCCAGTCAACCGATCTGGGTTTAATCCATCATCATTCTTTAGCTCACTCCACCACCCCAGTTCAGACATGGCCATATGCAAATCAGTCTGACCCTGTGCCTCATGGGAACAGTCCAGCCCGAACTGCCAAGCCATGTCTTCCCTGGACCGGAAACAAGCATCCTGGGACCGGTTTCGGGTTCAAAACCCTCATCAGCCAGGCTATCTTGAATCCAGTGGCAAAGTGAGCAAGGGACCCACGTCTGGGCATACCCTGCCAACTTAGGGCGAACAAAGCGATACCAAAGGGGATGATGGACGGAGCGTTAGAGCAAATCAAACACTCACCCCCAGTCAACCGATCTGGGTTTAATCCATCATCATTCTTTAGCTCACTCCACCACCCCAGTTCAGACATGGCCATATGCAAATCAGTCTGACCCTGTGCCTCATGGGAACAGTCCAGCCCGAATTGCCAAGCCATGTCTTCCCTGGACCGGAAACAAGCATCCTGGGACCGGTTTCGGGTTCAAAACCCTCATCAGCCAGGCTATCTTGAATCCAGTGGCAAAGTGAGCAAGGGACCCACGTCTGGGCATACCCTGCCAACTTAGGGCGAACAAAGCGATACTAAAGGGGATGATGGACGGAGCGTTAGAGCAAATCAAACACTCACCCCCAGTCAACCGATCTGGGTTTAATCCATCATCATTCTTTAGCTCACTCCACCACCCCAGTTCAGACATGGCCATATGCAAATCAGTCTGACCCTGTGCCTCATGGGAACAGTCCAGCCCGAACTGCCAAGCCATGTCTTCCCTGGACCGGAAACAAGCATCCTGGGACCGGTTTCGGGTTCAAAACCCTCATCAGCCAGGCTATCTTGAATCCAGTGGCAAAGTGAGCAAGGGACCCACGTCTGGGCATACCCTGCCAACTTAGGGCGAACAAAGCGATACCAAAGGGGATGATGGACGGAGCATTAGAGCAAATCAAATACTCACCCCCAGTCAACCGATCTGGGTTTAATCCATCATCATTCTTTAGCTCACTCCACCACCCCAGTTCAGACATGGCCATATGCAAATCAGTCTGACCCTGTGCCTCATGGGAACAGTCCAGCCAGAACTGCCAAGCCATGTCTTCCCTGGACCGGAAACAAGCATCCTGGGACCGGTTTCGGGTTCAAAACCCTCATCAGCCAGGCTATCTTGAATCCAGTGGCAAAGTGAGCAAGGGACCCACGTCTGGGCATTCCCTGCCAACTTAGGGCGAACAAAGCGATACCAAAGGGGATGATGGACGGAGCGTTAGAGCAAATCAAACACTCACCCCCAGTCAACCGATCTGGGTTTAATCCATCATCATTCTTTAGCTCACTCCTCCACCCCAGTTCAGACATGGCCATATGCAAATCAGTCTGACCCTGTGCCTCATGAGAACAGTCCAGCCCGAACTGCCAAGCCATGTCTTCCCTGGACCGGAAACAAGCTTCCTGGGACCGGTTTCGGGTTCAAAACCCTCATCAGCCAGGCTATCTTGAATCCAGTGGCAAAGTGAGCAAGGGACCCACGTCTGGGCATACCCTGCCAACTTAGGGCGAACAAAGCGATACCAAAGGGGATGATGGACGGAGCGTTAGAGCAAATCAAACACGCACCCCCAGTCAACCGATCTGGGTTTAATCCATCTTCATTCTTTAGCTCACTCCACCACCCCAGTTCAGACATGGCCATATGCAAATCAGTCTGACCCTGTGCCTCATTGGAACAGTCCAGCCCGAACTGCCAAGCCATGTCTTCCCTGGACCGGAAACAAGCATCCTGGGACCGGTTTCAGGTTCAAAACCCTCATCAGCCAGGCTATCTTGAATCCAGTGGCAAAGTGAGCAAGGGACCCACGTCTGGGCATACCCTGCCAACTTAGGGCGAACAAAGCGATACCAAAGGGGATGATGGACGGAGCGTTAGAGCAAATCAAACACTCACCCCCAGTCAACCGATCTGGGTTTAATCCATCATCATTCTTTAGCTCACTCCACCACCCCAGTTCAGACATGGCCATATGCAAATCAGTCTGACCCTGTGCCTCATGGGAACAGTCCAGCCCGAACTGCCAAGCCATGTCTTCCCTGGACCGGAAACAAGCATCCTGGGACCGGTTTCGGGTTCGGGTTCAAAACCCTCATCAGCCAGGCTATCTTGAATCCAGTGGCAAAGTGAGCAAGGGACCCACGTCTGGGCATACCCTGCCAACTTAGGGCGAACAAAGCGATACCAAAGGGGATGATGGACGGAGCGTTAGAGCAAATCAAACACTCACCCCCAGTCAACCGATCTGGGTTTAATCCATCATCATTCTTTAGCTCACTCCACCACCCCAGTTCAGACATGGCCATATGCAAATCAGTCTGACCCTGTGCCTCATGGGAACAGTCCAGCCCGAACTGCCAAGCCATGTCTTCCCTGGACCGGAAACAAGCATCCTGGGACCGGTTTCGGGTTCAAAACCCTCATCAGCCAGGCTATCTTGAATCCAGTGGCAAAGTGAGCAAGGGACCCACGTCTGGGCATACCCTGCCAACTTAGGGCGAACAAAGCGATACCAAAGGGGATGATGGACGGAGCGTTAGAGCAAATCAAACACTCACCCCCAGTCAACCGATCTGGGTTTAATCCATCATCATTCTTTAGCTCACTCCACCACCCCAGTTCAGACATGGCCATATGCAAATCAGTCTGACCCTGTGCCTCATGGGAACAGTCCAGCCCGAACTGCCAAGCCATGTCTTCCCTGGACCGGAAACAAGCATCCTGGGACCGGTTTCGGGTTCAAAACCCTCATCAGCCAGGCTATCTTGAATCCAGTGGCAAAGTGAGCAAGGGACCCACGTCTGGGCATACCCCTGCCAACTTAGGGCGAACAAAGCGATACCAAAGGGGATGATGGACGGAGCGTTAGAGCAAATCAAACACTCACCCCCAGTCAACCGATCTGGGTTTAATCCATCATCATTCTTTAGCTCACTCCACCACCCCAGTTCAGACATGGCCATATGCAAATCAGTCTGACCCTGTGCCTCATGGGAACAGTCCAGCCCGAACTGCCAAGCCATGTCTTCCCTGGACCGGAAACAAGCATCCTGGGACCGGTTTCGGGTTCAAAACCCTCATCAGCCAGGCTATCTTGAATCCAGTGGCAAAGTGAGCAAGGGACCCACGTCTGGGCATACCCTGCCAACTTAGGGCGAACAAAGCGATTCCAAAGGGGATGATGGACGGAGCGTTAGAGCAAATCAAACACTCACCCCCAGTCAACCGATCTGGGTTTAATCCATCATCATTCTTTAGCTCACTCCACCACCCCAGTTCAGACATGGCCATATGCAAATCAGTCTGACCCTGTGCCTCATGGGAACAGTCCAGCCCGAACTGCCAAGCCATGTCTTCCCTGGACCGGAAACAAGCATCCTGGGACCGGTTTCGGGTTCAAAACCCTCATCAGCCAGGCTATCTTGAATCCAGTGGCAAAGTGAGCAAGGGACCCACGTCTGGGCATACCCTGCCAACTTAGGGCGAACAAAGCGATACCAAAGGGGATGATGGACGGAGCGTTAGAGCAAATCAAACACTCACCCCCAGTCAACCGATCTGGGTTTAATCCATCATCATTCTTTAGCTCACTCCACCACCCCAGTTCAGACATGGCCATATGCAAATCAGTCTGACCCTGTGCCTCATGGGAACAGTCCAGCCCGAACTGCCAAGCCATGTCTTCCCTGGACCGGAAACAAGCATCCTGGGACCGGTTTCGGGTTCAAAACCCTCATCAGCCAGGCTATCTTGAATCCAGTGGCAAAGTGAGCAAGGGACCCACGTCTGGGCATACCCTGCCAACTTAGGGCGAACAAAGCGATACCAAAGGGGATGATGGACGGAGCGTTAGAGCAAATCAAACACTCACCCCCAGTCAACCGATCTGGGTTTAATCCATCATCATTCTTTAGCTCACTCCACCACCCCAGTTCAGACATGGCCATATGCAAATCAGTCTGACCCTGTGCCTCATGGGAACAGTCCAGCCCGAACTGCCAAGCCATGTCTTCCCTGGACCGGAAACAAGCATCCTGGGACCGGTTTCGGGTTCAAAACCCTCATCAGCCAGGCTATCTTGAATCCAGTGGCAAAGTGAGCAAGGGACCCACGTCTGGGCATACCCTGCCAACTTAGGGCGAACAAAGCGATACCAAAGGGGATGATGGACGGAGCGTTAGAGCAAATCAAATACTCACCCCCAGTCAACCGATCTGGGTTTAATCCATCATCATTCTTTAGCTCACTCCACCACCCCAGTTCAGACATGGCCATATGCAAATCAGTCTGACCCTGTGCCTCATGGGAACAGTCCAGCCAGAACTGCCAAGCCATGTCTTCCCTGGACCGGAAACAAGCATCCTGGGACCGGTTTCGGGTTCAAAACCCTCATCAGCCAGGCTATCTTGAATCCAGTGGCAAAGTGAGCAAGGGACCCACGTCTGGGCATACCCTGCCAACTTAGGGCGAACAAAGCGATACCAAAGGGGATGATGGACGGAGCGTTAGAGCAAATCAAACACTCACCCCCAGTCAACCGATCTGGGTTTAATCCATCATCATTCTTTAGCTCACTCCTCCACCCCAGTTCAGACATGGCCATATGCAAATCAGTCTGACCCTGTGCCTCATGAGAACAGTCCAGCCTGAACTGCCAAGCCATGTCTTCCCTGGACCGGAAACAAGCATCCTGGGACCGGTTTCGGGTTCAAAACCCTCATCAGCCAGGCTATCTTGAATCCAGTGGCAAAGTGAGCAAGGGACCCACGTCTGGGCATACCCTGCCAACTTAGGGCGAACAAAGCGATACCAAAGGGGATGATGGACGGAGCGTTAGAGCAAATCAAACACTCACCCCCAGTCAACCGATCTAGGTTTAATCCATCATCATTCTTTAGCTCACTCCACCACCCCAGTTCAGACATGGCCATATGCAAATCAGTCTGACCCTGTGCCTCATGGGAACAGTCCAGCCCGAACTGCCAAGCCATGTCTTCCCTGGACCGGAAACAAGCATCCTGGGACCGGTTTCGGGTTCAAAACCCTCATCAGCCAGGCTATCTTGAATTCAGTGGCAAAGTGAGCAAGGGACCCATTTCTGGGCATACCCTGCCAACTTAGGGCGAACAAAGCGATACCAAAGGGGATGATGGACGGAGCGTTAGAGCAAATCAAACACTCACCCCCAGTCAACCGATCTGGGTTTAATCCATCATCATTCTTTAGCTCACTCCACCACCCCAGTTCAGACATGGCCATATGCAAATCAGTCTGACCCTGTGCCTCATGGGAACAGTCCAGCCCGAACTGCCAAGCCATGTCTTCCCTGGACCGGAAACAAGCATCCTGGGACCGGTTTCGGGTTCAAAACCCTCATCAGCCAGGCTATCTTGAATCCAGTGGCAAAGTGAGCAAGGGACCCACGTCTGGGCATACCCTGCCAACTTAGGGCGAACAAAGCGATACCAAAGGGGATGATGGACGGAGCGTTAGAGCAAATCAAACACTCACCCCCAGTCAACCGATCTGGGTTTAATCCATCATCATTCTTTAGCTCACTCCACCACCCCAGTTCAGACATGGCCATATGCAAATCAGTCTGACCCTGTGCCTCATGGGAACAGTCCAGCCCGAATTGCCAAGCCATGTCTTCCCTGGACCGGAAACAAGCATCCTGGGACCGGTTTCGGGTTCAAAACCCTCATCAGCCAGGCTATCTTGAATCCAGTGGCAAAGTGAGCAAGGGACCCACGTCTGGGCATACCCTGCCAACTTAGGGCGAACAAAGCGATACCAAAGGGGATGATGGACGGAGCGTTAGAGCAAATCAAACACTCACCCCCAGTCAACCGATCTGGGTTTAATCCATCATCATTCTTTAGCTCACTCCACCACCCCAGTTCAGACATGGCCATATGCAAATCAGTCTGACCCTGTGCCTCATGGGAACAGTCCAGCCCGAACTGCCAAGCCATGTCTTCCCTGGACCGGAAACAAGCATCCTGGGACCGGTTTCGGGTTCAAAACCCTCATCAGCCAGGCTATCTTGAATCCAGTGGCAAAGTGAGCAAGGGACCCACGTCTGGGCATACCCTGCCAACTTAGGGCGAAGAAAGCGATACCAAAGGGGATGATGGACGGAGCGTTGGAGCAAATCAAAAACTCACCCCCAGTCAACCGATCTGGGTTTAATCCATCATCATTCTTTAGCTCACTCCACCACCCCAGTTCAGACATGGCCATATGAAAATCAGTCTGACCCTGTGCCTCATGGGAACAGTCCAGCCAGAACTGCCAAGCCATGTCTTCCCTGGACCGGAAACAAGCATCCTGGGACCGGTTTCGGGTTCAAAACCCTCATCAACCAGGCTATCTTGAATCCAGTGGCAAAGTGAGCAAGGGACCCACGTCTGGGCATACCCTGCCAACTTAGGGCGAACAAAGCGATACCAAAGGGGATGATGGACGGAGCGTTAGAGCAAATTAAACACTCACCCCCAGTCAACCGATCTGGGTTTAATCCATCATCATTCTTTAGCTCACTCCTCCACCCCAGTTCAGACATGGCCATATGCAAATCAGTCTGACCCTGTGCCTCATGGGAACAGTCCAGCCCGAACTGCCAAGCCATGTCTTCCCTGGACCGGAAACAAGCATCCTGGGACCGGTTTCGGGTTCAAAACCCTCATCAGCCAGGCTATCTTGAATCCAGTGGCAAAGTGAGCAAGGGACCCACATCTGGGCATACCCTGTCAACTTAGGGCGAACAAAGCGATACCAAAGGGGATGATGGACGGAGCGTTAGAGCAAATCAAACACTCACCCCCAGTCAACCAATCTGGGTTTAATCCATCATCATTCTTTAGCTCACTCCACCACCCCAGTTCAGACATGGCCATATGCAAATCAGTCTGACCCTGTGCCTCATGGGAACAGTCCAGCCCGAACTGCCAAGCCATGTCTTCCCTGGACCGGAAACAAGCATCCTGGGACCGGTTTCGGGTTCAAAACCCTCATCAGCCAGGCTATCTTGAATCCAGTGGCAAAGTGAGCAAGGGACCCACGTCTGGGCATACCCTGCCAACTTAGGGCGAACAAAGCGATACCAAAGGGGATGATGGACGGAGCGTTAGAGCAAATCAAACACTCACCCCCAGTCAACCGATCTGGGTTTAATCCATCATCATTCTTTAGCTCACTCCACCACCCCAGTTCAGACATGGCCATATGCAAATCAGTCTGACCCTGTGCCTCATGGGAACAGTCCAGCCCGAACTGCCAAGCCATGTCTTCCCTGGACCGGAAACAAGCATCCTGGGACCGGTTTCAGGTTCAAAACCCTCATCAGCCAGGCTATCTTGAATCCAGTGGCAAAGTGAGCAAGGGACCCACGTCTGGGCATACCCTGCCAACTTAGGGCGAACAAAGCGATACCAAAGGGGATGATGGACGGAGCGTTAGAGCAAATCAAACACTCACCCCCAGTCAACCGATCTGGGTTTAATCCATCATCATTCTTTAGCTCACTCCACCACCCCAGTTCAGACATGGCCATATGCAAATCAGTCTGACCCTGTGCCTCATGGGAACAGTCCAGCCCGAACTGCCAAGCCATGTCTTCCCTGGACCGGAAACAAGCATCCTGGGACCGGTTTCGGGTTCAAAACCCTCATCAGCCAGGCTATCTTGAATCCAGTGGCAAAGTGAGCAAGGGACCCACGTCTGGGCATACCCTGCCAACTTAGGGCGAACAAAGCGATACCAAAGGGGATGATGGACGGAGCGTTAGAGCAAATCAAACACTCACCCCCAGTCAACCGATCTGGGTTTAATCCATCATCATTCTTTAGCTCACTCCACCACCCCAGTTCAGACATGGCCATATGCAAATCAGTCTGACCCTGTGCCTCATGGGAACAGTCCAGCCCGAACTGCCAAGCCATGTCTTCCCTGGACCGGAAACAAGCATCCTGGGACCGGTTTCGGGTTCAAAACCCTCATCAGCCAGGCTATCTTGAATCCAGTGGCAAAGTGAGCAAGGGACCCACGTCTGGGCATACCCTGCCAACTTAGGGCGAACAAAGCGATTCCAAAGGGGATGATGGACGGAGCGTTAGAGCAAATCAAACACTCACCCCCAGTCAACCGATCTGGGTTTAATCCATCATCATTCTTTAGCTCACTCCACCACCCCAGTTCAGACATGGCCATATGCAAATCAGTCTGACCCTGTGCCTCATGGGAACAGTCCAGCCCGAACTGCCAAGCCATGTCTTCCCTGGACCGGAAACAAGCATCCTGGGACCGGTTTCGGGTTCAAAACCCTCATCAGCCAGGCTATCTTGAATCCAGTGGCAAAGTGAGCAAGGGACCCACGTCTGGGCATACCCTGCCAACTTAGGGCGAACAAAGCGATACCAAAGGGGATGATGGACGGAGCGTTAGAGCAAATCAAACACTCACCCCCAGTCAACCGATCTGGGTTTAATCCATCATCATTCTTTAGCTCACTCCACCACCCCAGTTCAGACATGGCCATATGCAAATCAGTCTGACCCTGTGCCTCATGGGAACAGTCCAGCCCGAACTGCCAAGCCATGTCTTCCCTGGACCGGAAACAAGCATCCTGGGACCGGTTTCGGGTTCAAAACCCTCATCAGCCAGGCTATCTTGAATCCAGTGGCAAAGTGAGCAAGGGACCCACGTCTGGGCATACCCTGCCAACTTAGGGCGAACAAAGCGATACCAAAGGGGATGATGGACGGAGCGTTAGAGCAAATCAAACACTCACCCCCAGTCAACCGATCTGGGTTTAATCCATCATCATTCTTTAGCTCACTCCACCACCCCAGTTCAGACATGGCCATATGCAAATCAGTCTGACCCTGTGCCTCATGGGAACAGTCCAGCCCGAACTGCCAAGCCATGTCTTCCCTGGACCGGAAACAAGCATCCTGGGACCGGTTTCGGGTTCAAAACCCTCATCAGCCAGGCTATCTTGAATCCAGTGGCAAAGTGAGCAAGGGACCCACGTCTGGGCATACCCTGCCAACTTAGGGCGAACAAAGCGATACCAAAGGGGATGATGGACGGAGCGTTAGAGCAAATCAAACACTCACCCCCAGTCAACCGATCTGGGTTTAATCCATCATCATTCTTTAGCTCACTCCACCACCCCAGTTCAGACATGGCCATATGCAAATCAGTCTGACCCTGTGCCTCATGGGAACAGTCCAGCCAGAACTGCCAAGCCATGTCTTCCCTGGACCGGAAACAAGCATCCTGGGACCGGTTTCGGGTTCAAAACCCTCATCAGCCAGGCTATCTTGAATCCAGTGGCAAAGTGAGCAAGGGACCCACGTCTGGGCATACCCTGCCAACTTAGGGCGAACAAAGCGATACCAAAGGGGATGATGGACGGAGCGTTAGAGCAAATCAAACACTCACCCCCAGTCAACCGATCTGGGTTTAATCCATCATCATTCTTTAGCTCACTCCTCCACCACAGTTCAGACATGGCCATATGCAAATCAGTCTGACCCTGTGCCTCATGAGAACAGTCCAGCCTGAACTGCCAAGCCATGTCTTCCCTGGACCGGAAACAAGCATCCTGGGACCGGTTTCGGGTTCAAAACCCTCATCAGCCAGGCTATCTTGAATCCAGTGGCAAAGTGAGCAAGGGACCCACGTCTGGGCATACCCTGCCAACTTAGGGCGAACAAAGCGATACCAAAGGGGATGATGGACGGAGCGTTAGAGCAAATCAAACACGCACCCCCAGTCAACCGATCTGGGTTTAATCCATCTTCATTCTTTAGCTCACTCCACCACCCCAGTTCAGACATGGCCATATGCAAATCAGTCTGACCCTGTGCCTCATTGGAACAGTCCAGCCCGAACTGCCAAGCCATGTCTTCGCTGGACCGGAAACAAGCATCCTGGGACCGGTTTCAGGTTCAAAACCCTCATCAGCCAGGCTATCTTGAATCCAGTGGCAAAGTGAGCAAGGGACCCACGTCTGGGCATATCCTGCCAACTTAGGGCGAACAAAGCGATACCAAAGGGGATGATGGACGGAGCGTTAGAGCAAATCAAACACTCACCCCCAGTCAACCGATCTAGGTTTAATCCATCATCATTCTTTAGCTCACTCCACCACCCCAGTTCAGACATGGCCATATGCAAATCAGTCTGACCCTGTGCCTCATGGGAACAGTCCAGCCCGAACTGCCAAGCCATGTCTTCCCTGGACCGGAAACAAGCATCCTGGGACCGGTTTCGGGTTCAAAACCCTCATCAGCCAGGCTATCTTGAATTCAGTGGCAAAGTGAGCAAGGGACCCATTTCTGGGCATACCCTGCCAACTTAGGGCGAACAAAGCGATACCAAAGGGGATGATGGACGGAGCGTTAGAGCAAATCAAACACTCACCCCCAGTCAACCGATCTGGGTTTAATCCATCATCATTCTTTAGCTCACTCCACCACCCCAATTCAGACATGGCCATATGCAAATCAGTCTGACCCTGTGCCTCATGGGAACAGTCCAGCCCGAACTGCCAAGCCATGTCTTCCCTGGACCGGAAACAAGCATCCTGGGACCGGTTTCGGGTTCAAACCCTCATCAGCCAGGCTATCTTGAATCCAGTGGCAAAGTGAGCAAGGGACCCACGTCTGGGCATACCCTGCCAACTTAGGGCGAACAAAGCGATACCAAAGGGGATGATGGACGGAGCGTTAGAGCAAATCAAACACTCACCCCCAGTCAACCGATCTGGGTTTAATCCATCATCATTCTTTAGCTCACTCCACCACCCCAGTTCAGACATGGCCATATGCAAATCAGTCTGACCCTGTGCCTCATGGGAACAGTCCAGCCCGAACTGCCAAGCCATGTCTTCCCTGGACCGGAAACAAGCATCCTGGGACCGGTTTCGGGTTCAAAACCCTCATCAGCCAGGCTATCTTGAATCCAGTGGCAAAGTGAGCAAGGGACCCACGTCTGGGCATACCCTGCCAACTTAGGGCGAACAAAGCGATACCAAAGGGGATGATGGACGGAGCGTTAGAGCAAATCAAACACTCACCCCCAGTCAACCGATCTGGGTTTAATCCATCATCATTCTTTAGCTCACTCCACCACCCCAGTTCAGACATGGCCATATGCAAATCAGTCTGACCCTGTGCCTCATGGGAACAGTCCAGCCCGAACTGCCAAGCCATGTCTTCCCTGGACCGGAAACAAGCATCCTGGGACCGGTTTCGGGTTCAAAACCCTCATCAGCCAGGCTATCTTGAATCCAGTGGCAAAGTGAGCAAGGGACCCACGTCTGGGCATACCCCTGCCAACTTAGGGCGAAGAAAGCGATACCAAAGGGGATGATGGACGGAGCGTTGGAGCAAATCAAAAACTCACCCCCAGTCAACCGATCTGGGTTTAATCCATCATCATTCTTTAGCTCACTCCACCACCCCAGTTCAGACATGGCCATATGAAAATCAGTCTGACCCTGTGCCTCATGGGAACAGTCCAGCCCGAACTGCCAAGCCATGTCTTCCCTGGACCGGAAACAAGCATCCTGGGACCGGTTTCGGGTTCAAAACCCTCATCAGCCAGGCTATCTTGAATCCAGTGGCAAAGTGAGCAAGGGACCCACATCTGGGCATACCCTGTCAACTTAGGGCGAACAAAGCGATACCAAAGGGGATGATGGACGGAGCGTTAGAGCAAATCAAACACTCACCCCCAGTCAACCAATCTGGGTTTAATCCATCATCATTCTTTAGCTCACTCCACCACCCCAGTTCAGACATGGCCATATGCAAATCAGTCTGACCCTGTGCCTCATGGGAACAGTCCAGCCCGAACTGCCAAGCCATGTCTTCCCTGGACCGGAAACAAGCATCCTGGGACCGGTTTTGGGTTCAAAACCCTCATCAGCCAGGCTATCTTGAATCCAGTGGCAAAGTGAGCAAGGGACCCACGTCTGGGCATACCCTGCCAACTTAGGGCGAACAAAGCGATACCAAAGGGGATGATGGACGGAGCGTTAGAGCAAATCAAACACTCACCCCCAGTCAACCGATCTGGGTTTAATCCATCATCATTCTTTAGCTCACTCCACCACCCCAGTTCAGACATGGCCATATGCAAATCAGTCTGACCCTGTGCCTCATGAGAACAGTCCAGCCCGAACTGCCAAGCCATGTCTTCCCTGGACCGGAAACAAGCATCCTGGGACCGGTTTCGGGTTCAAAACCCTCATCAGCCAGGCTATCTTGAATCCAGTGGCAAAGTGAGCAAGGGACCCACGTCTGGGCATACCCTGCCAACTTAGGGCGAACAAAGCGATACCAAAGGGGATGATGGACGGAGCGTTAGAGCAAATCAAACACTCACCCCCAGTCAACCGATCTGGGTTTAATCCATCATCATTCTTTAGCTCACTCCACCACCCCAGTTCAGACATGGCCATATGCAAATCAGTCTGACCCTGTGCCTCATGGGAACAGTCCAGCCCGAACTGCCAAGCCATGTCTTCCCTGGACCGGAAACAAGCATCCTGGGACCGGTTTCAGGTTCAAAACCCTCATCAGCCAGGCTATCTTGAATCCAGTGGCAAAGTGAGCAAGGGACCCACGTCTGGGCATACCCTGCCAACTTAGGGCGAACAAAGCGATACCAAAGGGGATGATGGACGGAGCGTTAGAGCAAATCAAACACTCACCCCCAGTCAACCGATCTGGGTTTAATCCATCATCATTCTTTAGCTCACTCCACCACCCCAGTTCAGACATGGCCATATGCAAATCAGTCTGACCCTGTGCCTCATGGGAACAGTCCAGCCCGAACTGCCAAGCCATGTCTTCCCTGGACCGGAAACAAGCATCCTGGGAGCGGTTTCGGGTTCAAAACCCTCATCAGCCAGGCTATCTTGAATCCAGTGGCAAAGTGAGCAAGGGACCCACGTCTGGGCATACCCTGCCAACTTAGGGCGAACAAAGCGATACCAAAGGGGATGATGGACGGAGCGTTAGAGCAAATCAAACACTCACCCCCAGTCAACCGATCTGGGTTTAATCCATCATCATTCTTTAGCTCACTCCACCAACCCAGTTCAGACATGGCCATATGCAAATCAGTCTGACCCTGTGCCTCATGGGAACAGTCCAGCCCGAACTGCCAAGCCATGTCTTCCCTGGACCGGAAACAAGCATCCTGGGACCGGTTTCGGGTTCAAAACCCTCATCAGCCAGGCTATCTTGAATCCAGTGGCAAAGTGAGCAAGGGACCCACGTCTGGGCATACCCTGCCAACTTAGGGCGAACAAAGCGATACCAAAGGGGATGATGGACGGAGCGTTAGAGCAAATCAAACACTCACCCCCAGTCAACCGATCTGGGTTTAATCCATCATCATTCTTTAGCTCACTCCACCACCCCAGTTCAGACATTGCCATATGCAAATCAGTCTGACCCTGTGCCTCATGGGAATAGTCCAGCCCGAACTGCCAAGCCATATCTTGCCTGGACCGGAAACAAGCATCCTGGGACCGGTTTCGGGTTCAAAACCCTCATCAGCCAGGCTATCTTGAATCCAGTGGCAAAGTGAGCAAGGGACCCACGTCTGGGCATACCCTGCCAACTTAGGGCGAACAAAGCGATACCAAAGGGGATGATGGACGGAGCGTTAGAGCAAATCAAACACTCACCCCCAGTCAACCGATTTGGGTTTAATCCATCATCATTCTTTAGCTCACTCCACCACCCCAGTTCAGACATGGCCATATGCAAATCAGTCTTACCCTGTGCCTCATGGGAACAGTCCAGCCCGAACTGCCAAGCCATGTCTTCCCTGGACCGGAAACAAGCATCCTGGGACCGGTTTTGGGTTCAAAACCCTCATCAGCCAGGCTATCTTGAATCCAGTGGCAAAGTGAGCAAGGGACCCACGTCTGGGCATACCCTGCCAACTTAGGGCGAACAAAGCGATACCAAAGGGGATGATGGACGGAGCGTTAGAGCAAATCAAACACTCACCCCCAGTCAACCGATCTGGGTTTAATCCATCATCATTCTTTAGCTCACTCCACCACCCCAGTTCAGACATGGCCATATGCAAATCAGTCTGACCCTGTGCCTCATGGGAACAGTCCAGCCCGAACTGCCAAGCCATGTCTTCCCTGGACCGGAAACAAGCATCCTGGGACCGGTTTCGGGTTCAAAACCCTCATCAGCCAGGCTATCTTGAATCCAGTGGCAAAGTGAGCAAGGGACCCACGTCTGGGCATACCCTGCCAACTTAGGGCGAACAAAGCGATACCAAAGGGGATGATGGACGGAGCGTTAGAGCAAATCAAACACTCACCCCCAGTCAACCCATCTGGGTTTAATCCATCATCATTCTTTAGCTCACTCCACCACCCCAGTTCAGACATGGCCATATGCAAATCAGTCTGACCCTGTGCCTCATGGGAACAGTCCAGCCCGAACTGCCAAGCCATGTCTTCCCTGGACCGGAAACAAGCATCCTGGGACCGGTTTCGGGTTCAAAACCCTCATCAGCCAGGCTATCTTGAATCCAGTGGCAAAGTGAGCAAGGGACCCACATCTGGGCATACCCTGCCAACTTAGGGCGAACAAAGCGATACCAAAGGGGATGATGGACGGAGCGTTAGAGCAAATCAAACACTCACCCCCAGTCAACCGATCTGGGTTTAATCCATCATCATTCTTTAGCTCACTCCACCACCCCAGTTCAGACATGGCCATATGCAAATCAGTCTGACCCTGTGCCTCATGGGAACAGTCCAGCCCGAACTGCCAAGCCATGTCTTCCCTGGACCGGAAACAAGCATCCTGGGACCGGTTTTGGGTTCAAAACCCTCATCAGCCAGGCTATCTTAAATCCAGTGGCAAAGTGAGCAAGGGACCCACGTCTGGGCATACCCTGCCAACTTAGGGCGAACAAAGCGATACCAAAGGGGATGATGGACGGAGCGTTAGAGCAAATCAAACACTCACCCCCAGTCAACCGATCTGGGTTTAATCCATCATCATTCTTTAGCTCACTCCACCACCCCAGTTCAGACATGGCCATATGCAAATCAGTCTGACCCTGTGCCTCATGAGAACAGTCCAGCCCGAACTGCCAAGCCATGTCTTCCCTGGACCGGAAACAAGCATCCTGGGACCGGTTTCGGGTTCAAAACCCTCATCAGCCAGGCTATCTTGAATCCAGTGGCAAAGTGAGCAAGGGACCCACGTCTGGGCATACCCTGCCAACTTAGGGCGAACAAAGCGATACCAAAGGGGATGATGGACGGAGCGTTAGAGCAAATCAAACACTCACCCCCAGTCAACCGATCTGGGTTTAATCCATCATCATTCTTTAGCTCACTCCACCACCCCAGTTCAGACATGGCCATATGCAAATCAGTCTGACCCTGTGCCTCATGGGAACAGTCCAGCCCGAACTGCCAAGCCATGTCTTCCCTGGACCGGAAACAAGCATCCTGGGAGCGGTTTCGGGTTAAAACCCTCATCAGCCAGGCTATCTTGAATCCAGTGGCAAAGTGAGCAAGGGACCCACGTCTGGGCATACCCTGCCAACTTAAGGCGAACAAAGCGATACCAAAGGGGATGATGGACGGAGCGTTAGAGCAAATCAAACACTCACCCCCAGTCAACCGATCTGGGTTTAATCCATCATCATTCTTTAGCTCACTCCACCAACCCAGTTCAGACATGGCCATATGCAAATCAGTCTGACCCTGTGCCTCATGGGAACAGTCCAGCCCGAACTGCCAAGCCATGTCTTCCCTGGACCGGAAACAAGCATCCTGGGACCGGTTTCGGGTTCAAAACCCTCATCAGCCAGGCTATCTTGAATCCAGTGGCAAAGTGAGCAAGGGACCCACGTCTGGGCATACCCTGCCAACTTAGGGCGAACAAAGCGATACCAAAGGGGATGATGGACGGAGCGTTAGAGCAAATCAAACACTCACCCCCAGTCAACCGATCTGGGTTTAATCCATCATCATTCTTTAGCTCACTCCACCACCCCAGTTCAGACATTGCCATATGCAAATCAGTCTGACCCTGTGCCTCATGGGAATAGTCCAGCCCGAACTGCCAAGCCATGTCTTGCCTGGACCGGAAACAAGCATCCTGGGACCGGTTTCGGGTTCAAAACCCTCATCAGCCAGGCTATCTTGAATCCAGTGGCAAAGTGAGCAAGGGACCCACGTCTGGGCATACCCTGCCAACTTAGGGCGAACAAAGCGATACCAAAGGGGATGATGGACGGAGCGTTAGAGCAAATCAAACACTCACACCCAGTCAACCGATTTGGGTTTAATCCATCATCATTCTTTAGCTCACTCCACCACCCCAGTTCAGACATGGCCATATGCAAATCAGTCTTACCCTGTGCCTCATGGGAACAGTCCAGCCCGAACTGCCAAGCCATGTCTTCCCTGGACCGGAAACAAGCATCCTGGGACCGGTTTTGGGTTCAAAACCCTCATCAGCCAGGCTATCTTGAATCCAGTGGCAAAGTGAGCAAGGGACCCACGTCTGGGCATACCCTGCCAACTTAGGGCGAACAAAGCGATACCAAAGGGGATGATGGACGGAGCGTTAGAGCAAATCAAACACTCACCCCCAGTCAACCGATCTGGGTTTAATCCATCATCATTCTTTAGCTCACTCCACCACCCCAGTTCAGACATGGCCATATGCAAATCAGTCTGACCCTGTGCCTCATGGGAACAGTCCAGCCCGAACTGCCAAGCCATGTCTTCCCTGGACCGGAAACAAGCATCCTGGGACCGGTTTCGGGTTCAAAACCCTCATCAGCCAGGCTATCTTGAATCCAGTGGCAAAGTGAGCAAGGGACCCACGTCTGGGCATACCCTGCCAACTTAGGGCGAACAAAGCGATACCAAAGGGGATGATGGACGGAGCGTTAGAGCAAATCAAACACTCACCCCCAGTCAACCCATCTGGGTTTAATCCATCATCATTCTTTAGCTCACTCCACCACCCCAGTTCAGACATGGCCATATGCAAATCAGTCTGACCCTGTGCCTCATGGGAACAGTCCAGCCCGAACTGCCAAGCCATGTCTTCCCTGGACCGGAAACAAGCATCCTGGGACCGGTTTCGGGTTCAAAACCCTCATCAGCCAGGCTATCTTGAATCCAGTGGCAAAGTGAGCAAGGGACCCACGTCTGGGCATACCCTGCCAACTTAGGGCGAACAAAGCGATACCAAAGGGGATGATGGACGGAGCGTTAGAGCAAATCAAACACTCACCCCCAGTCAACCGATCTGGGTTTAATCCATCATCATTCTTTAGCTCACTCCACCACCCCAGTTCAGACATGGCCATATGCAAATCAGTCTGACCCTGTGCCTCATGGGAACAGTCCAGCCCGAACTGCCAAGCCATGTCTTCCCTGGACCGGAAACAAGCATCCTGGGACCGGTTTCGGGTTCAAAACCCTCATCAGCCAGGCTATCTTGAATCCAGTGGCAAAGTGAGCAAGGGACCCACGTCTGGGCATACCCTGCCAACTTAGGGCGAACAAAGCGATACCAAAGGGGATGATGGACGGAGCGTTAGAGCAAATCAAACACTCACCCCCAGTCAACCGATCTGGGTTTAATCCATCATCATTCTTTAGCTCACTCCACCAACCCAGTTCAGACATGGCCATATGCAAATCAGTCTGACCCTGTGCCTCATGGGAACAGTCCAGCCCGAACTGCCAAGCCATGTCTTCCCTGGACCGGAAACAAGCATCCTGGGACCGGTTTCGGGTTCAAACCCTCATCAGCCAGGCTATCTTGAATCCAGTGGCAAAGTGAGCAAGGGACCCACGTCTGGGCATACCCTGCCAACTTAGGGCGAACAAAGCGATACCAAAGGGGATGATGGACGGAGCGTTAGAGCAAATCAAACACTCACCCCCAGTCAACCGATCTGGGTTTAATCCATCATCATTCTTTAGCTCACTCCACCACCCCAGTTCAGACATTGCCATATGCAAATCAGTCTGACCCTGTGCCTCATGGGAATAGTCCAGCCCGAATTGCCAAGCCATATCTTGCCTGGACCGGAAACAAGCATCCTGGGACCGGTTTCGGGTTCAAAACCCTCATCAGCCAGGCTATCTTGAATCCAGTGGCAAAGTGAGCAAGGGACCCACGTCTGGGCATACCCTGCCAACTTAGGGCGAACAAAGCGATACCAAAGGGGATGATGGACGGAGCGTTAGAGCAAATCAAACACTCACCCCCAGTCAACCGATTTGGGTTTAATCCATCATCATTCTTTAGCTCACTCCACCACCCCAGTTCAGACATGGCCATATGCAAATCAGTCTTACCCTGTGCCTCATGGGAACAGTCCAGCCCGAACTGCCAAGCCATGTCTTCCCTGGACCGGAAACAAGCATCCTGGGACCGGTTTTGGGTTCAAAACCCTCATCAGCCAGGCTATCTTGAATCCAGTGGCAAAGTGAGCAAGGGACCCACGTCTGGGCATACCCTGCCAACTTAGGGCGAACAAAGCGATACCAAAGGGGATGATGGACGGAGCGTTAGAGCAAATCAAACACTCACCCCCAGTCAACCGATCTGGGTTTAATCCATCATCATTCTTTAGCTCACTCCACCACCCCAGTTCAGACATGGCCATATGCAAATCACTCTGACCCTGTGCCTCATGGGAACAGTCCAGCCCGAACTGCCAAGCCATGTCTTCCCTGGACCGGAAACAAGCATCCTGGGACCGGTTTCGGGTTCAAACCCTCATCAGCCAGGCTATCTTGAATCCAGTGGCAAAGTGAGCAAGGGACCCACGTCTGGGCATACCCTGCCAACTTAGGGCGAACAAAGCGATACCAAAGGGGATGATGGACGGAGCGTTAGAGCAAATCAAACACTCACCCCCAGTCAACCCATCTGGGTTTAATCCATCATCATTCTTTAGCTCACTCCACCACCCCAGTTCAGACATGGCCATATGCAAATCAGTCTGACCCTGTGCCTCATGGGAACAGTCCAGCCCGAACTGCCAAGCCATGTCTTCCCTGGACCGGAAACAAGCATCCTGGGACCGGTTTCGGGTTCAAAACCCTCATCAGCCAGGAAATCTTGAATCCAGTGGCAAAGTGAGCAAGGGACCCACATCTGGGCATACCCTGCCAACTTAGGGCGAACAAAGCGATACCAAAGGGGATGATGGACGGAGCGTTAGAGCAAATCAAACACTCACCCCCAGTCAACCGATCTGGGTTTAATCCATCATCATTCTTTAGCTCACTCCACCACCCCAGTTCAGACATGGCCATATGCAAATCAGT
This sequence comes from Calotriton arnoldi, assembly GCA_963921515.1. NCBI lineage: Eukaryota > Metazoa > Chordata > Amphibia > Caudata > Salamandridae > Calotriton > Calotriton arnoldi. Next base: position 322,027 of record CAWUFW010000528.1, on the reverse strand, counting down.
CTGACCCTGTGCCTCATGGGAACAGTCCAGCCCGAACTGCCAAGCCATGTCTTCCCTGGACCGGAAACAAGCATCCTGGGACCGGTTTTGGGTTCAAAACCCTCATCAGCCAGGCTATCTTAAATCCAGTGGCAAAGTGAGCAAGGGACCCACGTCTGGGCATACCCTGCCAACTTAGGGCGAACAAAGCGATACCAAAGGGGATGATGGACGGAGCGTTAGAGCAAATCAAACACTCACCCCCAGTCAACCGATCTGGGTTTAATCCATCATCATTCTTTAGCTCACTCCACCACCCCAGTTCAGACATGGCCATATGCAAATCAGTCTGACCCTGTGCCTCATGAGAACAGTCCAGCCCGAACTGCCAAGCCATGTCTTCCCTGGACCGGAAACAAGCATCCTGGGACCGGTTTCGGGTTCAAAACCCTCATCAGCCAGGCTATCTTGAATCCAGTGGCAAAGTGAGCAAGGGACCCACGTCTGGGCATACCCTGCCAACTTAGGGCGAACAAAGCGATACCAAAGGGGATGATGGACGGAGCGTTAGAGCAAATCAAACACTCACCCCCAGTCAACCGATCTGGGTTTAATCCATCATCATTCTTTAGCTCACTCCACCACCCCAGTTCAGACATGGCCATATGCAAATCAGTCTGACCCTGTGCCTCATGGGAACAGTCCAGCCCGAACTGCCAAGCCATGTCTTCCCTGGACCGGAAACAAGCATCCTGGGACTGGTTTCGGGTTCAAAACCCTCATCAGCCAGGCTATCTTGAATCCAGTGGCAAAGTGAGCAAGGGACCCACGTCTGGGCATACCCTGCCAACTTAGGGCGAACAAAGCGATACCAAAGGGGATGATGGACGGAGCGTTAGAGCAAATCAAACACTCACCCCCAGTCAACCGATCTGGGTTTAATCCATCATCATTCTTTAGCTCACTCCACCACCCCAGTTCAGACATTGCCATATGCAAATCAGTCTGACCCTGTGCCTCATGGGAATAGTCCAGCCCGAATTGCCAAGCCATGTCTTGCCTGGACCGGAAACAAGCATCCTGGGACCGGTTTCGGGTTCAAAACCCTCATCAGCCAGGCTATCTTGAATCCAGTGGCAAAGTGAGCAAGGGACCCACGTCTGGGCATACCCTGCCAACTTAGGGCGAACAAAGCGATACCAAAGGGGATGATGGACGGAGCGTTAGAGCAAATCAAACACTCACACCCAGTCAACCGATTTGGGTTTAATCCATCATCATTCTTTAGCTCACTCCACCACCCCAGTTCAGACATGGCCATATGCAAATCAGTCTTACCCTGTGCCTCATGGGAACAGTCCAGCCCGAACTGCCAAGCCATGTCTTCCCTGGACCGGAAACAAGCATCCTGGGACCGGTTTCGGGTTCAAAACCCTCATCAGCCAGGCTATCTTGAATCCAGTGGCAAAGTGAGCAAGGGACCCACGTCTGGGCATACCCTGCCAACTTAGGGCGAACAAAGCGATACCAAAGGGGATGATGGACGGAGCGTTAGAGCAAATCAAACACTCACCCCCAGTCAACCGATCTGGGTTTAATCCATCATCATTCTTTAGCTCACTCCACCACCCCAGTTCAGACATGGCCATATGCAAATTAGTCTGACCCTGTGCCTCATGGGAACAGTCCAGCCCGAACTGCCAAGCCATGTCTTCCCTGGACCGGAAACAAGCATCCTGGGACCGGTTTCGGGTTCAAAACCCTCATCAGCCAGGCTATCTTGAATCCAGTGGCAAAGTGAGCAAGGGACCCACGTCTGGGCATACCCTGCCAACTTAGGGCGAACAAAGCGATACCAAAGGGGATGATGGACGGAGCGATAGAGCAAATCAAACACTCACCCCCAGTCAACCCATCTGGGTTTAATCCATCATCATTCTTTAGCTCACTCCACCACCCCAGTTCAGACATGGCCATATGCAAATCAGTCTGACCCTGTGCCTCATGGGAACAGTCCAGCCCGAACTGCCAAGCCATGTCTTCCCTGGACCGGAAACAAGCATCCTGGGACCGGTTTCGGGTTCAAAACCCTCATCAGCCAGGAAATCTTGAATCCAGTGGCAAAGTGAGCAAGGGACCCACATCTGGGCATACCCTGCCAACTTAGGGCGAACAAAGCGATACCAAAGGGGATGATGGACGGAGCGTTAGAGCAAATCAAACACTCACCCCCAGTCAACCGATCTGGGTTTAATCCATCATCATTCTTTAGCTCACTCCACCACCCCAGTTCAGACATGGCCATATGCAAATCAGTCTGACCCTGTGCCTCATGGGAACAGTCCAGCCCGAACTGCCAAGCCATGTCTTCCCTGGACCGGAAACAAGCATCCTGGGACCGGTTTTGGGTTCAAAACCCTCATCAGCCAGGCTATCTTAAATCCAGTGGCAAAGTGAGCAAGGGACCCACGTCTGGGCATACCCTGCCAACTTAGGGCGAACAAAGCGATACCAAAGGGGATGATGGACGGAGCGTTAGAGCAAATCAAACACTCACCCCCAGTCAACCGATCTGGGTTTAATCCATCATCATTCTTTAGCTCACTCCACCACCCCAGTTCAGACATGGCCATATGCAAATCAGTCTGACCCTGTGCCTCATGAGAACAGTCCAGCCCGAACTGCCAAGCCATGTCTTCCCTGGACCGGAAACAAGCATCCTGGGACCGGTTTCGGGTTCAAAACCCTCATCAGCCAGGCTATCTTGAATCCAGTGGCAAAGTGAGCAAGGGACCCACGTCTGGGCATACCCTGCCAACTTAGGGCGAACAAAGCGATACCAAAGGGGATGATGGACGGAGCGTTAGAGCAAATCAAACACTCACCCCCAGTCAACCGATCTGGGTTTAATCCATCATCATTCTTTAGCTCACTCCACCACCCCAGTTCAGACATGGCCTTTTGCAAATCAGTCTGACCCTGTGCCTCATGGGAACAGTCCAGCCCGAACTGCCAAGCCATGTCTTCCCTGGACCGGAAACAAGCATCCTGGGACCGGTTTCGGGTTCAAAACCCTCATCAGCCAGGCTATCTTGAATCCAGTGGCAAAGTGAGCAAGGGACCCACGTCTGGGCATACCCTGCCAACTTAGGGCGAACAAAGCGATACCAAAGGGGATGATGGACGGAGCGTTAGAGCAAATCAAACACTCACCCCCAGTCAACCGATCTGGGTTTAATCCATCATCATTCTTTAGCTCACTCCACCACCCCAGTTCAGACATTGCCATATGCAAATCAGTCTGACCCTGTGCCTCATGGGAATAGTCCAGCCCGAATTGCCAAGCCATGTCTTGCCTGGACCGGAAACAAGCATCCTGGGACCGGTTTCGGGTTCAAAACCCTCATCAGCCAGGCTATCTTGAATCCAGTGGCAAAGTGAGCAAGGGACCCACGTCTGGGCATACCCTGCCAACTTAGGGCGAACAAAGCGATACCAAAGGGGATGATGGACGGAGCGTTAGAGCAAATCAAACACTCACACCCAGTCAACCGATTTGGGTTTAATCCATCATCATTCTTTAGCTCACTCCACCACCCCAGTTCAGACATGGCCATATGCAAATCAGTCTTACCCTGTGCCTCATGGGAACAGTCCAGCCCGAACTGCCAAGCCATGTCTTCCCTGGACCGGAAACAAGCATCCTGGGACCGGTTTCGGGTTCAAAACCCTCATCAGCCAGGCTATCTTGAATCCAGTGGCAAAGTGAGCAAGGGACCCACGTCTGGGCATACCCTGCCAACTTAGGGCGAACAAAGCGATACCAAAGGGGATGATGGACGGAGCGTTAGAGCAAATCAAACACTCACCCCCAGTCAACCGATCTGGGTTTAATCCATCATCATTCTTTAGCTCACTCCACCACCCCAGTTCAGACATGGCCATATGCAAATTAGTCTGACCCTGTGCCTCATGGGAACAGTCCAGCCAGAACTGCCAATCCATGTCTTCCCTGGACCGGAAACAAGCATCCTGGGACCGGTTTCGGGTTCAAAACCCTCATCAGCCAGGCTATCTTGAATCCAGTGGCAAAGTGAGCAAGGGACCCACGTCTGGGCATACCCTGCCAACTTAGGGCGAACAAAGCGATACCAAAGGGGATGATGGACGGAGCGTTAGAGCAAATCAAACACTCACCCCCAGTCAACCGATCTGGGTTTAATCCATCATCATTCTTTAGCTCACTCCACCACCCCAGTTCAGACATGGCCATATGCAAATCAGTCTGACCCTGTGCCTCATGGGAACAGTCCAGCCCGAACTGCCAATCCATGTCTTCCCTGGACCGGAAACAAGCATCCTGGGACCGGTTTCGGGTTCAAAACCCTCATCAGCCAGGCTATCTTGAATCCAGTGGCAAAGTGAGCAAGGGACCCACGTCTGGGCATACCCTGCCAACTTAGGGCGAACAAAGCGATACCAAAGGGGATGATGGACGGAGCGTTAGAGCAAATCAAACACTCACCCCCAGTCAACCGATCTGGGTTTAATCCATCATCATTCTTTAGCTCACTCCACCACCCCAGTTCAGACATGGCCATATGCAAATCAGTCTGACCCTGTGCCTCATGGGAACAGTCCAGCCCGAACTGCCAGCCATGTCTTCCCTGGACCGGAAACAAGCATCCTGGGACCGGTTTCGGGTTCAAAACCCTCATCAGCCAGGCTATCTTGAATCCAGTGGCAAAGTGAGCAAGGGACCCACGTCTGGGCATACCCTGCCAACTTAGGGCGAACAAAGCGATACCAAAGGGGATGATGGACGGAGCGTTAGAGCAAATCAAACACTCACCCCGAGTCAACCGATCTGGGTTTAATCCATCATCATTCTTTAGCTCACTCCACCACCCCAGTTCAGACATGGCCATATGCAAATCAGTCTGACCCTGTGCCTCATGGGAACAGTCCAGCCCGAACTGCCAAGCCATGTCTTCCCTGGACCGGAAACAAGCATCCTGGGACCGGTTTCGGGTTCAAAACACTCATCAGCCAGGCTATCTTGAATCCAGTGGCAAAGTGAGCAAGGGACCCACGTCTGGGCATACCCTGCCAACTTAGGGCGAACAAAGCGATACCAAAGGGGATGATGGACGGAGCGTTAGAGCAAATCAAACACTCACCCCCAGTCAACCGATCTGGGTTTAATCCATCATCATTCTTTAGCTCACTCCTCCACCCCAGTTCAGACATGGCCATATGCAAATCAGTCTTACCCTGTGCCTCATGGGAACAGTCCAGCCCGAACTGCCAAGCCATGTCTTCCCTGGACCGGAAACAAGCATCCTGGGACCGGTTTCGGGTTCAAAACCCTCATCAGCCAGGCTATCTTGAATCCAGTGGCAAAGTGAGCAAGGGACCCACATCTGGGCATACCCTGCCAACTTAGGGCGAACAAAGCGAAACCAAAGGGGATGATGGACGGAGCGTTAGAGCAAATCAAACACTCACCCCCAGTCAACCGATCTGGGTTTAATCCATCATCATTCTTTAGCTCACTCCACCACCCCAGTTCAGACATGGCCATATGCAAATCAGTCTGACCCTGTGCCTCATGGGAACAGTCCAGCCCGAACTGCCAAGCCATGTCTTCCCTGGACCGGAAACAAGCATCCTGGGACTGGTTTCGGGTTCAAAACCCTCATCAGCCAGGCTATCTTGAATCCAGTGGCAAAGTGAGCAAGGGATCCACGTCTGGGCATACCCTGCCAACTTAGGGCGAACAAAGCGATACCAAAGGGGATGATGGACGGAGCGTTAGAGCAAATCAAACACTCACCCCCAGTCAACCGATCTGGGTTTAATCCATCATCATTCTTTAGCTCACTCCTCCACCCCAGTTCAGACATGGCCATATGCAAATCAGTCTGACCCTGTGCCTCATGGGAACAGTCCAGCCCGAACTGCCAAGCCATGTCTTCCCTGGACCGGAAACAAGCATCCTGGGACCGGTTTCGGGTTCAAAACCCTCATCAGCCAGGCTATCTTGAATCCAGTGGCAAAGTGAGCAAGGGACCCACGTCTGGGCATACCCTGCCAACTTAGGGCGAACAAAGCGATACCAAAGGGGATGATGGACGGAGCGTTAGAGCAAATCAAACACTCACCCCCAGTCAACCGATCTGGGTTTAATCCATCATCATTCTTTAGCTCACTCCACCACCCCAGTTCAGACATGGCCATATGCAAATCAGTCTGACCCTGTCCCTCATGGGAACAGTCCAGCCCGAACTGCCAAGCCATGTCTTCCCTGGACCGGAAACAAGCATCCTGGGACCGGTTTCGGGTTCAAAACCCTCATCAGCCAGGCTATCTTGAATCCAGTGGCAAAGTGAGCAAGGGACCCACGTCTGGGCATACCCTGCCAACTTAGGGTGAACAAAGCGATACCAAAGGGGATGATGGACGGAGCGTTAAAGCAAATCAAACACTCACCCCCAGTCAACCAATCTGGGTTTAATCCATCATCATTCTTTAGCTCACTCCACCACCCCAGTTCAGACATGGCCATATGCAAATCAGTCTGACCCTGTGCCTCATGGGAACAGTCCAGCCCGAACTGCCAAGCCATGTCTTCCCTGGACCGGAAACAAGCATCCTGGGACCGGTTTCGGGTTCAAAACCCTCATCAGCCAGGCTATCTTGAATCCAGTGGCAAAGTGAGCAAGGGACCCACGTCTGGGCATACCCTGCCAACTTAGGGCGAACAAAGCGATACCAAAAGGGATGATGGACGGAGCGTTAGAGCAAATCAAACACTCACCCCCAGTCAACCGATCTGGGTTTAATCCATCATCATTCTTTAGCTCACTCCACCACCCCAGTTCAGACATGGCCATATGCAAATCAGTCTGACCCTGTGCCTCATGGGAATCGCATAATACGAACAGCATGAATATATTTTATTGTGCACACCCCAGCTATGTTTTACCACTGTTTTACATCTTGGATTTACTCTGCGTTCAAATGAAATAGCCTCTGAAAGCACTCCTTGGGAAGAAGAAACAGCCACGCAGAACAGAATTGTACATTACATATTTATTATGTAAGTGTCTCACCAGGAAGCACTTTCATATTCAAGACATCAGACCTCAAAAAGAGATGAAAAACGCTTGGCGTTCTTCTACACTCTTTGTGCCTTTTCTTGAATAACTGCTGCCTTAAGAACAGCCAGCTGTAAACTTGAATTTGCATACACAGTCAAACAAACCATTTTTATAACAAAGAATGAATCAATCTTTCCACCCTCCTTGAATTATAATAAATATGTAGGAGTCTTGATTCCATTTTCCCCTCCTTAGAAAAACAACAAACTGGTGTATTTTTCCTGCGACCCTCCATTACTAAGCTTCTACCCATCAGATCTGCTTAGTAGCAACAAAAGAAATCTGTCACCAACCTCACTGTTTTCATTGTGTCTCCCCTTATCTTCAAAAGCACGAACAATTCTTAGGACCTCTTGGTATTGCCTCCACTTTCCTTTTGTTATAAATGCTAAGCTTATGAAGAAAAACTTAAAAAGGACTAACATTCGAGGGTTAAGGTATGTGCATCCTTTATACCCCTACCCTCGAAATCCACATCTCATGATCTTACAGACATCCTAAATGACATCATCAATTGAATGGTGCATGACATCACCATTGACACCACTGAAGATATTACATGTAGCATCACCAACATCATTATGGATTATACAACTGATTGCATCACACACAAGGTAATACTATCAGGGGGTGGCGAGGTGGAGTGTGAATCATTGCTGCTTTTGGTACTGGGGCGGATAATGAAGCTCCGCTGCAAAACCGATGCCCAGTAACAAAAGAATGGCCCCCACCCTTCCAGCTTCCCGGGAAAACACTTGATGTCTTTAGAGTCCTAGCTCACATTGGTAGAACATTGCTACCAATGTGAGGAGGCGCCCTGTGATGAGTACGTCCGGGTGGAAAATGTCATTCCGCTCGCGAAATTGGCAGAATTTGGTGACTCTGCATTACTCTTGTAACATGGAGGTCCAGCCAAATTCCGCAAATCGCTGCATGGCAGAATTCTTTCTCCTGTGATGCTCCAGAGATGCGAGCTGGCAGGAATGAGCGAGATTTGGTGTCCCCTAGCACAATTTCCAGTGGCTAGGAGGACTTGTGGCGAGATTTTGTCTAATGAGTCGGTCACGGTCAGAGGGCTGCTTCTTTAGTAGGTTTTCTACTCGAGTGAAAGCAAAATCCATCCTCAGTATTCCTTCACTTGACTACATATCCAAGTAGGAAAGCACCCCAACACTCCTGCATCCTCTCTCCGGCACTGGTTTGTGATACAACAGCGAAGGATTGACAGTAAAGCAAAGAGAATTTAACAATGTGTCTTGATTGCTGTTTCAGGGCATCTGGACCAATTGCTTACGCTACCCAGTCATTTCTCTTCCAGGTCCTTCACATATGGAGAGTAGTGGGAAGTACCAAGACTAGGCACTGTCATTTCTCATTACTGTTCCTGGGAGCTAATTTCGATGGTGATAGGATCAGATCATGCCTCACCAAGGTGTTTAACTGGCTCAATGGGAACCAACTCAAATGTAATTCTGAGAAACCGGAAATTGTCTTTTGTGGCTCTCCTTCTGTGTTCGATTGGAGACAATGGTGGCCGGAAGAGATGTCCCCGCCCCTCTCAGCCCAATCTACGGTCAAAAACCTTGGCATTCACATTGACAGCGCGCTCTCTATGATCCCAAGTCCAGTCCTTAGTGGGCATTTGCTTTGGCATGCTGCTTATGCTAAGAAATTTCCTTCCTCTTCTCTCACGCAACACTAGGAAAACCGTGGTCCAGGCTCTGGTTACCTCCAGACTGGACTACGCAAACATTCTGTACCTGGGACTTCCAGGCTATCACCTCCAGCGCCTTCAAGTGGTTCAGAATACCACGGCCAGACTGGTCCTCAGGCTTAAGCCCAGGACCCACATGGCCCCCCATCTTAAGGCATTACACGGGCTCCCGATGAGAAAAAGGGTCAATTTTAAGGCTCTGGTAATGTTCTCCAAAGCTCTGCACAGTAAGGGTGCCAGCTACCTCAAAGCAAGTGTCAGCCACTACGTGCCTGCCAGATCCCTAAGGTCCTCCTCCATGGGCTTGATCGCGTCCCCAGAGTATGCCTTGCCCGGGTGGGGGGCAGATCTTTCGGGTTTCTGGGAGCACAAGCGTGGAACCAATTACCGCCTTCTCTCAGACCCACAGCTGACCTGATGGTTTTTAAGAAACTTCTAAAAACCTGGCTCTTCCAGTGCTAGGCATGTGTGGTAGGTTCTGTTAGTTTGAGACGATTAGCGCCGGGACACTCTTGCTGAGTAGCTATGTGCTCTACAAATGTGTTTCATTCATTCATTCACTCATTCATTCATTCATCTCAGCACTGTTGTTTAAAAGGTTAGCCAAAGATTCCTTATTATCCTTGACTCTAAAGTAGTAGCTGTGTTTGAGAAGTCAAAAACATTTATTTAAAAAAGAAATAGATCATTAATGTACTGATAGAATAATTGAACAATTGAAATACAGTGCAATAGTGACACCCCAAAGGGCCTGGCACAGAGGGTTGCTGAGATATGACTCCCACCCCTAGCGCAAGCTAATCTATATTAAGCCATCTGTGACACTGTTTGCAGATGATCCGAGTGTCATGTGTCAGAGGTAGAACATCCATGGGCTAGACAGCAAAAAGGTTCCCAACCCTGTAGGATGGAGGGTTTGGGTACGGGCTCCCAGATACATATAGACCATGAAGTAGGAGTTCACACAATAGAAAAACTACGTACACCAGAGTACAACATGTGAGGGGAGCAACAGAAACAGAGACAGCTGAGGGGAACTAGTGCAGCCTTGCTAATTTGATGCAGGTCTGCAGCCGAGAAGCACAGTATCATTCACAGGCTGCAAGCTTCACTTCTATGAGCACAGTCACACTCATTGTTCACTTCTTGGAGTAGTGTGTCACTCATTAAGTGTGTTTCACGTCTTCGAGCCTGATCTCAGTTACTTTAAGTCTGACGTCTTGCAGCACAGTCTTAGAAATTGTTTCTGGGCCTCGCATTGCTACAGTCTCGTGGTTGGTAGGACACCCATACCCTAGACAACAGTCTTACTCACTGGATGTGAGTCTCACATCATGGAGCGCAGAGTCAATCTTAAACATCTTCAGCAATCCCAATAGCTTTATTAGAGTCAAAAACCAGGAACTTTGATCCCATCTTCCTCAAATCTCACTCTTGTATGTCTTGATATTTGTTTCTGAGACCTCGCTTACGGCCATGGTAGCCATGTGATTACTTGTAGAGTATGAAGATATCAAGCACTAGAAGTAAATCAGTACAGTAATTAGAAAGCCACTTCTGCTTAGAGCGTTGAATGCAAACATTTGTGAATGCACCTGAGTAACTACGCATAAACCAAATCTTGTCAGGGATCTATCAGGGAACTAGCTGGGTGAGACTGGAGCATGACTGGATACTGGGTCTGTAAAGGGAATACAAATAAGAGAGTACCTGAAGGCTGGGAGGGAAGCAGGACAGAAGCAGAGGACTGAGACAGGTTGGAACAGGCAGTGAATAGGGAACTGGAAGTATGCAGGGAAACCACAAGTATAAACAAAAGGAAGGTAAAGCAGGGAAACAATAGACAAATTATCATAAATGATAGTTTGTCTGCTCCTCAGAAATTATCTCTCTGTGATGTGAAAAGATCTTATACAAAAAGCAAGGAGCAGATTAAGCTCACACACATCAGGAAGACACGCAGCAGCTCCTAAGGAAAAGGTCCGCTAGGAGGTTCTCTCTGCCAAAGGCACAAGCCTTGTAATCTAACTGGCACCCATCGATGCTCAGACAATCAGAATTACAATATAACCACAAGACAGAACAATAGGGGACAGAACAAGGAACGCCAAACAGAAACTGGTCCATGGAAAAGCAGGACTGGAATCAGGGTCAGGAATAGGACTAGAAATACTGGAAACTAGGAAAGGAGAGATCTTCACTCCAAGAAGGCAAGACAGGAATGTGCAGACAAACAGGAACACAGAACACAAGGCAAGGAGTCTGCATATAACAAGGCAGATCAAGAAGAGTACAGACAGGAAATTATGATCAATGGCTAACAAAGAACAGAGATGCAGGAAATTAAGGGACAGAAACAGATACTATAAACAAGTAAATGGGTGAAGGGAAACAGAATCAACGAACAAGCCTGTAATAAGAGCAGCAGGAACACAACAGAGCACAAGGAGACTCAATAGAGGTCAGTTGCAAACTGCTGGACTCTGCGCTCTCATGGCTCAAATAGCTGGAGGCTTAGGAGAGGAGCACATGTATGGGAAGAAAGTCAGGTGAAAGGAATTAAGCATGTGCAGGGACTCAGGGAACCATCAATGAAGGGTAGGCTGAACTGGGACCTGGGGAAGGTAAGACCAGGGGAACCAGGAGACACAAGAGAGGGAATTGAGTATGGATCATGCAAACATAGAGAAGGGTCCAGAGTACAAATATAACACGGTCAGAATAACCATAGGATCCAGGAACTAATCTAGTGAACAGGAAACCACCACCAGGACGTGATTTAGGAATTGTCTAAAGACACAGGGAACTTCAAGGACCATAATGTGACAGGGACATAGAACAGAAACCTGAACTAAAAGATGAAGTGAAACCAAGTATGGTCAATCAATCAAACATTTATAGAGCGTGGCAAATTACCTGTGAGGGTCTCAAGATGCTGAAGCTGTTTGCTGCTGCGTGGAGGTTTGATCATTCAAACATCCAGGTCTTCAGTTTTCTTCTGAATTGATGGAGCGATGGCACGGTCTTGAGGCAGGGGGAAGTTGTTCCCAGCCTTGGCTGCCAGGTGCGAGAAGGAGCGTCCTCCGCTGTTGACTCGACTGATCCGTGGGGTGTCTGCGAGGGAGAGGGAAGCTGATCGAAGGTGTCTGGATGTGTTTATTGACCTATACTGATATAAAGGCAAGTTTGTAACGGGCCCTTGTCAGTGACATCTAGTGGCAGGAAGACAGAATGGAGACAAATCTTGTGTCAGTACCCTGCTTTAGTAGTGAGAATTCCTGAATGCAGAGAGATACAGTGGGAAGTGAAAAGTAGTAGTCGGAAAGTAGTGGAATGGGGTAGGACAATGAGGTCATGACCAAAAAAGATAACAATGAGAAACCACCAACACAACATGACGTCTTTGTCCACAGTGAAAATATATGCAGAGCCCTGGCATGTCAGGGAACTGATAAAGGAAACAGGAGGATTACAGAACACAAATAGTTAAAATGAAGGTTATGGGGTAGGAGGTTTCCCTGAGACTGATACTCATGGAGGTCAGAAGATGGGGTAGTGCTTGCTGCTCTCGCAATAAGAGATAGGGGCTTGTCTCTACAAAGAGAACTTTGACTTTGATCAGACAGAGCAAATGGTTTTGTGAGTAAGCAACGGATGGTAAAAAAAGCAGAAGTATTTTTTCACACACATAGCCTAGGTAACCATTCCTCTATCTCCCAAGTATGGGTGGATGGGGCACTGGGAGGAAGGAAGAGTACTATTCAGCCAGACCCAATGACATTGGACTGCAGTATATGTCTATTGAACCTAAGAACAACAAGCGCAAGCTTATGATTTTGCCTAAAACGTAAGCGTCATCAAGAACATGTTGACTTGTATCATCCCAACTCTAACATAACATAACATGTGTATTTGTAAAGCGCACGTTCACCCAGAGGTCTCTTGGTGCTGAATAACAGATGTTCATTGTTACCCAACTCAATGGTACTCATTTTATCGACCTCAGATGGATGAAAGGCTGAGTGGACCCGCCGGGATTTGAACCTGTGACCATGAGGTCGAACACAGGCCCTTGCAATGGACGCATTAGTCCACTGAGCCAACAGACCCGACTCTAAGTATAGCACCAATAAATATTTGGAAAGGTTTGGACATCTATTAGTCCTAATGGATGTGAGAAATTGTTGGACATTGCCATGGGCTTTCTTAATAGAAATTACCCCACAACCTTTCGCTTTTTCCTCCTGGTCTTTGCTGACTCTCTCCGCATGACCTTAGCAATAGGGGAACCTTCTCACTATACTGCAGAGTGAAGTGAAGGTGCATGTGCCCGCCTCGCCCGCATTAGGCAGGGTGCTGTTATGTGATGGGTTTAGGTGCTGTACCTCCGTGCGCCCTGTAAACAGGTACACCACATACCCGGGGTGGGTACGGCACTTGCTAGTAGTGGGACGCTGCACAGAGTGTGCCACCCATCAGATAGCCGGTCAACCGTGTATCGGGCCTGTCAACTCAGGCTGGTGGGGAGCCATTGTGCCCCTGCCTAGGTTGGTATCACTTTCGCCTCAGCCAACCATGAGTGGGTCATCCTGTGTCATGAGGGCCCCTCCCAGGGAAGCCGTGAAGGGCGCAGAGGGGTGGTAGGCTGAAGGCTGGGAGGGCACATATGGTTGTTCTCGGCCCAGGTACTGCAAAACCTCCCGAGGGGGCTTACCCTGCCTTGGAGTTCAGCTCTTCTCCTGAGAGTACTCCTGGGATGTAGCTGATTCTCTGATGGGGCCCCTGGGCTCTAAGCACGTCCTCACTGCCGAGGCAGTTTGGCGTGCGCGAGCCTTCCTATGCAGGTTAGGCAGACGCGCGGACATGGTGTTGTGGAACGTGGTCCGATCTACCACCGCAGACCGGGGAATGCGCACTTGCTGCTGTGCTGTGTTCACTGGCTCTCATGCTGTTTCCAATACGTGTAAAAATGTAAGTCCGTTTTTATATAGCGCAGCTACTCACCCTTACGGGTCTCAAGGCGCTGGGGGCCGTCGTGGAAATTAAGTGAGCTATTGCCCAGAGTCACATGGTGCTGAGCTGAGCTGCCGCCGGAGCCGGGGATCGAACCGTGAACCCTGTGCTCCGAAGTCAGCTGCCCTGGCCGCTGCACCACACCTCTCCACACGTGTCCAGCCTGACGTTGCAGGTGCGAGGTTGGGCCCTGGCACCTATGGCATTGCTGATAGGTGCCCAACCTGCCAATGTGGGGCGATGAGTGCATACCTTCATCCCCGGGTCAGGCCTGCCAGGGGCAGGCCTGTGTTTGCGCCCTTGCTCCTACGGGTGCTAGGGCCTGGGTAAGTCCAGGGGGCCAATCTGTCAATGCAGGGCGTGCGCACTGACCCACGTCTTAATTAAACCTGTATCCAGTCTGTCATTGTAGACTGGGGTAGGCGCACTTGCTCCTCTGTTCTGGAGTCTATGTGCCATTGCAGGTAAGAGTGCGCAATAGCGCATGCGCGCCCAGGTAGTGAGGAATACCTGTGTGTGCCATAAGCGTCTGGTTGGTGATGAGCGGATTCCCCGGTTGCGGGATCCAAAGTGGTCTGCTTCGTTGATCGTGTCGCATCTCTCTCGTGTGACACGCCGTCTGCATGCTCATTACGTGTGGTGTCTGATTCACACGGTGCGACCCTCACAGGTTGGGGGTGTACCCGTCATAGTTACACATTTTACCTCGTATGGCTCTGCTGAACTTGCACCTTTGTGTGTGACCGGACCTGATCATCGCGCACGAGATGTGGTGCCTCCTGTCCAGGGAGGTACGGAATTTGCAACTCATCGTGTTTGAGATCTGAAGTGTCTGGTGCGACTCATACCAATGTGAACCAGACACTGTGCTCAGATTGCTAGGGTACAACCATTATCGTGTACCTGCCAGGGTGCCTCATCCTATCTAGAAGTTCCCTTGTATTGCTCCCTGTCCGTCGGTAGTTCCCTTTTGAACCCTCATTGCGGCGGACCAACAGCCCTTTCCTCACCTGGCCCCTTCTGACAAAATCTTGGCGCCAGGTAGCAGCGAGAGAGATTGACTGGGTTGAAGGCACGCTTCCGAGACAGTTCGGAAGTGGGTCAAGAGACAGCGTGGCTCCATTATGTTTTGAGACCTGTGGTTAAGCTTCCCAAGTGGCTGCTAAACTACCCTTGTTTACGTCTACCTCTTAATTAAACTTGCTAGATATTCCCACCTGCTTCCTGAAGACCGAGACTAAGTGACTTTGGCCGCATGCAGCCTTGTGTCTGGGAGGCGGGGTTGATTATTTACCATATGGGGGTATAGGACAATTGAGGGTGAACTGGAGGGTGGAGGGAGGCTGGGGCCATGGAGTCTGCAGAGTGTGTTATCCATTGACTTGCTGGGTACCAGTAGCACCGCATTCGGGTGCTGAGTGCATATGTGTGCAACAGCGTTTCATACAGACTGTGCTGGTTACCTGTCGCACCGTAGAGGGGTGCGGAATAAGTGTGTGCGAGTGGGAGTGATAGTGAGCGGGCTGCCTGTGATTCACGACACTGGTCGGCGGTGCCGCGTTGTACGTAGATTTGGTGCCAAAAGTACAATACATCTGACATTGGGTTTTCCCGCGTGGCTCTGGCCAGAAGTGCTGCTAAAAAGTGTTCTCGTTGCATGTATGTACATATCGTTGATATCGTTGTGACCCGGGGTGTACTATATAACTGTGTGGTGCTGTATTATCAGGACTGCCAGGGTGGCATGGGATGGAGAGCGTGTTGCACCGCATAAGGGTGCTCCCTCTGTTGGGGGGGGGGATTAGATTAGGGTTTGTCCCCACATACATATTGTTGATATCATAATCATACGTATTGCTAGTAATAATTCCAAATGTGTTTCATGGCCAAAAGTACCTGATGTTCATGGTATAATGAGTGAATGTGTGTGTTGAATACAAATGTTTTTTCATACGTCTTGTGTGGAATCTCTTTCGTGATGCTCAGTGTATTTATCGCGACTGTCTGATGTGCCTTTGCTTTACACATTGCCTCTGGATTAAGCCTGACTGCTCAGTGCCAAGGACTAGAGGGTGAGCACAGTTTATACCGCACATGTAATCACCCACCCCCGACGGGAGCAGTAGGTTCTCCCTGGCTGGCGGCATCCCTTCAGCCAACCAGAAAGGGTTGGTTCCAGAGATGGCCTTGCTTTTTTAAAGCATAAGTTTGTAAACTGCTACGTGTATTCCAAAAGAACTCTGTAACATTGTAAGGGGTACATGTTGTCCGAGAGGTGTGTGTTGTAATGATTTATCTTTCTATCAGTTTTTGTAATATCTGTGACTATTCGATTATTGTTAAGAAGGTTGATATGTAGCATCTTTTGCCACTGAGGCCATCCCAGGTCAAAAAGGAAGATCATCCTGGAGTCATTCTGAAGTCATTCAATGACTTCAGCTGAGATATTCCTGCAATTATCTGGGGAAGTCATCCGAAGCCATCCTGAAGTATGCCTATAGAGCAGAATATTTAAATGAGATGACTCCTCAAGTCATCAGAGAAACTACTCCAGGATTAGTTCCTGATTACTTCAGTGGAAAAGATGTGATGATCATTTACTACTGCAGGATGATCTCATGATGATTTCAGGATTAGGGTGGATTACTCCAAGATGGGTTCCTGATTACTTCAGTGGAAAATATGTGATGATCTTGTACTACTGCAGGATGATCTTATGATGATTTCAGGATTAGACTGGATAATTCCAGGATGATTTTATGAGTATTTCAGGATGGGGCTGTATTATTACAAAATGATCATGTGATGACTTAAGAAAGAGCCTGTATTACTCAAGGATTTTCGCAAAGTAATTTTACAATGGGACTGTATTATTCGATGATCACTTTATGATGGAGATGTATTCCTCCAAGACAGTGTTCACCAAACTGTGAGTTGCAAGCTGATTTTTGGTGACTCACAAAAGTCAGAACAATAAAGATGCCTTTAAATTCTGTGTTTAATTGTCACATTTGCTGACGATTCAAAGACCGATGTCAATGTAAAGCTGCTTTATTATTTTAATATGGGGACTGGTGTTTACTTTTCTTTCTCCGACAGCAAAGTAAGGGGAGTTTTCAAAGTACAATATGTGGCAATGTAGGTTTTTTTTCCAAATACACAATAAAATGCAAATACCTGTAAATTAACAATATGCATCCAGTAGTCAGGAAAGCAAAAACTAAGCACTTGTTTGTAATTCTGATGTGTACTGGAAACAGATTTTAATAGGATCAAAACAACTCAAGACACTTACTTGATGATGCATCAATGATAAATATTCACCGAAACCGGATTTCCACTTTAAGATTTGTGTGCTACATAATTTTATTAATAAAACTATGTCTGTGCAAATATAGTGGTTATTTTAATGGAAAATGTGCTGTCTGTAAATGCAAATTCACTACCACACGACGCTTTAGTTACATCCAAAAAGCACTCTGCCTCGTGTCCATTAAAGGTAAATGGGATCCCCACGCAAAACCAGGGAAGGATGTAGTGGCCCCCACGCCAATGGCGGCCCTCCTCCTGGCTGAGCTGCCACAAGATCGGAATGATGTACAGACTGTCTCCACTACATGCTGGGCATGGACAAGACTGAGAAAGAAAGGTGGCGCGACAGTTTATCCACTACACATCATGCCACATAATTCCACTTCACAAATACACACCACACATTTCCACCACACACAATTCAGCAACTAACAATTCAAAACCAACCCACATAATTCCACTCTACACCACTACATCCACTCCAATCCAAAACACATGGGTAAAAGATAACTACAGCAAAACGGTTATGGTTTAAACTTCGCCCGCACACTGTCTGTCCCAAGTGTCTGAATTATGGTCACTCTTTGGGTCAACCGAAAAAATCCAATTTAATCAATACAACTACACAAATTGAGGAGCACAAAGTTTAGAGAGTCTAGAGAAAATTTTTAAACACCCAAAAATTATATATTATTCATTACGAAACATGCGACAGCAAAACCACTAGTTTAAGTGTAATAACCAGATTCTTTCACGTTCAAGTTGTTTTTTCATCGTCTTTATTCACAAAATCTTCAAGTATTTGGTTAAGACAGGATGTAATGTCCAGAACAAACAGCCTACGCGTTTCATCCCTATTCACATGGGACTTCTTCAGGGCTCATGTATTTCCTCTGTGAATTTTGCATCTGTTAGCCAAGTCAAAAACGTTATCAATTTCTTTCAAGGTGTCCTATTCACTCTCGCGCTTTCCTTTTATCTTAAAAAACTAGGCAGTCCATATACATTAAAAATCAATTTCGGCCGGCCTCAATTTGATCGCCCCCCTCCTGCGCACATCTGCGCTCAAAGAAGCGTGTAATGCCTCCTATTACTCTCAAGGAGCTGCCGTCAGTGGTGTCACGGTCCAAAAAAAGACCGTGACACTAGTTATTGCACTTAAACTAGTGGTTTTGCTGTCGCATGTTTCGTTATGAATAATATATAATTTTTGGGTGTTTAAACATTTTCTCTCGACTCTCTAAACTTTGTGCTCCTCAATTTGTGTAGTTACATGGGTAAAAGACATCATCATGGTCACATCGCTTTTCAATAAATTGTTAGTTGTGTTCGACTTTTCTTAGGCAGTATTATTTGTGCTGTTTAAAATGTCTGTGTTCCCAGAGCATGTTCTACTGCCAGGGATTTATTAGTGGGAGTGGCTAAATATAGTAAGATGGCGCTTATAATAAGCATTTGAAATGCAATAGGTCTTTCATTTGCAAAAGTTTGAGCTATTGGCATTGTAAATAACAATGCCTTTTATGTATTTTGAAAACCCGCAAGCGGTGCGTAAAAACGCACTTTGCACTTATTGACCTTGCTTACAAGAAGCAAGGCTGGTAGTAAAAGAGAAGCAGCTATTGCCAGCCTTGCTTCTCGTAAGCAACGACTATAAGTATAAAGTGCGTGTTTACGCACCTCTTGCAGGTTTTCAAAACACAAATAAAAGGCATTGTCATTTACAATGCCATTAGCTTAAACTCTCGCAAACGCAAGACCTATTGCATTGCAAATGCTTGTTTCATTTTATCTGTAGAGCAAATCTCAGCTGTAAAACTAGCCAATAATCACTGCTTCACAGGCTGTCTCCAAAAAGAAAGTTCTTCTTTGTCTGAACAGAAGAAAAACACTCATAATCTGTTCTATGGGGGTACATGCTGCCCATTGTTACTCTAGACTGATACCCAGCATCCAATCAGAAAAGCACAACCAAAGGGAACTATTGGGATTGTCTGAAAGCAATAATTCTAAAATTATTTAAGAGAAGGCTGTGGTTAGACCCTTCTGAAAATCATTCACCCTAGCACTGTCATTGGTCAACCAGTCACAGATTGTAATTAGAGGGATTGGCAGGTATTCCCTTAGCAGTTAATGGATTACCATGGGATACTTTCAGTTCACTATTTTATGTGTGCACAGAAGAGTAAACCATAAAATGCAGACCTGGCTTGGAATTCAATTCAACTTACCACATAAACTTTACCAAGCCTTACCTGTGAGGACTTCAGGATATGTTTAGGTTAATCACCATTCTGTGATCCTGTCTTGGCATCAAAACCACTTCCCTTTTAAACATATTTGTCCCCTACTGTAAACCATCCCTTCTTGTACACTGTCCCGTCACCCAACTCCTCCTTCACCTGCCCCGTACCCACTCCTCCCATCTATCCCTATTCTCAACAATCCCCATCGTGAGTCCTGTGTCCTTTCCTGTCAGCTGTACACTATACCTCCCATCTGTGACAAATCTCCTTTCAACGCCTGTCAACCATCAGCTACATCACACCCTTTGCATCTATTCTCATATATGGCCATTCCCCTGGTTGCCCCTTGGGCTTATGCCTTGAATTCACAACCCTTTCCATTTGATTCCATCTTCACCCACTAAACAATGTCAACTCATTCCTTCGCTTATCTAGAATTTGCTTTTACTGAGACCCGTCCCAGGTACATTCTATTAACAGTTCTCCCAACATCTATCCAGTGCCACTCTTTCCCTGTCCACTTCTGTCAATCAAACTGCCACGCTCTGCCACTTGTCTTTCAATCCAATACCTTCCAATCTCACCCTCTTCCAAGAACCATATACTCAAACTATCCATACCCATCTTCTTCTGTCATATTCCCCTCTCACTATCTGTTTTTTCACACTGTCACACTCATTAGACTGCTCCAGCAGCCAGCTCCCTTCTGTTAGCCCGCCTTCTTTTCTGACATCAGAAAAATGGCTGAGAGGTAAATACTCATATAGATTTCTTGTAACCTGCAGGTCAAAAACTCAGTTTTCCATGCATCTGAGATTAGTAAATGAAGTATGATGAAAGAGTGTAACAGTAACAACTGTCATTTACAACTTTTAAAACATAAAAAATATTGTATGAAAAAAAGCTATCGCCTGCTTCCCCATCACCACCTAAAGTCTTCGGTCACTTTCACCCACATACTCTGTCCCCCATCATCACCCACAGTAATCAAATGTTACTCATTTATGGCTCTTACATCACATAATACTTCTGGGACCTAATTTACAAAATGGTTTAATAGTTGCAAACCCTCAGATTCGGGAAATCTGAGGGTTTGTAATTGCTAAAACACTTTTTGTAAATTACTAAATCAAAGTAACAATCCAAAAATGTTTTTCGATTTAATAAATGGGTAGTAGTGGGCCGAACTCGCAGAATTTGAATACACGGAGGTATTGTATTGTAATTGCATTTATATAGCGCTTACTACCCCTGACGAGGCGTTGAAGCGCATTTTCGGAGAGTAGCATGCTACTCCGGAACCCATAAAGGATTAGTGTTGAATTAGTATAGTGAAATATGAAAGTAATGTGAGAGGTGGATAGGTTAGTCAGTTATTTGGATTCAGAAGGATAGCGGGAGGATAGAAGAGGGTAAGAGGTTTGCATTTATATAGCACTTGCTACCCCTGATGGGGTGTTGAAGCGCTTTTTTGGCGAGTAGCATGCTACTCTGGAACCCATAAAGGATTAGTGTTAAATTAGTATAGTGAAATATGAAAGTAATTTGAGTGGTGCATATGTTATTCAGTTATTTGGATAGAGAAGGGTAGCGGAGGGATGGAAGAGGGAAAAAGGTTTGCATTTATGTAGTGCTTGCTTCCCCTGATGAGGTGTTAAAGCGCTTTTTCGGCGAGTAGCACGCTACTCTGGAACCCATAAGGGATTAGTGGTGAATTAATATAGTGAAATATGAAATTTGAGAAGTGGACATGTTAGTCTGTTATTTTGATTTAAAAAGGATAGTGGAACATAAATAACCTGTGAAATTCCACGGAGTTTCTGCAATGGACGTAAATAGACATGTTGTACTGTGATTTAGTGCAGGGAACATGTTCCCAGAGCAAAAACAATAGTGCAAACGGCACCACGCAGTGCGCCAGAGGGTGCAGCTACTCAAGTTTATTTTACTGCTGTTCGAGTCAATTTTCTTCTCAAGCGGCAGCCTTTGGATTGCAAACGGTTGCAACTGCCTGCGACCACCCGTGTTAGGAAATTGTCACCGCATGTACCCCTAGCGACTGGAAATCACGTTGGTGGGCGCCAAATCTTGCTCACCAACTTACCGTTCTGGAGCCATGTGAGAATAAAATCCCACCACGCTGCGATTGGCGGAAGTTGGCCAGACTGTTACACCAGTAACACTGAGTCCCCAAAATGACACCAATTATGCCAGTGGGACAGAATATTTCACCCACCCCTATAAATGGGTTAGGTAAACATTAACAAATCGCTATTTGGAAGGGACATTTTAAGGGCATCCCTTCCAAATACCGAATCTTTAAGAGATGTATAAACATTAATATTTTTTCACCAAATCCAAATTGGTGTCAAATCATTTGCGAACAGGAAGTGCATGGCTCGTCTGCCTACAAAATGATGCGGCTGATACAAAGTTCCTTTGAAGTCTTTAAGGTGAATTTTATCACAGATTTCAAGCTATACATTTTACAGGTGCCAGGTTACAAGCTAATACTAAGTAGATGGCTTAAGTGCCAGTTCCTGAGGGGGTGGGGAACGGGACGATACTGACCTTATGCAAACAAGCATTGGCAAAGCCAATAGGTCTCTGCAATGCGAGAGCTATTGGTGTTGCCAATGTCTCTTAGAATGTTGCATGGCTAAAATCATGGAAAAAAGTACTATGACAAGACCAGTGCTAGCCGAGTCATAGGGTTTATTTGTCTGGCAGGAGGGCGGGACAAGGAACACAAAACAGGAGTTTGGTATGGTAGGTACTCTTGCTCTGATCTGCATCGTGAAGTATATGCAGCCCTCGCATACTCACTTTACATCACATTGCTGCTTTGTTTTTGCAAAGCAGCTGCTCATAATAATGTTTCAAATGACATAAGCCTTGCTAGTGCCACATAAAAAAATACACACAACTGCATGGCTGGGTTATATTAACGTGTCTGCATACACCAATGGGAAAAGTGGAAAGGGACAAAAATGTGGAGTGTCACAACTAAAAAGGGCATTGTTCTTTTTGAAGAAGTCTACAGATCACTAGAGCCTGTGTGTTTGGAAGCATAACATGTAGGCACAATACACACCCAAGCCCCATGGCACCCCAACCTTGATATCAGGTGCATCAATATTTATGAGGAAGGAAAATTAATATTTCAATTGAACCAAGTCCCAAGTTCCTCCTGTGGCCACTCTGCCTGTCCTGGTTGTTTCTTCACAGTCCATTTTCATTTTTTCTCCTTGCCCTCTTGTGCATTCCATGCCTCCTGTACTTCCCATGCACACCTGTACACACCGTGTACAGGTGTGCATGCCATGGATGTCGACTCACCAAAATGCAAGGAGTAGCATAAGCAGCATCACTCATCTCTCTTGGTCTCCAATGGAAAAAGTATGTTTCACCTTGAAAAGGAAGATATAATGCTGCTTGGAACCTAAATTATTCCCACAAACTGTTATAATTTAATGGTCAACCTAGTGTCAAAGAGAAATCCAACATAGAGGGGACAACATGTTTTTAAAAAAACAAAACAGTAAGTTATGTCCACCTGTGGCAGTAGCTTGCACCGAATGGACTAAGCTGCTGTACACAAGCCAGACTGCCCGAGTGAAAACGGGTGACGTCATTTGTGACAGTTATGTGGTGGGTAGGGACACTAGGCAGGGCTCCCCACTCTCAGCTGTGTTATTCATGATAGCACTAGAATCACTGGCCAATGTCCTCTGTCAGGGAGCTCACTGTCAAAAGCTTGTTATTAATGAAGCCTCCATGCATCCTTTGCTATATGCTGATGATATGATGCTATATATGAGAGGCATGGCAGAGGATGAGCGGGGGTCGGGGGCAGTTCGAGAATTGGAACAGATTGGTGCAATCTCAGGCCTATGGGTCAACTGTGAGAAGTCATGTGTGTACTCCATCGTGGACCCCGGGGATGGAGCAAGCCTGAAGCATTAGGAGACTCCCTGCAGCTAGAACTGGTCACAATTAAGTACTTAGGGGTCAGCATTTAGGTAATAGAAGAATTACTTCTAAATGGTAACATTGTGGCAGCTGTAGCTTCTCTGCAGCAATTCATCAAATTCTGGCAGACACTCCCACTATTAGGCAGAGCGGCCCTGACGAAGATGGTCCTCCTCCGTAGGCTGTTGTACTATTTTACAGCCCTCTCAATATCGCTACACTGAACAATCTTCCAGGACATTGATACATTGCTCCTGCAGCTCATTTGGAGTCCCCATAGGACGAGGATAGCGCTTGTGAAACTAACATTGCTTACCTCAGAGGGGGGTTGGGTGGCGGTCCTTGACCTCAAGCTTTATTACCTTTAGGTTTCCATATTAGTGTCCCTGACTGAGATAAGATACTAGCACCCTCCTCGATATGCTGTCAAATGCAGCAATGAGCAACAGAAAAGTAACCTTCAACGTCTGAGAAGTGCTTTCTGTTGGACAGCAACACATGTTGGCATGTTTTACTAAGTTTTGAGCTAGACGCAATTGTTCAGTAATATCTGTAAACTATGCAGCAGATGATGATTTGTGTGGCATATGTGGAAAATCTATAATTATACAGAAAACAATGCAGCCGAAAAATCGCTTAATTCCAGAGGCCTTGACTATACCTCTAAGTAAAAGTCGCTTATAAGATGTGACCAAATAGGAAGTGTAGTAAGAATATGAAGATGAGAAACAACAAGCTGAGAGAACACAGGCCAAAAGGACCCAAAATTGTGTACACGTCTAAAAATATTCCAACACTTTTTTTCCAAACCACTTCAACACTTACATAAATATTTTCAATGCATGTATTTTGGCACAGTTGTCATTTTAAATACTTCACATCAGAGACAATACAAACAGCTGCCTTGTCTATTTTGTGAAAAGTGAGCAGGGGCTGCAGGAACTGCCAGGATCCGGTGACTGAGGTCAGCGCTCCCCCCCACCGACCCCCGTCCCCCAAACCGGCAGCAAGACTAAAAAACAGCACGTCTTCGAGACAAATGCCTTGAGTGGGGAGCAAGAACCTAATTTCTTTCTGTAATTTATAACATCAGTTCAAAAAAACGATGTGGCGTAATAGCCAGAGCTGCAAAATTTGGAGCTGGGGGACCAGGTTCGAGCCTCGGCGTCGGCTCAGCATCCTGTGATTCTGGGCAAATCACTTAATCTCCCCGTGCTTACCAAAAATGAATGGAACTGGCGCTCATGTTAGCACTCCGATAACTTCGGGTCAAGCTCGCGCTATATAAAACTGCAAAAAAAAAAGAAGATAAGAAGTGTTGCACATGGCTCTCTAAAAACTGAAATACCAGCTGTAGGCGGAACGAATGGAACATCATACACAATTTTACCACCATTACTGACCAGATTTATTGCTGGTGGTCCCATAATGCCGAGTAGGTCTCGGTCTGCTGACAGACCAAACAGCAATCCAAGAGTAGCGGGCAGCGGGCTATATCAGAAGGTTTAACGCAAAAACGATTTTTTTCTAGGGCAGAAATACAGGCCCTAGAAAAAAGCCAAACACTCCATTGTGAAAATTGTTTGTGGAGGGATTGCCGAAAAAATGCAGTCATGCCTATTAAATTAGTAGCATGGGGGGGTTTGTGTTAAGCTTGTATGCAGACACTGCGAGTTAACCTAACACACAATTTGGGGCATATTCACAAGAACGTGTGATAACCACCGCAATGTTAGCTTAACGCAACTTGTCACATCGCAGTCCATCGCGGGAAAACAACGCCGTGTTAACGTAGCATTCTCAACCTGGCATCACCATGCGATAGTCCCACTATAACGCGTCAAATGACCACGTTAAAAAGAACGCAACGCCGAAAAAATGCGAAACACCAACGCGAATAAAGTTGCGATGAGGCCAACCACGGAAAAAAAACCAGCGACAACCAGCGATAGGCCTGCAATTCCCACGCGTCTGGCGGTAAAATGCACCATAAAAGCTGAACAAAAAAAACACACCATAAACAAATCAAACTGCGCAGCAACATGGATGCACCCGAAACGAGTGCCCAGGTCAACGCAAACCCCACAAGCCCCACAGACCACCAGCAATGAACCTCGGGGTCGAGGAAGGCCAAGGAGAAGAGGAAGAGGAAGACGGGGTACAGTCCGCAGGAAACCCCGATCGTCGTCACGGAGGTGACAGAGCACCAACAACAACTGTCCGTCACCACCACTGTGTCATTGGCAATACAGACGGAAAAATGGCATCCCATTGTGAATGCAGTCAGAGTGCCGAGGAGGCCAAGATGCGCTGGCACGATGTGAAAAGCCAAACCAAGCAGAAACCCGCTGCCAACAGGAAGGCAGCAACGGCGAATGGAGGTGGGAGTCCTGCGCCACAGGAGGAGCTGGAGCAAATGGCGCCCACAGTCATCAGTGTGGATACGGTGCAAGGAGTCTGGAGTCCGGACACTGCTCAACATGACCTGACACAACAGCAACAGGGTGAGTAACGAACAGGGACTGTGGGGACGGGCACAAGGGCACACATGCACAACGACGTGTAGCACACCGCACACCCACAATAACCCTGGGTCATGTCCCTGATCCCTGTGGCACACTGCAGCACACATACAAACATCAAGTAGGCCCCTGTTCACCATGTGCCCAAAGGGGTCCCACCCCACACATCAACAATTCCACAACACACACATGCACCCATGCGAAACACAGCAAAGATGCGTATGTGAGAGCCACACTGACAATGCAAGTGACACCACATGACCAGCAGCATGGCTGGAGTACAATCACCATGACACTGTGCATGCCACGAGACTGAGGTGGCTGAGTGTGGACCACATCCAGAAAGGAGCAGGTCACACTCTGACACATGCACCTGCACAAACAACCACTGACGTCAACAACACATCTGCAGACAAACAATGCACAAGAGTACAAAAACCGTCCAAGAGCACAAATGACCCAAATCGCCAACATCACAGCACCTCAAAAGCACAAAATCCAAAGGCACACCGCCTCCAAGGGATAAGGGGCAGCAAAATCACAGCTGCAGGTGCGACTACCACACAAAGCAGCACACACACATAGCAATTACAGCACACCTACATGGACGACAATGTGGTACACAGTCCAACACCTACACTGCAGAACAGAGGACACAACTGGGTCCGCCTGTGCGTAGAAAATGGCCAATCACATCTGACATAGCAGGAAACTGTGAGATGCAAATGTACGTGTACAACCTCACCTACGTCATGTAGTCCAAATGTCCACTGACCCGCATCAAATAGTCCGCCCCTCCCAAACAGTCACAATGCACATTGTCATGAAGTCTGAATGTAAACTTGAACAATGCGGCAACATACATGCCAACACAATGTCAACAAGCATCTCCCCTTCACATTGCAGAGGGACAAACAACACCTCCAGCAGAGCAGACCAGACAACTCTACAGTGATGCTGAAGAGGACCACCACACTTCCGACACCTACGCCCCACAACAGTCCAGGGACATCTTAGGCAATCTACCTCCAGGAGCAGGGCAGCACCGCTGCATCGAGGATACCCCACCCCCTGCACAGACAACACAGCTGGACGCACCCACCACCCCGGCTGGCTCCCAGCAGCCCACCGAAGCACACATCGCATTCCAAGGCCAGGTGTCAGACTGCCAGAAGGGGATGGCCGAACATGTGCGGGTGGGGTACTACCTCATGGAAGCTGAACCAGATCACATACGTGGGTGTCTAAGTCCCATCAGGGCCCACCTACACTCCCCAATGGAGACCCACACTGCGACAGAGACACATGCCTTTGCACATTTCCAGTACTGAACCACACCCAGAGCCACGGGATGATCATCCACACCCCCACGCTGGACTGGCGTACGCCGGCCCAGTTCACTCCTCTTACGTATTGAGTGGGGGACGACAAAGCTACATGTGCAATGTCCCACCCGCTGTCTGCGGTGACATGGCTGCGTCCTCTGTACACAGCACAATGTAATGTTGTAGTGCCCGGGGCACAAATGCATACATCATGAGCACACGGACACACTCAGATAGTTAGTTGAACTGGCCACGGGCACGTGCGCTCGACACCTTTATTGGCATGGTCACATGTACAGTGACGCATGTGTTGGATGTGTGTGGGGTGAGTGTAAGCCAGCCTTCATGGAGTTGTTGGTGCTGGCAACAACTTGAACAGTGATCACAATTAAAGCGGAAACAGAAAACACCAGCATAACAGAAATAACTGTGAAGCATCATGGTGGTAGCCGGAGAAAGTACAGTGTTCACCCAACATGCAAGCAGAATGGTCCATGATTTGTGGTGCACTGAGTTAGTGGCACCTGAAGAGCTGAGCAGGGAACAAGCTGATGATGGGACTCACGACTGGTGTGAGCAACTCTGATACAGTACAATGATATAAACGCTGCCATAAAGTGTGTACTCTGCCATAGCATAATCAAGACTCAGTTCCAAATGTGTGACCTACTTGAGCGTAGTGCAGGCCCAAGGCAGCGGTGGAGTACGTCAAAGAAAAAGAAGTAAAGCGGGCCTGTGTCGCGGAGGCCGTGATGGTCTGAGGAGGCTGCGAAGGTCGCGGGCCTCTGGCTTGGAGCTTGCGCCAGCACGTGGTGGGCCCTCTTTGACACACGTCGGTGTCGGCAGGTGAGCAGTGAGGCCTGGCTGCGAAGGGCGGGCATGACGGGTCCGGGGCCAGCAGCCCGGGGTGCAGCAGGCGCACAGGATCGCAGGCCACACCGCTCACGGCGACGGCGGCATCCTCGTGGCGGGGTGGGAGGCGCCGCCCTGGCAGACACGTTGGGCATTCCGGAAGAGAACCACGCCCAGAGCTACGTGCTTTTTATTCACACCCCTGCGCTGGCCTGGCGTATGCCGGGCCAGCCCACTCCGCACACACTTACAGGGGGGGACGTCACAAGCTACATTTCCGCGATCTTCCCCACTGGCTGGGGTGACATGGTTGCGTCCACTGTCCACTACACTCCAAACACCAGCTGTGCATGTAGACATGGCTATGTCTGTGGTCTGCATACTGCAGTCTGTCCAGCACATCTCCGCCACACTTGGCATTGTGTACATACTCATTCATGGGTCACTTGCCTCCTTCGCACATGCCTGGTTCCCACCTCTCCCCACATTCCGGTATTGTGTGGCTGAGGTGCCATGCCGTCGATGGCTCATGTACATGGCTGACCAAGGTTGCCACAGTAAGTTGTGCTGTCGTGTCTGGTGGGGGGGCATGTTGTTTGGCATGTTGTATGTGATTTTGTGACGTGTGCAGTGCCAGAGTTGTGAGTTGCATGATTGTGGGGTTGAGGTGTGTGGTGTGTTCATTTGGTACTTGCCAACGAGTAGTGCATTCCCATGGGTGCCATCCTGGAAGCGCTGGTTGATGTTGGACTGTCGGAAGATGAAGGGATCATGCACACTGCCTGGGTAGTTGGCTATGACATTGGTGAGGAGTCCCCTGTGGTCCACTATTGCCTGCACGTTGATGGGATGCGTGTGCTTTCTGTTGCGGTACTTGTGTGCGGTGTTGGCAGGGGGCACAAGTGGACAAGTGTGCAGTCAATTGCCCCCGACACGTGCGGGGATCCAGCTATGGCGTATAGTCCTTGCTTGGTCTCCAGCTGTTCCTGCGCATTGTGGGGGACGTATGGGTGCTGGGGTCCCTAGCTGGTGAGGGCATCCAGGACAGGTGTGAGGAACTTGGATGGGGCTGGCTGTGAGACTCCTCCAACTCGGGCGGTTGCTGTTTGGGAGGATACCAGAGGCCAACAGGTGCAGCACAGCCAGCAGCTTTATCTGCGGAGGGATGTTGGTTGTCCGCTGTGTTGGTACCGTCAGCCTGTGGGCAATGATGTTCAGGATGTTATGTTATGTTATGTTAATCGCAATTGTAGAGCGCACAGTTACCCTGGGGTGTCCTGGCGCTAAGCACTGGTAACTAGGTACAGAAGAATGTATACTACTGAGAGAAGAGCCAAGTCTTCAGCCCCTTCCTAAAGGAAAGGAGATCCGGGGTGTTCCTGAGATGGAAGGGAAGCTCATTCCATGCCCTGGAAGCACAGTTGATAAAGCTCCTGCCTCCCCAGTTGACTCTCTTAAATGGGGCGACTTGAGCAAATTTAGCTCCAGTGGAGCGTAACATTCTTCCCGGGACGTACCATTGGAATTTACGCCTAAGGAAGTCAGGTCCTGTGACCTTACATAAACTTCGTTGATCAGTTCTCCACCTGCATCATAGTGCATACTGCATATCACGCAGGAGGCACCGAACCAATTAAAAAACAAGCATTGGCATAGCCAATAGGTCTCGCCTTTGGGACCTTATAAGTGTTTAGCCATGCAACAGTTGATGTTGTTGCACCAAGGATATTGTGCTGCATAACTAAATACTTATAAGGTCCCAAAAGCGAGACCTATTGGCTATGCCAATGCTTGTTGGAGCTTGCTAGAGATGCATGACTGGGTAAAGAGAGCACTTTATTTCTGTACACTGGGTGGCCCCTTTAAGACTGGCCGAGGGATCAGAGAATATTCCAAGTATTTCACTATCCTGAAAATGCAAACTTTGTACCTCAAATGCTGTCTGGGCGATGTGGCGTCTCATTGCTGGTGGCGCTTAAGGCACCTGCCTAGTTTTGCACTACAACCGTCCCTCTTTAGCTCTCAAAAGTGTCAATAACCAGTTCAGATGGTTTGGACATTCGAGTCTTCTTTTGGCACCCAGTTTTTTTTTTAGAGAATACATATTCTGAATGAAACGAGGATCCTGGCAAAAGGAAGTGGTGCTCATGTACAAAGAGGCAATTCATCGACTCTGTCCTCTGTAGATGCTTTGCTGCTCTGCTGAGTACAGTGTGGTGACTGTGCAAGCAAAATAAAGGGCGGACTAATGCAATGTGAGAGTAGCAATCACAGTGGGACGCATTTCAAGTCACAACTTTTGCAGCAATGTGGACATGGCGGATGACAATGTCATCATGACATCATCCCAATCTAGCTGTGCTGTTGTCATTTGCAATATGTCGGTGTTAAGTTTTTCAACACTGAGGGGTCATGGGAATTACCTTTTATTTTACACGTTTCACAGTGGACGCAGAGTGGTTTATTTTCTGATTTGCACAATGCCCCCTCGCCCCCAGGTCCACAAATAAGAAAAAATATTACATTTTTAACAATGTTAAATCCATTCGCATGTGACTTATTTGGAGCGAGGGGCTGTTTCTGAGCGCTCCTAACTTCGGCAGATAATGAGTTTAGGCACAAGAGGGTAAATCTTTTTGGGTGAGGTGTCAGTTTTGACGTGCGATCGTGTAATCTGGAGTACTTCACAGAGCTATAATGATGCCTGTTGTGCATAAAAAAAACCTTGCTATTGACGCCAGCGGATACCTCACTCACACTGATGCCCAGGTGAGCTGCGGGTTACTGATTAAGGTGTTTTTAATATTCTGCAATCTCGGGGCGCACAGGGCATGTTATGTAGACAGCACCCACGACGCCTCCTGATGTATTGTCAGCCTGGCCCCCACTTCACGGTCTGGTCTGCACATAGTTAATGTGCATGTGCATAGCTGCCAAGGTTTCAGATTGCTATGTGTGACATTTTCATAATTTCACTGTAATTATGAGTGACATTTCAACGACTATGAGTGATTCTTTCTCGCAAGCAAAACCCAGCAATGAAGAGGAGGGAAACCTAAAATTATCAGAAATTACACCCATTTGAGCAACAAGAAACTCTAAGACGATCTTAAAAATCTTGGAAGTAAGTGCTCAGGGCTAGGCAAAACATGAATGCATATACTTAAAAAAACGTAACTGTGGGTTTCGTTTCAGAGTTTCGAAACATATTTTAATGATTTAATGTAGCAGATATTCTTGGAAGTAGTGTTTTGAGCTAGGCAAAAAATGAATACATATACTTAAGACTACTGCCCTTTCAGAAGCTCAGCTCTACCAGGGCATGAAAACGCATGGAACAGTCGAGACTCCGGCATGGGTAAGGAGAGCCAATACACACGTAAAGGAATGAGACTGCATTATGCGCCACAGAAAGAGTTTGATGAGGAACGGTGTTAGCACAAGCACCACTTTAAATATCGGGTGTTCCCGCCGAGCCCAAAATAAATTAAGTTATTCCTGTCCTACATTATACATACCTGCATGGAATCAGGGCTCCCGTGACCAGACCTCCATTTTGAACACAAGTGAGCACAAGGCAGCTCATACCGGCGTCTCCTTGGCTCTCAGTGACACCCTGTTTAAATAAATTCACTGTCCCGAACTCCCCGGGGTCTCGCACCTAGGAGTCTGGGAGAAGACCTCCTCTATCTGCCGTCTCAGCTCTGGATCAAATACGGAAGCCGGCTGCAGCGCGGGCCTGCGTTGCAGTTGCAGTGATTTGAAGATACTCGCTCCTCGAAAACGAAACGCGCCGATACACAAGAGTGAGTGTGAAGAGGGTGAGGCGTGCCAATACCTTGGATGCAGATGCCGATACCCCCCCTCCCCAATCCTCTCACCATCCCGCTGACATGGACAAAGAGGGGAAGTGGCGGGAAACTCTTTCAGTGTGCTCAGGGGGAAGGCGTGGGATACATTACTGTGCTCAGAGTAAACATTATTGTACGCTCAGTGCAAGCGCTGTGCATGGAAAATGAGCACACCTTTAGACCCGGGCAGTGGATCGTTCCCTTACAAGCTGCTATAGCTTCAGTGACTCAAATCCTGCGAATGTGTGTTTTGCCCGTCCTTCTCAGGAACAAAGAACAACCTGCTACTGCCAGAGCCAGGATTGCGGGAAGAAGTGAGGGGGGAGAAATAGTAGTGGACTTTGGATCGGACTGCTGAAGCCCTAATGAGAGGCGCTAAGGACACAATAATTTAAAACCAGAGACAACAGGCCCTGTTGACAAGGAGCATCTTGGTGGCAGGCAATTAAAACAAGTGGGAGGGGTGGGGGGAGTGCGGCCGAGAGCAGGGACAGGCAGCGTTTACCTTGCGGGAGCGTGCGAGATAATTGCTAACATATGGCGCCGCTGCTCGCCTCCGCAAGGGAAACGCCAAACGTGCACGCGTTGCAATTGAAAGCAATGCAAAGCGTGCACGTTTTTGGCAGGAAAAGCAAATCGATTTCAAGAGGTCCCCTCCTAAGCAGCGCATGCACGCTGCGTAGGCGAGACCTAATGAGTGCATAGAGGAGGAGCCTCACGTCTTTAAACCAAATGCTCTCCATGCAGTGACGTGCAGCCCTGCAAAGAACAACGTCCGAGGGTTTAAACCCATATTAAGCGGTGACTGAATCTAAAGCCGTCAGTTTGTTTCCAGACCATAAACATACCTGTCAACTTTAGCTTCTCTGGAGGCCAGGCAAAGCCCCTACTTACACCCGTCCCTTCGGAGTTACTTCACAGCGATGTAAAGCAATGCAGGGATGAGCTACGTTTTAACAAAGGAGCATTTGTGCCTGATATATGCTCCGAGTTGCAAGAATGTGTCAGGGACCTTTAACCCTCACCCCCCCCCGCACCACCACCCAATGCAACAAGCATTTGAGGAAACAATTAAATGGTGCTTGAAACCAGACATCTTTACACACAAGAGCATAACCTAGCTTTTTCAAACACTGTAACATGTCTCCTTACTTAAGGCAGGCATTCAGTTCACTTAGCTATCTTAGAGGGAGAGAGTGTGGCTTAACGGCTAGGGAAGCTGACCTTGAAAACTCGGAAGGTGCAAGTCTCGGCAGGGACGCTCAATCATCCCGTGACTCTGCGCAAATCACTTAATCTCCTCATGCCTTAAATGAATGTGTCCGTCTGTAATGCAGCTGGTGCTCAAGCGCTCTGATACCTTCGGGTCGAGTTCACGCTATATAAAAAAAAAGAAACCATGCCAACACCATGGAAATATTCGAATGCCGGTCAGGTGCTCAGCAAAGCCTGTTATTTTTCTTTGAATACTAGGACGCTGTCTTCTAGAAAACACAGGCTAATTTTAAGTGCTGCTATGAGTTTCAAATCAGGTGCAAACTATGGGGCATATTAACAACCAGGCGATAGTCAATTATCGCCGCTTTAGCGTCCGTTTTCGGACGGAAAGCGGCGATAATTCTATCGCCTAATCAGCAAGGTCACGCTATCGCGTGAATCCCTGCACTATCGCCCTTTCCCCAACGCCATCCTTGCATCTCTAATGAGATGCAAAGTGGGCGTTACTGGGCGTACTCCCAGATGGGCTACGTTGTAAATATCGCCGATGTGCACATCGCGATATTTACAAGGCAGCCCACAGGATTATAGCAGACGTTAGATTTTGGCGAAAACGGCCGTTTTCGCCAAAATCTAACGTCTGCTATAATCCCGATTTAGCCATCCCTAACATAGGGGTGGATTCTGCTGATACGACCACAGGGTCGTATCAGCAAGGTTATCGCCGCTTTGCAGGGAACATCGCTGGAAAACCAGCGATGTTCCCTGCAAAACGGCGATAACCTCGCTATCTCCGGAATTTTTATCGCCCTGGCGAAGCGTGTTGTTAATAACGCGCTACCAGGGCGATAATTTCCAGAGATAGCCAGCGATAAGTAATCTATCGCTAAGCACGGCCAGCGATAATTATCGCTGGCCGTTGATAATATGCCCCAGAGTGCGTCCCAAATCTAAAACCGGTGGTTTCGTGAAAATCGTGATGCACTCTGTTTATGATGCGCAATTTCCTCCAGGCATGTGGGGT
This sequence comes from Calotriton arnoldi, assembly GCA_963921515.1. NCBI lineage: Eukaryota > Metazoa > Chordata > Amphibia > Caudata > Salamandridae > Calotriton > Calotriton arnoldi. Next base: position 287,836 of record CAWUFW010000528.1, on the reverse strand, counting down.
ATTGTGTGTGGGGGATGAGTGTGTTCAAGGATCTGCTGAGGTGTGTGTTAGACTGTTGCACAGTTTAAGGAGGTTATTTTATGTTTGGAAACCTCTTTGTCATTATGGTTCTCATTATGAATGCCTGGTATAGGGAGAGTTCATTCTGCACTGCCAGGGTTAATGATACCTCAGGCTTCCTTTAGCTTCAGGAGTGCAGAATTAACAGGGATTCGGCCTCCAACCTAGGTCCTCTATTTAGTCGTAGTGATATGCACATAATGTACTTCAGCAGGTACTTGATACCATATGTAATGTATAATTAATCCAGTAGCAGTCGGTGGTAAGAGTGCCGCCGGGCGCGGACGTGGGGCGGGGGAGGGGCAGGGTAGGGGGTAGTAAACTACGGATTACGGGCCATTACAGGTAAGTACACATATAAATAAATAAAACGAATTTCGTTTCTCGCGCTGCATCGCCAAATGTGATGCAGCGCGAGAAACGAAATTCGTTTTATTTATTTATATGTGTACTTACCTGTAATGGCCCGTAATCCGTAGTTTACTACCCCCCACCCTGCCCCTCCCCCGCCCCACGTCAGCGCCCGGCGGCACTCCCACCACCGACCGCTACTGAATTAATCCGATATCTAAATAGAGTTCGATGTGCAGTAATTGATACATAATTCTGAAATAATTTGAATGGTTGAACATTTTTAATAAAACAAAAGAAAACATTACAATCATAAAATAAACAGCGCATCATGTGTAAATCAGGAACACATTTTCTTTGTTACTGCTTGAAAAGTAATCTGAGACTCATTTTCAAATAAACTTCAAATCCTCAGAAATGAACTAGTCAAGTGAAGTCATTAAATACTCATTTCAAAGTCATCCTAAAATCATCAGGAAGATCGCAGCTTCTGAAATAATCAGATGGTCATTTTCAAGTCATTCTCAAATCATCAGGGAAACTTGCTGATGACTTCAAGAGTTTGATGATGTCGGATGATGAGAAAATGACTTCTAAAGTAGTTGGCTGATCATCCAATGACTCTGGGATGGCTTCTAAAGTAATCCTGTTTGACCTGGGATAGTTACAAGTTCAGGGCTAACTCCGATCCCTGTGCAAACATGGATTTGCACAGCGACTGGAATTACGAGTTGTGTGATAATTATCACACTCTCGCAGTTATCCCCTGATAAACTCTGGCAGATCAAACCTGCTAAATTTATCGAGAAGGTAGAGCATGTTAAAAGGCAAGAAATTGGGGAATCGGTTTGTTAAATACCATTTACGCGTTTTATGCCACATTGGGTTTCAAAAAATTTTAATAAGAGGTATTTACAACACGTGGTAAATACCTCACTCTGGGGTAATTCATATTTACTACATGTGGTATTTACCATATGTGGTAAATACCTCATTTATTCCAAATAACTTGCAATAAGGGTTTAAGTTTTTATCTGCAGTCTAGTGTTGACATTGTAGAGTTCTGTGAAAATCCTAAACTGGGGTTCCAGTTTGGCAGTTGTTGAGCTGGTCCTCTCAAATAGTACTTATGTTCTCGATGTAAATAAATCTATCTTTGGAGAGATGCGTCTTTACAGTTGCTTGCAGAAAAAAATCAGGCCAAAAGACATTTTTTGGAGAAGGATGTCCCTGCTAAAGACATTTAGCTGGAGGCTCCTCCTGCTGGATTTATTCCCTTCAAACGCTGTTTTTGTGAGATTCATGAAGCTTGTGAAGTGTTGAAAATCTTCACCAAGTTTTTGTAGAGAAGCATTGTAAAAAGGGAAAACAGAGAACGGGCTTCAGTATGAAGAAAGTGCAAGAGGATCATTACTATGAAGCTGTGGATTCTGGGAGACACAGTTCTCTAAAACAAAAAGTTTTCTAAAAACTTTGAAAGACATACTTACCTACGCTTTTCTCACTGAATGTGCTCTGAATGATTAACATGCCAGACACTTTCGCAATAAAGACGTATTTAAATTATTAAAAATGTCAAATTGACCGAAATAGCAGTCAGGCAAAAATCGCATTTCCAAAACTAACAGTCTGTAACGAGTTCAAACATTGACTTCTTACCGCTTGTCAGTTTTGCAAGTGGGATTTTTGCTGGCTGCATACATGCCCCTAAACGGGGTTCCATCATCTCATCCCACAAAGTATTCCATCGAGCCAGCCAACCTCTCAGCCACCACCCACTACCCCTTCTTAACTGAACATGCACGTTACCAGTACTCATTGGCTGGTCCTTATGTGGCCCTTTATTAGCAGTCTTTTCTTCTCCGAATTCTGCTAAAATTCCACGTCATAGTTTCCTCTTTACTGTCACATACTGAGGATTGCATTTTCTATTCTTATCTTGTGGGCTCACTGCAGGACTTACGCTTTGTCTTTGGCTCCCTTGGCAATTGCGGAAATGGGGATGGCTTAATGCTTTCTCTCTCTCACAATACAGTTATTCATTCTCACTGCCATAATCCTCGTCCAGTACCTTGGCAATCTGCTGAATCTCTCCTTTTCCAGCACTCAACCTCTCACTGCTCACATATTTCGTCCCTGTGTTAGTCTTCTGCTGTTCCCCTTGCCAGAGGCAATGTCTAGAGTATAATACCCCACACATCTAAGAATTATTCAGCCCCAGAACAGCAGTTTCCCCTCAATTTCCAGTTCTCCCTTACTGCTTCCCTAGCGCCTTCTCCTTCATTCTCATCTTATTTAGTAATTCTTGTCAGTAAATGACATCATGGAAAGTGACACCACATGATCAATGACCTACAATGAAATCACTAAATGGGACAACATGGAATAATAGAAACAATGTCCTACAACGTGTCTACAATCAAAAATACATTTGAAGTCTCAGAGGCATTTATGTGAGGAACCGGATTACCTTTTAAAATACTTACTCTGCACTTATTTTTAACACTGTATTTGTACGTGAATTGCTTTTTATACTTTTACCGGGGAAGGAGCTGTGTTCAATGCTCCGGGGGATTATTAGCGGCTCGGTTCAGGGCTTCAGAGGCATTTATGTCAGAAACTGGTTTACCTTTTAAAATACTCATTCGGCACTGATTTTTAACACTGTATTGTATTTGAATTGCTTTTTTGCACTTTTTCCGGGGAAGGAGCTGTGTTCAATGCTCCGGGGGGATCAGTAGGCGGGCATTGCAAACGTAGGTCAGCAGTCAGCTGCGACGGCTCTCACGCTCACCACTCCTCAAAAGGGGCGGATGACGCGGCCGCGCCGCTGGTTTGCCTAAGGCAAGCCCGTCTGCGCCCATCCACACCCGATCGGGTCCAGGGGCCAGGACCCCTGGTCCTCCAACAAGAGGTAAGATCCCCTATACCATTGATCAGTTGTACCACCTCAGAGAGACTATACCCCTTAAATGCATTCATTCTATGGCGCCAACCAATAGCGGTAACAAATGTCCCCAATGCCCCTTCGAATTAGGTTCTTCTATCTCGCACATTGTTGCTAAGACCCCTTCCTCCCAAATGGCCTTCAAAATGTCCCTTTTGAACTGCCGCTCGTTACCTAAGCACATCACTGAACTTCGATTACTGCTGGAAGAACAAGATCTTGATGCCTTGTTCCTCACGGAAACATGGCTTTCTAGCACCTCAGACCCAGTGGTAGTTCAAGTCCTGCCCCCTGGATATTTGATTCAGAGACAAGACCGCGAATTAATCAGTGGAGGGGGCTTGGCTATTATCTATAAAGATAAATTTAACTGTCGTATCTCAGCAAGCTTGATCGCTGATTGTGAAAGCTGTTTCTTTGCACTTGGTTTTTCCTCTACGTGTACTTTTTCTGGTGTCCTTATTCATCGGCCGCCAGGAACCATTGGCCACTTCAGTAGAGATCTCCCGGAAATGATAGCCAATTCGGTTAGCTCTCTCTCAAATTTTTCCGTGCTAGGTGATCTCAACATCCACTTTGACTCGGCATCCTCCTCTGATGCGGAGACTGTAATTGATAATCTAGGTGCTCTGGCGCTGAAATTGAAAGTGTCCGGCCCCACCCACCAAAAGGCCACCTTCTTGATCCACTTTTCTCCAACATTGATAGCCTTGTTGTGGAAAAGCACATTTCCCTGCCATGGTCAGACCACTACATGGACCCTTTTGTTTGGACCCAACAGGATGGCGGCCAGCCACGTGAAAGGGTAAAAATATGGAGTCGGAATTGGTCTAAATTGTCCATTGATTCCTGGGCATTAACCCTTGATAACACCAGAACCATCTTAGGAAATGACCTTGAAACTGCCAATAACAAAGTTAATCAATGGCTGGAATCATCTTTAGATACGCTGATCCAAAAAAAATGGTTGACCAGTAAAATAGACGTGCGCTGTCTAGCCTGGTACTCTCCTAAACTCAGAGAGCTGAAACAACTATGTAAGCGCCTGGAGAGAAGCTGGAGAAAGGACTTCTCTATTATTGAGAAATCTAAATATAGAGAAGCCATTAAAGCCTACAAGGCAGAAATCAGAAATGCCCAATCTGAGTACTATGAAAAAAAGATTATCTCAGCCTCTAACTCCCCCCGCAAAATTTTTAAAATTGCGAAATCTCTCCTTAAGCCTCCTGCGGCCCCTTTGCCATCTGATAACACTTTAGGACGTTGTAATAATCTGGTAAATTTCTTTTAAAAGAAAATTGAAGATATCTATTCTACTTTCCACCTGCTATCAGTTTCCGTAAATACCCTCCCTGCAGATGACCAACCTCGATTTTTAGATCCTCTCATTGAGACAATCCCCCCTATGGATATGAAATCTTTAAAAACACACCTCGACCGTCTGAAATCTGGCTCCCCAAGTGATGCTGTACCTCCCACCACTCTAAACCAGGTTTTCGACTCTGTTGCTCCAGTTATTCTGGACCTCATCAACGTCTCATTTTCCTCTGGGCTCATTCCCTCCTCATGGAAACGGGCCATGGTCAGAGCTCTTCTAAAGAAACCCACCCTAGACCCTGAAGTTTTTTCCAACTATCGGCCGATCTCGCTCCTGCCAGGGATTGCGAAAATAAGTGAAAAGTATGTCAACTCCGTTCTCTCCTCTTTTTTGGAGGAGAATGAACGCCTCCACCCTTCCCAAACTGGTTTTAGACCTCAACAAGGCACGGAGACGGCCTTATTGGCGGTGGTTGAAGAAGCCAGAAAGATTCTGGATGTCGGTGGGTCCGCGGCTATTGTACTGCTTGACCTTAGCGCGGCCTTCGACACAGTCATCACCAACTATTGATTGCAAGACTCAGAGAGATAGGAGTCACAGGAACTCTACTCAAATGGCTTGAGTCTTTCCTGGTAGATAGGTCATTTCAGGTTTTTGAGGACAGTTGCATCTCTGAAAGCATGCCTTTGAGATGTGGGGTGCCACAGGGCTCCTCCCTGAGCCCCACGCTCTTCAATGTTTATCTGCACCCTCTGGCCAAGGTGGTTGAGCCTTTTGGTGTACGGATCATTTCCTACGCTGATGACACTCAGCTGATTGTGTCGCTAAATCATTTGGACAACACTAAGAGCAATTTAGCCAATTGCTTGGAAAGGGTCTCCGCGTGGATGGATGGCTCTTTCCTAAAGCTGAATGCAGCCAAAACCGAGCTGATGTTTTTGGGTAAGACCACCAACATTAATACCAGCATACTCTGGCCAAATTGTCTGGGTGCCATGCCCCCGCCCAAAGATCAAATAAAAAGTCTCGGGGTGTGGCTGGATCACAACCTGAATTTTAAGGAGCAGGCGCGTAGGCTGGCAGGTACCTGTTATGGTATCCTGAAAATGATTAGGAAAATTCTACCCCTTCTGCCCTTCAATGCTAGGAAACTATTGGTGCAAGCCTTGATTCTCTCTCGGCTCGACTATGCCAATGTGCTTTACTTAGGCTCTCCTTGCTCTACCATTAAAAAATTGCAGACGGTCCAAAATTGTGCTGCATGACTTCTGATGCAGGCTCATAATCGGGAATCTGCTAAACCTCATATCATCTCTCTGCACTGGCTGTCGGTTGCCGAAAGAATTCAGTTTAAGGCTTTGTGCATTGCCCATAAGTCGCTCTCGGCTAGGGCCCCACCGATTCTTCGATCAATCATCTCCCCCTACCTCCCAAAAAGATCACTGCGCTCTGAGAAGAAACATCTAGCAGCCGTCCCCAGAGTTAAATGTGTTCGGAGTGGTGGACGTCTGTTTTCCCTTATGGCGGCGAAATGCTGGAATCAGCTGCCAGACCACATTCGGCTTGAGGCCAATTATCTTTCTTTCCACAAGCTCCTGAAGACTCTGCTGTTCCCTTGAATCCTCGGCTTTGTTTCGGTTGATGACTCTGTCTCCAGCGCTGGGAGGCCTTTGGTAGCCATGCGCTCTATAAGTGTAAATTCATTCATTCATTCACTTGGTGACTGGCACAGACACTCAATAACGAAAACGAAGACAATCGAAATTCATGTTTACTTTGAAAACATGAGCAGCCAGATTGATTTCATTATATGGGTTGTAAAGTAGTTTACCTAGTCTGTAAGCAGCAGGCAGCTGGAAGAAGGTACAACACTCAGCTTCTGTAAATGATCCTCAAATCGTTATGGCTGAAATACCATACCACTCTATGTCCATAAGTCCCACCCATCATCTTTATCTTTATCAGTTCTTAACAGCTCATTTCTTTTGCAGTAAATTTGCACCCTCTCTGCTCCACTACTAGGTCCACACCATAACTTTCTACAGCATCTGACTGTTAAAGGTACTGACAGTGTCGTTTATGTCTTTAGAGTCCTTCTTTCATTTCTCTCAGCTAGTCATGGCTGATCAACCACACTCCTTCACCATCAAGAATAGGAGTGGATTGCTTTATTCTTCTGTTACTTACTCAAATGCCAATTAATCTAGTTTGCAGAATAAACATGGAGAGCAAGCCATGGACATTGTGAGATGAGTATGTTCTTCTGCCAAGTCATATACAGTAACTTGGCAAATCAGATCACCTCTTGCGAGCTCTTCGTGTGAGCTTAACGATTTGCAAGAAGCTCTAATGAGCCCATCTGTGGTTGAGGGGCATGGTCTTGAGAATAAGAGTAGCTGCAGACAAAGTGACCTTACCCACACCCAGACGTTGTGAAGCCTTCAGCTCAACATCCTTAACAATGTACAGCATGTACATTTCTTAGAAGGCTGGCTCATGCCAACAGTTCGACCAAAATAAACATAAAAATCTTCCTCCACTTTGTAAAGATGGCATTTATGCCACCCCTATGAGCTATGGGCCTGTGATTAAGGAAGGCAGATGTGTGATGTGTTTAGCTGCCGGGAAGGAAAGGGGCATAGGCATTCCAAAGCAACACATCTGGATTGGTCTTCTCGATGACTGAAAAAGTCAGAGATGCCAGAAGACTAGGACTGATTCAAGACAAAAGTGTTGTTTTGCCACCTGCCTTCTGTACCAACTGGTAAACAGCCTTTAGTGCGCAGCTGCTAGTGCGCATACCATTACTTCGCAAGCGTTACTACGCTTGCGATGTACAACGCGTACCATTAGTACACAAGTTGTTACATCGCAAGCGTTGTTACAACGCATGCGTTGTAATGGTATGCGCTATCCACATCGTTGTTTGGAAGGAGCTTCCATTTCCAAACAACGACGTGCAGATCCGACGTCGCTGGAAGCCGCTGGAAGCCGGAGAAGAGAGGAACTACGGAGGAGAGAGAGGTAAGTGTAGTTTTTTTGTGTCGTGCAGGGGTAGTGTTTTAGGTTGTAGGGTTGTGTTTGAGTAGTGTAGGGTCGTGCTGGGGCTAGAGTTTTAGGGTTTAGGGTAGTGATGTGGTGTATGTGTACTGTAGGGTAGTGTTTTAGTGTATGGGGGTGTCTTAGACTGTTTAGGGTAGTGTCGGGGGTCGTGCAGGGTAGTGTTACAGTGTAGGGAAGGGACTGGGGGTAGGGGCAGGGTCGTGCTGGGGGTAGTGTTTTAGGGTTTAGGGTAGTGTTGTGGTGTTAGTGTAGTGTAGGGTAATGTATTAGGGTTTAGGGTAGTGTCGGGGTGTAGTGCAGGGTAGTGTTTGGGTGTAGGAACAGGACTGGGGGTCGGGGGAGGGTTGTGCAGGGGGTAGTGTTTTAGGGTTTAGGGTAGTGTTGTGGTGTTTGTGTAGTGTAGGGTAGTGTTTTAGGGCTTAGGGTAGTGTTGGGGTGTCGTGCAGGGTAGTGTTGTAGTGTAGGGAGCGGACTGGGGGAAGGGTGAGGGTCGTGCAGGGAGTAGTGTTTTAGGGTTTAGCGTAGTGGTGTGGTGTTTGTGTAGTGTAGTGTAGTGTTATAGGGTTTAGGGTAGTGTCGGGGGTGGTGAAGTGTAGTGTTAGAGTGTAGGGTCCAGGCAGGGGGAAGGGGGAAGGTCGTGTAGGGGGTAGTGTATTAGGGTTTCGGGTAGTGTAGTGTAGTGATGTTTAAGTAGTGTAAGGTAGTGTAAGGTAGTGTAGTGTAAGCATGATTTTAGTGCAATGTTTTTAATTAGCATAAACCATAGTACATTTATAACCATTTCCTCCACTTTGTAAAGATGGCATTTATGCCACCCCTATGAGCTATGGGCCTGTGACTAAGGAAGGCAGATGTGTGATGTGTTTAGCTGCCGGGAAGGAAAGGGGCATAGGCATTCCAAAGCAACACATCTGGATTGGTCTTCTCAATGACTGAAAAAGTCAGAGATGCCAGAAGACTAGGACTGATTCAAGACAAAAGTGTTGTTTTGCCACCTGCCTTCTGTACCAACTGGTAAACAGCCTTTAGTGCGCAGCTGCTAGTGCGCATACCATTACTTCGCAAGCGTTACTACGCTTGCGATGTACAACGCGTACCATTAGTACACAAGTTGTTACATCGCAAGCGTTGTTACAACGCATGCGTTGTAATGGTATGTGCTATCTACATCGTTGTTTGGAAGGAGCTTCCGTTTCCAAACAACGACGTGCAGATCCGACGTCGCTGGATGCCGCTGGAAGCCGGAGAAGAGAGGAACTACGGAGGAGAGAGAGGTAAGTGTAGTTTTTTGTGTCGTGCAGGGGTAGTGTTTTAGGTTGTAGGGTTGTGTTTGAGTAGTGTAGGGTCGTGCTGGGGCTAGAGTTTTAGGGTTTAGGGTAGTGATGTGGTGTATGTGTACTGTAGGGTAGTGTTTTAGGGTTTAGGGTAGTGTCGGGGGGTCGTGCAGGGTAGTGTGTCACTGTAGGGAAGGGACTGGGGGTAGGGGCAGGGTCGTGCTGGGGGTAGTGTTTTAGGGTTTAGGGTAGTGTTGTGGTGTTAGTGTAGTGTAGGGTAATGTATTAGGGTTTAGGGTAGTGTCGGGGTGTAGTGCAGGGTAGTGTTTGGGTGTAGGAACAGGACTGGGGGTCGGGGAGGGTTGTGCAGGGGGTAGTGTTTTAGGGTTTAGGGTAGTGTTGTGGTGTTTTGTAGTGTAGGGTAGTGTTTTAGGGCTTAGGGTAGTGTTGGGGTGTCGTGCAGGGTAGTGTTGTAGTGTAGGGAGCGGACTGGGGGAAGGGTAAGGGTCGTGCAGGGAGTAGTGTTTTAGGGTTTAGCGTAGTGGTGTGGTGTTTGTGTAGTGTAGTGTAGTGTTGTAGGGATTAGGGTAGTGTCGGGGGGTGGTGAAGTGTAGTGTTAGAGTGTAGGGTCCAGGCAGGGGGAAGGGGGAAGGTCGTGTAGGGGGTAGTGTATTAGGGTTTCGGGTAGTGTAGTGATGTTTAAGTAGTGTAAGGTAGTGTAAGGTAGTGTAGTGTAAGCATGATTTTAGTGCAATGTTTTTAATTAGCATAAATCATAGTACATTTATAACCATTTGCGTTATAAATGCATGCACAGTTGTGATGCTTCTGGTGTCAACTTTGTGACCCCTTTCTGGCGGTGTCCTAGATGCCTGCTTAATATTAACTCAACATAGTACTGGGCTTTATCTATTTATTGATCTATTTTAGTGTTTTATAAAGTGTTTTCATTTTGCTATAGGAGCTCTGGCATTAAGAATAGTTATGGATAAACTATACATATCGAGCGTATTATGGGTAATAAGCAGGTTGTTAGAGTCCAGTCGGATTTCATGGGCATCATACCTGACATTCTTGGATGGTAGACCCAGGTGTCTCTTAGTCAAAGACTTTCTTGGTCATGAGGAGTATTCTGAGTTGGAGCTAGTGAGGTTCAGCTCTGAGGTGTGGGCTTCAGCGCATTCCAAGATTTTGGACCCAACACTTCCCAGGATCTCCCTCAATGTTTCTGCTGGTTGTATGGGTGCTGAGGAATCAGGCATAATCCCCCTGATAGCACTTCCAGGGATGCAATGAAGAAGCATCTTTTGTAGGTATGTCTGGAGGCCTTGTGGATGATGCAAAGTGACTTGTATTTATTTTTTAGAACAGGGCCTTCAGAGCTGGTGTGGCATGGAAAGATTTACCTAGACTTGAGCACATATTGCCATTCTCATTTTCATGTCTCTGGAGTCTGACCAACCTGTTTAGATCTCCAGCAGTAGTCCGAAAATCAAGTACCTTGTTAGTTACATTTTGTGAGGAGCTTGCAGTAGAATGTAGATTTTTTTCAGAGCAAGGAGGGTTACAATATGCCCATTTGACCACATTGTTGATTGTGTGAGGGAAGAGGAAGAGTTGAACGAAAGGTTTGAGATAAAGATGATCCCCATAATATTTGCTTCCTGTATGGGGGTGTCTTAGACTGTAGGGCCAATGACATGGTAGAGAGGATGTGTCTTGTTTTTTTGGGCACTGCAGTAAAGGTAGCTGCATTCATCCATTGTTGAATGCAGTTTATGTTGTTGCGGCTCTCAGATTTATTCTCCGGGTGGATGTATATTTAGGAATTGTCATTGTACATATATGGAAACCAGTGGTTAATTTGTAAAAAAAATAAGTGCCGGGGCTCTCGTCAGGAGGCAGCTTGCAACAGCCCATTTCTCCTGTTAGCACTGCCTAAAATAGAACCAGCTACTAACCATCAAAGCGGGGAGAGTATGTGGCATAATGTCCAGAGCTGCAGACTTCAGATCTGGGGAACCAGGTTCTAGTCTCGGCGTAGGCTCAACATCCTGTGATTCTGGACAAATCACTTACTCTCTCGTGCCTACCACACATTAGTGTGTCCTTAACAGGTGCTCATGAAAAGTGCAGCTGTTGATGATTAAGTACCGGTGCTGAGCACTGGAAACCATCTACTCAAATTAAACACTGATGGAAACGTATCTTGCATTGATCAAACAGGTACAACAGGGGGTGCATATGGAAGTGGGAGGAAGGGAGAGCCTAGCTGAGTATTGCATAACAATTCATGGGAAGGAGGATTCAGCAGAACTCACCTAAATGTGCTAAATCCAACCGCAATGGAATAAGCATGCCTATTTTTTGTAGTGATAGATTTACCAAGCCACTCACTCAGTCTGGACAGAAGAAAATGATGATGAATGATACTGATGATAGCAGAAAGATTTAGGAGTATCAAGGCTCCTTTTTGGTTTTCATCTAGTGTATCAGGGCACTGTGCTCTGATTTCAGCCATTGCTGACCCTGTCCTTCTAGTAGGTTAAAAACCTGATTGGAGGTCATGTTCTAGCTGCTTTGGTTCAATATACTCTTGTAGTTGATTTGTTACAACTCTTTGCAAAACTTTTCTTGGTTATGGTTCATATGAGATTGGGTGATTGTTGACCAGTACTTGAGTGTTGGAGGTGGGGGTTTTGAAGTGGAGAGAATATTGCATTTTTCAGTGGTTTGAGACAGAGACCACTGAGAGAGTTAATCAGGATGCTAATATCAAATGACAAGGATCGGAAAACTTGTTTCATGCAAGATGCTGGACAAGAAGCCAGTTTGATTTGACAGACTAATCTGTATTTTCTCAGAAATCAAAATGTAGGTGGAAAAGGTTGAAGCTATTGAGACAGGGTGAATTATTGGACTGGGCAAAGATAGAGGGTTGTTTAAGATTGAGTCCCTGGTCTATATTTAACTAAACAAATATTTTCAGGTCTTCACATTGTTGTGTTTATGGAGAAACACTGCTTCCAAGGCTTCTGGGTTGGTAATTTGATGATAGATGATAAAAGTGTCTCTGGTCTGGTTAGACGCCTACTTGTTTTGATTACCCAGTTAGGTTTTATTTTCTGTTGCTTTTGCTTTTTGGTAACCTCTTCTGAATATCTTGTATGAGGATATGACTGCTTCAGCTTTAGATCTACAATATTGATGTGGGTGGCAATTTCTATTTAGTATGGGTTAATGGCTGAATCATTCGATGCATTGAGTCCATGCTCACCTAAGTTTAAGTAAATTTAATGTACACATGTGATCACTGAACACTTTTAACTATTACATTTATTCATCATAAATGTTGTTATTGTTATTTCTATTTCAGGTTCATAAGAGGTAATGTCTTGCAGCTGTTTTTATTAATCATAAATATTCTTCTTGTCCTCCATACTTGGGCTATCTCGTTTTTTCAGGTGTTGACTTGTTCTTTGCGGATGGTTGTACATTGGAAAATTACTGACAAAAATCTGATATAAATATTGCATCCTGAATATTGTTTACTAGCATATCATCCTGTTGGAAGTAGATTTTTCATTATAAACTCTGATGAGGTGACACTTTTGTAAGTGGTATTTTGACACAATATTTTAATTTTGTCATGGGGGGATCTTACGGTAATTTGCTTCATAGGATCTGGGATCTTGTGTAGGATCTGTCCCTCTATATAGTTAATCAAATTCTGCCCCACTGAGTTCAATGCGAGAGTGCATGACTATCAGGCAGTTGGAGTCTGTTATGTGGTCGAAGAGGTACAAAAGTTCAGTAGATGTTGGGTAATCAGGGAGAGATCTGTCTAAATTTGTATTGTCAGTGTCGATGTTGTGAAAATTAAATTGAGAGTGCATCTTAATGTTTGCATGGAGTCATTGATAGTTTTGGAGCCCAGTGTGCAGACATACATTTAATATGATCTGCTGCAGGTGTGTTGTTTTACTCTGTCCACCCATGTATTGAAATCAAGTACTTGGATAATTATTGAGCTAAGATGTAGAAGAAAAGTCAAATAAAATAAATTATCCAGGTGTTTATAGATTTCTTCATGAGGTCGATACATTTGTTCAATGATTAATGAGCTGTTAGGTATAATTGTAAAGGTTGCAACCAGACGTTCAAATGAAGAACAGATTGAAATCTTTATTTGCACACATGCCAGAATTTTTTTATTTACATTTTTTTTATCATTTTAAATCCAGGTGGAATGAGGTCATTGAAATTGCTATGCATCCATTGTTGTACCTTGTTTGAGCGAGACCTAGTATATGGCAGCTGTGACGGTGATGTGGTCATAAAACTGACTGAATATTTCAGAGTGATTGGCTGTTAATGAGCCCATTGGGTTTTTCTTCCTAGTGTGTTTCTGGGTGTTTTAGGACACTATGGGCATAATTACGATGTCGGTCAGTGTTGCGTCCGACCGACACCGTATGGGGAAACGAACCGCCAGACCATAGTTCGGCGGTTCCAACAACCCAATTAGGATGCGACCGCACATGGTGCAATCGCAAACTTCCATTTTTCAATGGGAGCTTCTGCTGCAGGCCGAAACCGCCGGCAGCACAAGCTCCCTTTTGAAAAATGGAAGTTTGTAAACACATTTAGGGGGAACACAGGCCCAAATGCAGAGTGCCAGAGGAAAGGGAGCCCTGCTAGGGGCCCCCAAAGTCAGTTTCTGACAGCCAATCCATGTCGGAAAGGCCGACATGGATTGGCTGTTGGAAACCGACATCATAATCCATATGGCGGAAACGTCATATGAATCTTTAAGGGATTATGAGCGCTTTCTGACTGGCCGACAGGCTCCTTGAGGCCGTCGGAACCACATCGGAATCCTCTGCTGGTTTAAACTCGGAACGCCATCATCATAATAAGGCGGCCGGACTTTAAACCAACCATGTCGGTCGGAAAGCCTCCGACCAGCGGTCGGAGGCTCTCTGACCGACTACGTAATTTGGTCCCAGATTGTCAAGATTAGAAATATGAATAGTAGCAACTTCTGTTCAGGAATTTGCATGTATGAGAAAGAGGATTATTAATTGGGGTGGATGGAAGTCCACAACAAGTAATAAAGTCACAAGCTTATTAGGCAAAGTAAAGGTTTCAGTTACTTAAACTTGAGCTCAACTCTTGGTAGCTATGGTAGACAGTTTGCTAAGTTAGGCAGGCAGTCAGGCTTAGCTTAAGAAAATGTGTAAAAGATTTAGAAGTACTAAATCAGTTAAAAGGTTGAAAAAAGCACATAATAATAATCCTGCTCAACTTTATAAAAATAGAGAATAATGTAATAAACAAAATGACCGCAAAATGACAAAAATCCAATAAGGTGAACCAGAGAATTTTTAACATTTGTAATGAACAGAGTGTCAAAAAGCATTAAATGCCAATGTGAGTCACCTGGTCCTGGTAAGCTGGGATCTAAGCATGATTTCAGGCTGGCTGCGATGGAGCTCAGGTCGTATACACCAACCAGGTTTGACCAGGTTGGGGATTTTATCTTCGAACTTAATCTTGAAATTGGAAGTCATAGTGCTTCAGCAAGGCAATGTTGACTATGTTGAGATGCCATGACATCTGATAAGAATTGTATGAGGTCTCAGTAAAGTCGTTTTTGCAGGAAAAGCCATGAGAGGGTGTTGCAAAGCCATCCTGTGCCTTGGGCATGCCAAATGTTTTGCTGACTGGCAGTGGCGACTCCTCCATAGGGGCGTGGGGGCGTCGCCCCACTGCTTTCTTGCAGTGGGAGAAGCAGAAACATAAAATGGTAAAACTACCATTTTATGTTTCTGCTTCTCGCACTGCGAGAAAGCAGAAGTGCCTGGTTGTGGGCGGGCGAGTGGGCGGTCCTGCTCGAGGGCAGGGGGGGAGTGGCTTGCCCTCTGTTGTGGGCCCTGATTGCTTTGGTCGGCCTGGGGCCGACCAAAGCAGTCATGCGCAGTTTGCGCACTCTCCCTTTTATCTATGTAGGCTGCATGCAGCCTACATAGAGAAAAGGGCCTCCCATTAGGCGCCCGGCAGGGGCGCTGTGAGCCTGCACCGCACCAATCACAACGCTGCCATTGCAGCGTTGTCATTGGCGGAGGGGAGGGAGGCTGCCTGTGGGTGGCTTTCCTGAGGAGAGCCGAGAGCAGCAGGAAAACATGGGACTGCGGGAGTCGGGACCGGCCAGGAGCTCAGGCGGCACGGTGAGTTTTATTTTATTTTAATTACTGTCCCACTTCCACCCCCCCCCCACCCGCCCGTCTTGCCGGCCGCGACTGCCCCTAACCATTGTAAGAGAACTCCTTAAAAACACTACACCGTACTTGCCGAGAGATTCGAAATGTTTCATTAGTCATTAGACAAACACAGCGGAATTGCATGGGTAACTTACTTCCTAGGTGAGCTCGCATTTTAATGATGTCTTTCATGTCTTGCTTTTGTGACCGCCGTTTTCGCTTCCTCGGGCTTAGCAATCATCATCATTGCTTAAAAACTTTTATATAGCGCTCCACACCTCTGTTTCTACTCCCGGAAAAATGCGTCATTCTAACCCAGGTTTAACCTTACTCAGTCAGTGTACCTACCTTGGAAGGATGGGAGGATTCATTTACTATGTCTCTTTTAAAAGCGGCCGCGTTATTTGCGAGTTAGATCTATTCTCCAATTTGTGTATGCCATTTGTCAATTTGTAAGTACCTGTTTATAATGGGATAAGTAAAGCTGGAATTCCCTGCATTATAAGAGCGTAAGGACTGGCTGAGAGTGGCAGGGGAGCCGTACACACGGCGGCTTTCGCCGGGCCCTCGGGTGGGGGTCGGCGGCGCGTTGTGGAGAGGCCTCGGCGATGTCGGGCATACAACATTGACACTCTGGCTCCACGGCGCACCGAGGAAGCTTGTAGCGATTGAAAAATCACCATTGATAACCACATGCCAGCAGAGTCATGTATGATTTTGTAACTGTGCTTTTGCAGGTGGTGTCTATACGTCTCAATATGTTTTTAGGATGATTGATTGCAGTGAAGCTTCGAAAATATTGGTGGCAGTGTTTCTATCAGTACTGGGCTTTTATGGGCAGGGGCAGGCATCATTCATGAGTTGATGATGGTTGGCTGCAGGTGTAGGGTCGCCGGAATGTGACGGAAAGTGGAAAGTCAATGAATTTAGCTTTTCCAGTCGTATGTGAGGTTTCAGTGCATGGGAGTTGTCTTCGGAGACAATACTGATTTCTAGTTGGAATAGTTAACAGCATGTGAGTGGTTACCAATTCCAGCAAAGTTTTGCATGATGGCGAGGTAGGAATCATTTTCGAATTGGGGTAAGGTGTGACTTCCTCCTTTTTTGGCCGCACTGCATTCTTTTCTAAGTGCCATCTTCTCATGGTGGATTGGGTTCCAACTTGTTCAGCATTGCGTCAGAGCCAGGCCATTTGCTCCTTACGGGCTGTTAAACTCTGTTGCGGAGAAAGCTTAGTAAGGCTGTTCCTTAAAAACTGAGAATTATGTGTTTACTCAAAAACAGAAACATTGGGGCACAATTTGATTGGAGCCAACGCTCAGGTTGCTCCAGACCTTGTCACTTCCTGTGAGAATCTCTGCAGATACACGTTTTTCAATAAAACTGGCCCTTACCTACAGTCTTGTTACCCATCAAGCCATCTTCCATCTCTTTAGTGTACCTTTTAATGAGCCAAGCTTGTGATAAGTAAATATATGCAAATTTTCATGCCAACAATCTGCACTGGTTTGGTGCCAGATTAAAATCTCACTGTAGTTGTGCACATACTGTTTCAGTGTCTAGCCTATCGCTTTCTAGTGACAGGCAGCCTTAGCACAGACACTTTATTATGATTTGCACCTAAATCTCTAGTTCTTTTGCACCATTCCACATCTTTCACATGTGGCAGGGTTTAGATTCTGAGTTCCCATGCTTGTATTGTGAATTTGTAGACAGCTGTGGTGACCCAAGAGGAAGGCTTTAACCATCCACCAACCAGGACAGGTCCCACGGGACACTGAGAAGTTAACTTAGTATCTGTTTTGTAAATTTGGTGACACATTAACTATGTTCAAATTAAGTCCCAACCATATACTCAAAGCTGTTCCTAACAGGGGCTGGGGGCCCCCTAAATATGTTTGGCCCAGGGTCCCCAAAATCCTTAAGATGTCCCAGTTTGCTCACTCTTTTTGATAAATGTTCTCAGGGGGAGAACCCCCCAAACCCCAGTTAGGTTGTTCATGGTCGCTCGCTCGCTGCGCTCGCTCGCTGCGGTGCACTCCCACACAAATTTTACGCCCTGCCACTGCTGACTGGTACTGGTGGTAACTGACTGTCCCTAGGCTCTGCCTAACCAGGCCTAGGGCCAGTGTTATGTTGAAAACTAGGGGTGGGTGGTGAACTCAGATTTCGCTGCATAGCGGAGTTTGCCCCCGCCACCCACACCTAGTTTCAACCACAACAAGCTTGCATTGATAGCTGCATACAAACATTAGATTACTACAGGCTTGGTGTGCAGCACGCACATGGACACGCACTCTTGTTTGCACATCATTGGTGCTTGCACTTGCCGTTGTTATTTACAACATGTCTCTGCAAAAAGGCATCCATGAGCATATGGTTGAGTCCTTTACACCACTTTCAAGAGGTTACACCATTTAATTGGTATTCCCTAGTATATCAGGAGATAAATAAGTATGTATCAAAAGAAATATTGCTCTTGAAGGAGCCAAGCATCCGCGTTCTAGATTCGCTCTAGAACCTCGAGTCGATGGGACTTTTTCTCAGTATGAAAGCGTGGGGGGGAAGAAAAATCATTGGCGGGTCAATCATTTCAATTCTAATTCACTTTGACTCTTAAGAATCACAGAATACCAAATAAGGTTAGTTGGTTTATTCAGTGCTTAATTTGAGCCGGGGCTTTCCGGTGCTAAGCACCAGCACTTAGTTGGTTTCCGGTGCTCGGCACCGGCACCTAATTGTCAACACCATACATAGAACAGTCTACCACATGGTGGCACTGCTCATCTAATTTAGAAATGAGCAGAACAACGGTTGTTTAGGAATACAATATACATTAAAATTGCAAATACCTGCCTCCCCAGCCATTCCTTTAGCTTTGGGGACCTGGAATAATCTGAACTGTTGCATTTACAAGCGAGAGAGATGATTAGCAGTTGTTTTGGCAGCGATGACAAGGGCGATGGGTGGTGCAAGCTGCAGTGGCCTCCCGGTCAGAGCCCTGGCACTTAATATTTTACAAATGAAGCGCTGGGTTTATTACAAAGCCAAAAATAACTGAACACACAGACACCCCAGAATGAGGGTGTAGTAGTACATTGGAACTAGTATAAAGCCAAATCTACGGATGAAATTAAGGTGGTGCAACATGCGCAGAATAATTAGTTCGAGAATCAGAATGCAAAAGATTAGGGAACAAACATTCAAGTTCCCCTGCATCAAAAGTTCATGGGAATAAATCATTATTCTGTCCCTACACTAGCACTAACATGACATCCCTAATATAAACATTTTCCGGGGCAGGATCAGTTAAAGTGTCAGTGTGTGAAATCTTCCTAAGAAGTCTCCCCACATCGGTTGGGTCAAGCAGCATGAAGCTACTAAGACAGAGCTCATTCTAAGATGCGCTCTCTCTCTCTTTCTCTCTAGGCAGAGAAGAAGTGCGCGGGCTCTTTCTCTAGCTACGATACATCAGCAGCACAGGTGACTACCCAGAGTCCTTCACAAACCACGCCATCTGGTCAGGCCACATCCTCATAGGTATTTTTCCATTGGGCAGCGATGTTCCAGTGCAGCTGTGAGATGACCTTGATTCCCAGGCTCTCTCCGATGAGAAAGTACAACAGTTCTCCACTATCAGTATCAACGCTCAATGTATCCCCTTCTCTCCTCACCCAGCTCCTGAAACAAAGACATTATTCTAGCTAACGTAAGTAAGTCCGTTTTTATATAGCGCAGCTATTCACCCTTACGGGTCTCAAGGCGCTGGGGGCCGGAGTGGAAATTAAGTGAGCTATTGCCCAGAGTCACATGGTGCTGAGCTGAGCTGCCGCCAGAGCCGGGGATCGAACCGTGAACCCTGTGCTCCGAAGTTAGCTGCCCAGGCCGCTGCACCACACCTCTCCAGCTAACAAGGATGATTCTACCACCTGCAACAGAAATGTGAGAAAGAACAAAATCCAGCATGCAAATGAAATTCAACTATTAATTCTAATGCGAGAGCTTCCAGGAAAAATGCATTTCAAGCCTACAGAGTTCTGCTAACATAAGAGAAATGGAACATGATCTTTACGAATTTACATAGGAAATAAGGCACATTCGATTAATATTCCTACCTACATATAAAATGATACAAATTATAAACACATTCAGCAATAAATGGTTGTCAGTTGCGCAACACAAGTGATTCTGTTAGTGGTTCTGCGGGTTACATTTAATTATTTCACATTAATTCTTCACATATTCACTGTAGTGGCCTCAACACGTCACGTTCATGTTACCACGTTACAAGATTCTAACACTTAGGTTAATACAGCATAAGATTATGGGCGGGTGCAGTCTACACGTGTGGATATAATGCACCCCTACTATGAAAAATTGATTTTGCGCTACATCACACTCACCTACAGGTGCAGCCCGGCACTGATAGCTCAGTCTAACTGGCCTAGGGCTGCGCGGAACGCCACAGAATTCCACAGAGTTTTTTGCAACTCCGCGGTATTCTGTGTAGTACAACTCCGCAAACTCCGCCCACCCCTACAGAAAACACACCTAGAATACAGTGAAAACACCTACATACACTAGGGTACACTATGGGTTAGGTTACACCTATGATTGGCATGACCTCCCCTATAAGGCCTTAGTACATAATAGGGCAGAAGGATTCAAACTACCTTTAAGTCCCTAGTATATGATAGGTTAAGGCAGATTAGAGGCCAGCGGGGGAAATATGCTGAACAACAACTCTGGAACAACGAGTTCCGGAGTTACGCAAGCCGAACGACTTGCCCGAACAATGACTTAGCCGTAACCACGCATGTGCATGGTTAAGGCTAAGTCGGTCTAGTGTTCAGGCTGTGCGGAGTTGAGAGGAGCGTCCGACAGGAACAGGACAGGTAAGAGTGGTTCGGGGGTGGAGGGGTTAGTGTTAGTTTTTACGGGGTGGGTGGGGTTCGGGGTAGTTTTTAAGGGGTTGGGGGTTCTTGTTAGTTTTTAGGGGGTGGGAGGGATATGTGTTAGTTTTTAGGGGGTGGGGGGTGTGTGTTAGTTTTTAAGGGGTGGGAGGGGTTTTTGTTAGTTTTTAGGGGGTGGGAGATGTTTGGGTTAGTTATTAGGGGGTGGAGGGTTCAAGTTAGTTTTTAGGGGTGGGGGTTTGTGTTAGTTTTTAGGGGTGGGAGGGGTTTGTGTTAGTTTTTAGAGGGTGGGAGGGGTTCGGATTAGTTTTTAGGGGGTTGGGGGTTCGTGTTAGTTTTTAGGGGGTGGAAGGGGTTCGGGTTAGTTTTTAGGGGGTTGGGGGGGCTTGTGTTAGTTTTTAGGAGGTGGGAGGGGTTCGGGTTAGTTTTTAGGGGTGGGGGTTCGTGTTAGTTTTTAGGGGGTGGGAGGGGTTCAGGTTAGTTTTTAGGGGTGGGAGGGGTTCAAGTTAGTTTTTAGGGGTGGGGGTTCGAGCTAGTTTTTAGGGGCGGGGGTTTGTATTAGTTTTTAGGGGGTGGGAGGGGTTCAGGTTAGTTTTTAGGGGTGGGAGGGGTTCAGGTTAGTTTTTAGGGGGTGGGGGTTCGTCTTGGTTTTTAGGGGGTGGGGGTTTGTGTTAGTTTTTAGGGGGTAGGAAGGGTTTGTGTTAGTTTTTAGGGGGTGGGAGGGTTTTGGGGTAGTTTCTAGGAGGTTGGGGATACTTAGGACTGAGGAGGGGAGGGACCGGGGGTGTTAAACTTAGCCACAGATAGGCGTTTACCAAGCATGACTTTACCATGAAAAATCGTGGTAAAGGAATATGTGGTAAAGCAATTCGTGGTTAAGACGCTGTCTTTGTAGAGACAGCGTTGTTTAGGTAGGCGTTGTTGAGGAACTCGTTGTTCCGTCATACAACTGGCCAGCAGCCCTTTTTGCACTTGCATGTGTGCTTTGCTGAGAGCCCGAGGTAAGTTTACAAGCAGCCCTGTGTTGTAGGACTGCTTTTAAAATGTAAATTGTATCTAAACGTGACTTTGGTATTTGGGGTACTTTAAATTGGGCAAACTACAATATTTTGGCATATAAGGCACCCCCAGGGTCTCCGCCAGGTGTCCCAGGGGTGAGGGGGTCCGGTACTTATAAGGAGGAAGTGAAATTGCACATTTCACTTCCCTCATTGTAGTAAAGAGCTTACCAAAAACGACTTTTGTGCTAGGAGCACTGTGGAGTGAGGATCTACATAATTTTTATATATTCAGAAACCGTAAAGTCTCCCCTGGGTGTCCCAGGGGTGGGGATTCCTGTAGTTATGAGCAGGGTCCTTATAAAAGCATTTTTATAGGCCCTGGTGCTGGAGAAATGGGACATTTCATTTTCCCCATTGTAGATCCCTGGCCACATAGGTTAACACTGCAATAAGTTATTAATTAATAACTATGGTAAGGGACTGCAGAAAAAAATCATTTAAGGACTCAAGAGAATGGTATTGATAAATACAACAATATGTTGTTGTTGAATTTATCCTAAAATGTACAGACAAGATGTTATAAAACTTTCCTGTCTGTAAGCCAAAATTCAGCCTTCCAGTGATCTGCCCTGATTGGTCAGAGTTAAGCCACCCACCTTCAACCGCGAGCCGGCCGGGTTCCCTGGTTCGTCCCGCTGGAAAGCTCCAGAGGTCTGACTTCCATTGTTTGACCGGGAGCTCGTCGAAAGGCAAGCCGGCAAACCCTCACAGAATCCGGACTGGTGGAGAACTTTGAGGGACCCGACAGAAAAAACTTCAGAAAAGTTTCTAAGTCAGAAGGTATAAACTGTGACCTAGGCCTACTGCGAGGGGTAGCCATAACGGTTGGCCTGAAACATTGACTTTGTCCCAGTTTAGCAAGACCAGAAGTCCCAATAGGCGCTATTGGTTCCTATGTGCCATATAGTTCTAAATCTTTAAAAATTCACATCTCCAGTTCCCCACATTGGATTTGTTTAATTGGTGACATTTTAAAAATAAAAATATTTCCTATTTTTATAAATTGGTGTTGGATTTTTATTGTGTGTTGTGTCTCAATTATTTACTGAATTGGTAATTTTAAATGCTTTACATACCTATCTCTGAAGTTAAGGCTCACTGCTCGCAGCCAAGCTATCCAAGGGTTGAGCATGGGAAACATTTCTGAGACCTATTCTGAGCCCTAGACTGTGTTAGTGGCCTTATTGCTCGTGGTAGATATATATTTGCCACTACTAATAATCCACTTTCCAACAGCGTGGAAATTCAAAATTCTCACCAAGGGAAGTCCTGCCACACTGATACTTTTAGTGCGTTTGCCTAGGCAAGTTTTCTTCGTTTAGACTTAGGGAATGATTTATATTTTGGCAGACGACCCGTCCTCTGCCAGGGCAGATGAATAAATTACTCTGTCACCCTGATGGAGGTTCCATCCATCAAAATTATGAAATGTCTCACATCCCAGCGGACATTTCAAGCATTGACAGGAACCGCCATCATGATGGGTCTTACCAATGCTCTGTAACTTTGCCGGACTCCTCCATCAACCATGACAGAGCCGTACGAGAAATTCCCAAAACAAGATTATCCTCCCATGGCTGGGGGGAGGGTTGCCATTGAGCACTTTTCAGTGCCCCCTGCCGCCAGGTTTTTCCTGCCGGTGACTTACATTGAAAAAAACAGCTATGTGTCCACCTATCTAAATTAGGTGGGTGGACATATAGCCAAACCTTCGATGGCCCTTATTCAGTCATGCTGTCGGAGGAGTTTGACCAGGGTGGAAACATAGTAGTCTCCCCCTTTGTCCAACTATGGTCCACCTGTATTCAAAACAGGATGGTGGACCATAGTCTTGGTGGGGAGGGAACTCGGTTGCCATTGGGACGGAGTTTCCTCTATGCCAAAATATAAATCAGGCCCTTAGTCATTGTTTTGGTGCTTGTATTCCTCCAGCGGGCAAGGTTGCCAGCTGTAGATAAGAAGGCTCCTCAAGGCTGGAAACCTTCTCCATGAGGTCCAGCTGAAACAAATTTGCTGCTGCAAAAAAGGGGGAGAAACCTGAACCTTCAGCCCAGCAGCAATTCACCTTGGTTGTATTGACTCAGTAGGTTTGTCCCAGTCCTCCGGAGGTCTTTGGAACCAAAAAGTTTCTAAGTCCCAAGTTTTCAGGGTGTTTTTAGGAGTGCACTGTAATGCAGCCAAGAGTCCCTGGAACTCAGGAACAGCACTTGGGGGTTGAGTCTACTTTAGCAGAAGCCACCATCAGGGTCCAGGGCAGGTACAGGTCAGGTGGGCTCTTCAGGAAAAGGTTTCTCGTAGCTTGCCATGATCAGGGTAATAAGCACTCCCTTCCTCCTTGGTCACTGCAAACCAGTTCTGAGGTCAGCTCCCACCCCACTGAGTTTGGAGCCTGCCTGTCTGGGGGAACAAAAAAGGAGCCTGTGCAGGTGTCAGGTGACATATGCCTGTGACAGAGGAGGCCCCTTTGGAGTTAATCATGTTCTTGGGCACTGCCCACGTAGTCATTCTGCCAGAGGAACAGAAACACTTCCTCATACCCATGCTGTGATCTCTGCTCTGGGAGCAGTTTTCTCACCTAATTCAGGACTTGAGTACTCAGAGGTCTGTAGCTGGAGGCTAGTGCAAATTAGCCTATAGAGGCTTTAGCTAGAGCAATGGTACCTTTCTAAAAGTACGTTTTCCTTAATATTTATTTCAAATCTGACTTCATCAGTGAATTGGGATTTTGATATTTTAATAAATATTACAAGGCGTCCAAGAAAGAAATTGCCAAGTGTTTCTTAATCACATATAGCACTATTAAATGTAATAGTGCATCCCAGTGTTTCTCTATGGAATAACCAGCTTCCTACAGTGAAATAGTTTTCAGGAGCTATTCACTGTAAGAACATGTTAATTTTAAAATTCTACATGTCCTTCCTTTAAATACCAGGCACCTTGCATTTTGAGCTATAAGGCCTACATAGAGGTGAAAAATTCATATTTAAAAAGAAGCTTTCCAACTGTCAAAAAGGGCTTATTTTAACAGGCCGGCTGCAGATTTAAATTGCAGCTGACAAACTGCTGTGGCAGGCCTGGAGTCATGTTTACACTGTCAGTGTAGTAGATGACACAATAGGTGCTGCAGTCCCCTAGTGACATTTAACTTACAGGCAATGGGAACACATTGTGCCACATACTAGGGAATTATAGGTAAGTTAAATATGCCAATTAGGAGTATAACCAATTTTGACATGCTTTGAGGGTCAGAGCACATGCATTAGGTCCTGGTTAGCAGAGTCACAGTGCACTGAGTCAAAGAAAACAGCACCATCAGTATCCAAAAACAGGGGTCCAGGGGAATCTGAGGGGAAGAACTCCAGATGTTCAATCAATTCAGGGATAGGTGGGTCTGAGAGGCCTTGTCAGTAACATTTGTGGTAATTGGCATGAGCTTGGTGGATGGGTTCTGACATAGTGGATTTTGACACATATCAG
Organism: Calotriton arnoldi; assembly: GCA_963921515.1. Classification (NCBI taxonomy): domain Eukaryota; kingdom Metazoa; phylum Chordata; class Amphibia; order Caudata; family Salamandridae; genus Calotriton; species Calotriton arnoldi. The sequence goes on along the minus strand of CAWUFW010000528.1, from coordinate 263,109 downwards.
ATTTCACATGTAAGGGGAGATTTCTGGAGTCATATGCCAGAATATCATATACAGAGGTATTGTCCTATTCTGTGTAGTATCATTATTATTAAGTGTTGTGATTTGATTATATGTAGGACACAATATTTATGGCAGGGAATATTTTGACAACTGTATTCTTGTACCACAATGTTAATGGACCATCCAGCTGATTGGCGAAGTAGTTTTACATGTGAAGTGCCAGGATGTATTTCTGTATTTTTGTCAGGGTAACATGCTGAAAGAAATGTATGGGCACAATGCCTGACCTAATTTAGATGGCAGTAATCTGGTGCAAGCAGTGAGGATGATCCACGATGATGGGAGGCTTAAGGGGTGCAGTGTTTAGTAAAGGAGAATGGGTGGGAGCTGTAGTAGTAGGTACAGCAGTACTTAATGTTGTGTTCTTGGGGCTATAAAAGATCCCTTCAAGTGCCAGCAAGTTCCCATTGCTCGCTTGAATCATGATAGTACTTTTATTCTTAATATTAAGGCCTATATTTATCGAGATTTAGCTTCGTCCTTGCGCCTTGCAAGGGCGACTCAAACTTAAATGAGATTTATCAAGTCACGCAAGGTCACCTTGCATTGCTCTGCGTGTATTAGTAAATCTAGAGTAGTGCAAGGCTATACACATCTGCAGGGAGGCGTGCCATGAGTGGAGCGTGTGTGTTCCTGTGCATCCCCCATGCACTCTGACAGATTTCCAGATTTACTAACACTGGTAGATCTGGGAATGCGTGAGAACTGTACGTCTCCCCACCAGAGGCGCAATGAGGAGAAATATCTTTATTTCTCTTTCTAAGGTTGCTGCATTCTACAGCACACTTACTTACAGCGTACTTAAAAAGGGGAAAATGCCTCTGAGGATTGTGTTTTGTGCAGGAAAGTGTCCCTTCCTGCACAAAAACAACCCTGCCTACAATGCACGAACACTTGCACCATGGCACAAGGGTGCCTGTGTTGGCGCTAGGCAGCAGTTTGTGCACCAACGCAGGCAGAGAGCAGGAATGCGCCGTATAATGTTAAATACGGTGCATTCCTGCCCTCTGCCTTTCACGCAGCACAGCAACGTGGCTTACCGTGGTGTGCTGCGTAACATATTGATAAATAAGGGCCTAAGTCTTTTTCCAGTGGTTCTGTTAGCCTGCACAGGAAGCGTATCCATATCTACATTGGGCCTCCCTCAACTCAGAACACAGATTTATGCCAAGAACCAGAAGAAATATTCTACAATAAGTACGGTACCGCTGCGGGCGTAGAATTGCAGGGACCTGTAGTCCCAGGAAACTTGATTTTAAATGTTGAATCTGTTTTTAACCTTTTTTAATACTTTGCTAAATTGCATCGGCTGCTAAAGTGATGGAGTTTATCATGTTGAACAATTCTAATCGTCAAGAGTCGAAAACAATAAACAGCAATTGAATTGAAAGGAATAGATTCACGACAAAACTCAATTTTTCTTCTGGTCTGGCACCTCAACTTCCCCTGCAGCACATGTTCGGCTCCCCTAACATCCATCCTCAAAAGGCTCCTTAGTGAGGCACGGGATGCAGCTCTTAAAGAGACAGTGCCACAGGAACACGAGATATCCATACAAATAAAGGATTAAAGGATGCTCGACATTCTTAAAGGAACAGGCTTGAACGTTATTACCATAAGTCACCGCCGATAGAGCTGCTTCAATATTTGTATTGATCAAATAACAGTTTTGATACAAAAGAGTTTCCAGATTTACAAAGAGACATAGAACAGACCACAGATGTACCGCTTCGAGGGTACTATGACATGTTGTGGTGTGCTATGTTTTAGGCATGGTGCATATTCAGTGATTGATATGGCCTCGGTGTGACATATGTAAAACTTTGCTGTTAAGATTCATTTTTTCCATTTCAGCTCTCAATTCAATTCTCACTGTTACGTTGGCTTTCTTTTATGATTTCTGCATTTCGGTCACCTTAGTTAGTGGATACTGGTTTGAGTGTGGTGACTTAAATTGTACCCATCACCCTGCTCATAATACTACTGATAGAGCGCAAATTTGCTCTGGCATTTGTAGGGGTGCATCATAGTCATGGGTAGTCCGCACCCGCATATAATCCTTTATCGTGTTAACATTTGTGCCATTAGTTTGTGTAATGTAATAACATGTAAGATGAAGTGATAGGCATATTTCTGTATATCATAGAGAAATCAGCGTTTTAATTACGTATGACTAGTTGAAACTTTAATGTGAAGAATGGTACATGTGACTAATGAACATTATAATTTGTATGTGTATGTAACGCATTGATTTAAATGTGCTCAGTAACAATGCTCATGTATATGTGTGTTTTATGAATTTACATGCTGTTTCTTATGTTGGCCGAATTCTGTAGGCCTAATGTGTATTTCTACCTGATCTCTCTCGAGTTAGGTTTGCTAGTAAAATTCATGTGTATGCAGAACTTGTCCTTTCTCACGTTTTCCGTTGCAGGTGGAGAAATGCATCTTGTTAGTTAGTTAGAATAATGTCTTTGTTTTAGGATTTCGGCTTAGGGAGGAGAAGATACATTGAACGGCGATGCTGATAATGTGGGATGGTGTTCTTTCTCACCAGAGAGAGCCTGGGAATCAAGGTCATCGAGCCAAGGCCTGGGAGCATCGCTGTCGCATGGCAAGTTACCTATGAGGAGGTGTCTTGCGTGGATGGGGTGATTATCCATGGCATTGTGGGAAGTCTCACCCAATTCTTGAACTGGAGTTACGGACAGAGTCCGGGGACTTCTGCCTTGCCTTGAAAAGAGAGAGCATCTTAGAACGAGCTCTGTAGCTTTATGCTTCTTGACCCATTCAATGTGAATGGTCTTCTTAAGAAGCCTTCACGCGCTGACACCTTTTCAGAATCTGCCTTTGGGAATGCTAAGTAGGGATGCCACGTTAGTGATAGGGTAGGGACAGACTAATGCTTTTTACCTACGAACCTCCAATGAAAGGGACGGTTGACATTGGCGCTGTCATATTCTGCGTCCTGATTCTCGAGTTGGTTATTCTGTGTATGCTACATCGTCTTAACTTCACCCGTAGGTTTGGCTTTGTATTAGTTCCAATCTACTTTTACACCCGTCTTGAGGGTCTGTATGTCCAGTTGTTCTTGGCTTTATAATAAACTAACAAACTTTGATTCGGGAATCTGTGATTCTTCTGAGTCATGGTTCATTGGAATGGTAATGGATAATTGGCTACTAATAATTTCCTCCCCTCCACACTTTCAATGAGACAAAAAGAGACATCGGCCAGGGGTTCAAGAGTAAGTCTAGAACGTGGAACCCGGCTCCTTCACTTCTGAACCTGACTCCAGAATTTAAATCTGGCAGGTTGACCCTCCCCCCCCCACTTTAATCTGTATTATTTTGTGGTGTTACTGTGCTGTGAGGTTAAGTGCAGAGTACTGAGTACACATAATGTGTCTCTCTTCTTGAACAATAATACTGCATGGCTCGTTAAAATACAATATACAGTTCCAATTTGTGCAATGTGTCTTCACTGTTCAGTTTAATCATCATACATTTCCTTTATGTATCATCGTGTTATTGTTATACGACTGTCCATACGTGTGGAGGGTTCACACTGTTCCTCATTGTATATAGGTATATTTTACAGTGCTATTCACAGTGTCGGGTCTGACTTCCCAGTATCTACCGGTATATAGTGTGATTGTGCTGTGCATAAATGGATAGTGTTGTATAAGTGTTTGGTGCCTATTACTTATATAAGAGCATTGATCAAGCACATCGGCCTGGTGCTGACAACTTGTAATTTTTTTATTTTTTTTCAAGCATATGTCATCGAAATTAAAATGCAAAAAATAAAAATACTTTTAAAGCCCTGGGAGGTTGGGGGGGGGGGGCTGCCAGTCCTTGCAAATAAAAAAAAAACACGAAAGCTAAACCTAACAACTTAAGTTCTCTATCGTTCCAGACCTAAAAAGGCAGAATAATGTGCATCCCTAGACAGGCAAAGCAATGGAGAGACCATATAGTAACCAGCCAAACAGCCTTTTCACTATAAAAGGCCATTAGTATGTAGCGCCTATCGCTTTATAGATCTTAGTGTAGAGTACCATTCTGCACATAGTTGTGTTGACAATCAGTGCCTAAAGGTACAGAATTGCATCGCTATGAAGTGCCTATCTTTCCAGAGATGTGCCAGTTTATAGTACCCATCACTGTACAGCTCTATTAGTATACTGTGCCCATCAGTAAATTATTACGTCCAGTGCTTAATTTGAGCTGGTGCTTGCTGGTGGGGACAACCACACTCCTTTTTGGAGACTGGCACTTATTTATCCTCATGAGACATTTACCAAGAACAAATGAGGGAAAAACACACAAAGGAGAAAGAAGGAGGAAGAGAATGACAGAAAAAATATGACAAAAGGAGAAAGAAGAGAATGACAGAAAAAATATGACAAAAGGAGAAAGCAGGATGCTGTAAGATTGAGATAAAGTGTTAGGAAGTGTCTGCTGTGGATTTAGAGGCTTGAGGTAGATTCAAGACTATGCAGCATGGGTTTTGGGTGCATAGCATTTAATAGCACCGTCCGCGGGCTTCTGAGCCGAGTTTTGGGCATTGACACTCATTCTTTTACAAATTAACCACTGTAATGTATTAGAAAACAGTGTCCTTCAGTGTGCACTGGTATTGCAACACCACTCTATCGTGCCCCTGGCTTAATATTGACTCACTGTCAAAATCTATTTGTATACATTGCCTTTCAATATAATGTGTCACTCGTATTCAGCTTCGAAAGTCATTGCCTGCTGGATGTTTGACACCTATCGAGGATACAGTGTTTGCAGGGAATACACGTGTGAATACTTTTAAGGGTTTTTCGAAATCAGAAATGTTTTTAAAATGCAGTAAATGCTTGTATTTTAGATAATATTCGTATTGAGTTTGGCAGTTTCATGAATCCATAATTACTTCAATAATGTTATTATTGAATGTCTGCACTCTCCCAAGTGATTAATGTAAAATAATTCAGAATGGATAAAAGTTGTTTTTTCTCAATGTGTTTTGCCAGAGAAGAACTTGTTATCTCCCCTCTTCTGTTCAAGGTATATATGAAACCATTACCTGAAATGACGAACAGCGTTGATCTCACCTGCTAGAATTATGCGGACGACACACAAATACTAGTCAAACCAAAAAAACCTCAAGACTTAGGATACCCAAAATGCAACATCTCTATTAAAGCTACAGATCAATAGATGTCGTCCTAAACTAAACGCATCACAATCCGTAGTGCTCACTTGTGGAGAACGGAAAAGTTATGATCCACTGCTAACCCTCTGGCTGGATGAACTAGGATCACCATTGTAAATATATATGGAGATACCTAATCTAAAAATTATTATCAGGACTGAACTCTCTATGAATGCCTAAGTGAAAAACGCAAGCTTAATTTGTTTTTTACACAAAGACACTTTGTGTTTTCTCATATCTTATATTTTCACAAAATTCTCACAAAATATCTCACATGCTCTCAAAACTGGATCATGTGAAATGCCCTAAACCACAGAATTCCATCTTGTATCAAGAAGAGATTCCAGAGAACCCAGAACGCATCCATAAGACTGAGTAAAGATATCATCACATACCTCCCCTTCCATGAAGATTCTCCGCTGACTACAGGGTGCAAGACGATTTTTATCCAAACTTTTACTTATTATCCACAAAGCGGTAAATGGTAAAGGTCATGATTTCCTTTAGATGAAAATCAAAAAATATTCCTAACCTAGGAATTTATGTTTCAGGCAAGTTCCACGACTAGTGATTCTCCTTACAAGAAAAAAATTAGTAGATAGCACTACTTTCTTCAGACAGGCAACCAAATTATTGAACTCCCTCCAAGCACAAAAGAGCCACTGGAAATCAATTGGACTGACCATAATGGACATCCAGTTGCACAATCATCTTAAAGATGGTATACTCAACAGAGGACTAGCTGCTCTGTCCACTTGACAGAAGCTCAGTCCAACTCAACAAAGACTTATGCAAGAATGCTTTCAATCCGAGTGGCAAACTGACCTTTGCCTGATTCTAGTGCTTATTAAAGGTAATTAGTATAACAGTATCTCACACACATATAATGCAGTTTTCCATCTTGAAATTGCATGCTATCTCAAAAACCGTCTCTTAGAAGACTTCTAAAATCCTGAATGAAAAACTGACCATGACTTAAAACTTTTAATTATTCCCTCTTCTTTCTTTTGTTTGAATCACCCTCTCCTTACCTTAAATCATCTAAATGCCTCCCCTTTCTGAGTGCAGCTTACATTCAGTCAATTGTCTGTATGCCTATATTTTTATTGTGTGTTTTCATACTTCTCACACATCATTTCATAGATCACACATAGGTATTTGACACAATCAAGTCAAGTCAATAAAGTCTTTATTTCGATTTACAAAATCATAAAAGACAAAATACATCAGTAATTAAAAAACTTGGGATATAATATACGATCTATAATCGTCCAGGCTTATATAAAAACCACAGATATATTTACATATGAGTTAAAAACATTGTTACATAAAATGGCAAAGTTATAAAAATAAAAACACCTTTGAAAAGCCCATAAAAAAGCAATATACATACAAACACGAAAACTGAACAGGGCAATTCTTTCCTATTATCAGCCCAAGATATAGGGACCAGATTTAGATGAAGGGTCAGCAAATAATCATGTCTTAAGGTGCCAAATCTCGGGGTCTAGACAGAAATTTATTTTTCAACAGCCCATTCCATGCTATCTCAACCCTCGAGAATAAGAATGTCAAAGTTAGTGTACCCTCATCTTATTAGCACGGATGACCCACATCCAGCTAAAAAAAATTGCCACTGCTACCACTATAGAGTCTTTGGTGTTTGTCCTTAGGATCCTTAGGGCATCTAGGGCCAATCTTGTGCCCAGATTCATACAAATAGGTTTAAGCCATTTGGTCCTAGGTAGATCATAGGCTGGGCATACGAACATAATATGCGCTAATGTCTCGATTTGGGCCGGGCATGAGATACATTTGTCATCCGTTGGCAAGTGCCAACTACTAGTAAAAGCTCTTATTGGAAGTGAACTTACCCTGAACTGATGATACAGTTTCCTGTCTATTGGCCTGGTAATGAGGTCCCAATAGGTTTCAAACTTGGTCTCGTGTTTGATCTCCAAGAATTCTCTAGTCAGGGTAGGCCTCATAATAGATGAAAACCGCTTAGTTTTGACCATACTCCAGTAAGCTGCCTTAAGGTTCTTTTTAGATGGAAATAAAGTGGCAGCTGGGTCCTCCCACAGGGTACTCATCCCCATATTAACCAGGGTGGTCTTGATGTTTTCATACTTCTCACACATCATTTCATAGATCACACATAGGTATTTGACACAATCACAATCGCCTTCTGACACCGTTTGGGATCAGGGCTAAACTGGACCTCTTTTTCTTGTCTATCCAATCCCACTGAGTGAAATGTGAGAAAAATATCATCATCATCACGTGTGGAATACCGCAGAGTTCCATCTTTGTCCCTACACATTTCAGCTTAAATGGAACCTCTTCGTGGAGTATGTTAGGGAATGGGTGTTACAACCTACCAGTATGCGAAAGGCACCCAAATCTACCTAAAAATCTCCTTACTATTTGATATCTTCATACTCCGCACTATTGTTGTAAACATTCAATCTTGGATGACTGAAAACTTTCTCACATTTAATCCTCAAAATCTGAATTTATACTCTTTTCCTGAAAACACCAAAATATCTTTAACCCAGATCTGCAAATACAATTAAATATAGCTGACTTCTTGCCTTCTACTTACAATGTGTAGATAGTCTTAAAACAGACAATCAAACATGTAGGCTTCAAATGCAGCTTAACATGGTCAAGTGCATATCCATGTAAGCCCAGACCTGTGAACCAATTATTATTTTTAGTGCAGAACCTCATTTAAAAACATGTCGAGGTTTTAAGTACTTTCAATGATACATCTATATTTTAGATTGACTACAAAGTCTGCTGAGCTTTTAAGCTTTTCATAAAAATGGCCTTCGGTGTCCATTGAAAGGGACTTCGAGCATAAGGTTGCTAGAGAACTCCTTGTCACTGAGGGCAATGGTCCAGTCCTGGGTTTTCATCAAGGAAACCAACTAAACCAAATAACCAGAGTACATTGTTTAGTAAATGTAAAGCCCAAGAATGTAAATATAGTAGCTTTGTTGACAAAAAGTAAGCCGGTATGCCTACTGGGTGCAATTTCAGGGTTCTAAATGTGACTCCTGGTCATAAACAACTACATATGACCTTAGTCTTGTTATGTGCCCGGGATAGGCGCATGTAGAGTAGCGGCTCATTTCTTACATTGTCCTATTTTCACAATAACATTTATGCCATGACCTTTAGCACATATTTGCATGCACGACAATGTTGGATTTGTTTCTCTGAAACTTCTTGCTTATACATCTAGCTTCGCACAACATTATCATGATGCCTCAATCATCATGTACAAGGCCCTTCTACGCACTATGTACAAATGTCGTTCTATCTTCATCCACGAGGCGACAGGACTATCTACATATCCATAACATCGCTAATCTATATGCACATCGCAAGGCTGCTTTCTATTATAAATAAAGAGGATCCCAAAAGATTAGCAGAGGAGGCAATTCAGCTGACCCCGAGGGTCCCTCAATGCTGAGACTTCACCATGCAGCGGTCTGACATCTCCGTGAGCGGGTGTCCAGTCCGTAACCAGGACGGGCTCCTACATTCTCTCCCACCAGGTAATGGGGTTGGATCGTCCCTTGGGGGGATTCTTGGATTTACACATACACACACTTTAGGTACACTTAGAGTAGGGTTTGCATAGGAGGAGTACGCCAGATTATGGCCTAGTTTATATTCCTGCATATATACACTGTTTTAGAACTGTATCTACTATTTACACTTTTGGTGCTTGTAATCACTTTCATCTGCTTCTGTCTTCTGATTATTGCAGCACATGTATTCTATACCAGAATAATGTTGGTTCATTAAATATATTGAAAACGCCCCACTGTGTATTCTGTATATTTCTCTGAGCACTAGTAAGCACAAGTGACTGAGCGAAAGGTTCTGATCAGTTTCTGAGAAGCCAGGGTTGTCATGTTCAGTAGTTACCATTCGCTTCCTGGTAAGGTTAGGGGAACTTATAGTGGCACTGTGAGCTAGCTGGTCTCTAGGCCAACATATCCTATGGGGGTGCCCAGAATTAGTCTAGGCACCTCGCTCAAAGTTTATGTTGTCCAACAAACGCGCAGGTACTATGGATTAGTGGGAACTATATGACATGGCGCCGCCAACGTTGGTTGGGTTCTTATTTAACGGCCTATCTGAGTAGTTCAGTTGTGCTTTTCTTAGAGACCCCTACTCACCTCAAAAACATGAGACGTCCGTGGTGGGAAGGGAAATCCTCCTCAGCTGAGTAGGTATACCCTATGTATTGGCTGTAGTTTATTCAAGCTTGTAGGATAAACATTTTTCCCACATTGTGCTAAATCTATCTCCATAAATTGATCTACTAAACTCCTACTAACTTCACACAATGTCCGTAATTGGAGAAGACTGTGGAGAACAAGCAGTTGCTTTAAATATTATAGAAAATTGCAGACATGCAGTTACCATGAAATTAGTACAGTACGGCTTCCTGACAACGGATGGTGACGTTACCTTCATTGTTGAGTCATACAAAGCATTCAGAACAGAGGTATTCAAATCTTGGGTTACATTCCCGGCTGCGGATGCTTGCACAAAATTGTTTCACACTTACATTGAAGATGAAACACCACAGGAATACTTTCCATATGTGGAGGATATAGAAATTCTGTTAACTTACCATGAACACATAAATTGGTTTAAAGGTGCCCTCCCCATACAGTAGAAAATGTCAGACTCTGTCCGTTCAATAAATAAGGAGCGACTTGGCCAGTCCTAGCTGCTTATACACCACTTCCTAATCTTGATGATTTAGATACCGCAGAAATAACAACATTATACAAAGATCTAGTAAAAATTTACAGAAACCTCACGCAATACATTATGCGAACACTGACAGTTAACCCAGCGCAGATTGCTCTAGCTGCACAACCACAACTGGCTGCTATGGGTATCAGCCTCAAATGTTGAATGCCAATATGGGAAAGGTTCCCACTAGTCGGGAGTAAATTCCGTTCTGGATAGCACAGAAAACAATCTAGTTTGAAGCGTTATTTCCCCATACGGGACCGCAGGACAAACACGGAATATTAACAATTTGCTTGCCAATGGGGATGGCTCCCCTGGTGGAAGATTGTGTCACTTGGGGTACAGTCTTCGCTGCAGTTTACACCAGAACTCATGGTACCCCCTCAATAGCAGTTTTACCTGAGGTACTGAAACAAGTACAGAATGAGTACGGGGCAGCACCAGCCCTGTATTTAGGGATGAAACTGATGGGCATTTTTGCCAAGTTATCAGTCATTATGTTAACTAACATAAAGGGGGAAGCAGCAGCATTGGCTATACACCAACGCCTGAGGGAGTTCACTACTGCACAGCAGGAGCGGCAACTGCCTAAGATTATCTAAGAAACCTATGATACGCTGGGTAGAGATAATCAACAAATCAGACCTAGAAAACCACAGGCTAAAGGTAATTCTGCAAAGGATAACTCTAAGCAAGCATCCGATTCTTCAAAGAAGAAACGGGACAATAAACAAAAAAATAGACAAAATAAGACACAATCACGGGGTGGGTCTCTTCAGCAGGAAACCACTGACAAGAAATATAACTTAAGAAACTGTGATAATATTAGAAAGTCTGACAGGTATCAGGATACTGATACACGTTCCTCTCATTCCTTTCAGGAATCATACAATACATATTCAGAGAGAGGTGGATGGTCAAAGCACAGATCAGAAGAGCGTGTAGAGACGAAAGGTAGACACATCACACTTCAGACTACATCCTTAAAAAAAGAGGACAATCAAAAAACTCCTAAACCTCAATTCAAAGAGAAGAAGGTAGCTGGAATTAAAATAAGACATGCCCAGGCTACTGAGGACTCTGCTTCTGAACAGGGAATGGGCAGTGACATTGCTGGACAAAACGGCAGAAGTCAAGATAGCTCTCTGGAACCTGATGGATTATTGGTGGTAGTAGCGCTGAATGAGCATATCACGGTGGAAACACATGATACAAGGGTAAGTGTCTCTCATTGTTTATACAAAATAACGCTCCAAATGGAGGGGGACATGCCCAGGAACATCAAGGCTCTCTTTTTGGAGAACCTGACATATGGTTACAACATTCTTTTGGCTGAAAAGGATTGCCCACCTGAGTTCGTAATGGAATGCCCACTGGGGGAAACAGTAATTTTACCTGCTTTCTCTGACCTCGTTCCAGAATCAGTTAAACATTCATAGGCTCAGGAGTGGGCGTTAGCGCAAGCTCCTGCATTTTACTGCAATCGTGTTGGGTGGGATGATGAGTCACCTCATCACGAGATCCCATTAAAATCAACTCCTCAACCCCAGAGGTAGTACCCAATAAAACGTGAAACTAAAAAACAAGTTAGGGAAATCAACCAACTTGATTACCAGGGTGTAATAGAAAATTGCACCTCATCAATGAATAGTCCCTTGTTTCCCGTAATGAAATCGGACAATTCATATTGTCTAGTTTAAGATTACAGACACCCGAACACTTCCACATTCACATTTGCTGTACAAAATGCACATAGTACCGCATTTGAAATGGATCTTTCTGCCAGAAATCAGATTTTTGGCAGCATTTTCAGAGCAAGGTTTACAGCGACAATTTTGCTGTTTACCTCAAGGGTATAAGAACAGCCCTGGGCTATTCTCAGCCAGGTTAACAGAGTGACTTCAATATTTTGATGAGGAGGCATTGTTCTATGTAGGCGATATTTATCTGACAGACGATGAGTTACAAATTTAAATTAAAAAAATTAAAAATTGCCCACCTATGTGTCCTGTTTTTAGGATATGAGTTGTCAAGTGAAAGCAAAAGCCTGACGGCACATTTTTTAGAAAAATGTGCATTGCTCCAACCTACAACGACTATGAAAGGACTACAAACTATTTTATGATTTCTGAATTTTGGCAGAACATACATTTTGGATTACGCAGTGCGAGTAAGACCGTTCTACGATTAAATCGGAGCTGATTTTTCAGTCTACCATTGGACAGAAACATACAAACATTTTACATTCCGTTCAAGCCGATATGATAGATTCCAAACATTTACACACACATGTAAATACAACTAATCTGGTGATCCGCATAGTCGCTAGACTCACCAGGTACGCCTATATCACCTTCAATGAAGGTGATACGGTACCTATTTCATACAAATCTCATTTGTACACAAACGCTGAAATGAGTTTTGCAACCACTGAGAAAATTCTCTCAGCAGTACAGACTGTTGTAGTGAGCGAGAGAGCACTGGCTCAGGGTACGCAAATAAGTGTCATTGCCCCTGTACCAACCTTAGAGGCCGTTACAAGAGTGAATGTTCCAAAGGCCAAAGCATTACATCCACAATGGGACTCAATGGGCTAACTCTCTCACTGCAACAGATGTCGATTACAGATTTAATTCTACAATACAAACATAAGCATTCCTGCAGTATGAACAAGAATGCCCTCTGCTGAATGAAATAGTGCCTCTAAATAGATATGAATACATAATCGATACCAATGGATCTGCTCAGCCTGCCGTAGGGACACAACACCAATATTCCGCGGCATGCAGAATCGTAAAGGGGTGCATGCATGGCGGAAAGTTCTGTCTTGAAAAAACACACATGCAGTCCCTAGGGGACTGTACAGCGCAGCTGGCAGAACTCAAAGCTCTAATTCTTGCACTACAAAGTATGTATGACGAATTCCCCACACTTATAGTGTTTGATTCATAGTATTGTGTCCAGTCCTATAATGAATATCTTCGCTATTTTGGCCAAAATGGATTTCGAGATTGCAAAGGTTGCACAATCAAGCACCAGCTGCTTTGGGAACAAGTGGCAAAGCTGAAAGAATGCTTGTCACGGGCTCATGTTATCCACACATTAAGTCATCAGCGTGTTGGCGTTCACGTTGAATGGAATTCCATGGCTGATGAAGCCGCTAAGGCAACAGTCCACACTGCTGCCGTCACTGCAATCACTCGTTCAAGTATTAGAATAGACAGAGACATCATGGTGGCTGTCAATGCTGCTCGCAACGACACCCACCTGCGGAACGGCTTTCCACTCAAGTACTCCTACAAGTTAGATGCACAAAACATTCCATATGCTTAGATTCTAGGATTGGTGGGTAGAGTAATACCAAACACTGATCGCTGATTGGGTTTAGTACTAGCTACGCATGAGGGTCTGGGGTCAGCACACACAGGAGTCACTGCTACAGTTTCATTATTGAAGCATCGCTATTGGTGTCCTGGTCTTACAAAACAGACCAAGGACTTTGCCCTCAAATGTGACATCTGCCAGCAAATGAAGGGTTCCACCGCAGCATGTCCTCCACAGACAACTCTATTGATTTCAGACAAGCCTCTAGCGGTTGTTTATTTGGATCACTGTGGGCCCTTGCACTCATATTGGGCTTACAAGTAAATCTTGGTGGCAGTGGATTTATGCTCCAGATTCCTGAGGGTTTGGCCACAGCGCTCGGCTGATGCTTGAACTGTTATAAAGGATGTGTGAGACTTCATTGGGACATATGCAATTGACACACTCCATTCTGACCAGGGCCCGGCGTTTAGCTATCGGGCTTACAAAAAAGCCATACGGAGTTTGGGTGTGGCCTTGCGGTACTCCTCCCCCTACCATCCCGAGGAAACTTCTGTAGTTGAGAGGAAGAACCATAACTTAAAGCAGTCCTTAACAGCAAGAGTATTAGGCTCGGGTGGCAGTTGGGTCAATCACCTATATGGGGTCCAGAGGGCACTCAATAGTATGCTAAGAAAATCCCTAGGGGGTCGTACTCCATACAAAATCCTGTTTGGTGTGAGAATGTGTGTACCAGACCTCGATAATGTCAGCACAGTGGCGGCGGAAACACCATTTGACATTGATGAACGTTTGGCTGTTTTACAGGAACTCAATGGATTCCGGGCGCACAAAGCAACGTCCAAGTAAAACGCACCGCCACTGGAGAAGTGAAGGTCATACCGACAAGAATTGCCTGGGTCCAGAAGATTGGGGACCTGGTCAGAGAAAAAATTGTGGACAAAAAAGAATTTGGGCCTGTCCTGGCTGTCGAAGGTACGAGAACTGTACTTCTTACGTCACTTAGAGGTCATAGAGACAAAAGGTTTGTCTCCATTAATCTGATCAAACCACACCGATTCTCAACAGTAGGCCACGTGGGCACCTGGGTAGCCACCGCACTCCTCTTGCTACCATTCAGGAAGTTCAGATAGGAGCTTTAATAACTACGGAAGATTACTCCTTCCTGTTGAAACAACAACAATTGTACAATCAACAAGTACAGAAACTCAAATTTCAATTCGAAAAATTGACGACGTCTATGTAAATATGCCACGAATGGAGTCATCTACTGGGTCTACAAAACCCGCTGAGCTGCCAAAAATAGACCAGACAGCATTTGGCTACTTTGTGCATTATAACAACTTCTCATCGGTTTCAAGTGAACCTGAGCTGAGCTGCCAGCACTGCCTCTCCCTTTCAGGCTACAAGTATATGATCTCTGTCTTTGGCTGAAAAAGACATACTTTGTTGCTCCTTGGATACATCTCTGGATTATAGTTGGAATACTTTTATTGGTCCTCTGGATTGGTTGGTAACTGTCTTTTTTCTACTGCTGAATGGACACTATCTCCCATAATTCTCAGCAGTACAGCTTGTGAACTTGGTTCTGAAACCACATGCATCAGCGCACCGTAAACTAAGGGACCTGTCGCTGGTGAACATTACAGCAGTTCCGGTTCCGGAAGGAATAGTTTGGGACAGAGTATTGTGTGATGTGCATGGTCCTACTGAACTTTTACAGATACCTTATGTGTTTAAATTTCCCTTAAATGATATCATCACCTCTAGTACTTTCTCTGATGATTGGGACATTGAGACTGTGCACAATTTGCTTGCAGATATAGAGCAATCAGCTGCATTTTCTAATGATGAATTGTATGATGGTACATCTAACTTTGGCGACATGTTTTGTTATCAACATTATGGTCATTATTTTTTACACAAAGCTAGTATCCCACGTGCTGTTTACAATTACACTCAATGGGCACACTGCCCAACACTGTCAAAAGGTAGTTAAAGAACATTTGCACAAAAGTTTGCATATTTTTCTGGGTTTGACACATCAGACCCAGCCTCTTATTACTATAGGCTTGCACCTACACCTCCGAACAAAAATATGCTAAAAACACCAAGCTGATATACTCTGCTTCATTTATTTCCCAACTGTCTGTACAAGGTTTCAACTTTTGGAAAGACACTGTAGACACAAAATCGATTTAGGGGACAAAAGAATGGCAGGTTCAGGGAACTGAGGCCTTATTCAGAGCATGCCTCATACCACATCAAATAATTTTCCTGAATAAAACAGTACAACAGACTTCCTGTATCAGAATAGCCAAGATGAAGGATTTGAACACACCTCGTATTCCCACACTCTCATGATTTGAGTACTGACAGCACTACAGTGAGGATACACTAGATACCCTGATATGTAATAGTTCTTTTAATTCATCGGATCCCAATTGGAAGGGATGGTTTGTTTGGCCTATGGACACAAATGGATGTCAATCTAGATTTCTGGTCAACATGGAAGGGTTTAGGATTAATAGACCTGATCAGCGATATATACAGTCGGGGGTAGTGATATCATATATTGTTGAGAAATTGTGCTTTAATTGGCTAAAAACCTCAACACTCTCTCAGGTGAAGCAACACTTGTCCCTTCTTTCTGATGCCATGAATCTCAGGGATTTTCGTTAGGTCCCCGGAACCCATGTCAGAAGCGCTTCTTGTATGGAATATTCAACGAGCTGTGGAAAATTTCTCAGCAGGAAGCTGCAGAGAGACTGCCCACGATCGATAGGGTTAACTTAGAAAAGGCTTTGAATGTGGTTGACAATGGTATGACCACACTATCATTCAGAATTTATTCACTGGGCAGCATAGTATCATCTGCAATTGACATAATACAGCAGGATATTTTACAACACGGATAATCACAACTCCGGTCGTTGTAATACTTGTTATGTTTCATATTGGTACCCCAATATAGGCTCAGGTAGTCACCTAACCTTTCACCTATATTCTCCCCTACCATTATACTACATAACGGTTCTTGGGACAGACCTTTTACCTAGTTACGATACTGCTTACAGGACGTAGGGTTTTCCCTGAAAACTAGCCTCATCCATTATGCATGAGGATTCTTGGAAACTCAGCAGGACTACCATCTCCTGCATAATTACTATGTATAAGGGTCATCCTAAGTCTGACATGACACAGCAAGGTAGAACCTCTGAGGGTACCACTTTGTGTATATAAACATATCTTGCTCAGGTAGTCAGGGGAGAAAAAGAACTTCCATGCTGACACACTGACGCGAGACGCTGAGGCTCCTGCACGCAGACACCCCAGCTTGCAGTGGTCCGACACCCTTTGCGGGGTGTCCATCTCGAGACCAAGACAGGGTCCCACAGTCTCTCACTTCAGGTAACGGGGTTGACTTTATCCTAGAGGGATTCTTGGCTTTACACCTACATATACGCTAGGTACACTTAGGTACATCTAGTTAGGGTCGCATCATAGGAGTACGTATTTTACTGTCATGTATTTTATATACTTGCCTGTATTCATAGTTTTAGCACAATGGTAGAAATCTACCATCCTTTTAATCTGTTAGTGCTTCTAATCATTTATATCTGTTTCTGTCTAATGGTTGTTTCAGCACACCTATTTTACACTAGAATAACGCTGGTTCAATAAATGCTTATTGGAAAATGTCCCCATCGTTTATTCTGTGTATCTCTCTGAGACAAAGTGAGCACGAGTTACTGAGCAAAAAGTATCGCACTGTTTCCACGATCCTGAAGGATCAGGGTTGTCGTGTTGGGTAGTTGCCAAGAAATATTCTCTCCTTGGTAAGAGGGGTTTTTAGTGGCACTGTGAGCTAGCTGGTACACAGTCTAACATACCCTGTGGGGGTTTCTAGAATCAGTCCGGACACCAATCCTACAGTGTATGTTGTCTAAACGCGCACGTCCTGATAGGTTTATAGGAACTACACGACAACTAAGCTGGATGTTGCAAACGTTACGTTCTGGCCATGTGCCATGACGTTACCTCAATAGTACGAGTCTGTTTTCTACATATGATCTAGCGGACAGACAGATAATAATGGCACGCAGAGATGCAAGATATACCATGTTGCACATTGAAAAATTAGACCAATTACCTTTCACCGTGGCTAAGACAGCATCCAGGGACTGGATAATTCATGGGTACATCACTCTACCGGTCACGAATTTCCAAATTCAATATTGTCTACAATACCAACAGGTAAGCAGACACAAAGCACTAGGGGAAGCTTATGTGCATGATTACTGAGAATTACCATTCAGGTTTAGATGCAGAATAGGGGACACTGAAGTTTTCCTTAGTGGTTACGACTGTGAGAATGCTTCAAGTGTGTCCTTAGTCTGCCAGGACATGTCTCTTCACGGGGCATGCAATGCTTAGGTTGCGTACTTGTCCTGTTATCTGAAGGGTTCTCCGGCGACCATGATACCGCCGGTGTTCAAGCTGCTCTCGAATGGGAGCTATTTGATCTGAATGATCAAGGTTGCTGTGGAATGGAACCGGGCATCGCTTATCTGCAAACGGTTAATTCCATCGTCACTTGTTGCACACAATTATTGTTTCCACCTGCCTGCACTGTTAGGGAGGCAATGCTGTGGCCTTCGATAAATGTTTCCAACATACGCTTTGATTCTATGAGCAAACTGAAAGCCATGCTTTTTCAAAAAGATGTAGCCTTAACTTCAGCCAGAGAGACGTTTGATCTCCAGGTTGCAAGGTCCTCGTCTGAGATACAGACACTACTCTACACTAACTTGCCGCTGCATTTTGGGGAGTTGTTCTACCGTATCTTTAATATGTCTGATACAAAGGGAATAGTGCACTTTTTTAAATGTACTGGCTCTGGACCTGGTTAGCACATTTCAAACTATTTTCGAGTTACACCATCTTTCATACAGTCCGTGTTGGGAAGCGTTTTTTGGAGGTCTCCCTCTTGTCCTGCTTCTTGTGGCGGGAATCCTGATTTTAATTTTTCTACTTCGCAATGGACGCCCCAGTTCAACCTGGAATGGAGGTAGCACTGCTTGTGCTGCGATGCCGTGAGCTCTTGGTACACTGCTTCGGCACACCTCGGCTTCGAGAACTAGATGAGCACTGGTTCATGTCCTTCAGGCCTGTCTGGTTTTACTGCGTTCAACTTGTATTCCACTGCCTGTTGTGTTGTGTTACTGTGCTGTGAGGTTAAGTGCAGAGTACTGAGTACACATAATGTGTCTCTCTTCTTGAACAATAACACTGCATGGCTCGTTAAAATACAATATACAGTTCCAATTTGTGCAATGTGTCTTCACTGTTCAGTTTAATCATCATACATTTCCTTTATGTATCATCGTGTTATTGTTATACGACTGTCCATACGTGTGGAGGGTTCACACTGTTCCTCATTGTATATAGGTATATTTTACAGTGCTATTCACAGTGTCGGGTCTGACTTCTCAGTATCTACTGGTATATAGTGTGATTGTGCTGTGCATAAATGGATAGTGTTGTATAAGTGTTTGGTGCCTATTACTATATATAAGAGCATTGATCAAGCACATCGGCCTGGTGCTGACAACTAGTAATTTTTTTATTTTTTTTTCAAGCATATGTCATCGAAATTAAAATGCAAACAATAAAAATACTTTTAAAGCCCTGGGGGGTTGGGGGGGCTGCCAGTCCTTGCAAATAAAAAAAAAAACACAAAAGCTAAACCTAACAACTTAAGTTCTCTATCGTTCCAGACCTAAAAAGGCAGAATAATGTGCATCCCTAGACAGGCAAAGCAATGGAGAGACCATATAGTAACCAGCCAAACAGCTTTTTCACTATAAAAGGCCATTAGTATGTAGCGTCTATCGCTTTATAGATCTTAGTGTAGAGTACCCTTCTGCACATAGTTGTGTTGACAATCAGTGCCTAAAGGTACAGAATTGCATCGCTATGAAGTGCCTATCTTTCCAGAGATGTGCCAGTTTATAGTACCCATCACTGTACAGCTCTATTAGTATACTGTGCCCATCAGTAAATTATTACGTCCAGTGCTTAATTTGAGCTGGTGCTTGCTGGTGGGGAAAACCACACTCCTTTTTGGAGACTGGCACTTATTTATCCTCATGAGACATTTACCGAGAACAAATGAGGGAAAAACACACAAAGGAGAAAGAAGGAGGAAGAGAATGACAGAAAAAATATGACAAAAGGAGAAAGAAGAGAATGACAGAAAAAATATGACAAAAGGAGAAAGCAGGTTGCTGTAAGATTGAGATAAAGTGTTAGGAAGTGTCTGCTGTGGATTTAGAGGCTTGAGGTAGATTCAAGACTATGCAACATGGGTTTTGGGCGCATAGCATTTAATAGCACCGTCCGCGGGCTTCTGAGCCGAGTTTTGGGCAATGACACTCATTCTTTTACAAATTAAGCACTGTAATGTATTAGAAAACAGTGTCCTTCAGTGTGCACTGGTATTGCAACACCACTCTATCGTGCCCCTGGCTTAATATTGACTCACTGTCAAAATCTATTTGTATACATTGCCTTTCAATATAATGTGTCACTCGTATTCAGCTTCGAAAGTCATTGCCTGCTGGATGTTTGACACCTATCGAGGATACAGTGTTTGCAGGGAATACACGTGTGAATACTTTTAAGGGTTTTCGAAATCAGAAATGTTTTTAAAATGCAGTAAATGCTTGTATTTTAGATAATATTCGTATTGAGTTTGGCAGTTTCATGAATCCATAATTACTTCAATAATGTTATTATTGAATGTCTGCACTCTCTCAAGTGATTAATGTAAAATAATTCAGAATGGATAAAAGTTGTTTTTTCTCAATGTGTTTTGCCAGAGAAGAACTTATCTCCCCTCTTCTGTTCAAGGTATATATGAAACCATTACCTGAAATGACGAACAGCGTTGATCTCACCTGCTAGAATTATGCGGACGACACACAAATACTAGTCAAACAAAAAAACCTCAAGACATAGGATACCCAAAATGCAACATCTCTATTAAAGCTACAGATCAATAGATGTCGTCCTAAACTAAACGCATCACAATCCGTAGTGCTCACTTGTGGAGAACAGAAAAGTTATGATCCACTGCTAACCCTCTGGCTGGATGAACTTGGATCACCATTGTAAATATATATGGAGATACCTAATCTAAAAATTATTATCAGTACTGAACTCTCTATGAATGCCTAAGTGAAAAACGCAAGCTTAATTTATTTTTTACACATAGACACTTTGTGTTTTCTCATATCTTATATTTTCACAAAATTCTCACAAAATATCTCACATGCTCTCAAAACTGGATCATGCGAAATGCCCTATACCACAGAATTCCATCTTGTATCAAGAAGAGATTCCAGAGAACCCAGAACGCATCCATAAGACTGAGTAAAGATATCATCACATACCTCCCCTTCCATGAAGATTCTCCACTGACTACAGGGTGCAAGACGATTTTTATCCAAACTTTTACTTATTATCCACAAGGCGGTAAATGGTAAAGGTCATGATTTCCTTTAGATGAAAATCAAAAAATATTCCTAACCTAGGAATTTATGTTTCAGGCAAGTTCCACGACTAGTGATTCTCCTTACAAGAAAAAAATTAGTAGATAGCACTACTTTCTTCAGACAGGCAACCAAATTATTGAACTCCCTCCAAGCACAAAAGAGCCACTGAAAATCAATTGGACTGACCATAATGGACATCCAGTTGCACAATCATCTTAAAGATGGTATACTCAACAGAGGACTAGCTGCTCTGTCCACTTGACAGAAGCTCAGTCCAACTCAACAAAGACTTATGAGAGAATGCTTTCAATCCGAGTGGCAAACTGACCTTTGCCTGATTCTAGTGCTTATTAAAGGGAATTAGTATAACAGTATCTCACACACATTTAATGCAGTTTTCCATCTTGAAATTGCATGCTATCTCAAAAACCTTCTCTTAGAAGACTTCTAAAATCCTGAATGAAAAACTGACCATGACTTAAAACTTTTAATTATTCCCTCTTCTTTCTTTTGTTTGAATCACCCTCTCCTTACCTTAAATCATCTAAATGCCTCCCCTTTCTGAGTGCAGCTTACATTCAATCAATTGTCTGTATGCCTATATTTTTATTGTGTGTTTTCATACTTCTCACACATCATTTCATAGATCACACATAGGTATTTGACACAATCACAATCGCCTTCTGACACCGTTTGGGATCAGGGCTAAACTGGACCTCTTTTTCTTGTCTATCCAATCCCACTGAGTGAAATGTGAGAAAAATATCATCATCATCACGTGTGGAATACCCCAGAGTTCCATCTATGTCCCAACACATTTCAGCTTAAATGGAACCTCTTTGTGGAGTATGTGAGGGAATGGGTGTTACAACCTACCAGTATGCGAAAGGCGCCCAAATCTACCTAAAAATCTCCTTACTATTTGATATCTTCATACTCCGCACTATTGCTGTAAACATTCAATCTTGGATGACTGAAAACTTTCTCACATTTAATCCTCAAAATCTGAATTTATACTCTTTTCCTGAAAACACCAAAATATCTTTAACCCAGATCTGCGAATACAATTAAATATAGCTGACTTCTTGCCTTCTACTTACAATGTGTAGATAGTCTTAAAACAGACAATCAAACATGTAGGCTTCAAATGCAGCTTAACATGGTCAAGTGCATATCCATGTAAGCCCAGACCTGTGAACCAATTATTATTTCTAGTGCAGAACCTCATTTAAAAACATGTCGAGGTTTTAAGTAATTTCAATGATACATCTATATTTCAGATTGACTACAAAGTCTGCTGAGCTTTTAAGCTTTTCATAAAAATGGCCATCGGTGTCCATTGAAAGGGACTTCGAGCATAAGGTTGCTAGAGAACTCCTTGTCACTGAGGGCAATGGTCCAGTCCTGGGTTTTCATCAAGGAAACCAACTAAACCAAATAACCAGAGTACATTGTTTAGTAAATGTAAAGCCCAAGAATGTAAATATAGTGGCTTTGTTGACAAAAAGTAAGCCGGTATGCCCACTGGGTGCAATTTCAGGGTTCTAAATGTGACTCCTGGTCATAAACAACTACATATGACCTTAGTCTTGTTATGTGCCCGGGTTAGGCGCATGTAGAGTAGCGGCTCATTTCTTACATTGTCCTATTTTCACAATAACATTTATGCCATGACCTTTAGCACATATTTGCATGCACGACAATGTTGGATTTGTTTCTCTGAAACTACTTGTTTACACATCTAGCTTCGCACAACATTATCACGATGCCTCAATCATCATGTACAAGGCCCTTCTACGCACTATGTACAAATGTCGTTCTATCTTCATCCACGAGGTGACAGGACTATCTACATATCCATAACATCGCTAATCTATATGCACATCGCAAGGCTGCTTTCTATTATAAATAAAGAGGATCCCAAAAGATTAGCAGAGGAGGCAATTCAGCTGACCCCGAGGGTCCCTCAATGCTGAGACTTCACCATGCAGCGGTCTGACATCTCCGTTAGCGGGTGTCCAGTCCGTAACCAGGATGGGCTCCTACATTCTCTCCCACCAGGTAATGGGGTTAGATCGTCCCTTGGGGGGATTCTTGGATTTACACATACACACACTTTAGGTACACTTAGAGTAGGGTTTGCATAGGAGGAGTACGTCTGATTATGGCCTAGTTTATATTCCTGCATATATACACTGTTTTAGAACTGTATCTACTATTTACACTTTTGGTGCTTGTAATCACTTTCATCAGCTTCTGTCTTCTGATTATTGCAGCACATGTATTCTATACCAGAATAATGTTGGTTCAATAAATATATTGAAAACGCCCCACTGTGTATTCTGTATATTTCTCTGAGCACTAGTAAGCACAAGTGACTGAGCGAAAGGTTCTGATCAGTTTCTGAGAAGCCAGGGTTGTCATGTTCAGTAGTTACCATTCGCTTCCTGGTAAGGTTAGGGGAACTTATAGTGGCACTGTGAGCTAGCTGGTCTCTAGGCCAACATATCCTATGGGGGTGCCAAGAATTAGTCTAGGCACCTCGTTCAAAGTTTATGTTGTCCAACAAACGCGCAGGTACTACGGATTAGTGGGAACTACACGACATGGCACCGCCAACGTTGGTTGGGTTCTTATTTAACGGCCTATCTGAGTAGTTCAGTTGTGCTTTTCTTAGAGACCCCTACTCACCTCAAAAACATGAGACGTCCGTGGTGGGAAGGGAAATCCTCCTCAGCTGAGTAGGTATACCCTATGTATTGGCTGTAGTTTATTCAAGCTTGTAGGATAAACATTTTTCCCACATTGTGCTAAATCTATCTCCATAAATTGATCTACTAAACTCCTACTAACTTCACACAATGTCCGTAAATGGAGAAGACTGTGGAGAACAAGCAATTGCTTTAAATATTACAGAAAATTGCAGACATGCAGTTACCATGAAATTAGTACAGTACGGCTTCCTGACAACGGGTGGTGACGTTACCTTCATTGTTGAGGCATACAAAGCATTCAGAACAGAGGTATTCAAATCTTGGGTTACATTCCCGGCTGCGGATGCTTGCACAAAATTGTTTCACACTTACATTGAAGATGAAACACCACAGGAATACTTTTCATATGTGGAGGATATAGAAATTCTGTTAACTTACCATGAACACATAAATTGGTTTAAAGGTGCCCTCCCCATACAGTAGAAAATGTCAGACTCTGTCCGTTCAATAAATAAGGAGCGACTTGGCCAGTCCTAGCTGCTTATACACCACTTCCTAATCTTGATGATTTAGATACCGCAGAAATAACAACATTATACAAAGATCTAGTAAAAATTTACAGAAACCTCACGCAATACATTATGCGAACACTGACAGTTAACCCAGCGCAGATTGCTCTGGCTGCACAACCACAACTGGCTGCTATGGGTATCAGCCTCAAATGTTGAATGCCAATATGGGAAAGGTTCCCACTAGTCGGGAGTAAATTCCGTTCTGGATAGCACAGAAAACAATCTAGTTTGAAGCGTTATTTCCCCATACGGGACCGCAGGACAAACACAGAATATTAACAATTTGCTTGCCAATGGGGATGGCTCCCCTGGTGGAAGATTGTGTCACTTGGGGTATAGTCTTCGCTGCAGTTTACACCAGAACTCATGGTACCCCCTCAATAGCAGTTTTACCTGAGGTACTGAAACAAGTACAGAATGAGTATGGGGCAGCACCAGCCCTGTATTTAGGGATGAAACTGATGGGCATTTTTGCCAAGTTATCAGTCATTATGTTAACTAACATAAAGGGGGAAGCAGCAGCATTGGCTATACACCAACGCCTGAGGGAGTTCACTACTGCACAGCAGGAGCGGCAACTGCCTAAGATTACCTAAGAAACCTATGATACGCTGGGTAGAGATAATCAGCAAATCAGACCTAGAAAACCACAGGCTAAAGGTAATTCTGCAAAGGATAACTCTAAGCAAGCATCCGATTCTTCAAAGAAGAAACGGGACAATAAACAAAAAAATAGACAAAATAAGACACAATCACGGGGTGGGTCTCTTCAGCAGGAAACCACTGACAAGAAATATAACTTAAGAAACTGTGATAATATTAGAAAGTCTGACAGGTATCAGGATACTGATACATGTTCCTCTCATTCCTTTCAGGATTCATACAATACATATTCGGAGAGAGGTGGATGGTCAAACCACAGATCAGAAGAGCGTGTAGAGACGAAAGGGAGACACATCACACTTCAGACTACATCCTTAAAAAAAGAGGACAATCAAAAAATTCCTAAACCTCAATTCAAAGAGAAGAAGGTAGCTGGAATTAAAATAAGACATGCCCAGGCTACTGAGGACTCTGCTTCCGAACAGGGAATGGGCAGTGACATTGCTGGACAACACGGCAGAAGTCAAGATAGCTCTCTGGAACCTGATGGATTATTGGTGGTAGTAGCGCTGAATGAGCATATCACGGTGGAAACACATGATACAAGGGTAAGTGTCTCTCATTGTTTATACAAAATAACGCTCCAAATGGAGGGGGACATGCCCAGGAACATCAAGGCTCTCTTTTTGGAGAACCTGACATATGGTTACAACATTCTTTTGGCTGAAAAGGATTGCTCACCTGAGTTCGTAATGGAATGCCCACTGGGGGAAACGGTAATTTTACCTGCTTTCTCTGACCTCGTTCCAGAATCAGTTAAACATTCATAGGCTCAGGAGTGGGCGTTAGCGCAAGCTCCTGCATTTTACTGCAATCGTGTTGGGTGGGATGATGAGTCACCTCATCACGAGATCCCATTAAAATCAACTCCTCAACCTCAGAGGTAGTACCCAATAAAACGTGAAACTAAAAAACAAGTTAGGGAAATCAACCAACTTGAATGCCAGGGTGTAATAGAAAATTGCACCTCATCAATGAATAGTCCCTTGTTTCCCGTAATGAAATCGGACAATTCATATTGTCTAGTTTAAGATTACAGACACCTGAACACTTCCACATTCACATTTGCTGTACAAAATGCACATAGTACCGCATTTGAAATGGATCTTTCTGCCAGAATATAGCGCCTGAAATCAGATTTTTGGCAGCATTTTCAGAGCTAGGTTTACAGCGACAATTTTGCTGTTTACCTCAAGGGTATAAGAACAGCCCTGGGCTATTCTCAGACAGGGTAACAGAGTGACTTCAATATTTTAATGAGGAGGCATTGTTCTATGTAGGCGATATTTATCTGACAGACGATGAGTTAATGGAACACTTGGCTAGAGTGAACCACATAATTCTTGGGTTTACTACCTGGGTTACAAATTTAAATTAAAAAAATTAAAAATTGCCCACTTATGTGTCCTGTTTTTAGGATATGAGTTGTCAAGTGAAGGCAAAAGCCTGACGGCACATTTTTTAGAAAAATGTGCATTGCTCCAACCTACAACGACTATGAAAGGACTACAAACTATTTTATGATTTCTGAATTTTGGCAGAACATACATTTTGGATTACGCAGTGCGAGTAAGACCGTTCTACGATTAAATCGGAGCTGATTTTTCAGTCTACCATTGGACAGGAACATACAAACATTTTACATTCCGTTCAAGCCGATATGTAGATTCCAAACATTTACACACACATGTAAATACAACTAATCTGGTGATCCGCATAGTCGTTAGACTCACCAGGTACGCCTATATCACCTTCAATGAAGGTGATATGGTACCTATTTCATACAAATCTCATATGTACACAAACGCTGAAATGAGTTTTGCAACCACTGAGAAAATTCTCTCAGCAGTACAGACTGTTGTAGTGAGCGAGAGAGCACTGGCTCAGAGTAAGCAAATAATTGTCATTGCCCCTGTACCGACCTTAGAGGCCGTTACAAGAGCGAGTGTTCCAAAGGCCAAAGCATTACATCCACGATGGGACTCAATGGGCTAACTCTCTCACTGCAACAGATGTCGATTACAGATTTAATTCTACAATACAAACATAAGCATTCCTGCAGTACGAACAAGAATGCCCTCTGCTGAATGAAATAGTGCCTCTAGATAGATATGAATACATAATCGATACCAATGGATCTGCTCAGCCTGCCGTAGGGATACAACACCAATATTCCGCGGCATGCAGAATCGTAAAGGGGTGCATGCATGACGGAAAGTTCTGTCTTGAAAAAACACAAAAGCAGTCCCTAGGGGACTGTACAGCGCAGCTGGCAGAACTCAAAGCTCTAATTCTTGCACTACAAAGTATGTATCACGAATTCCCCACACTTATAGTGTGTGATTCATACTATTGTGTCCAGTCCTATAATGAATATCTTCGCTATTTTGGCCAAAATGGATTTCGAGATTGCAAAGGTTGCACAATCAAGCACCAGCTGCTTTGGGAACAAGTGGCAAAGCTGAAAGAATGCTTGCCACTGGCTCATGTTATCCACACATTAAGTCATCAGCGTGTTGGCGTTCACGTTGAATGGAATTCCATGGCTGATGAAGCCGCTAAGGCAACAGTCCACACTGCTGCCGTCACTGCAATCACTCGTTCAAGTATTAGAATAGACAGAGACATCATGGTGGCTGTCAATGCTGCTCGCAACGACACCCACCTGCGGAATGGCTTTCCACTCAAGTACTCCTACAAGTTAGATGCACAAAACATTCCATATGCTTAGATTCTAGGATTGGTGGGTAGAGTAATAACAAACACTGATCGCTGATTGGGTTTAGTACTAGCTACGCATCAGGGTTTGGGGTCAGCACACACAGGAGTCACTGCTACAGTTTCATTATTGAAGCATCGCTATTGGTGTCCTGGTCTTACAAAACAGACCAAGGACTTTGCCCTCAAATGTGACATCTGCCAGCAGATGAAGGGTTCCACCGCAGCATGTCCTCCACAGACAACTCTATTGATTTCAGACAAGCCTCTAGCGGTTGTTTATTTGGATCACTGTGGGCCCTTGCACTCATATTGGGCTTACAAGTACATCTTGGTGGCAGTGGATTTATGCTCCAGATTCCTGAGGGTTTGGCCACAGCGCTCGGCTGATGCTTGAACTGTTATAAAGGATGTGTGAGTCTTCATTGGGACATATGCAATTGACACACTCCATTCTGACCAGGGCCCGGCGTTTAGCTATCGGGCTTACAAAAAAGCCATACGGAGTTTGGGTGTGGCCTTGCGGTACTCCTCCCCCTACCATCCCGAGGGAACTTCTGTAGTTGAGAGGAAGAACCATAACTTAAAGCAGTCCTTAACAGCAAGAGTATTAGGCTAGGGTGGCAGTTGGGTCAATCACCTATATGGGGTCCAGAGGGCACTCAATAGTATGCTAAGAAAAGCCCTAGGGGGTCGTACTCCATACAAAATCCTGTTTGGTGTGAGAATGTGTGTACCAGACCTCGATAATGTCAGCACAGTGGCGGCGGAAACACCATTTGACATTGATGAACGTTTGGCTGTTTTACAGGAACTCAATGGATTCCGGGGCGCACAAAGCAACGTCCAAGTAAAACGCACCGCCACTGGAGAAGTGAAGGTCATACCGACAAGAATTGCCTGGGTCCCGAAGATTGGGGACCTGGTCAGAGAAAAAATTGTGGACAAAAAAGAATTTGGGCTTGTCCTGGCTGTCGAAGGTACGAGAACTGTACTTCTTACGTCACTTAGAGGTCATAGAGACAAAAGGTTTGTCTCCATTAATCTGATCAAACCACACCGATTCTCACCAGTAGGCCACGTGGGCACCTGGGTAGCCACCGCACTCCTCTTGCTACCATTCAGGAAGTTCAGATAGGAGCTTTAATAACTACGGAAGATTACTCCTTCCTGTTGAAACAACAACAATTGTACAATCAACAAGTACAGAAACTCAAATTTCAATTCGAAAAATTGACGACGTCTATGTAAATATGCCACGGATGGAGTCATCTACTGGGTCTACAAAACCAGCTGAGCTGCCAAAAATAGACCAGACAGCATTTGGCTACTTTGTGCATTATAACAACTTCTCATCGGTTTCAAGTGAACCTGAGCTGAGCTGCCAGCACTGCCTCTCCCTTTCAGGCTATAAGTATATGATCTCTGTCTTTGGCTGAAAAAGACATACTTTGTTGCTCCTTGGATACATCTCTGGATTATAGTTGGAATACTTTTCTTGGTCCTCTGGATTGGTTGGTAACTGTCTTTTTTCTACTGCTGAATGGACACTATCTCCCATAATTCTCAGCAGTACAGCTTGTGAACTTGGTTCTGAAACCACATGCATCAGCGCACCGTAAACTAAGGGACCTGTCCCTGGTGAACATTACAGCAGTTCCGGTTCCGGAAGGAATAGTTTGAGACAGAGTATTGTGTGATGTGAATGGTCCTACTGAACTTTTACAGATGCCTTATGTGTTTAAATTTCCCTTAAATGATATCATCACCTCTAGTACTTTCTCTTATGATTGGGACATTGAGACTGTGCACAATTTGCTTGCAGATATAGAGCAATCAGCTGCATTTTCTAATGATGAATTGTATGATGGTACATCAAATTTGGCGACATGTTTTGTTATCAACATTATGGTCATTATTTTTTACACAAAGCTAGTATCCCACGTGCTGTTTACAATTACACTCAATGGGCACACTGCCCAACACTGTCAAAAGGTAGTTAAAGAACATTTGCACAAAAGTTTGCATATTTTTCTGGGTTTGACACATCAGACCCAGCCTCTTATTACTATAGGCTTGCACCTACACCTCCGAACAAAAATATGCTAAAAACACCAAGCTGATATACTCTGCTTCATTTATTTCCCAACTGTCTGTACAAGGTTTCAACTTTTGGAAAGACACTGTAGACACAAAATCGATTTAGGGGACAAAAGAATGGCAGGTTCAGGGAACTGAGGCCTTATTCAGAGCATGCCTCATACCACATCAAATAATTTTCCTGAATAAAACAGTACAACAGACTTCCTGTATCAGAATAGCCAAGATGAAGGATTTGAACACACCTCGTATTCCCACACTCTCATGATTTGAGTACTGACAGCACTACAGTGAGGATACACTAGATACCATGATATGTAATGGTTCTTTTAATTCATCGGATCCCAATTGGAAGGGATGGTTTGTTTGGCCTATGGACACAAATGGATGTCAATCTAGATTTCTGGTCAACATGGAAGGGTTTAGGATTAATAGACCTGATCAGCGATATGTACAGTCGGGGGTAGTGATATCATATATTGTTGAGAAATTGTGCTTTAATTGGCTAAAACCTCAACACTCTCTCAGGTGAAGCAACACTTGTCCCTTCTTTCTGATGCCATGAATCTCAGGGATTTTCGTTAGGTCCCCGGAACCCATGTCAGAAGCGCTTCTTGTATGGAATATTCAACGAGCTGTGGAAAATTTCTCAGCAGGAAGCTGCAGAGAGACTGCCCACGATCGATAGGGTTAACTTAGAAAAGGCTTTGGCTGTGGTTGACAATGGTATGACCACACTATCATTCAGAATTTATTCACTGGGCAGCATAGTATCATCTGCAATTGACATAATACAGCAGGATATTTTACAACACGGATAATCACAACTCCGGTCCGTTGTAATACTTGTTATGTTTCATATTGGTACCCCAATATAGGCTCAGGTAGTCACCTAACCTTTCACCTATATTCTCCCCTACCATTACACTACATAACGGTTCTTGGGACAGACCTTTTACCTAGTTACGATACTGCTTACAGGACATAGGGTTTTCCCTGAAAACTAGCCTCATCCATTATGCATGAGGATTCTTGGAAACTCAGCAGGACTACCATCTCCTGCATAATAACTATGTATAAGGGTCATCCTAAGTCTGACATGACACAGCAAGGTAGAACCTCTGAGGGTACCACTTTGTGTATATAAACACCATATCTTGCTCAGGTAGTCAGGGGAGAAAAAGAACTTCCATGCTGACACACTGATGCGAGACGCTGAGGCTCCTGCACGCAGACACCCCAGCTCGCAGTGGTCCGACACCCTTTGCGGGGTGTCCATCTCGAGACCAAGACAGGGTCCCACAGTCTCTCACTTCAGGTAACGGGGTTGACTTTATCCTAGAGGGATTCTTGGCTTTACATCTACATACACGCTAGGTACACTTAGGTACATCTAGTTACGGTCGCATCATAGGAGTACGTATTTTACTGTCATGTATATTCATCGTTTTAGCACAATGGTAGAAATCTACCATCCTTTTACTCTGTTAGTGCTTCTAATCATTTATATCTGTTTCTCTCTAATGGTTGTTTCAGCACACCTATTTTACACTAGAATAACGCTGGTTCAATAAATGCTTATTGGAAAATGTCCCCATCGTTTATTCTGTGTATCTCTCTGAGACAAAGTGAGCACGAGTTACTGAGCAAAAAGTATCGCACTGTTTCCACGATCCTGAAGGATCAGGGTTGTCGTGTTGGGTAGTTGCCAAGAAATAATCTCTCCTTGGTAAGAGGGGTTTTTAGTGGCACTGTGAGCTAGCTGGTACACAGTCTAACATACCCGGTGGGGGTTTCTAGAATCAGTCCGGACACCAATCCTACAGTGTATGTTGTCTAAACGCGCAGGTCCTGATAGGTTTATAGGAACTACACGACAACTAAGCTGGACGTTGCAAACGTTACGTTCTGGCCATGTGCCATGATGTTACCTCAATAGTACGAGTCTGTTTTCTGCATATGATCTAGCGGAAAGACAGATAATAATGGCACGCAGAGATGCAAGATATACCATGTTGCACATTGAAAAATTAGACCAATTACCTTTCACCGTGGCTAAGACAGCATCCAGGGACTGGATAATTCATGGGTACATCACTCTACCGGTCACGAATTTCCAAATTCAATATTGTCTACAATACCAACAGGTAAGCAGACACAAAGCACTAGGGGAAGCTTATGTGCATGATTACTGAGAATTACCATTCAGGTTTAGATGCAGAATAGGGGACACTGAAGTTTTCCTTAGTGGTTACGACTGTGAGAATGCTTCAAGTGTGTCCTTAGTCTGCCAGGACATGTCTCTTCACGGGGCATGCAATGCTTAGGTTGCGTACTTGTCCTGTTATCTGAAGGGTTCTCCGGCGGCCATGATACCGCCGGTGTTCAAGCTGCTCTCGAATGGGAGCTATTTGATCTGAATGATCAAGGTTGCTGTGGAATGGAACCGGGCATCGCTTATCTGCAAACGGTTAATTCCATCGTCACTTGTTGCACACAATTATTGTTTCCACCTGCCTGCACTGTTAGGGAGGCAATGCTGTGGCCTTCGATAAATGTTTCCAACATACGCTTTGATTCTCTGAGCAAACTGAAAGCCATGCTTTTTCAAAAAGACGTAGCCTTAACTTCAGCCAGAGAGACGTTTGATCTCCAGGTTGCAAGGTCCTCGTCTGAGATACAGACACTACTCTACACTAACTTGCCGCTGCATTTTGGGGAGTTGGTCTACCGTATCTTTAATATGTCTGATACAAAGGGAATAGTGCACTTTTTTAAATGTACTGGCTCTGGACTGGTTAGCACCTTTCAAACTATTTTCCGAGTTACACCATCTTTCATACAGTCCGTGTTGGGAAGCGTTTTTTGGAGGTCTCCCTCTTGTCCTGCTTCTTGTGGCGGGAATCCTGATTTTAATTTTTCTGCTTCGCAATGGACGCCCCAGTTCAACCTGGAATGGAGGTAGCACTGCTTGTGCTGCGATGCCGTGAGCTCTTGGTACACTGCTTCGGCACACCTCGGCTTCGAGAACTAGATGAGCACTGGTTCATGTCCTTCAGGCCTGTCTGGTTTCACTGCGTTCAACTTGTATTCCACTGCCTGGTTTGCAGCCATGAATGCAGATTGGATCTATGCCTCGTATCACAATCGGTTGAGCCACTGGACATTGAAGTACTGATGGACCCCTTAAAGGCCCATGGGTATTGTTGTCCCCACCGTATTCCATTGCTGATGAATGCATTCTTCGAGCCACCCTGGGATGCTTTGGCTCCTAGTAAAATGGACACCGGCTCTACGATACTTCTACAGGTTGCAGTCCCTCCCTCAGTGGCTGCTGTGGGAACTGGACGGAATCACCTTTGCTCCATAAACCTGTATTGAGGTACGCCTTTGGGAACATCGTCTGCGGTTGTGGACAACAGCAATGTTGCGTCTACCACTTGGAACACATAAACAATTGGCTTTGTCCGTATGGTGGGAATGATTTGGCCTGTTTTTTAAACAAAAAGTGAATCAAACAGCTTTTTGTTTTATTTTTCTAGGCACCATGGCTTTCTGAGTGTTTGGGATTATAAATGGTATAATGACTTTAAGGTTTTTTTTATGAATATATTAAAGGGAAGCTTGCTTTTAGTGGATTTTAAGAGTAGTTTTTAACCTTTTTAAGTTTATTTCATTATGGCCTACTGGCTTTTTAGATAGCTTTTATAATCCACCCTTAGTATGAAGAGTGGGTGTTTTGTGCCCAGGTTAGGCCCATGTAGCGAAGCGGCTCATTTCTTACATTGTCCTATTTTCACAATAACATTTATGCCGTGATCTTTAGCGCATATATGCGTGCACGACAATGTTGGATTAGTTTCTCTGAAACTACTTGTTTACACATCTTGCTTCTCACAACATTATCACAATGCCTCAAACATCATATACAAGGCCCTTCTATGCACTATGTACAAAAGTCGTTTTATCTTCACACAGGGCGACAGGACTATCTACATATCTATAAAATCGCCAATCTATGCACATATCGCAAGGCTGATTTCTATTATAAATAAAGAGCATCGCAATAGATTAGTAGAGGAGGCACTTCAGCTGACACCGAGGGTCCCTGCATGGTGAGACTTCACCATGCAGCGGTCTGACATCTCCGTGAGGGGGTGTCCAGTCCGTGACCAGGACGGGCTCCTATATTCTCTCCTACCAGGTAATGGGGTTGGATTGTCCCTTGGGGGCATTCTTGAGTTTACATCTACACACACTCTAGGTACACTTAGAGTAGGGTTTGCATAGTAGGAGTACGCCTGATTACTGCCTTGTTTATATGCCTGCATACATATACTGTTTTAGCACCATGGTAGAACCGCATCTACTATTTACTCTTTTGGTGCTTGTAATCACTTTCATCTGCTTCTGTCTACTGATTATCCCAGCACATGTATTGTATACCAGAATAACGTTGGTTCAATAAATATATTGAAAACGTCCTACTGTGTATTCTGTATATTTCTCTGAGCACTAGTAAGCACGAGTGACTGAGCGAAAGGTTCTGATCTGTTTCAACGATCCCTGAGAGGTCAGGGTTGTCATGTTCAGTGGTTGCCAGAAACTATTCACTCCGTGGTAAGGTTAGGGAGACTTATGGTGGCACTGTGAGCTAGCTGGTCTCTAGGCCAACATATCCTATGGGGGTGCCCGGAATCAATCTAGGCACCTTACCCCAAGTTTATGTTGTCCAACAAACGCGCAGGTCCTACTGATTAGTGGAAACTACACGACAGTTTGAATTATCTCCCATGTATATAACAGAGCACATGTATGCAAGAGTGGGCCACATCCTAAGCAGGGCTCTTGTTCCTTGAATATGAGAGGGATACAAGTTACATCTCAAAGAATACCATAGTATTGTGAAGGTAAATATATATAGGTAATAAGTATAGATTTACTCAAATTAACCATATATATATATATATATATATATATACCATTCTGATATATCTTCAATGTACATACTTTGTGGCCTAGTCCTATAGTTGTTCACTGTAGAGCCAGCACATTTTAGTTCTAAACCCTCCTTCCTATCCTTTACAAAATC
Source organism: Calotriton arnoldi (assembly GCA_963921515.1). NCBI lineage: Eukaryota > Metazoa > Chordata > Amphibia > Caudata > Salamandridae > Calotriton > Calotriton arnoldi. The sequence goes on along the minus strand of CAWUFW010000528.1, from coordinate 228,317 downwards.
ATGTGGTCTGGGGAAGATCTTGTTATCTCAGTCCTTAAGCAGTACGCAAGAGAGGATCCTGTAAAGGAGTTTTCTCCATCAATCCTGTGCCTGATTTTCAAGAGTTTAGTTCCTCATTCAGGATAACTGTTCTTGCTCCTACCAGAAATAGCCAACACCAGAGACATTGTCCCTCTTCATAACTGCAAAGTGAATGTGCCCAATCATTGTCTGACTGCTCCATACTGGTTCTTGCTCTTACCACACACAATCTGCTAACTCCAGAGACACTGATAAGCATCACAACTACGTCTGGCAAAGCAATTTGTGTGCAACCATTGTCTGATGGTTCCTTTCACTTGTGCCAGTGCTGCATCCATTTATTATTCTTCTAGTAACACAATCTGTCCTCAAGGTTTTTCTCATGTTTATTCAACTATGACTAGCTACCTGAATTAGGCTTCAGACCACTCCCAGCCATCAAATACAATGCTAACAAGTTAGAACCTTGCCAAGCGGTTCTCTTCATCAACCATGCCCTTCATATTTAAAAGTTCCTGGACCAAGCTTATCCACAGATCTCTACTCTGGTAAGAAGTGTGTCCAGAACCCTAGATGAGCAAATGGTCATCACTCTGATTTTGCAGATCTCGTAACTACCACGGACATGGACTTATTTTCACATTGTGATGTCCTGGCTACATGAACAGTCCAAGTCCAATATGGATTCCCTAGTCCTGCAAAATGATGTTATAATCAGGAAATACAACCAAACTAAACTAGGTGGTGGACTTGCAGTCATTCACAAAGAAACCATTAAATCCTCAAAAGCTATAATACCAGCCATCATCTCCACTGAATGCATCTAAGTTGCCATTTCCATCTCCCAAACGTACACATCAATAATCACCTTCCCAATCTCATTCATGTTTTGAACTTCAAATAACAGATTACATCCAGTCTAGTCAAATGCTTTTTCAAAACAACACTTATCTGGATTACTTACCTATTCACTAGGGAAATGAAAAATGCCATTCCTTCAAATGCCTCAACTACCTTCTACATGTCCTGCATCAACACACGGTCTTAACTCATCACGACAAAGGCCACATCCTAGACTTCATCATTGCAAACATGGCATTGATCTTATGCAAACCATGGACTGAGGTTAATTGGTTCAATCACTACCCCACCCTATTTCAGCTCTCACTTCTGCACCCCCACACTACATCCAAAAACCAACCTCAACAAGCATGGAAACACTCTTTCAATGACTTTTCTGCTAATGCATTGGAAGTACATATCACTCATAAAATGCATACCAACTTAAACAAGGAAAAATAAAATCTATTCCTGAGACATATAGCAACATCATATCCTTAGCAGTTGACACTGTAGCATTCTTAACTGAAGCAACACTTTATACCCTCTCAACCAATTCTCTCAATCGAAAACAAAAGAAGGGAGATTGGCAAAGTTAGAAAATGAATGATTTCTCCTTCCAAAACTCACAAAACTCATATCACTAAGTAAAAAGGACAAACTAAATATAAATTGCCAAGCCTACATTTCTACAATCACAAATGGATCAGTCTACAACACCAGCCAGAGCAATATTTCACTTTACTTACGCCAACCTCTCTGGCAGTTAAATCTAGCCTAAATTTTGCAGCAAACTTATGCTGGGCATTAGAAATTACTACACCGCCACCATCGCAAATAACAACCCCAAACTAATAACACAGAAAATGCTTAACTCAATGGAATCTTTTCAAACTCATTATCCTGGAGGAGCTCATCATGCCCATAAAACCTTGAACCATCTACATGTTATAAAGAACTGATCTCATCAGATATCATCAAAGCACTACTTGATATCTTCATACTCTGCACTGTTCTTGTAAACATTCAATCCTGGTTCACTGAAAACATTCTAACATTTAATCCTCACTACAGTAACCTTGTTCTGCATCATTCTTGACCCTCACAAAAACAAATTAACTAAAGCAACAAACTTTTACGTAAGGGCTCTGAAAACACTCAAGCCATTCTCATCCGAAATTCTGCTAATGCCTCACTCCTTCAAGATTGAACAGTTGCATTTCTGTCCTAGCAGGTCTACTGCATTGACCCCTCATTCCACTCAAAATTGTTCTTCACTCCACAATTACCCTTCTCTTGTTCTCTAAGAACTCCCATCTATATGGCTCTGAATCTCATCAAGCTACATTGGTTTACCATTCAGGCTACACTGATGTTTAAATTGGAGTACCAAGACAACAAAGCAGTCTGACTCAGCTTTCCACCCTACCTCTGTAACCTCCTCAAGCTATCAAGTGGCATTAGAGGTCTCAGAAGTAAAATATATTCTGCTTGTTAACCCAAACTTCAAAACACTGCATACTCAGCATCAATCCCCCTCAGAAGATACATCTCCACAATGGAACTCTTCCAGTTGACCTTAGGACTTAACACATTATACTGGGTTTCTAATAACAATTAAAGACTCATCTCTTCAGACTTTACCTAACTCAAAAGATATAACCACAACAGTTTCTTCTGACCCTTGACTACTTTCTATGCTCCTGAGCTTTTCTCTGAGAATGTACATTAATCTTACCTTCTTATCTTTGCTTGTTCTCTGTTGTCAAGTCTGGGGGATCTGATCTTTCAGGAGCAAGAGCCCTCACACACCCCGAGGGGTGTCATGCTTCATCATCGGGCAGCTCCTCGTTGGGCCAGCGCTGCAATGCCCAACGGGCCCTGCAGTGGGGCTCTTTGCCGGAGGTCTTTTGAGTTGCCGTCTGTGAAGTGTAGATGTTATAGTGAAGGTGTAGTGTGTGAGTAGAGTGGTGAGGTGTCTTAAAAATAACTCTAGGGATTCATAGGACAAAAGTTTTACTGAGTCTTTTGAACCCTAGGTTATATTAAAAACAAATGTGGGCTAGAGTGGTTATAATAGACCACGTAAGCTCTAAGTTTTGGTGATGGTAAACATGTTTCTTGCCGCAAAGTCTAAAGAGATCACCGCAATTCGTCAGGACCGTGGAAAAAACCTAAAAACTACTCCTTACAGGACATATGTGTGCACAAGTCTTTCTTAGTGCCTAGTTGTCCCTAGCGCTAAAAGAGTATGTAGTATACCTAAAAGCAATCAAAAATATCGACCTAAAGGGGAGAGAAGAGGGGTGGGGAAGACAGGGAGGGTATGAGCACAAGTAGAACATACATCTTGCAAAAGCAATAATCGTGCTCAATTCGGTATACATGCCTGGTCGTCGCATGCTCAATGAGTGCCTAGGTAAATCCGGTGGTGTGAACAGATCGTGTATCAAGGTTTACTGGTAACGGTAAGTGATGGAGAGTCATGGTGGGGGTGAGATTAGCCCCCAACTGCATCTCCTTGTTGAAAAAATGGTTCATCCATTCATATGCATAGTGTGGATAAAAGAGATATTGGTGTATTGGTAACGGTCACTGTGTAGACAGAAAAATTGTAATTATGCACACCATAAGGGAAGTGAAAAGTGAGCCACATTACTTAAGTGTAGGTGATGATGCCATTTGTGGATTGGGAGCCAGTGGACCTCCTTGAGGTGTGGGGTAATGTTGGTGCAGGTGGGAGATTGAAGGTGAGCCCGGCTGCAGTGTTTTTTATGGTCTGGGTCTTCTGATCCGTTGAGCGTTGATTCCAGCATAGAATGCATTGTCGTAGTCCAGCTTGGTGGGGAAAGGGGCAAGGGTGACGGTTCTGCTGGTGTTGGTGGGGAGCTATTTGAAGATCTTCTTCAGCATCTTGAGTGCTTGGAAGCAGGAGACGGAGACTGCATTCACTTGGCATTCATGAGGAGTTGGTTGTTGATTACTATTTCTAGGTTCTTTGCATGGGTTACCAGGAGGGGTGTCAGTCCGAGTTTGGCAAATCCCAGAGCAAAGGGTTTTTGCCAAAGATTACTACTTGCTTGAGACAGTTGTTTTTCATCCATCTGGTGACTTCTGTCATACAGGTGGAGACATTGGTCCAAGTGTTTGGTGACTTGTTGGAGAGGGAGAGTATGAGCTGAGTGTCATCAGCCTAGGATATGAAATTAAATCTGTGGGTGTGGATGATGCAGGTGAGTGAGTACATGTAGGTGTTAGGTCGAGTGAGTATCCTTGCGAAACTCCGCAGATGAGGTCGACGACATACGAGGAGAAGGGGGCCAGGCTGACCGATTGGGTGTGGCCTTTGAGGGAGGAGCACATCCAGCAAAATGTAGAACCTTGTATGCTGGCTTAGTGCTGTCATTGGATGATGATGGGATGGTAGACGGTGTTGAAGGTTGTAGAAAGAGCCAGTAAAATGAGGGCCATGGTGTCACTACTGTCCTTGATCATTCGGATGTTGCCCATGGTTTTGATGTGCGTAGTCTCTGTGCCGTGGTTGGGCCTGAATCCCAATTGAATGGTGTTAAGGAGATGGTTGTCAGAGAGGTGGATGGCTTGGCGTTTAATTATCATCTTTTTCATGACTTTTGCTGGTAGGGTAACAGGGAGATAGGCCAGTAGTTGGCTAGTGTCTTTTGGTCTGCTGATGGTTTCTTTAAGAGGGGGAGTACTGTGAGCTGTTTCCAGGCATCTAGGTAGGTGACTGTGATGATTGAGTTGTTCAGGATCAGGGTGAGGGCTGCTTTGATGGGGCCCAGTCCTTAAATGAAGATGTGGTGAGGGCAGGGGTCCGTGGGTGCTCCGGAGTGTATGGACTGAATAGTTGTTGCGGGTTCTTAGTAATTGTGGGCCTGGTAGTCACTGTGGTCCTCTCAGTATTGGTAGAGAAGGACAGGAGGCTGCAAGAGTAGGCCCGGTTGAAGTTCAAAGGTGTCATAGAGGCTGGTGATCTTGTTGATGTAGAACAGGGCAGCTGGGTGCAGTGGCCCTGAGAGGGGGCTACACTGGTGGAGCTTGCTGTCGGAGTGGTGTAGTATTTCTCTACAGCAAAAATGATCTTTGCACTATTGGTGCTGCTTTCGATGCAGTCGGTGAGCGCAGAGCATTTGGTGGCTCTAATTTGCTGATGGCAGCTTCTGAGAGTGGATTTGTATGTGCTCTTGTGAGTGTTGTTCTGACTTTGTCCCCATCTGCATTTAAGGTGTGTGCAGTGGTGTTTGGTGAGACTGAGCTCTTATCATGGCTTTCTTGGCTTTGAGAGGAGCCAGGGTATCTGTGCAGGGCCTTCACTATGTCCCTTGGTCATGAGGCTAAGCGGCATGAGAGGCTAAGCGGCATGATGATTGGCCATGGTGCAGGCCCGATGCATCAGTCATCTTTGTCTTTGTAATTCTATCATGTCAGCACATGCTTGTCTCAGAGGAGGTGGTATTTATACATAGCTCGCAGAAGCAGAGGTGCAGCAGGAGCTGAGGAAAGGGAGTGGAATCAGTGAAGAATGTAGTATTGTTTGGAGCCATGATTCTGCTTGAGCCCCTTAAGTCTGCCAATGCTCCTCTCTGGCAGTTTTGACCACTAACCTTCTGGCCCATTAATGGTATCTAATGCCCCCAGCATACAAGGGAGGTATCTGAAATGATGAAACTCACCCATGTGACAATAGTGGCCCTTTTGCTATATGATATGGTCATCCTTCGCACAGTGATGCCACTCTTGCCACAGTGTTAGTCCTGGCATAATTATACCAAATGAAGTTGACATATTTTGGATATCCATGGCATTGGAGATTCTATCCCAGGATATCATAATGGTGAAGTGGCATAATGGTTGTCAGTCTTGGCCTATTCTGAAGAGCCATGCCATGGCATAACGGATGTTTTTGGCATATTGCGGTCTCACTGGGCATAATGGTATCCATCCTGGAAATAATACTGGCATTACTTGGAATTATGAATTCAATCTCTGGCATAATTATACTCATTACTACCATACTGTAGGTATCCTTGGCATCATGGTGTTCACCTTGGCCACAATAATGGCCTTCCATTGAATACTATGAGCATATTTGGCATGATGATGTTCATTCATGACATACTATTGGCAACATCTGACATTATGAAGCATTAAGGTAGAATGCCTGGTATATCATGGGAATTCCTGGCACACGGTGGTAAAAATGGTTTTGAAAAGCAACATCTATTATGTGTGGCATGAGAGTGTATTGACCAAAAATGAAAAAAAGCATATATTTATAAGACAAACATGGTGTGTTTTTAACGAAAATGACAAACTTGTGTTTCAGAAAATTTCGTTTATGTATAAATAAAAAGTGAGTGATTCATAGCATAAAGTGTATATTTTTTAGAAATTGACAAGCTAATGTTTAATGCATAGAGCATAATAGTTGAATTTCCAAATTATATTTGAAGCAGATATTTGAGTAATAATTGATTCTATTTGGGAGACTAATTGCTGATGTTGATCCAAGACTGCCAGAGGATAAGGGTGGGCGGAATTTGCGTAGACGCGTTACGCAAATCTCCGCGAAATTGTTAAAAATCTCCGCGAGCACGTAGAAATTCCGCAAAGTCGCGGAATTGCTGGTCCCGCCCGTTCGCGATGTGTTTTTGCGTGCTCGCGGGGAAATATATCGCTAACTTGCCCATGCGGTCGCTAATGGGCGCGGCCATCTTGTTTTTCACTTGTCCCGCCCGCTCGCGATGGTTATTTCCTGTTCCGGGTCACGTATTGCATGCTCCCGCCCGCTCGCGATGCTTATTTCCAGTTCCGGGTCGCGTATTGCATGCTCCCGCCCGTTCGCGATAAGTATTTCCTGTTCGGGAACGCGCATTACGTGTTTGCGACGCTTTTTGCGTGCTCGGGGGGAAATATCGCGCGAACTTGCCCATGCGGTCGCAATGGGCGCGGCCATCTTGTTTTTCACTCTATTGCTATGGTTCTGGGCCTGCTTTTGAATCCTCCCTCTATCTTTTCAATCCTTTGTTTCTGTAAACTTTTTTTGGGTCTTTTTTATTTATTATCTATCTCTCTATTTTCCTGATTCTATATTTTGAGTTTTTTTCTACTTTTTGTGTGTTTTTAACTACTTTTTCACACTTTTTCTATTACCTGCTTTTTAATTTCTTTTACTTACTTTTTTTAATTCCTACCATTTCTTTTCCGCCCCCTGCCTACCCAGAACATTGGCAAAGGGCCACAGCCACAGGGCTCGGAGTCGTAGCCAGAGCCGCGACCGCCTTCCTTGCGGAAGGCGGCGCCAAAGAGGGGTGCAGGCACGGGCCTTATTCAGTGAGGCGGAGGTGGCCGCACTGTTTTTTTTTGTTCAGCGCCACGTCCCCTTAACCCTGGCAGCAGGCGGCAGGCCTGGGTCCGGGTACAGGCTCCGGGAGCGTCGGCAGCGGTGGGGCAAGGTGCGTCGGGCAGTGTTTTGCTGCTCTGGTGTCCGGCGCACCAATAATCAGCTGACGCACCGGTGGTCCGATATTCTGGACCGGGAGCAGGACCTGCTGGACCTGCTAGGAGTGGAGGTCCCGGGGCTTGGTGAGTAGCTATTTAATATTACTACTTTGTGTTCTTCTGCTCTGTGTTATATATTGCGAATATTTTTTTTTCCCGACCAGCAAGAATGCTGCTGCTTACATTGCAGGTAAATTACGTTTAAAAATCTGAGATTGTTATGACACAGGCGCTCGGCGCTACTAATCTTACTTGTTTGCAACTTTGCGCTCGCTTGGCCTGATGATTATGTAAGAGTTTACTTTAGAGAACTTAAGTGACGTAATGCTAGAGAGAGTAGTCCTTCCTTTGTCCTCTTGCCACTAAGAAGGGATAGTGGTGGATTGATAGGTTTAGTTACTTATTAGTTGGTAATTTTTAAGTGGTGTGCGTGACGCATCCTCTGTCACGTCACGTGCTGCTGAGTGCTGCTTACCCCAGTCCTTAGTAGAACCTTTTGTAGTTTGTTTACTGAGTGTTAATGTTAATAGGCTTATATCATCACTAGCAGAACATCAGCAGCAACCAGCCAACAATTTGGTGTATGCAAAAATGTATGCATGTGTCCTCCATCTATGCATTTTTGAGGACTAAAATAAATGTAAATGCAGACTTACTGAACAATTGGCCCGTCTGGATTGGAATAGGTGGGCTAGGTCAGGTGGTAGTTAGGCTTGCTAGACGGTCCGTGAATCTCGCAATACTACCAGTCGATCAGATTAGATAGGTCAATTTTATTGCAATTGTTGTTACCAAAAATGTTTTTGGTGCGTATTTGAAAATATTTTATTTATTTCACACCAAACTTTAATTTTTGTCTCTTTCTTTATGAAATCTTACATGATCAGCACCCAGGGGCAAGAAGACGGGGTCACAGGCGGCGGGCCAAGAAGATCTCCAAGATGCCTCCCAGGGACAGGACCGCTCCTCTATCGAGGGCTCTGCTGCTGGCCCCAGTAAGTCCTCCAGTGGTTAATATTAATAATTATATTTCCCAAACTTTTCCTGCACCTTATTTTTTCTGAACTATTATTTCGGTATCCTAATTCTAATTTTTACAAATTCTTCTTTGATCTATACTATCTGTTTCTAAATTCTTGTTATCCCTGCCTCTAACTGCGTCTGCTATGACTCTCTGTACTACTACTATTAGTCTGTCTGTAGCTAAGCTTGCCCAGTTGGCCACTCTTTATTTAAAATATTTTAAATAAAACTCAGATTCACCAATAGCTCTAGCCATTGAGTCCAGTCCTTTGGGTTGTCCTCTTCTACTACTTCTAGTCTTCTTAATCTTGAGGCTTTTCGACAATTCCCACCAAGAAAATGCCCAACCACATTTTACAATTTTTGATAGGATAGGACATACTACTACTGTTGTAGGGATTCTGCACATACAGAACTTTGCACAAGAAAATAGGACGTTGGTGATGGGAGGTTGGACCTTCCTCACACCTCAATCAGAAGCCACCACAATCCCCTGACCGACTAGTTATAGTGTCTCATTAGGTCTCCGAAACCCCCCCCAAAATACCCAATGAGTAGACAACCCAGAACATAACACTCCCGACCTCTGTCGCGGAAGCAATGCACACCCTTTCGCTCACTCTCTCATGTAAGTCCACACCAAATACCACCGAGTCTATGTAAGTTCAAAAGGTTTATTTCCAACTGACAAGCTCTGTACGTTGTGCTATAATGCAGCAGCAACAGCAAAATGCATAAGATTAAAACAATAAACATTGTTACACTTAGTTACACTTAGAACTACAAGTCCATAGAAGCCAAAAGGCGAGATCATGATAACTGAACAGTGGTGGAAGAACCACCCTCCCCTTGGTAGGAATCTAGTTTATATAAAATTATAAATGGAGATGTGAGAATTCTGGGGACCCCTCACCTTAGAAGAACCTAGTACTGGTTACATCATAAGCTCTGCAAAGCTCTGGTTCTTCGTATAAGGGAATCTTCCGTCTGTTATGAGAAAAATGGTGCGCGTTAGTATAGTGCAAGCATTTCTCAGTCGTGCCAAAAAGTGTAGTATTTTTATGGATAAGCAATATGGACTAACACCAGAACTCCATAACAAAGTGGCTTGTTTTTCGACCTTGTACGCAGCGCTCAGACAGTAGCAGTATGAGGTCATGTGGGCTCAAAGGCGTCTTTCACAACAAGCTGCGAGGCAAAAATAAACGACACAAAGCTAAAATGGTTGCATGGCTCGGGGTAACTTAGCAAAGACTAGAATGACCCTAGGGACCATATAACACTACTAGTGTCTACTCTACTACCTGATTTGTACTAGTGATGTATGTTGTATATGTATTATGTATGTATTAACTTTTTTTTCAATCTTGCTAGTGAAAAATAGGGGGAGGTGTATATGGCATCTGAAAAATGTGTAATGTTTTTTCTAGGCGTACTACCGACCACCAGTACCTGGGCCAGCGGTGAAGGTGACGCGGCCACTGAGGGTGCAGGCGATGCAGCAGTTGTAGGAGGAGCCGCAGGGGGTGAGCCAGCAGCAGTGGCGGGCGGTGGTAAGTTATATTCCTAATCCTTACTTATTGACATTACACTCGCTGCAAGGGTGTAATGTATACTGTACTGTTGAGACTTAAGTAAGAAGTTGTTGTGAATGGTTGAAGAAGACACCCTTTACTTAGCATTAGCAATAGCATTAGCGACGGGAGTGTACTGAGTAACCAACGGCCTCTTCTATCGGACTTCAACTCAGCTGTGAAAGTTTTATGGAGAAGACTAAAAGTCAGATCAGATGACCTTGATGGATGGGTTGAACGAAAAGGGAAAGAAGGGTGGAAGGAGGAAGGACAGGCGAGATTTTATATTTATGACTGGCAGAGAAGGATACGTGGGATGCATGCATAGGTGTCTGATAGGAATCAGATGCATGGGTGGTGGAATGCCTGAAACTCCCACAAATGTTCGAGGCCGAGGTAGTGGGAGGATAGATACATACCACAAATGTTACATACTGTGCTTGCTTGTGCTACTGAGCCACTATGTGTAGAATGAATTTGTCTGACTGCTTTGCTAAGAGTATATTTTACAATAGTCTTGTTTTTTCTTCTTGATATAGCTACTCCTTCCAAAGGTAAAGTCGACAGGAAGGAGTTGGCAGCCAAGGCCCGGCACCGGAAGCTGGAGGCCATACAGGCTGAATACCAGCGGCTGGTGGTTCTAGAGGAGGAGGAGGAGGAGGCGGCGGCAGCAGCTGCAGCCTCCTCCAATGCCCCGGGCCCCAGCCACCCCCTCCAGTGTTACGGCGCCACCGCCTGGCAGCCGCCTGCCACCACACTGCAAGATGCACTGCTGCCCCCCCCCTGTGGATGCAACTGCCGCGCGCTGAAGCGCCGTGTGGCCTGCCTAGAGGAGCGCATCCGTGTCCTGGAGAGGCGAGCCCGCTGAGACCCCGTTTATTTATTGCCCCTTTTTTAAAGCTTATTTTGGTGGGTGGGAATCGGGCGTTGGGTTTTGGACTATTGGACATTTGTTGGACTTTTTCGTTCCGGGACATGGACATTGGTTGGAGTTAGGGAGAGGGGTGGGTCAGGTGTTGTGGGATTTTTTTTACATAGTTTATTTTTGTTAGGGTATTAAATTACATATTTAGACTTTATATACGATGTTGTTAATGTTTTGTGGGTGGGGTTACTGTTTTACGTCACACTGTTTCCTTGCTGGTGCAGTGCCACAGCCAGTGTTTGATTTAAATAATTGGCTGAGTTACTAAGACACAAACAGACAGATGCGGTACCCCTCACTGAGGGACTTGTCCTACTAGTACTGTCAGTCTCTCCTCCTAATCTGTGCATTCTGCAACTGGACTCAAAGGGGTGTGTGAAATAGAATTAATGAAATAATTCCATTATTAATTATGCCTCCCCCAAACTTCTTCTCTTACCTCTGCTTGAAGTTTAACTTGGGCACGGCGATGGCTGCATGGTGATGATGGTTTTCTTTCCCAACATGCCATGGTTGTGGTGGTAGTAGTAGTAGACCCTGGCAGTAGCATTTGCAAAAAAAAGAAAATGAGACAGTCAGTCGCCTGAGAGAGACTGTGGGAGGAGTAGTAGAACGAAGTACAGTACGGAACTTACTGCCAAACAATAATATGCCAAAATACAAGGAAACATAATGGTGGCGGGGATAGCCTAGTACATAGAGTTACAAACTCTAGCTGTGTCGAGTCACTCGACTAGGCCTACAGTACACTCGACACAAGCGTAACCGTTAGTGCTGTTTCGGAGGATGACAACAAATCCAATCTATGCCGGCAATTAATGCTGATGGATTAGGTTCCTTTGGTAAAAAAATTATCTCGCAAATATACTGCTCATAGGTGGGCAAGCAGAAGAAGATCCTCGCCCTGCCTTTAAAATGAATTTTTGTTGCTTTAGCCACATCGGCCCCAGCAAGCGTGTGATAAATTATTGGTGTACATTTAATTTAGTCACACCTCAATAAGTCACACAGCCCGGGGGAAGAGGGTTAGGGTTTGATGAATGGTTGGGAAGGGGGTTTTGGGAAAGGTTTGACAAAGAAAAACAGTACGCATGGACAACAACAAAACACAATCTTGGCAGACAACCATATCCATAAATCTGTTAAGGGAGAAAAAGGAAATGCATGCATGATGATGATAACTTGATGGTTAATGATAGTACTTACTAACTACTACTACTAGACAATTAGACAGTACAGGGCAGCAGTATATTATGCAATTTGCCTTGCCTGTCTGCCCTCAGAGAGACCCGAATTACATACAGTTTCTGTTCTGTTGTACCGGCCCGGGCTTAAAGATAGCAAAGAAAAGTCAAAAATAGCTGTAGGGATGAATTGAATTATAAGCAGAGAGCAAACATAACAACAACAACAACACACAGTAGTAATGATTGAAGACAAAAAATGAATCAAATTTAAAAGATGATGAAAGTTGATACTGTTACTGTATGTTATCCTGGTCAAAATGGGGAGTTGCATCTCGGCATTCGTCTTGGTCCTCCCTTCCATGGACGCTCCGGCCATCAATCTTGGGTGACGCCACTGCCTGCCTGGCAGATGTAGATTCATTGGTAAGGTAAGTGAGAGTTGTTTTTCCCAGTGTAGCACAGGGTAAGGGCCGGCCTGTAATTGCAGATGGGAAAACAAAAGGGATATTGAAAAATCAAGTAGAAAAAAATGCCTAAATTACGGTGGAGTGCAACAAGAACACTTTCAGAGGCGGCATGGATTTGGATACATCATGTCTACTCTAGTCTGTTTCCAGCATTAACCTCCAACAACAACAGGACAGAGCAGGCCCACGGCACCCGTGACCCATCCTCCATTTAGCGTACCTTTTTTGACAGAGGCAGACAAAGCAGATATACAGCAACATAGCATTTTACAAATTAAGTGACTAAATCAATGCCCCGCTGTCAGTCATACCACCACACTCGACTCCACCACTACACAGACATGTAGGTCTGCAGTGGTTGTTGTTGACTTGGTTACCTTTTAATGCACTCATGAAACGCCCTGAGTTATTCCATCAATCATCTCGGATCGTACTGAGTGACTGCGAAGATATTATGTCACTGTGGTCATCATCATGGTGTGTTGTCCAACTCAGTGTGCAGTAGTGTACAGATTGAGTCCCCTTTCCATATTCAAAATGCAATGGATCGGCCTGCAGTAGAAGTAGAAAATTGTTATTAAAAAACAAGAATGGAAACAAACATTGCATTGAGTTACTTTTAGTGTGTAGATTAGATAATAGTACACAATGAATTACCTTCATGCACTACAAACAACAACAACACAAATCACTCAGTGAGCGTCCAATGCATGTCATCATTCATTACCTGTTCCTTCTCATCTTCAGTTAATGGGCAGTCTGTATCGGCTCGGAAAGGAGGATAGCTATAGTAGTCATCATCATGTTCCACTTCTTTTGGAGAGACTCAACGAGGCAAGATTTTAGTTTTTCTTCGATTATGCTACATCCAATCATCATCTGGCTTGAGGGCAATAGATTTAGGTCGATTCAGGAGGATGGAGGAGCAGGACTCGGAGGAGTGGACTGAAATGCAGACAGCTGAAACTCATATAAGGCAATAAAATACGAAGACGGTGGTGATGGATTTGTTGTGATTTGAAGTTTCCAAACAGAAAGACAGACACACAAATAGAAGTAAATAAGGGAGAACCACAGTAAGAAGTGGAAGCCTAGTTGTCAGGGAAGTATAGCTCGTCCTCAAACTCTGGGGGTTCAACCAGAAGTAGGTAATCACCATCCAACATGCTACTTCCGTCACCTGAGCCGCTGTCCTCATCTTCCTGCGTTGATTCATGTATTGTGTAATTCGGTGGTATAAATTGCTGATTCATTTTGATCATGGTTAACCTCTCCACGTTTTTGGGTGAGAGACTGGTCCTTTTCACTGTTACAATGGAACCAGCAGCACTGAAAACACGTTCAGAAGAGACACTTGCGACAGGGCAAGCCAGATAGTTTATCGCCAGCCTGCTAAGCACTGGCCATTGGCCCCTTTTGCCATACCAATACCGCAATGGGTTTTGATCAATGTAGACCTCTGTTGGGTCATCCAGGTAGGCCTGGACCATTCGGTCAATGTTCAGGGGTGCTACACTTTGTTCGGCCTCTTTTGTCTTTGCATCAGCACTGGACCTAGCAAGTCCTTGCTGTAAATACCAATCCTGTGCCGTTTGTACTGGGGCTGATGATCCGGTTCTTGCTGTTCTCGATAGTGTTGGTGACAGCTGTGAACCAAATGCACTGCCCACAGGCTCTGAAGTTGAACTTGACGCCGGATGCCCTGCTGCAGTACTTGACGTGGGTTTGAGGCCTTTAATTACCAGCCGTTCATTTTCCAATGTACTGGCTGCCTCAGCTATCCAAGTTTTGTACCGGGCAACATCCACTTCTGAAAAAGGGAGTAATGTCTTACTGTGCAGTGCCGATTTGTACCGTGGATCCAGAATTGTGGCACAAATGTAATGTTCTTGTGACAGAATCTTATTTTGCACCCTTGCATTTTCTCTTAAGCGACATGATAAGCTCTCCACCAACTCATATGCTTCTTTTTTTCCTCCACACCTATGTACGCTTCAGACACCTCCTTCAGCTGTTGCTCTAGCATGTGCAACAATGGGATAGCTTGGCCCATAGTACAGTCCTCCTTGCTGACTTCACGTGTGAAGACCTCGAAAGGAAGAAGCATCTCTGTAAGAGATTTAACTAGGCACCATTGGTCCATCTGTAGGGTCATGCCTTTCACAGTAGCATCCGCCCTTCGCATGACATATTCATTGATTGGTCTGTACTGCTCAGACGGTCAAGCATGTAATACGTTGAGTTCCAACGTGTTGCCACCTCCTGGATGAGGGCTTTGACTGGCATTCTATAGTCACGTTGAATGATCCTCAGCTGCTTCCGGGCTTTAAAAGAATGGCTGAAATGCGTGCATATTCTGTGGCAGGTGGTCAGTAAGTTGCTGACTATGGGTTCTTTTTTCAGAAAGTCTTGAACTATAATGTTAATGCAGTGCGCCCAACACGGGACCCTGAAATAGTCACCAAGAGCCATGGCCTTAAGTATATTACTGCCATTATCTGTGGCAACAAAACCAATGTGAAGCCCTCTGGGGCGCAGCCATTCAAAGACCTTGCTGTTAAACTCTTCCAAAATGTTTGCAGCAGTATGAGATTTCTCCATGGCGAACATGGCTACAGTTGCATGTTTCCGAGAAGCATTAAAAATCTCAGCTGTGTCAACAGCACCTACTTCAGATAGCTTTTCTCTAACCCCCACAAAAGAGACCCAGTGTGCAGTGATGCACATGTAATCAGTGGCTTGGCAACTGGTCCACATGTCTGTTGTCAGGTGGATTTTGTGAACAGCACTCTGCTGCAAAGCTTGTCCAACCAATTCCAGCACATCGTGATGTAGTGCTGGAACAGCAACTCGGGCAAAATAGGACCGGCTGGGAACCTTCCATTTAGGGCAGATGGCTGACACAAATTCAAGGAAACCCACTCCTTCCACAAATGAAAAAGGGAGAAGGTCCAGCGCTAACATTTTAGCCAGCTTCGCATTGTACAACCGTGCCGTTGGGTGGTTGCGTTGGTACTGCCCCTCCGACCTAAGCATGCTGTCAATGGTAGGCTGGAATATTTTCCTTTGTGGTGCACCCTTCTTCTTGAACCCAGTTAGGCTCAACGACGCCGCACTTTTGCTCATTGCAGTGCCCGGTTGCCTTGGTGTCTCAGGCTGACTCTTAGTACGGTGCCACTCAGATGTTGCTGAGGATGTGGGCGTTACCACTACACTGCTGGGGGTAGGGCTAGAAATGTCTCCCTCTTGTTGACCTTCCACCGCGATCATATCTTCCCCTACTTCTTCATCCCCAACAACAGCAATGGGTCCAGTTTTACTTTTTTCTAAGTGAAGTAGATGAGCCTCCCACTTGATACTGTGGTGTTTTTTGAGATGACTTGTTTGTCCTCCGGTACCATAGTTTGTACCAAGCTTACCCCGCCTAACAGCCTGCCGACAAATTGAGCATATAGCAATGTTCTCCTCCTTACTGCTAACCGAAAAGAAGTCCCAAACTGGGGAGGAGAACTTTCTGGCGCTGCTGGAGGTGCCACTTTCAATACCAGATGAACTGGAGGGTGTGCCTGGAATTTGACTCTGTGCACTTACATTACCACCACCTACTGAGGTGGTGGTTGAGCTGGATGTTGGTCCCTGCCGGGCCTTTGCAAAGGCAAATATGGAAGCTGGAGGTCGTGTTGGCGTTACCTGTGTTGGTGGTATCCGTGCTACATCCCTCGCTGCGATTTTGGATAGTCTAATAATGTTGGTCTCCATCTCCGCAGGCCCGGGAGTGATGTTCATGATGACTGGCTCTTCATCATCATCATCATCATCACCCCCCTCGTCTACATCTACCTCCAAAACTCTAAGGCTTTCTGGAACCTTCCTTTTCACTAGCCTTGTCTTGTGGCATGCATCACTCTCAGGCTGAGCTGGTGGCTTCCAAGTGGCATCTAGATCATCAGAAGCGGGGCTAGAAGAAGAAGTTGATGGACTAACCCTCCTTTTCCTTGCTGGGGGTCTGGGAGACAATGGATCTTCTGGAACAGTGGCTTGCTCCTCTTCGTCTGCAAAAAGCTCGATTTCCTGAACTGCCCCTACTTCAGGTGGAACAACTACTATTGTGGGCTGTGGTTCCGGCTGCGGCTGAGGTTGTGGTTGCGGCTGGGGTTGTGGCTGGGGTTGCGGCTGGGGTTGCGGCTGGGGTTGCGGCTAGGGTTGCGGCTGGGGCTGCGGTTGGGGCTGCGGCTGGGGCTGCGGCTGGGGCTGCGGCTGGGGCTGCGGCTGTGGTTGCGGCTGTGGTTGCCCACTTATCTGCTGAGTTTCCGCCTGCGAGTGCGTGGATTGGGTACTACTTTGCGATAATGACATTTCAACATCACTGGTCGTTAGTAGACTGGCTACCTCTGCCACAGTCATGGGCTTGGGCCTAGGTTGCTGGGGTGGGCCCGCTGATGCGGAGGTGCTGCTCCCAGCTTGGTCCCCGCCGGACACCGCTGCTGCAGGCGTAAGTTTTTTTAACCAAAAAACACATCGGCCGGCACACCAGTCTTGGCAAGTGCCACTTCCTTCTTCTGTTCCTTCTTCTTCTCACTGGCAACTTTCTTGGTACTGGAGGACCTGGTACCTTTCTTTGGGGCCATCTTCTTCAGATGTCAGCAGGACGCAGGTGCACAAGTTGCAGAGATGTCTGTGGTCACACGTGGACGTGACGCGCAGCAGGACTTCTGCCTGGCAGTACAACGGGTGATGATGATGATGATGACACCTCCTCCTCTGTCTTTTTGTGCACCTAAAAGCAAAGAAGCCAGGAGAAGAACATCAGTGAAATGTTGCATTTGTTGTTGTGGTTCAATTACTAGTAGTACAAACAAACAAATAAAAGATATAAATTAGTGTAGCCATTTGTGAGACTGTCAACAAGGGCTTTCATGGTATACTGTGTACACTGTCAGGAAGGATAGGAAAGAAGAGGAACAACAACAAAAATACAAATGTAATAGAAGTGGACCCTGTTTGGCATTAAATTATTTGCTCATCACATCATTCAGGGAGCTGCAGCTGGCAAAGGGGATGGATGCAAGCAGTAAGCCAAGAGGAAAACCATGCAGGCCTAAATGGCAAAAGCAGCACACTTATAACTCCCACCAGAAATGGCCACCAGCCACATGGACACTCACAAATGACAAGCAACAAGCATGAGGCCTGGAAAACAATGTACTGAAAACAGGCCTACGATAGCCAGGCAAAGGCTGCATGCTAAACCACACTGCTTTGCCTGTAATGCAATAAAATGCAAAAACGAAAATCCACAGGGCTAAACAAGGCCTGCAACACACCACACACAACTAAGACATGTATTTAACACACAGCCCAAAAAAGTGAAATACACCCAAAAATACACATTTTGCAATTCAATCCAATGCCATCCATGTGCCCTCAATGATGTTTAAAAATTCAACAGAACACACAGAAACAGTTGTTTCATGCACCCCTGACTACCTCTGCGCCTACTGGATGAAAGGCCTGTTGGCAGACTAGGCCACAAGCTTGCAGGACTATGGATAAAAGCACACTACCGGGCTTCACAATGGCCAGGCCCACAACAAGAAACTGAAGACAGACAATGCAGGCCTATGGCAAAAAGCACACTGCCTGGCTTCAAAATGACCACCAGCCTCATGGCCAGGCCCACAACAACAAAAAAACTGAAGACAGACAATGCAGGCCTATGGCAAAAAGCACACTGCCTGGCTTCAAAATGGCCGCCAGCCTCATGGCCAGGCCCACAACAACAAGAAACTGAAGACAGACAATGCAGGCCTATGGCAAAAAGCACACTGCCTGGCTTCAAAATGGCCGCC
Organism: Calotriton arnoldi; assembly: GCA_963921515.1. Classification (NCBI taxonomy): domain Eukaryota; kingdom Metazoa; phylum Chordata; class Amphibia; order Caudata; family Salamandridae; genus Calotriton; species Calotriton arnoldi. Next base: position 209,909 of record CAWUFW010000528.1, on the reverse strand, counting down.
AGCCTCATGGCCAGGCCCACAACAACAAGAAACTGAAGACAGACAATGCAGGCCTATGGCAAAAAGCACACTGCCTGGCTACAAAATGGCCGCCAGCCTCATGGCCAGGCCCACAACAAGAAGCCTAGGCCACAAAGGAAACACATGCAGGCCTTAGTATATGGCAAAAGCAGCACACTTATAACTCCCACCAGAAATGGCTACCAGCCACATGGACACTCACAAATCACAAGCAACAAGCAGGAGGCCTGGAAAACAATGTACTGAAAACAGGCCTATAATAGCCAGGCAAAGGCTGCATGGTAAACCACACTGCTTTGCCTGTAATGCAATAAAATGCAAAAACGAAAATCCACAGGGCTAAACAAGGCCTGCAGCACACCACACACAACTAAGGCATGTATTTAACACACAGCCCAAAAAACTGAAATACACCCAAAAAACACATTTTGCAATTCAATCCAATGCCATCCATGCCCCCTAAATGATGTTTGAAATTAATAAATACATCACACAGCAAAGGAACAGTTGTCTCATCATGTTTCATCATGCACCCACCCATGACTAGCTCTGGGCCTACTGGCTACCCACAACTATTTATTTTTTAAAATGATGAAAAGTACAAAAATTGTAGTTGCAGCAACTGCAATGCCCCAATCAAACAACACCAACTTACTTGTAAAATCTCAAATCCCAAAATCCTCAAATCCAATGATAATGATGCAGCAGACACAAAGAGTGATCCTTCCAGCTCAAATCCAAGTGAAAAATGAACAGGAGATGGACAAAGCACTGGGAGGAGCCTGCTGGACAGGAACAGGAAGTAGGAGACTCTGTGGCACTTCCTCCCTCTCCCCCAAAAAAATTTGACAAAAAAGGACAGCCAAATATCAATCTGAGGTTTTTTTTTCATCCAAATCATCAATTTATAGAAGGTTTTATGCTGCTTGCGATGTTATTGTTCTCCAGATTGAAAATTTTGCGTGTTCGGGATCGCAAGCTTGACCAACATTCCGCCGGATGTCTGATGGCGCGCCCGAATGACGTGTTCACGATCGCAATCTCTCTCGCGGTGCACGATGGCGCACCGAATGACATGTTCGCGATCGCACACTCTCGCGTTGTCAGATGGCGCGGCGAATGACGTGTTCGCGATCGCAAACTCTCACGGGATAACGCGGCCGGCTACCGAAATCTCGTGGCGCACGCGAACGGATAGGAAAACACATCGGCGAACGCAGGAATCCCGGTAAGTCGCTATCGCGCGCGCTAGAACGCATTTTAAAGCGCGAACAAGAAAATAATTCCGCTACGCCGCGGATCGCGGAATTGTTGGCAATTCCGCGTTCTCCGCGGAACGCGAAATTGCCTAAATTCCGCAAATTCCGCGAGCGGAGCGGAATTGGATGCCCAGGGTTAGTGACTTGATGCTGTGGCTGATATTTGATGACTAATGCAGAGGCATTTCAACACCTATATTGACAAGAAGTTTTCTGGCTTTATCATTAGTGTTGCCTGAGGCCTGTATACTGTAGGGACCTGTAAGATTTCAGTAACATGGGTGTTAGTAACATGGGTGTTAGTCTGATATATGAGTGTGTAAAATATGGCTATATCTGCTCTCCACTGCTATGAATTGTAAGATCTAAGTTTAATGTTTATGCCTTGACTCAGGGCTTTATGTGGAACAGGACCTACCTTTGCACAGCACAATAGTAAAAAAAAACATTGAAATGGGTCCCTAAAATGTAGTACTGACATAATGAGGTAAGCACACACATCTGCCATCATGCATTCAGGTATATACATCATGAGAAAGTGTGTGACCATTTTAGTCTTTTTAGTTTTAATTACTACTTAAAGATGTCGGACACAGGGGCGTAGCTTGGGGGTGGGGGAGATTAAGATGTTACAGCCCCTAATAAATGTATTTTCTAATAAATAGTTGGGTACAGGTGTGTTATACCTGGCATCCTTTGCGTGGTTGCCCCTGTCTTTTTGCCTCTACTACCTGTATTTTTTACTGTGTGCTGGATTTCGTGTTTGCTGGTTTAGGTGCTCTAGGCACTTTACCACTGCTGACCAGTGCTAAAGTGCAAGTGCTCCCGGTGTAAAATGTGATTATGATTGATTCTCTATGATTGGCATATTTGATTTGCTGGTAAGTCCCTAGTAAAGTGCACTGAGTGTGCCCAGGGCCTGAAAATCAAATGCTACTAGTGGGCCTGCAGCACTGATTGTGCCTCACACACTAGTAGCCTTTCAAATGTGTCTCAGTCAGGGGCGTAGCTAGGGGGGGGGCGGTCCGCCCCAGGTGGCACTATTTTTGGGGCGGCCGGCGGCGGCCACGCGGCACTGGTGGCCCGTTGCAGCGGCCTTTATAATTTATTTGGGGACACTCACTGACACTACTGTCAGTCATTACAGTAGTGTCAGTGTCCCCAAATAAATTATAAAGGCCGGCGCAACGGGCCACCAGTACCGCGCGCATGGCCCCATTTGAAGTGCAAGCGCACCGCCACCTGCTGCTTGCAACTGCTGCCTGCAGCGTGCAGCGCACGCCCGCCACAACCACCTAGCATAGGCCTGTGACGTCGCACGAACTTCTGCAAGTTTGACTGCGCGCCGGGCGGAGGCGTCCGGGTTCATTGTGCACGCCGGATGGGGTCCGGGTCGGGACACAAAGTAGCGCTTGCGCTTCCTGTGGACGGCGATGTGCAGCGGAGCTTGGGGTGCCTTAGCTTGGGGTCTCCTGGTGCTTGTGAGGATGGGACATTTAAACCCGGAGCACTGTTTGTGGAATGCAGCGTGAGGGGAGCTTCATTCAAACAGGTAAGCCCCGGCGCAGTTCTTGTCTATTAGGCTTCCTCTTGTGAGAGAAATGGGGACAGAGACAAGAAACGTTTATCCTTGCACACAAAGGCTATCTTCGTTACTTTTTATAATTATGTGAAATGGTGACAGGCTGTGCCCTTACTGCCCTAGTTGATGCGGACTTGATACATACAACAGTGTATTCCTGGTGTACCTACATAGAAATTTGATTCAAACTGTTTGAACGTCAATATTCAAGCTTAATTTGGGAAATTTGATAAAAAATAATGGAAACACAGTTGTAAGCAGCTAAATATAAAAAAATATTGACAAGGACAGCCATTTTGATTTCTTTTTTTTTTTTAAGTGGAACGGTCTCATAAAGCTTCGCTAATTCACACACAGCATAGGTACAGTATGGACAGCTGGTATACAACGTTTCCAAACGCACAGAGAAGAGGTTTAGCATGTGTAGCAGCAGTTCTGTTATGTTGACCTGCCAGATATGGTTCAGAGTTAGCCAATTACTTGGCCTCAGCACTTTATGCAGACATCAGTCTGCGTTTGTGATTCATCCATCAGAGGTTTTCCAGTAGGGGAACTGAATCACATTAATGTGGGTGGCTGGCTTGGAAGACATTGGTTATCCTCAAAGAGCTGTTCTATAAAGGGAGTTGGGGGGGGAGGAGAGACTCTTGACACTTTCCAGCCTAACCTGTGTTAATGTTGAGTGTGTTTGGGGGTTCTGCATGGTGGTTTCTCTGTAGAGGTTAGGGTCTTGAATCCTTCCCCCAATTAGTGTCAGCTATGGTAGTGTTGTTGTTTGAAAGTAATGCCATGTGCCCTTCTAAATGACACAGGTGGTTGATGTTAGAGTCATTCTAGTGTAATATTTGTGGATTTTATGTTTCTCCTTTGGTATGCATTGTTCCTCATCTAGGTTCTAATACAAACATTCCACCCTAGGTTCTTGTTTGCCTGTCTCCTTGTAGTTGGAACTGGCCTGTCTCTTGCTTGCATTGTCTCTGTTGTCTTGTTCTAGCCTTCCATTACTACTCTGCCTGATGTTTCCCAGCCTAAAGCCGCTCAATATTGAGGTCTCTCTGTCTCCAAGGCCTATCTATTGCGTCTCCCGGTTCCTTTGTTTTACCTGTCCTGCAAAAGTATGAGAGTCTCTCTTTCTCCAAACGCCATCCTGCAAGCATTAGTTCCCGAACCCCTCTTGTTCACTGGTTCCCTGTTCCCTAGTTGCTTAGACACAGTGCAGACAGATTGTCAGAAGGACAATCACCTATCCAGGGATAGCTCAGCTGCTATTAAGGCATAGCTTTGCTCCCTGTAACTTGTTTGGGAATGCTCTGTTGTCTGGTGAGAGTAGCTCTGCTGACAAAGACCTTAAAGGATAGATTTGCTGTTTGCACTGAGTAAGAAATTAACCAGAAGAGCAAGGGATTGATCAGATGAATGGTACTAATCAGCTGCCTTTGACATGTGATGGATAGCTGTGGTCACTGTGGCACGTAAGTAGTACTTTTGCTATCTGTGACATATGAGTGATACTTGTACTATAAGCGCTGAGTGTGGAATAAGTCTTCATCTGAGCAAGTGGTGGCTGTGCTGTTAGCGCCAGTTAGACATGTGGGCTATTGCACCTGTCTCTGGGTAAATGTCAGTCTGTACCCTGTCCTTATGTTGATGTGTTCTTGTAATTCTGCTCAGGAAACAGCAGGGATAAACTGACCTCTCTGCTTGCATTCTCTCATTGATACATTTACCTGCAAGTTCAGGCAAGCCTTTCTACTCTCTCTTCCTAAATAATGCATTCATCTGTATAGCCTAGAGTTCTAGAGAGAGTTGAATGGCGTGTGAGCTATTTACCTTAAGAGTTTTGGCTTGTGAGAGGAAAGGAACACAAAAGATTGAGATACAAGCCATAATTTGGTCGTTAAGTGAAGAACCTGGTATTCTCTGAACCCAGGGCACCAGGGCCTAGGTTGCGAGAGCTCCAGTTGTGATCGCAGGTTGCCAGTGTGATTGCTCCAGTCAGTCAGCAGTTGTCTAGGCGCATCCAGGTCTGTGTACCACTAAGGTTATGAACCTTTTGAAATGCGTAAGGGATCTGATGAAGGGCTTTATTCCTGGATGTCTGTGAGTAGAGCGATACCAGTAGTAGCTAGCTACTACTCTCCAATGATTGAGCCGTGGACATACTGAAACACACATGCGTAAATGCACACATAACTTACTTCGTATCCAGACTTCTTTAAGTGGCTATTTTTCTCCAGATCTTGGTTCTGCCATGCCTACATTCGGGTCTGGGAGGCAGCTGAAGATGTGTGTTACAGAGCCTTGCCGTTCCATACTAGACACATTATTATGATTTTACTGTTTTTGCGGACTTTTAACACTGTTGGTTACCATGAAAGTAATGTGAAAACAAAATCGCAGAAAAATGTAGTTTCTTGTTTCTTCTGATTATTCACAGAGTGCCGCAGTGCCGGATCAGTTTGTCCCGGGCCTTGGATAGGGTTGAACATGTTCCCATGGCCCCTACAGCTGTGTTTAAGGATTGTGATGATAATGTGTCGCCCCTCCCTGTATTTTAGCTTTGGGCCCCCTGGGCAGGCTGTGCACCATGTGTGTGCTGAGGCTGCTCTGAAGGAGAGATGCACTATTACAAGCTGGCTTTGGGTCCCAAGAGCACACGTCTTTTCATTCCCAGGGAGTTGGTTGCTGCTGCTTAGAAGTAATGACAGGGCGCGACCCCTGGTTGTTGCCTTTGGGCCACCAGAGCGGGCTTTGTATCCGGTCTGTGTTGGCAAGGTTGTGGAGCTGACTGACCCCTTTCTGCTGAGTTTAGTTCTAAGCGATACCAAAGGGGACGATGGACGGAGCGTTTGAGCAAATCAAACACTCACCCCCAGTCAACTGATCTGGGTTTAATCCATCATCATTCTTTAGCTCACTCCACCACCCCAGTTCAAACATGGCCATATGCAAATCAGTCTGACCCTGTGCCTCATGGGAACAGTCCAGCCCGAACTGCCAAGCCATGTCTTCCCTGGACCGGAAACAAGCATCCTGGGACCGGTTTCTGGCCATTCAGCCGTCATCAGCCAGGCTAGCTTGAATCCAGTGGCAAAGTGAGCAAGGGACCCACGTCTGGGCATACCCTGCCAACTTAGGGCGAACAAAGCGATACCAAAGGGGACGATGGACGGAGCGTTTGAGCAAATCAAACACTCACCCCCAGTCAACTGATCTGGGTTTAATCCATCATCATTCTTTAGCTCACTCCACCACCCCAGTTCAAACATGGCCATATGCAAATCAGTATGACCCTGTGCCTCATGGGAACAGTCCAGCCCGAACTACCAAGCCATGTCTTCCCTGGACCGGAAACAAGCATCCTGGACCGGTTTCTGGCCATTCAGCCGTCATCAGCCAGGCTAGCTTGAATCCAGTGGCAAAGTGAGCAAGGGACCCACGTCTGGGCATACCCTGCCAACTTAGGGCGAACAAAGCGATACCAAAGGGGACGATGGACGGAGCGTTTGAGCAAATCAAACACTCACCCCCAGTCAACTGATCTGGGTTTAATCCATCATCATTCTTTAGCTCACTCCACCACCCCAGTTCAAACATGGCCCTATGCAAATCAGTCTGACCCTGTGCCTCATGGGAACAGTCCAGCCCGAACTGCCAAGCCATGTCTTCCCTGGACCGGAAACAAGCATCCTGGGACCGGTTTCTGGCCATTCAGCCATCATCAGCCAGGCTAGCTTGAATCCAGTGGCAAAGTGAGCAAGGGACCCACGTCTGGGCTTACCCTGCCAACTTAGGGCGAACAAAGCGATACCAAAGGGGACGATGGACGGAGCGTTTGAGCAAATCAAACATTCACCCCCAGTCAACTGATCTGGGTTTAATCCATCATCATTCTTTAGCTCACTCCACCACCCCAGTTCAAACATGGCCATATGCAAATCAGTCTGACCCTGTGCCTCATGGGAACAGTCCAGCCCGAACTGCCAAGCCATGTCTTCCCTGGACCGGAAACAAGCATCCTGGGACCGGTTTCTGGCCATTCAGCCGTCATCAGCCACGCTAGCTTGAATCCAGTGGCAAAGTGAGCAAGGGACCCACGTCTGGGCATACCCTGCCAACTTAGGGCGAACAAAGCGATACCAAAGTTCTAAGGGCACACAGTGAGTCTTTCCCTGTGAATATTTAATTTGCTGTTTTTGAAAGATAAAGAATCACAGGCTTCGACACTGTTAAGTTGGTTTTGGGTCCCCAGAGCACATCACGTTTGTGCACGTCCCCACTGCTTTAATGGGGGGACCATGATGTTTGGTCATTTAATGTCAGCTGTAGATGATGGATCCCCGAACAGTGTCATGTATGTGCATGTTTGCATTGTGCTGAGGGGATTACCAGGTAATCATTCACGCAGCTCTCTGATGGATGTCACATGCGGTTTTTCTGAGTCCCCAGATAGATCATGCAGTCTGTGTGTTCTCCTTTGTACTGCCGGTCACCGGTGTATTCAACTGTGTAGCCTTGGACCGTGTCATGTATGTGCATGTAACTTGCATGATCGAGGTAACTATTAGCGGCGATACCACGTGTCTCTCTGACCTCTTTCAAGTGCTCGCCGTCCTTTTTCCCCAGCACCCCTCCCCACCACCCCAGGGGCGGCAATCTGAGGGATAGCCCCGGGCGCCACAAGCTCTAGCTACGCCACTGGTCTCAGTCCTGCCACGACTGCCATGTCTGCGCGACAGTTTTAAAACTGACATGTCGACCTGGCAAGTACACTCACTTGCCAGGTCCTAACCTTCCCTTTTATTACATGTAATTCACCCCTATGGTAGGCCCAAGGTAGCCCCATGAGCAGGGTGCAGTGTAGGCGAAAGGTAGGACACATGCTGGTGTGTTTTACATGTCCTGATAGTGAAATACTGCCAATTTCGTTTTTCACTATTGAAAGGGTATCTCTCCCATAGGTTATCATTGGATCTGCCTTGTAACATCTTACAAGTGTAACTTTCAATTGGGAAGTGATAGAGATTTGGAGCTTAGGTTCCCTGAACTCACAATTTAAAGATACATCTTTCAGTGAAGGTGGTTTTTAGATTATGGGTTTGAAAATGCCACTTTTAGAAAGTGGGCATATTCTTCCCTAACCATCCTGTGCCTCTGCCTACCTGTGGAATCAATGTCTGTTTTTTAGCTGACAAGGATCTGGTTAGTGCATTCACTCCAGACTCTCGCACAAAGGGAGCTAAGATGTGCCTCGCATATCCTGATGGCCGATCACCAGGTTGATGGGTCTGCCCTGAGCTAGAGTGGTGGGAGGAGTTGTCACTATCACCTGAATTGGGATGTGGCTACCTTTTACAATGCTGTCTCCACCTCCTGTAGTGTAACTGGACCAGGGAGGACAGAATTGGTTCTTGTGAGCAAGAGAGACTTTTCTTTGAAGGATGCTGACTTCAAAGGCTAAAAGTAGTATATGTATGGGGGCTGTGATCCCAGAATTTTAGAACACTTCTGGATCAAGGAGAACCTCTGCCAAGGAGAAGAGCTGAAGAGCTCTGAGGAGGAGTACTGCCCCATTGCTGTGTGTTGCTTTGCTGGGTTGGCCTGCAGTTGCTGCTTCTGCTTTGGAGAGGACAGAGACTGAACTTTGCTGTGTATTCTGCTTGAGAAGATTCTCCAAGGGCGTGATGAGGAGCTTGCCTCCTGTTAAGAAGTCTCAGGGACACAAAGACTTTGCCGCATCCCTAAACTCCACTGCTAGCAGTTCTGACCTGCCTCGTGGTGCCTACTCCTATTCTGGGCCCTTGGAGGTTGTTTTGCTGCTTCTGTTGCTGAAAATCCACGCATCGCCCTTCCAGCACTGTTTTCCTGCCGCAAGCTGTCGTGCATTTGAAAAACACACACATTGCCGCGGTGCAGGTGAAAATATCGATGCAGGGCCTGTTTGCGGCCTGAAAGACCGCTGCGGCCCAAGTCCCGAGCACCGTGTCTCCAAAGTCCAAGATCTAACTCCATCGCCGGCCCTGCTGTGCCGATACATCACATGTCTGCAGAAATGGACACAGCACCTGGATCGCCTCTGCATCGAGCCGCAGCAATGGCTTTTCTCACGCATTGCACTTATGAGCCAAACAAAGTCACTTAGTAAGGAACCGAGGACGCGTGGTCGGATTTCGATGCATCACCTCCCCTGGTAGTAAGAAACCGGTGCATCACCTCCTCTCTCAGTAAGAAACCGACGCATCACCTCCCCTGCCTAGCAGTAAGGAACCGACGCCTCACATCCCCAGCGCCTGTTTTTCATCAGTAATTTTGACGCATCTCAGGTACTTTGCACCAAAAGTGACACACCATAAGTTCCTGTGAATTGAACAGATTTAAACTTATTTTTAATGATATCTTGATGCCTGTATGTTGGATTTTTGTCGTTTTGGTCTTGTTTTGATTAAATTAATAAAGCTATTTTTCAAATCTGGTGTGGTGTTTTCACTGTGCTGCCGTATGTCTGCACAAATGCTTTACACATTGCTGTCTTACTGACCAAGCTATGCCCTTGGGTGGACCCCCATCTTAGAGCAGGGAACTAAAAAAAAAATGAAAGGTGTGCCAAAGTACATTTGGAGAAAGGAGCGGCCTCGTAGCAAAGTTCAGCTGCCAGACCCTCATAAAAAATAATACTAAATGTAAAATAAATTAAGAAATGGGACAGGGAGGTGAGAAGAAGCAATGGGGGAGCATGGGAAGGGAATTACATTTTGCGCTATTGACCAGTGGAAGTGACTAGGTAAATAGAGGGGTGAAGGAGCAACTGCGGAGCCCGGGGAGAATTGTATAAAAAACCAAGAGAAACCAGAGGACTGGGGAAAGGAATGAACGAGCTGGGGGTTAGAGAGCACGCAGAAGAGGCTTGGGGATGCGGGAGTGTGAAGGAGGAATCAGCACGCAGGTAAGAGGGGTAGAGAGCAAGAAAACACATGCACTTTCATAGTGTGCTGAAAGCAAAAGAAAAAAGTTGTAGCCAGACTGTAACTTGTGGAAGGATACTAATCATCCAATCAAAAGGATGCTAATGAAGCTATGCTTCTAGGGCAGGGCACACAAGAAGAGGAAGGGCAGCTATTGAGTAAGAAGCAAGCAATTAAGATTGGCAAGGAAGCAGCCAATGATAAACAAGGGGCTGACCCAAAGCGCACTGTAAGTAGTGGTGCTGTACACAATAGGTCTTTTTACAACATCTGCAGGTAAGACCTAAAAATGACAGACAATGTGACATTGCCTATTGCAGTTCCAGCCCCCACCCCACCCAGCTGGTTTTACTGTTACGGCCCAAGATGTCAGACCGCTCTGTTTGTACTGTGCACTGCCCAACACAAGGCCATTAATTTGTCATTACCAGGATTTCATTGAGTTGATTTCCAACAATGATGTGGCATTATATTTCAACACCTTGAGATGGTCCTGAGGGGAAGGCAGGTATCGAAGGTTGAGATGAAGTGAAGAGAAGGCGATAGTACTGAAGACACAGGGAAAGAGAGATACAGATTGAGAGAGCGGACTGGTGTGAAAGGAAAAGAGAAAAGATGAGAGACAAGGTTAGAGAGAGGGAAAGAAAGACGAGGAGAGGTCCAATGAGGAGGAATGGATAGGGGCGTGATGGGTAAAGAGATGGGTGCAGGGGGTATAGATGGCCGGGAGAGAGAAAGAGAGGGATAAGTGTTAGAGAGGAAGAGGGAGACAGAAACGGAGATATACAGTGAGAGGGAAGGAGTGGTAGCTTGAAAGAGAGTGAGTGTACATGTGCGAAAGAGGGAGAGAGAGGGAGATTAGGACGGCGAAGACAGAGCCGAAGTACCCGACTCCTTTCCACTCAGCATTAGCCCGTTTGAATTAATTAGCGTAACACATTATTCTAATGACTTAATCTGCAGGCATTTCATACAAATCTCGTTACCGTCTCAAACATAAAACGTATTAGGGAGAAAAACAACTTTTGAATTCTAAACTCAGTGGAGCACGTAATCCAAAATGGGAGCAGTCAGTCAGCCGTGTCCCGCACGGAGAACCCTGGCCCTCATCAGTCAAGCCCGTTTGTGCCATGCCATTAAACTCTGCAGCGGCGCGAGGGGGGGGGGGACTGGGGACAGGCAGTGCCGTCAGAGCTCCGCTGGGCGCACTGCAGAGGACCAGAGGCTGGGGGTTCAGTTAGGGTGACTAACTGGCATGGGTGCAAAGTCAGGACGGTGAGTGTAAAAATTCAGGACAGAGGGTCAAAATTCAGGACAAAAATTCAGGACAGGAGGTCAAATTCAGGACAAAAGGTAAGTTTTACTGACTCATCAGAAGAGGTCGCGCAATAGTATATAAGTAAGTAAATAGACAACCACTTAAGTACAAGTGAAAAGAAGTTTATAGTAGGTTGAGACAAGTGTGCACTTCATGGTTTTTCAGTATGCGCGCAGCTTTGAGCAAATGTGCAGGTCTTTTTGTGGTAACAAAACCGCCCCCCCCCCACCACCTTTTCAGCCTCCCAGGGAAACGCCCTATGCCTGGTCCGGCCAGTCCGGCCTTGCTACCACCCTCCAATGGTGACCCTCCTCTTCACATAGACCCTCTCTCATGTGTATTTAATTTCTTTTATAGTGCTACTCATCCCAAGTAAGTAGGACAGGGTGTCGGAGTGCGTTACATCACACACATATTATATAGAGACAATGACTCATATAAATGTGAAAGTCAATCTATAGGAAATGTACTTAAGATAATGGGGGTTACAAGGTGTAATCATTCTTTCATCTATCATTCAGTCTTTCACCATTCATTCTGTCCTTCCATCTGTGTGCCCACCCATATCAATATTCAACTATTGGCAAACCTACCCATCATCTATCCTTCCATCCATTCATCATTCCACTCATCCATCCCTCCATCCACCCTTTCACTCATCCATCCCTCCATTCATCCTTTCACCTTATCCATCCGTACACTCATCCATCCACTCTTCCACTTATCCATCCATTCACTCATCCAGCCATCTACCCTTTCACCCATCCAGCCATCCTTTCAATTACTCATTCATCCGCCCAGTCACTCATCCTTCCACCCATTCACCCTTTCAGTCATCCATCCTCCTTTTCTCTCTCCATCCCTCTTTCATTTAGCCATCCACCCTTCCATCCACCCATCCATCTACTCATCCATTCATGAATCCATCCATTGACCCTATCACTCATCCATCCTTTCACTCATCCATCCATCCTTTCTCTCATCCATCCACCCTTTCACTCCTTCACTCATCCATCCATCCTTTCTCTCATCTATCCACCCTTTCACTCCTTCACTCATCTATCCACCCTTCTGTACATCCACCCTCCCTTTCACTCACTCATCCAGCCTTACATCCACCCTTTCACTCATCCATCCATCCATTCACCCTTTCACTTATCAATTCATCCATCAGTTTACTCATCCATCCACCCATTCACTCACCTGCCATCCATCCATCCTTTTACCCGCCCATCTACCTATCTACCCTTCCACCCATACATCCATCTATTTACCATTTCTCTCATCCATCCTTCCACTCACTCATCCGTCCATCCTTTCTCTTGTTATCCATCCATTCACCCTTTCATTCATCCAGGCATCCACCCATCCCTTCACTTACACACCTTTTCACATGAATTATGAGCTGAGCCTTTGTCTGCTGAGTTGCAGACAGAAGAAGCCCAACAAGGACTTCACCCCTCCTGTAGTTCCTAAAGCAAGGGGTGGGGCGGGGGAGGGCTCACTATGCCCCTGTACATGGGCAATCCGAAAAAGTGGAAGTCATGAGTCATGCATGATGAACAATACCACTGTGACATGGTGTTGTTTCCAGGGCTTTAAGTGGGATGAAAAAACTGGGGGGTCTCTCCAAAGGGGGTGTTCGATGTAATTAAGGGCATGGCTTAAAACACCTAAGCTAAAAATCTGTGCTTAGCATAGTGTGCCGCCCGACTGGTAATTTGCTGCTTCTGTCATTGCATCCAGATATATAACACAACAAGTAGTGTTACACCTACAAGCCAGAACTATTGGGTTTGTCAATGGTTGCTAGTTGCATAAAATTAAAAAGCAGCAACCATGGCTTTGTTGAATATAAAATTGAAAATGCGTCAGTTTTAAAATGATGAGACAGTGAAAGACCCATAACCCTTTTTTTGAAACTTGTTTCATCACCTTTTCATGAGCTGGATTCTCACCTAGCAGCATGGGCGTTTGTGTTCATTTCTTCCACCTGACTGAATGTCCTGCCCTAGACTGAGGCGGGAGGAGGCCCACCACATGCAGTAAGAGCACAGACTGGCCCATTGTCATTCTGTATGTGGCAATCAGCCACAGACAGAATGACAATGGGTGGGGCTGCTCTTGTGTTCAGAGGATTGCGAGGTGGCCCCATCAGGGAGCTGAGGCTTCTGGCAGGGGAACAGTGATGTTCCCCAATGCCCAAAATTATGGACAAAAGGCGTCCATAAAAGGGATCGTCACGGACAACAGACGTGAGATCCAAATTACGGATGGTCCATGAAATTCACGGACGGTTGGTCAACCTAGGTTCAGTGCAGGACTTCTCAGCACCTCACTAGATTGGATTCAGTGCACCGCTGTGCACAGTGTCTGCCTGTACTACCTAGCAGCACACAGCCACTCAGAGATGTTAGTCAGTGCATTTATTGTTCAGTACTTCCTCCTGCCTGAGTGTACCACCACAAAGCTCCTCCGAGATGGTACTGCAAGTTCTGCTCCATACGTAATGTGCCCAGGCCGCACCACCATCCAGAAAAAGACCAAGATTTTGCTCCTGAAGAAACAGTTCATACAGAGGACATAACCCAGCATCCCTCAACGCTATCACTAAGACACGTGAACCCCCTCTGGTGACAGAACTACTTCAAAGTCAGCACGCGCAGAAGTCGCTGCAAGCTCCACGTCAGTCAGTCAATAATCTTTATTCGGCTAAAAAGCCATAAAAGTTTAAAACAATCAAAATCTCTCATAATTTCATACATTTTTTTAAAACATCAGAAAGCAATAAAATATGACTTAGTACAATGAAATAAGTTATAAATTGAATAATTTGTCATATAGCTATAACCTATGATAAAACATCTCCTACCTCATAGTGTTTCCTAATTGAGATAGCACTTCTAATAACATTTAAAGTTGCATATCAAGTAACTGGTGTGTCTAGCATGGATGTCATTTAGGGGTTGACCCCTGGCTTGCCCCTTGCTACCCCTGGCACTGCTTGTGCAACCCCTGGCCTCAGAGGTGGCAAAATCAGTACCTGGAATACAGGGGCAGCTCTTCCTAATGGACGCTGGTTGGAGCTCCACTTGCCTGGTTTCTGTCAAATTTTTTATTATACAGTTAGTGAATAATATTATTCACTATAAGTATAATAAAAATTGAGTACATTAGCTGGAATATGACCCTATCTGGAAGCTAAGGGAAGTAAAAAATGCTGTTAAATGTATGTTGTATGCATGCTAGCCGGTGAGGGTGTGTTTATGTGTGTGTGAGTGTGTGAATGTGTTAGTAGGTGTAAGCATTTGTGTGTGAGTCAAAGTAAAGGTCAAATGGCATGCAATGCCACTTCCGCTACCCCTGGCCTTTTGGTGAATTGATGTCAATGGTGTCTAGTTGCTGTAAGCACACCAACCCGGCCTTGAAGTGTCTAATACTGGCTTGGCGTAAAATAGGAGCCAGGAAGGAGTTCCGTGAATCTGAGTACTACGTGCAAAACAACATAAAATAAGTCATGCTTTGGATAGAAACAATGGCGCAGTGATGAGGGGGCAAATTCTGATAACGTGTTCTCTGCAGAGCAAAGGCTATCATAAAGTGCACCGTGCTCACCCATAAGCAAGTCAAATAAAACCGGCAAGTGGGACTCATTGTGAAAGTTATATAAGGGTCCATCCCACTTGACGTCGACACGAATGAGTACATGATCACTGTCTCCCTAGACTAAACCCTTTCCATGCTGTGTCATGCATGATTATAATATAACAGTTTAACCATATCTTTAAAACTAAGAGTTATATTTTGTGGGTTCTGAAAATGTTGTGGGATATCCAACGATTGAAAAAAAAATTATTTTAAAAAACCAGGGGATCCGTTTTAATTTATTATTCTCCTTTTTGATAATCAGAGCCTGCTTCAAACAGTTTAAGTTTAATTAAACAGTCTAAAGGGCTAAACAGTCTTCAAGAAAATTTTTAACCAAACCCGCTTCCAGTTTGCCCCAGCTATTAATCCATAAAATGAATAGTGGTAGACCAGTAGCATCCTTCAAATAGGTTAACCCTAATTCTTCATGGCAAATAAAAGTAGCCATGCCTTGAGGTACCCATAATAGTCTTCCAGGGAAACCATTATGGGTACGTTGGAGAATATCCGGATTACTGTATCCCCAGAAACCTGCTCGGTAAGATCCTACCGGAATACATTTGCTCTTATAAATTTCTAATAATTCCTTCACTGGCTAATGACACGGCTCGCGGGTAGCAGGGCGGGCATGGGGGGAGGTGGGGCGCAATGTAAATTAAAAAAATTAAAATAAACACATACCTTGCCGCCGGGTCCCACGTCTCTGCTCCTGCTCTTCTCACCAGGCTCCCCTGACCAATCACAACTCTGCCATGCAGTGTTGTGATTGGTAAGCACCCAGGCTCCCCTGACCAATCACAACGCTGCAATACAGCGTTGTGATTGGTCTGAGCATCGTGGTTCGACGTTCAGCCAGGGAATGGGGGCCTGGGCATGTTCTCCACGCAGGCTGCAATGTAGCCTGCGTGGAGAACAGGGAAAGTGTGCATGACTGTTTGGCCGGTCGCAGAGGGCTGGCCAAACAGTCATGTGCACTTGGGAGTGGGCAAACCACTCCTCCACTGCCCTGCTCCGAGAGCAGAGCAGCCCGCCCGCCGGCAAAGCAGCACGGAAACATAAAATGATAATAATTCAAAGTTATTATCATTTTATGTTGCGCTTATTTGCACTGCTTAAAAGCAGTGGGGCGATGCTCCTCCTCCATAGCAGAGGAGCCGCTACTGCTTGTGACGTAACATACGTGCAAACCTGAATATGGCCTCAATGCTTTTGTCATTGTACCACACACTTACGGTCATTTCCTGACTGCAGGTAGTTTACCGAACATGGTCACAGCCCATCATTGAAGTGCAGTGGCGGTGACATGGTGGCTGAAAACAAGCTGCTGTGTGCAGTGGAGCCAAAACACAGGAAAGCAGGAATTTACAGGTGTGACAGTTAACCGTATTTACCCATATACTTACAGCTGCATTACCTGATGGAGTAATCACGAAGTGTCATTACCGAAGTTTCAGGTTCTCATTAATCCCAATACCAGTCCCATGTTCTGCGCTTCAACATTACCCGAGTATGACCAACTTGGACTGCACAGAAATGGCTGGGTAACCCCTCCTGCTGTCCCACCATATGCTGTGGTAGTTCTACAGAGCCTCTCTGGCTAATGCGACCAGTTCCTGAGTGCAGCAGCAGAGAGAGGTACAAGGCACTGGGACTTCATAGCGATGACATTGTGAGTAGCAATGCCTGCAAGCACCTTTTCATACAACCACAGCTGAAGAACAGCCACAGTGCTCCCAGCACACCACAGAGCGAAGAGCACCATCCGTGACAAGAGCATTGTGGGTAATTGGGAATGAAAATCAAAACAAGACAGATACCACCGCACTCAGAGACAACGATGAGTTTATTGAGTTATAGAGATGGCTGAATGGGTATCAACTGTTAGACTACTTGTGACATTGTATTAGGTTCTATGTAGAACCTCATTGTACATTCTATGTAGAATCTCTAATATGTAGAATCTCTGTGACTGTATTCCATGTTTGTCAGTTGGAGACTTGCTGTTGATGGCTGAGGTGAATAAACCCTACGTGCTCCCTACCTTGTTGTTCCTGCACCGTTATTTCCTACCGAAGACACCACATTTATTTGGCGACGAGCGAGGGCCTTCTCTCACCTCAACATCCAGCAGTTGATGCCATTTTCCCCTCGTGAAAATATCGTGTAAATCATCCTCCTCCAGCGTCTGTGTATTCTCAAGAAGAGAAGGTGTTGAGACTTCTCCAGCGACTGTTGCGTGGCTCCGTCATCGGTGGTCTGGTGACTCCGGCTCAAAAACAAATCCTGGTGAGGAGGTTAGAGGGAGGGGCAAGCGGTGGAACACACTTGCGTTCCACCGGCATTGAAAACTCAAGGCCTGGTTTAGGCCTCAAGCGCTTCTGCGTTCCAGAAGAGGAGAAGGTGACGTTCTCGCCTGTGTTGCTACGTACAGGCGCCATCTTCTGAGGTGGGGAAGCTGTTTGACGGTGACTTTACGTGCGTCGTCACGCACGGGGACCATTTTGTACGTTTGGGAAGCATTTTCTTTGGAAAGCTGTTTGACGGTGAATTTACATGCGTCGTCACGCACAGGGGCCATCTTATGCAGTTGGGAAGCATTTCTTTATTATGAGTGGTTCGTGCGGCAATCTGATGGTTTGCTCGTTTCTTTATCAGCGAAGCGTCTTCATTATCGGCGAAGTGTTTTCAGGCCAGCATCTTCGGTGACTGGCACACCAGCGTGTTTAAGAAAGGTAATAAATTGAGCCGGTGATTTCTAGTTTTTGGTGAAGCATCTTCAAGCCGGTACCTTCGGTGACTGGCACACCAGTAACTTGAAGCAAGGGAATTTCTCGAGCCGGTATTGTTGGTAACTGACACATCTGTGAATTACAGCTGCAGTTGAAACTCGGCGTTATAAAAGTTGTTTGGCATACCAGCATATGTTGTGTGAGCATTAATTCATCAGTGATTGACACAACTTTATGACATTGCTTGCATAGTAGGTGTTACGCTTTGCTGTATGCCTAGAGGAGTCTTGTTTTTTCAGTGTGTCATAACACGTCATTGTTCAAAAGGAAAAAAAAAAGACATAACTGATTTTCTCTTTATTTGTTTAAACAACAGGATATCATATTATAGTTTTAGTTGTAACCAAATGTTGCTTGCTTCCACTGGTTCTGTCATTCATCATTTCTATTAGTAAAATAGAATTCTTTTCTTTTTTTTTCATTTGTTTGAAGGGGATATTGTAACACCATGCAGAATGTAACTCAACCACCTTTCTTCCTGACCAGTCCAGGTGAACTAAGTGTAAAATGGCAAAAGTGGAAAAAGATATTTGTGAATTACGCAAGAGTCTGTGGGACAAATCTAAGTGCAGAATGGAAACATTCTTTGCTATTACATTGTCTTGGGGGAGAAGGACAGGAAGTACTGGAGCATTTACCTGAGCTCAGTGCTGCTGATCAGAGGAATCTCAATGAATACGAAATATGTATACTACAGTTGGATCGACATTATCTTCCTCGTTTGAGCACGATAATGGAGAGATATAATTTTGGTCTTCGTGAACAAAAGAAGGATGAATCGGTTGAGGAGTTTGTCTCAGCCTTAAGAAAACTTGCATCTTGATGCAAGTTTGGTGGTGCTGTAGAGGAGAGAATTAGGGACCAATTTGTATTGAAATGTGCTCATGACAAAATTAGGAAAGAACTGTGGTTAAAAGATGAGCCTTCATTAGATGAGGTTCTAACGATTGCTAAACAGGTTGAGCATATGATGAAATGTGTTGATGAGTTGAGTTCTGATAAAAGTAAATCTAACACAACTAGCACGAGTGTTGAAGAGGTTATATGTCAAGTTCAAAACAAAAATCCTGTGGTCAAAGATAGAGATAAATCTTCGTCTGCTACTGGAGGTGGTCCTGCTTTTGACAACAAACCAACCTGTTTTAGATGTGGTAGGATAGGACATCTGGCAAATGCTTCTTTCTGCCCAGCCTTACGGGTTATCTGTAGTACCTGTGGTAGGGTCATTTTGCCAGATGTTGCAAAAGCAAAGTAAAAAAAGGAGACCAATCTGTGGCCAAAGATCAACCTCAGGTTAAGGAAATTATCTTTCAGGTTGATGAACAGAAGGCTGTACATCCTTCTCATATGGTTGCTATTGAGGGTGTCCAACTTGAGTTAAAGTTTGATTCATGTTCACATCTCAACATGATTAGTGAAGATATTTTTCGACAGTACTTTAGTGCTAATGTCAAACTGATTAAAAATGATGTTTCTCCTCTGGGTTATGGTGGTATACCCATTAGAATGTTAGGATATTTTTTGGCTACCATCGAATTGTGGGGACGTATGACTGCTGGCAAAGTCTATGTGGCCAAGCGTGGGGATGCTCTTTTAGGGTGGCCCCATCAACGTTTGCTTGGTGTTCGTCTTAATCCAAATGCAGTTCCACAAGTCCAGGTTCAAGAGGTGGATGATTCTGTCTCTGTTTTTGCAGAACAATTTGCTGATGTGTTTGGGGACAAACTTGGATGCCTTAAGGGGTACAAACATCATATTAGATTGAGAGAAGGTGCTGTCCCAGTGGTTGCAAGAGTTAGAAGAATTCCATTGAATGAACAAGCAGGGGTTCAGAAGGAGATTGAGCGGTTAGTTGAAATGGGAGTCATTGAACCTGTTGAAGCGACAGAATGGTTGGCTCCCATAGTCGTGGCCAAGAAGGCTAGTGGTGAATTATGCCTCTGCATTGATTTACGCTCGCTTAAGAAGGAGGTGATTGTGGACAAATTTCCCTTGCCCAATATTGACGAGATGGTTGGCACTTTGGTAGGCGCAAAGTATTTCACTACCCTTGATCTGGCGTCAGCTTATCATCAGGTTGAGCTGGATGAACCTTCGCAGGATTTGACAGCCTTTGTGACACCTACGGGAACTTATAAGTTTCATAGGATGCCATTTGGGCTTGTCTCTGCTGCGTCGGTTTTTCAACGCATAATGTCTAAAATTCTAAAAGGGGTTACAGGGGTGAGGTGCTATCAAGACGATTTATTGATCTATGGCAGCACTAAGGCTGAACATCACTCTAGAGCAGAGGTCTTCAAACTTTTGTAGGTTGAGCCCCCCCAGCTGAATTTTTTTAGATGTCGGGCCCCCCCACCACCTGTCAGAAATTTCTGGAATCTGGTACACTACATAATCAACCGCCACCCGTATATCACGGGCCGTATCCGGAAATTAATGGTTAAACCCAATAAGAGTGTTTAATAAACTGCAGGTTTGTGAGTGGGTGTGGTTAAATGACAGGCTTATTACACAGGTCAAAACACAATTTTCCAAGATAAAATGTGTGCAAATAGTTTTTGCTAGGATGCTTTGTTTTACACGACATAGATTGATAACACCACCAACATTAATGTGACGGGTGTGCCTTTTTTCGCCACATGTCGGGCTTATGTTTAAAAAATAGAACTAATAAAAAATTAATGACGTTGCCTATTTTACTTCAGAGCAATGTTGTCTGACAGACTTTGTGGTGACAGGGACATGCTAAGGATTTTGGGGGCCCTGGGCCAAAGCTATTTTAGGGGCCCCTGTTCAGAACAGCTTTCAGTTTATGATTCACTTTCAGCTCTGCCATACCCTCTTTAGCCAGTCTACTAACGGTGCACAGGCACTATGGTCTAAATTCTCAAAGTGTTTACATCCAATATTCAGAGATAGTGATGTGTGTTTTCACTGTTGTAACAGCAGCAGCCCACTAATTTCACAGCAAATAATATCTGTGACATCCTCCAATTTCTCTTTCTCCATGAATTCCTCATACCACTCATCAACAATGCACCTCATCTCTCTACAGCACCTTTCTGACAAACATTTCATTTTTTTATAGCACTACTCATAGTTTACTCACACTCAGAGGGATATGTACAAGGAAGTGGAGGAGGCTTAACGCCTCTCTCCTCCACTTCTGAAACGCAAGACTGCACCATATTTACAAGAATGTGGTGCAGCCTTCAGCGCTTCCTGCGATGGCGCGAAGTTAAGCAACTTAGCGCCAACGCAGGTACCCTTGCACCAGGGGAGGATTGTTTATGTGTAGGAAGGTGTCCCTTCCTGCATATAAACAATAATAGAAATGCCATTCTGTCACTTTCATGTGTGCTGCTTCATGCAGCACACATGGAAGTGACAAAATGGCATTTTTAAAGTTTATGTACAGGAAGGGACACCTTCCTGTACATAATGGCATTTGCTTTTTCCATGTGTGCTGCACAAGGCAGCACACATGGAAAAGCAAAAACAAGGAGAAATAATGCATTTATCCTCGTCTTGCCATCTTAAGACCAGGTTTTACCTAGTCTTAATTTTGGCGCTGCCTCCAATGTACGCCACCCTTGTACATAGGAGGTAGCGTCAAAATGAATGGGTGTTGTGGTGGAACGTCCACTGCAACACCCACAGCCCACCCCTTTTACGCTAACCATAGCGTGAAAGGGGGCCGTATGTACAAGGCAGCGTTAAGCCACGTTAAGTGGCTTAACGCTGCCTTCTACATAAGGCGCAGCCCCTATCGCCAGCACAACGTCACTATAGGTGACGTTGTGGTGGAGATAGAGGCTTGTACATATGCCCCCAGTTCTTTGATCTGCATGGTACACGTTCTTTGTAGCAGGCACATTAACCCGCTGTGGGGTGGCAGGAGCGCCCATCTGAGTGCACGGTGAGCGATGCGATAGTGTGAGAGTAGGGTAAGAGGAGTGACTGCAGGGTGAGTGAGGTGATCATATGAATTTGGGTGCAGATGTAAGTGCAGAGTGGGACGAATGAATGTAAGGTTAGTAATGGGCTTATTTGAGTGAGATTGAAGATTGAGCAGTGAGGGGGACAGGTGAGTGAAGTGTCACATGAGGGCAGGTTGAGTAGTGTGCTTGTGTGACTGCAGGGTGAGGACCAGGGTGAACAGCGCTAGTGCATTGTGAGTGCATAGTGATCACTGTGAGTACAGGGTGAGTGGGTGAATGGTGTGAGTGCATGGGAATCAGTGTGAGGGCATTGTGATCACTGTGAATGCAGAGGTGAGCGTGAAAGTGAAGGGCGAGAATGAGGAACGAGTTGTCTGAATGCAGGGTGCATTCCCAGACACTTGAAGTAACTCAGCATGTTATTGACAGCGGCGTAGGGTTTCAGATACAAGGTAAACTATTGCTATTATGGCATTAACCAGGGATCGAGGGTGGGGAAATAAATAATGTGCTGATCTTGCAACAAACTTCCAGTTTTATGATTAGGGTTGCCAGCTCATTATTTTGATGTCGCAGGTGGTACAAAAAGAAGCAGTCACTAAAGCTGTATTTTCAGCACTTATCTGTGCATACTTGGAACAGCAAAAATAAATAGAAAGCTCTTCAATTGTGATCTAGGGCTGTCTGAATGATCCATGACTGATAATTAAAGGGAAAAAAGACAGAAAAGTCACATTACAAATGAATACATACTTCTTTATTTATAACCCGCATTTAGTGTCAAGACCAGGTCTTTGCAGGCTGTTTAAACAACACATGGCTGGCATTTGTTTTTGTCAACTTGAAGCCCTTTTAGCCCTGTTGCGCGCCTGCCTGTGTAATTTTAAAAGAAACTGTCTCCTTTCTGGGAAGAGCTAACCCTCCCAGGATGGGGTTAAATTCCTAGAGCTGAAATGCTTCAGCTGAGGTGGGAGGCAGGGAGTCTCCTCTGCTATGAAACCGAAGTCGAAGGAACAGACAGTCCACAGTGGACTGTCTGTTCCCTCACTTTCAGTTTTAGCAGTTTGTCATTTTATGAGTACCATAGTTACCAGCAGAGAAATCGTAGATAAGGAATCATTCAATATAGCGCAATCTGAGATAGCAGTGATTCTACTACTTACACGCCACATATAGGGCAAACTGATTTGCCTCAAAGAGTTCCCATCTCTATAATTTGAAAACTGGGAGACATTTATTTTATCCAGTTATTATGTTAACACAGCAAAAATAAAGCAGAATCAGTTTGTGCCATGTCTGCCCTGGTGCAAATCTTATTTAACCTATCCCACACAACACAAGCTGTAAAGCTGAAGCAGGTGTGTTCGCCCTGCTCTTTGAGCAGCGCCGGTACTGGAGATGTCGTTGTCGCCCCTGGTGAGGTAATGGAGAGCTGCACACACCGCTCCCAGGCTGCATTACCTGGACAGGTGGGCACTGTCTGGAGCAGTGCTGGTGAATAATTCATGCTCTCCGGGCGCCTCACATGCCTCGCCGTGTCGGTGTGTGCAGGCCTGCTCCTGTGAGCAGTTTCTTGTTTGCTGTTGCCATGGCGGCCAGGGTTGTGTGGCATGCAGTATCCCCGGTGTCTAGTGGGTGAGGAGTGAGGTCCCACCCGTAACGCAAATATGATTGTGTCAACTTCCCACCCAGACTTCCATTGGCGAACGCTTCCGTAGCCCTTCATCAGTCACCTGTGGTTTTATGTGAGCCTGTGCCATGCGATGGAAAATGAACAGCATTTCAGCTGTAGGAATTAACCAATTAACCCCGTTAGTTCTTGCAATGGGCACGTTGTGCCCCATCGATTCTCCTCCCTTTGCGATTCCCCTCTAACCCCCGTTACCGCTGAACCCCCGCACAACGCCGCCTCCCCCAGACTTCGAAAACTGGGCAGCACTGAATGGCCCAGCAAAGCCCTCTTACCTGTTGATGTAGATTTCAGCAAAGTCCTTCACAGCGAAGCGGCAGTAAACTCAGGAAAGCCTCGACAGGAATCAAGGAAGAAAAGGCAGCAAGGACTAGATTGCAGTATCTTTATGCACGCAAATTTCGCGGCACTTCCTGCCATCTCTGCTTCTGTCCTCCTCATTGGTGGAACGTCATTGGTGACGTTCCTACGTGCCCCAGAGTTCTCCAATCATACATCCCCATTTGAAATGGGTGAAGACTTGCGACGTGGGACAGTGGAAGACAAACAAAGCTAAGATTTTAGGCTGGAGTGCGCGCCCCCCCTGAGATGGTGTCGCGCCCCCCCGGGGGGGCGCGCCCCACAGATTGAAGAACTCTGCTCTAGAGTGTGTACTGTGTTGGAACATCTTAGGAAGGCTGGTCTGTCTCTAAAAAAAGAGAAATGTAAGTTTGGTGTTGAACAGGTGAACTATCTTGGACATTGTATCACTGGACAAGGTGTCTTCCCTAAGAAAGAACTTGTTGATTCTATTGTGGAAAATCAGTGAGCCAGTCAATAAAGAGGAGTTGTTATCTTTCTTAGTGTATGGTAGAATTTTATAGTAAGTTCATTCCAGGGTATGCTGACAAGACTCAAAATCTTAGGAGACTCGCTGGTAAAAGTGTTGTGTTTTCAATGGTGTGGTGAGTGTGCGAAAGAGTTTGTTTCCATTAAGGAGGAATTGAGGAAAGCGCCTCTTACAAGCTTTTGTGCCGGGTGAGATGACTCAAATATTGACTGACGTATGCGCAAAGGGGTTAAGTGCAGTATTACTTCAAAAAAATGATGGTGTTGAACGATTGATTGCTTGCGCCTCCAGATGTCTGAGAGTATCGGAACTTAATTACTCGGTTATCGAGAAAGAGTCGTTGGCCATCTTTTGGGCGCTTAAGAAGTTCAGAAACTTGATATGGGGTACCAAGATGAAGATGTTGTCTGATCATAAACCTCTCAAGGAGGTGTTTTCAAAAAAAGGTCTTGATTCTATTTCTTCAAGAATTAAGAAGTGGGTAATTTCTCTTCAAGAATTTGATTTTGATGTTGATTACATTCCGGGTGCTGTCAATAAATCTGCAGATTGTCTTTCTCGGCTGGTTAATGTTTAGGAATTTGACACAGATTAAGAGATTTTAGATGATGATGTGGTTAATGTTTGTGAAATCACCTCTGGTGCAGTTAGTGAGTCTGAGTGGAAGGATGAAATTGAGAATGATCAAGAAATTAAGAACGTTATGGACATGATGATGATGATGAATAACAAGCGTCTTGAT
This sequence comes from Calotriton arnoldi, assembly GCA_963921515.1. Classification (NCBI taxonomy): domain Eukaryota; kingdom Metazoa; phylum Chordata; class Amphibia; order Caudata; family Salamandridae; genus Calotriton; species Calotriton arnoldi. Next base: position 185,128 of record CAWUFW010000528.1, on the reverse strand, counting down.
AAGCCTTGGTCTCTGATTTCTGAGGAGTTGCCTGTTGTTGATGGTGTGCTTGTTCGGGGCAGCACTAAACTGGTTCCTCCGTTGGTCATACGGAACAAACTTCTGAGTCTTGCTCACACTGGTCATCTTGGGATAGTGAAGACTAAGGAGTATCTGAGATTGCAATTTTGGTGGCCTGGCATGGATTTGGAGGTTGAAAGGTTGGTCCGGGATTGTGTGGAGTGTTGTGCCAGTGATAAAATATTGAAAACTAAGCAAATGCCTATGGTCTGCAGAAAATTACCGGTTCACCCCTGGGATGAAGTTGCAATTGACATTGTTGGTCCGTTGCACGGTGTGAGTGATACCCCCTATCTGATTGTTGTTTTGGATCTGTACTCCAGATGGATTGCGGTGAGTGCTGTTAGAGATATTTCAACAGGATGTGTTATTAAGTTTTTAGATGAAATTTTTAAGAGAGAAAGTTTTCCTAACAGTATTCTCTCTGACAATGGGCCACAGTTTTGTTCGAATGAGTTTCAGTGTTTTTTAAAAGACTGTGGCATTATTCATAAGAGAAGTGCTGTGTACCACCCAGTAACCAACTGGAGATGTGGAAAGGGTGAATAAGACCCTCAAAGAGAGCATACAATTAGCCAGAGTCAATGGCTTGAACTGGAACGATGTTCTTCAAGACAGGATTACTGCTTATCGCATGTCTCTATAACTGACCACGGGGAGAACCCCCTTTGAGTTATTCAAGGGTAGGGCTTCTAACTCGAAATTGTGTCCAAGGTGGATGAGGTTAAACAAAGGTTTGGTTAACAATTGGATAGGTGATTGGAGAAACAGAGAACTTGATAAGCAGTTTAATAGAAAAGTGTATTTTGATGAAAATAAATGTGCTCAAACCAATGAGGTGAGGGTGGGTGACCGTGTGAAGATCAAAACTCCTGTTGGGCGTCAACCCTGGTCTAAATATTCTAAAATTAGGAGTGTGGTGAAGATCTTTAAAAATGCGCTTAAGACTGACGATGGAAGGATTTGGAATAAGAGCCGTGTGGTGTTAGTTAATCCAAATTTCTCTTCAGCTGAGAGTCTTGGAGGTGGTACGGGCTCTTATCCCTCATCAACTGGTGTTATTCCCTCTCTCACAGGATCTTCTGGGTTGTCTTGCAATGTAAGAGAGAGGAGTCAGAGGGTGCGCAGACTTCCTGTGTACATGAAAGATTATGTCTGACAAGCTTAAATTTATCTCTGTTTTTTTTGGTTTTGTTTATTTTTCTTCTGTTTCATGGTTATTGTTTTGTTGTAAAGAAGGGAGGTGTGTGACATTGTGTTAGGTTCTATGTAGAACCTCATTGTACATTCTATGTAGAATCTCTAATATGTAGAATCTCTGTGACTGTATTCCATGTTTGTCAGTTGGAGACTTGCTGTTGATGGCTGAGGTGAATAAACCCTACGTGCTCCCTACCTTGTTGTTCCTGCATCGTTATTTCCTACCAAAGACACCACACTACTGCTGCACTGAGGGACATTGAATGAGAAGAGAAAAAGGCAACAGGCAGCTGAGCTTTGAGAGAAGACTACTACACTGAGGGGCAACAAGAGGAAGACCGTCAGTCCAGTATATAGTATGAGCAATTACAAAGCAATACTAACATTTGAACAGAACAATAATAAAGACTATGGGAAAATGTTGGCATCTGCATAGAAGAATGAATTGTGTTTGAAGGTACACTAACTTTGCACTGGAATGACAAAGTCAGACTGAATATGTAAACCTTAACAAATGTAACCAGCATTGACAAAGTCAATAGGTTTGACATTTCTTTGTTTAAAGTATTACTGGAGACATCTTTAGTTGTCTCTCTTAGTCAATACCACCTATAAATGTTTGTCTCCCCTCGGCATTGGTTGATGTAAGTTTAATTCACATATTGAACAGCCCCCACATTTTCAGCCATTGATTGATTATAACTAACTTTCACAAAGTATGCTGTTTATTCAATGCTCCAGCAACAGCCTCTTAAATGTCAAATGAGTCTGGATAGGAAGAGGTGGGTGCCCTTTTTCCTGTCCTTCCCCCAATTCTTCTCATTCTAGCAGAAGAGATAATGTGGCCCCAATAACAACATTAAGCAAGGGGGATTTTGTTTGTGTAGGGTAGCAAAGCATGCAAAGGATTGCCACAATCCCCCATCAAAGGGCAAAACGGTAGCAGCACACGGATGTCATTGTGCTTCACCACACAGTCAGTGCAAGATTGTGGCTAGTCTGCTGTTATTAGTCACAGCCCAGACTCGCAAGCACCTCAGTAATTGAATAGTGCCCCAGAAGCTGCTTTCAGGAAGATTTGGGGGCTGGTCCTGCATGAAGAAGCTGGCAGCAGCAGCTCCTCAGAATGAGCAGCAACAATTGCAACAGTGGCGGCTCCTCCGCTAAGGCGTAGGAGCGTCGCCCCTCTGCTTTTAAGCAGTGTAAATAAAGGAAACAGACAATGAAAATAACTCAAAGTTATTATCATTGTATGTTTTCGTGATGCTTTGCCGGTGGGCGGGGCTGTTCTGCTCTCAGAGCAGGGCAGGGGAGGAGCAGTTTGCCTCTCCAAGTACGCAATGACTGTTTGGCCGGCCCTCCAGGTCCAGCGTGGGCGCTCCTCCCATTAGCCGAGGAGATGCGTCGCCACCAGCTATACGTGGTGAGCAGAAACATAAATGCTATTTTAAATACCATTTTATGTTTCTGCTTCTCGCACTGTGAGAAAACAGAAGGCAGGGTATGCCTTGTTGTGGGCGGGCGGGTGGGTATGCCTGGTTGGGGGCGGGTGGGTCGGGGAGGAGTGGCTTGCTGACTGTTGGGGCCCTGACTGTTTGCTCGGCCCTCTGGGGCTGACTCAAAACGTCATGCGCACTCCTACATTTTTCTATGTAGACTGCATGCAGCCTACTTTGAGAAAATGGCCTCCCTACAGGCGCCCGGCTGGGCGCTGTCCGCACCAATCACAACTCTGCCATTGCAGCATTGTGATTGGCTTATGGGAGGGGAGGGAGCATGCCTGTTCCTGTTCAGGTGCAGGAATACGCCAAACGCGGGACCCGGCCCAGGAGCAGAGGCGGCGCGGGATCCGGTCAGGTAAGTTTTTATTTTATTTTTATTTTAACACCCCCCCACGTGAACCTCGTGTGACCCCCCTTCCCCACCCTCCACACCCACGAGTATTGCGAGTCGCGACTGAAGGCCAACCAAACAGTCATGCACACTTCGCGTGTTTTCCATACAGGCTGCATTACAGCCTGCATGGAGAACATGCCCAGGCCACCAATCTCCATCTGAGCACTGAACCACGGTGCTCGGACCAAACACATTGCATTGCAGCATTGTGATTGGTCATGGGAGCCTGGGAGCTTACTGTTCGACAGAGTCCTGACGCAGAGAAGAGAAGCGGCGGCAATAAGATACGTTATTTAGTTTTTCTTTTTACATCCACCCGCTCGCCCCTGCTTCCACTCCGCTACCCTCGATCGATGCCGGCCACCAGTTAATGGTACATCTACAGAAATGTTGCGGAGTGTGTAGGTAGGTAGGTGGGTAGGTTCTTTCTGTCAGCTGCACAAAGTGCAACTTGCCACCTGCACGGATGTCGGTGTACTGGAGGGCAGTGATGCACTGATGGAACCTTTACACTCCAGGGTCAGAAACCAAAGGCAACTCCAAAATTTGTGTGTACTTTGGGTGACTGTTCTTACTTTGCATCATCAACAAACACTAATTGGTATCCCACGCCCAACAAATGCTCCTAGCAGAGTCAGATTTTGTGAGCATTACCCTATGCACTGAAAAGATCAACTGTTTTTATTGTTAGACCCTCACCCAGTCTAGTAGTGGCATGCTTCATCATCGGGTCTCATCCTACGATATAATTTTCTGTCTATCTCTCTGCCTCAGGGGGTCAGACAAGCAAGCAACACTAATTTCATGCACAAACTGACTTACTGGCCCACTTAGTTGAAGCAATTTCAATCTTGATTCCAGTGGTGGCTGCTTCGGAATGGGGGTGGTGGGATGGGGGGAGGGAATTGGATTAAAAACTATTTTAAAAAACGTATCTTCTTTGCCTCTACCACACGCCTCTCCTCCGTCCTCACTCTGCAGCACTGGAAGCACCCAGGTTCCCAGCCTCTTCCAGCCAATTACGACGCTGCATGAGCAGAATTCTGATTGGTCTGAGCGGCCTGTTTGGTCACTCAGGCAGTGCCCGTGAGCCTGGGCATGTTCTCCACCAGGCTGTGCAACACAGCCAGGAGAAGAACATGCTAAGTGATCATCATTGTTTGGCCAGCCCAAGAGGGCCAGCCAAACAATCATGCGCACTTTGGGAGTGCAAAAACCACTCCTCACTGTGCTCAGCCCCGTCCCGACCTGGCTCCAATCCCTCGCAGAAAAATAAAATGATAATAATGGCTTGTTATTATCATTTTATGTTTATTTTTTGCACTGCTCAAACAGCAGTGGGGCGACGCTCATCTGCCTTAGTGGAGGAGCCGCCACTGCTTGATTCCCAATTTGAGGAACTCTTATGGCAACATTGGAGGTGGGAGGGCATTCCCCTGTAATCATACAATCGAAGATGGCAGGAGTGAGGGAAATACTTGGTACATGGGCATCATGATACCCTTACTGATTGTGTGACTACTGGGGCATGCCTCCGCTCCCAGTTTGTGCGTGAAATTAGTATTGTATGTTTGCGTGTCCCCCCATGAGTTAGACAGATATACAGAAAATTAGATTGTACGGAACATTATTTGACCTGATGAAAGCCCTGGACCCTATGCAGACATCTTTTTATAGGATGAAACATGTCGACAGATCTTTAGGATAATAGGGTCCCCAAAAGGGTGGCGAAGAGGCAACTAAGGGGGCCCTAACTGGGCCCCCGAGCCACTCTTAGGCCTGAGTGTGCATGCAGGGGGACACATGTTGTGCCCCCGGGAATTGCACCCCTGTTCCTTCATGGTGTGGTATGCGACGCCGTGCAGGTACGTGCTGCAGGCACTGCCATAGTGGCAGGCTACATGTTAGGCTCTCCTATGAGCCTAACAGCTCACCGCCGCAGCCCTGCCTGCCCGACCAGGATTAAACTCCTAATCATGCGGGCAACCGGGCGCACCGGCGTTTTGGTGGTCCTCGAGTGGATGGCGCAGTGGTGGCGCTGCTGGAGGACCACTGTATCACAATAAGTACTCCTTCGATGCGAGGATGATAACCGCGTTTTATTCGTGACAACCCTGGAAAGGTACAGATGGGAAGTCCTAGGATGAAGGGACCCACCAAGGAGTGGGGAGCGAAACAATTCCTTTGTTTTAATTACCCTCACACACCCTAGTGGTGTCATGCTTCATCATCGGGTCACCCTGACGCCTAAAAGTCAGGGTGGGCTCGACCATTTTTTCAGGGAGCTCTTAGTAATAATAATGCACCAGGGGGAAAATTAAAGATTAAAAACCACCAGCAAATCCCAGTATCCCTTTAATATTGGATTCATTAGGGTTATTAAAAAATGTAACTAGGGGTCAGAATAGGAGTCTTTATGGTCCTATGGACCCTAAAGCCAACATGTTTCAGTCCTACTGGGGCCATAGAGGTCCCGGACTTTCTTCAGGGCAACAATACAACCCTCCCTGGATAATGCAAGAGGAAATTCCCTACACTACTTTTTCTCTAAGGGCAGATAGCTGCTCCTGAGTTGACTAGAAGATATTTTATCTACTTGATCCTGTTATCGCTCCATCCAGTCATGTGCGAGGTAACTCTTCGCCGGGCGCCTCGCAGAATAAGGGGTAGCCCTGTTGTCAAACCGTCATCAAGGGTCCTGCCCCGCTCTCTCACTCCTATCCTGACCTCTAGTTACATTTTTTAATAACCCTAACGAATCCAATATTAAAGGGATACTGGGATTTGCTGGTGGTTTTTTAATCTTTAATTTTTCCCCCCTGGTCGTATTATTACTAAGAGCTCCCTGAAAAAATGGTCGAGCCCACCCTGACTTTTAGGCGTCAGGGTGACCCGATGATGAAGCATGACACCACTAGGGTGTGTGAGGGTAATTAAAACAAAAGGAATTGCTTCCTTCCCCACTCCTTGGTGGGTCCCTTCATCCTAGGACTTCCCATCTGTACCTTTCCAGGGTTGTCACGAATAAGACGCGGTTATAATCCTCGCATCGAAGGAGTAATTATTGTGATACAGTGGTTTAAACACGGGAGGGTGTACTCCCTTACGAGATTTCCTCTCGGCCCTTATGGCAACGGGAATGGGTTCCCTCTCATCCTTGCCGGATTTGTGATAGAGCTGCTGGAGGACCACCAAAGTCGTAATAAGGCCCTTAATGTTTCTGCACATAATGTAATCAATTCATTTTTAACTCGAACTGATGTATAACATGCATTAACTGATGCATTTTCCTGATGGTTCTTTAGGATCACACCTCCTGCTTCAATGTGAAATTGGGAAAGACTTTGTACTTTTCCGGTGGTAATTTTTTCCCCACGTAAAGCAATGTTATTTGTGTCACAAAATAAGATTGTGGATAAAATTGGAAATAACGCTTTCCAATTTTCTTCAACTTGCCTTTTCACAATGCTGTCTATTTGCAAACAATACTTGTTTCCGGTTTCTTTCTGATGCCCAAAAAGTGAGTTGCATCCACTTGTGCGTTTTTATGCCAAGACGATGAAACGGTTGCATGCACTTTCATGGTAGTCTTTATATTTAGTGAAAGGCGTAGTTATGAATGCTCCTTGTGTCTTGCGATGTACTGGCTGTGGAAAAACTGTGCAATACTTGCAAATCGCACCTTTCAGTTGTGGAGAGTAGCTAAGCTATGGTGAATATTGATTAATCCACACTTGACAGAAACAGTGTTGTCCACCGAATCCTTCTTGAAATCATACTTTTCTGGTGCGGTATATGCATTTATTAGTATATTGTATTTAAAATCATCAGTTCGTTTTTTTGATTAATTAAAATACAATATCATTTACAGGAGCATCAACATGGCTACATTCTGATGAAGCTGAAACTGGACCTGCAGAACAACTTGTGCTTGGTTCTGCCTCCTGTTCACCATGTCTAGATTATTTTCGTGCTTCCTTATCATATTCTAAATCATCCAATTTTTGTTTTGAAAAGAAATTGCGGATGTCCATTTCTAAAAAGAAATGGGGACCATTAAAAACTCTGCTCATGACCGGGCTGCATGCAATAAAGTGTGAGTTGCCGATGAGCTGCCAGGAGTTGAAAAATCCCTTTAAATATATCCTGCAAGGAGAGCCAAGCTTTCCTTGCATAATTCATAGTTATATTGGTAAGATGAGATTTGTGAACTTCAAATAACTCACCTACAATGCACTATTTATATGAATACAGCCCTGTGTGTATGCAGTCATAGAAACTTAAAAAAGGAAAAGTGTATATGTGTGGGTATATCTATCTATCTATCGAGCGATCGAAAATTCCACAGCAACACCATAGCCCAAGATATAAACCCACAGCAACAGATTGCACCCAGATTTCCTACATCCATACCATCCATTTTCCCCCTTTATGTCTTTTCTTCCTCCACCCCTGCCATCTCTTTCCCATTTTATGTCTTCCATTCCTCTACCCCTGCAATCTCTTTTCCATTCTATTGTATGTATGTTCCCCCACCCCTGTCATCTCTTTCCCTTTGTATGTATTTTCTTCCCCATGTCAGTCTTTCATCTCTTTTCCCCGTTATGTCTTTCCCTCCTCCATTTATTTTTGTTACATGATCCAGATCCGCCTTTTTTCTACCTTTTGGGTGGTAAGGAAGGGCAGTGGCTGTCTTACACTCTAGAGCATAGATGGGAGGCTGCGGAGGCATGTGAAGTATGATGCTGCAGGGAAGCTGGCTTTCCACTACCCCTGCGCGGCGTTGATGTCGCGGCACACGGTGACGTCATCGCAATACCGGCAGTGCGATCTTGACAATTTTTTAAAGGGCAAGTAAAAAATCCAGAGGGGGGGTAAATGCCCCCCAAACCCCCTCCTGCAGACGCCCATGTTTTCCAGTAAGTCTCTTTATAAATCTACATATAGGAGTGGGTTAGCTTGGGAAAAAAATTCTATGGAGTCATGTTTGACAAATGGAGACCTCCGGATATTGTGTCAGCCTGTAGTTTGTATACCTTCAATTGTGGTTGGACACAACCACACACAAATGATAATATATTGCGAACTATCTGGATCAATAGTTTTCTCAAGATAGGGAAATGTAACATTCCAAAGAGATAAATAAAATGTGGTACTAGTACATTTTGTATTCACGTTCCGGCGTAATCATGGGTCGTCTTATGCATTTCTGGTAGCAAGTTATCTTCGATCATATGTTTGCAACCTGTAATGTCAAGGATACACAAGTATCTGAGACTGCAATGGATGCAATATACTTCATTGAAGCAACGTAATGCATTTTAAAAGGTGGTTCTTCAAGAGCCTTTCTGAATTCCAGGAGGAAGACAGATGGAGAAGGCCTATCTTCTTTTTTCTCTTTTTTCAGTTTTATTCTTTTTGTTTTCAGTCTTGTAATATATTGTAATATCTTGTGTGACTTTACTCACCTGAGGTGGTTATTTTTTTCAGCGAAGAATGCAGGTGTGCTCCGTGCTGGTGGCTTTCGCTTTGATTCAGCTGGCCTTGAAAATGATAAAGGCTACTGTCTATATTGTGTCAATGTTGTATCTGATTTTGTTTATCGGCTGGGTAAAGAAGTGATTGTCAAAGGAGCCAGTGTAATTCCTTCAGGGCTGGGGTGAAATGGTCAGACTTCTTCAGGCCTCTGATGAGCTGTGCTGCAGCATGTAGGATCGGTCTCATTGGGGGCCAGCATGGTGTTGAGGCGTGTAGAGTAGGCTCCTTTTAAGTCTGAGAGGACTACGACTTGGTCTGTTGTTCCAAAGCCAGTGTGGTTGAGGATGAGTTTCACTTTTTTCTGGTGGGCTTGGGGATGCCATGCATTCATGAGTTCATTTCTTTGGAGGTTCTCAAGGGAGAGCTGAGGACAGGCTGGCTGTCTATTTTGTTTCAATGTCGCATCTGATTTTGTTTATCTGCTGGGTGAAGAAGTGATTGTTATGGGAGAATGGGACTTAAGGGTGTGACGGCAGCCGGTGCAATGATTGTCTGCCTTGAAGCAAGCTTTGCTGTTTAAGTTGCATTGATGGTGCTTTGGTGAAAGGAAACTTTGGCTGACGCAATGAGAAGCCTGCATGTAGAGTGGAATATTTTAAGTTGAATGACGTTGTCAAGGGCTTCTGTCCAAATGGTGTACTTATTGTCAGTGAGCTCTTAGAAGCACCACATCACTGAGGATTTGGGAGTCAAGGATCATGTTCAGTGGTGCCTTGGTGTCCACAAGGTATTTCAGGGAGGTGTTGAATATACCGAGGAGTGTTTACGGTCTGGTGAGATTTAGGTCTTCTGGTATCGAGACTGCTACTTCTGTTTTGCTGCTTTAGATTGGCCTTGATATGAAGGTGTGCAGGAGAGAGATTATGGCTAGGTGGTCGGTATACTCCAGTAATATCGGGGGCCTGATTTAGATTCATGGGAAGATTGTCTAGCATATGTTGAGGGTTTTGCCTTTGAATAGGTAGGTTCACAGATGTGTTGCCTGTTGTCTAGGGTATTTAATAGGCCTGGGCAGTGAACTCTGCCCCATTCGTGGAGTTTTCTGAGATTTCCTCGCTCTTCCAAGCATGTGGAGTTCCGAAAAACTCCGCTCCGCTTTCGTTTTTTCCTTGCTCACACTGGCGAGCGCAAACAAGGAAAATCCAATGCTAGACCACCTCACAGCGAGATTTCTCAACGCTGGCAGTCGTGGATGGTAGCGACCGCTCTCGTTGAGAAACCATTTGTTCGCGTTGAGGAAGCTGCCGCTTGAGTAGAAAATCTGCTCGAGCAGCCGAAAGAAGCAGCGCCTTCTTGCGCTGAACATGGTGCATTTTGCGTTGATTTCCAGCACGGGACAAACACCCGGTGCTAAAAATTAGCGCAAACAGCGTGACCTAACACACTCCACCGTTTGCGGAACTCCGCATAGCGCGGCAGAGTTTTTTGGCCACTTCACGGAGCTCCGCAAACTCCACCCAGGCCTAGTATTTCAGTATGTAATGAGGCTGTCTTTGGAACATTATACAGAGCTTTTCAGACGCATGGTCTGGAATCCATTCCCAGCTCTTCCTCTGCAGTACCCTTGACCAGCGGCACACCATGTTATTCCAATATGAAGACTTCACTTAGCTTTGCCAGTGCACCTCAGTCTTCACCTACTACACCTTATACTAGTGTGCTACTGTCACCTCAGGTGCAACGCCTACGAAGTACCTCAATCCTGTGCTTCGGACTCTCTTGCTAGATAATTCAACTACTGTAAGTTTAGGTGCAGCTCCACTAATGCACCTCAGTCTCTCTCATCGTCACTTATTGATTTCACGTACTGCAGGCCAAGCAGAGGTAAGACATTGTATCTTCACGACCTGCAGTTTCGGTAGAGTTACCTCGATAGTTTGATATTAGCCTCGCTCACATTTTTATTTTATTCATAGGGTGAAAAAAAATAAAACAGGCTGCGTTATGATGTTTAGTGGAGAGACTTGACAAAGACTTAAAAAACTGTTCATTCTATTTCCGGCGCCACGGCCAAGCTATCCCTAAGCGAGCAGCTCCTCGGCATGATTAATTCAAGAGCGGCCATTAATTTGAGATTAATCCAAGGTAATTCATGCTCCATTCACGTGTCCAAAGTGATTTCTGACTGGGGCCCGATTAAAATACATTCTTGTTATGTTAAAGGACTCTGCACCACAGCCAGACATTAATCCTTGCGCCTGACAGTGCCATGAGTAATGGGCCGGACAGAGCCGGGATGCATTCCTCCTGCATTACTGCTAAATAAATATTAATGCCTTGCAAAGACCCGCTTCGCTGACAAGGAGATTTGTCCACGGCGTTTCAGGCAAGCCCAGGATCTTTCAAGTTACAAGACACCACGGTGATGAAAGGCTGCGCTCGGAGGCGGCAAATCCTGACACTGAGGCGACTGGACTGGCGTTGAGGCATCCAGCCGTTCCACCGAGCCTCTGGGGGTTATCCTCAACGGAGGAATTCCTCCCTCTGACCGCTGGCGCCCATGGCTTTATAGTAGGACATGAGCAGAGGAGTTACAATGGAAAATGCCACCGCCCCCTGTATTAGCAACAGTGGTTAATTTGTAAATAAATAGGTGCCAGGGCCCAGTCTGGAGGCCGCTCCAGCTTGCGCCACCCATAGCCCCTTCCAGCGTTGCCAATGACAGTACCAACACAACTACTAACCATCATAAGCCTACAAGTGTGATAATTTAGACTATTCCAGGCTCCCAAAGGTATAAGAATGGCCAGGGCGTCAGATATTAGTCATTTTTAAAGTATCTTGAATTAATAAACAGCTTTTGTTGTGCAGATCTCTAAATTAGACAAAAGGTGCCACCATGTGTCAGACTGTCATAAGTGCAGGTGCTGACAATTGAGTACCGGTGCTGAGCATTGGAAATCACCGGCTCAAATTAAGCACTAGTTAGGAATAAAACACATATTTTGGGCACAGTGACATCACCAGCGGCGCTAATGTTAGCAATGCCACCTTATCACTTAATCTCAGTGGGGTAGTAAGGGCAGCATGGGCCTTAATTCACATCTTATAAATGAGACACACCACGTAAGGAAAACCCAAGTCCAAACAGCATTTAATACAAAACAGCGGGAAGCTATGCAAAAATATCAAAAGACAATTGTCATTTCAACAGACCAGGGCTCACGCTGCAAAATGGTCAATTGGAGCTGTGCGTTAAAAAGATGTAAGCTTGGGTCTATTGTAAATACATTTTCGCCTAATACAAGTCAATGTAGAGAGATCACGTGACAGCAATTAGTTTCTGCAGAAACGTATCTAATGTTCAGGTGGAGGGATCTTTTCTAGGACTGGCTGGAATTTCAACTATACCAGAGTAATTGGAGTAATTTTGGTAATTCCATGCTACACTTTGATGCAGGATTACCGATAATTACGTGAAAGTCCTCCTAGCGTAATTAAGAGTAATTTAGAGGAGAGAATCCTAACGTGAGAGCACATTTTGTGCTCATTATTGGTGTTCTGCTGCATTTAGCACTATTTCTTAGCGCAAAATGCATCCTCACGCCCATTTTGGATACAAGGGTGCATTTTGCACTCAGAAAATAACACTAAATGTCGGTGGTAAATTGGGGGAAATCCTACCCCAAGAGCACAAGGGAGCAGACATAAAGTAGTTGGGCCACATAACTTGTATCATAGAATCTTCCTGGAACTAGCTGAGATGTTAAATCGAAATGCCACTATTGGTGGCTGCGTTATTTTTTGTGCATAATGCATTCTTGTGTCCATTATAGTTGCAAGGGGGCATTAATGCACTAAGAAATAGCATTAAATGCAGAATTACTCTTCTCACGTAATTCATGCATAATCTTGCTGAATTTGTAGGTAATTCTGAGTTATGCCCACCCCTAATCGTTTCCTCCAAGGAAACACAGGACTGCAATGAAGGGAAGAAAGCATTCATATCGACAAATTCTAACACTATTTTTCTCACAAAACCCTGCTTACACATGCAAAGAAAATGCCCCCAACCCATCGATGGTAGTAAAATCCACATCATAATCAGCTTGGGTCACACCCTTATCAAATATCCAACTATAGATTTAGTCCTTGATTGACCGACTTCAATGGCCACGCTTATAAGCTGTATGGACACTGAACTGGGTGTTCAATCAATCAATCAATAAACCTTTATTCGGTCTAAAGAACAATAGAACATAAAAGTACATAAAATATTTCACATAACTATAAACACACATAGAAGTTTAAAATAATTGTATAATGAGGAATATTTTAAAAGTGTTAAAACACTGTTAAGATACAAGACAAATACGTCAGTCAATGCCTCAGATATCCAAGCGAGCTGAGCAGCATGACCCTAAAATTAAAGGAATATTGCACGTAGCTATGAATACACAAGCAGAATTAAAATAATAAAAAAATTAAAAAGGTGTTTGGCAAGATGCACAGGGGGCATTCAGAATTTCAAAAGTGATATATCAGAGAGTACATCAGACATTGAAAATTTAAAAAGGGAACTGGGTGTTTTTATGACTTAAAGGGTTATATAAATGAAGTTTTAGAAATTACCATATCAAAACTTACCTTGGGGCAAACATCTGATTAAAAAATAGGTGTTACAGCAGAAGTAGTTTTAATGATTATTTGCATGGTGTATCAGAAGTAACTCACACTTGCTGTGAAGAAGTCTCAAATTTTATGAGGACTAAATGTGTTGGTGGAGTGTAGTTGATGTAATGCTATTGAAGGCAAACAAATTTGTATTTAATATTTTGTGGATGATTAAAGGAGAAATTATCAAAAGAGATCTACACTGAAACCTAGGTCTAAAATTGTTGTGGATTGTTTGATAAGTATACTGCCTGAGCTGATTATAATACAATTATTCTTTTAGTTTTCTTGATGTGAATTGAATGAGGTGATGAGCTGTGCGGCTAGATTTCCTTTGGGCTATTAGCTCCTATTTTGAAGACACTGGGGATGTGCCTGCGTGGATTCAGACCACTAGCTTCAATTGCAATTGGTCCTAGTAAAACACATAGGGCCATATTATCAAGAACGGCGCAAACATTATCGCCGCTTTAGCGGCAGGAAACTAAACTGCCGCTAAAGCGGCGATAAGGGGCTTGATAATATGCCCTATAGAATTCCAATAGAAGCCCAGTTCCTGGTGTCAAGGACATCAAACCTGGGCTTTTATTGGAATTCTATAGGGCATATTATCAAGCCCCTTATCGCCGCTTTAGCAGCAGTTTCCTGCCGCTAAAGCGGCGATAATGTTTGCGCCGTTCTTGATAATATGGCCCATAATTGGATTGCAGTGGCCCTCACTCTACTGGGATCCGCTATCACTAGCCCTGCTCCACTGATGATGATGAGGAGAGTCTCGCCTCTGGGTAATATCAAGAACACTGAGTCCTCTCTGCATCTTTACAGCATTTTATTAAAGCAGGATTTATGTACCTTTCAGGTAGGAACTCTAGATTTAAGGCCACGATAACAGTCGGCCTGGAAAAAGGTGCACCTGATATCTTCTGACACCACAGGGATTAGAATTTATTGAGAGAAATAACCACCATACATTTATGAATATTGCCTGAAAAACGAGGCATAACATGCATATTTTGGTGTTTATTTCATCAAAATCCATGGCAATTTATTTGCCAAAAATTTTCCCCCCAATATATTCCAGCAAATTTTACTTTCTGATATTTATCAGGGAAATAAAGGGGGTGCAGTGCTTATCACACTAATCAAAATTGCGAAATGAGCAGAGACAGAAGTCCCTTTACATAAAATAATTAATTAGGCTGATTGTACTCGAGGCCTTGGACTCCAGATGAAACCCTTATCTCAACTGCTTTGAGCTTCTGGCTCCTCTCCTGAAGTTTTCCTACAAAAGCAAACAACTAATAGAATACCTTGGTTGCCTTTTACCAAAGACCATCTCTGATCATGTCCAACGCGGGTGGACAGGAGAGTCACAAGTACTTTGATGTGCAACAGAAGACTCAATACATTCTTAGTGCTCTGGTTCCACTGAAAGCAAAAATCACCCATAGGAAATGCTGTTCCAAGGTTGTGGTGGTTTAACCCCGGCCCGTTTCCCAAAGCATTTCCAATTTCAAAATGTGGAATATCAGGTGGAACTGGTATTGCTACATGGATTGCCGCTTGGAGTAGTGTTTTGGCTACCTGCACAAACTCTTCCCGGTATTTACTTGGAAGAATTTGAGCAGGAAAATAACCAAGATGGAAGTGCATTCTGCACTCAATTCATAGGGGCCTATTCACAAATGACATTTGAAGTATGTTTAGTGGAACTACAATAGTACAACTTTTCCTCCCCCTGCATGCCGACGCTTCGGTGATGGCCGTCCATCGACGGAGTCCAGTCTCGGCAGTGCTGGTGCCTGGTGGCGTTTCTCCGGCTGGCTGTTGAGGATCTGGGATGGGGTCTCCCCACCCGATGCCTTCCGGGTTCAACTTCTGCCGCTTCCCCCACGGCCTGCCCTCTTGCTTTGCCTCCCGTGGGACGACCGGGACTCGCGAGTCTTGTTGCCAGGTACGGGGGTGCAGTTGCGCGGAGATTCTCGGCGCTGCGGCGTGACGCCCCGGGCTTTTCTTTGCTATCCGAGCCTGGAGTGTGCACCCTCATGGACTGCGTTTCTGCCTCCTTCGGTCTGGGACCGCTGCCCCTGGCACCCAGGCGGACTTCCCCAGGCTCACCCCTCCTGATCATCCCCCGGCCAGAGCCTTTGCACGCATCTTACAGCCTTCCGTTCGCCTTTGGTTTTGTGGCTGCGTCCCCCCTCTGACTCTACGCAATGGAATCCTGCTCTCTGGGTTCCTCTTCTGGATTCTTGTCTTTGGTGACATTTGTGCATCCCGCCATTTTTGGAGATGGTCTCCGTCTATACCCACGACCCGGACCAGCCATTTTGTTTGACCTTTGTTCCGTTCCTTCTTCCCTCCCAACTCCTCCTGATGACCCTCGATCGTTTTTCTCTTTTTGCTGGACTGCCTTAAATATATATATATGTATTATATAATTGTCCAAGCCTAATCGCTGTTAAAATGTAATCCTGTGTGAATTTACTATTTGTATATATAGAACTCTAACCACTAGTATATGTAGTAGACCTTTGTACTTACTACCATTCCTATGTGACTTTAGAGTTTATCTGTTTGTATCTCTTCCTTGAGTGACTTTACAACTTGTACATGTGCAATTTTTTCCTGTTCATATCTCTTCCTTGAGTGACTTTACACCTTGTACATTTGCAATTTTTTTTTCTGTTTGTATCTCTTATGTAACTCATGTAATCCAAAGTCCTTATGTAACGCAACTGGTTCTTTTGTAAAGCGCTCTGACACCTTCGGGTAATGTTCGCGCTATATAAAATCGCATTAAATAAATAAATACTACAAAATGCTATTTACTAACCTGCCGGCAGAGGTCTCCACCTCTGCCTCGCCTATCTTTTCTGTGCAGAGATCTCTGCCCTAACTACGAAGATCTCTCCACAATCATGCCTAAGGTTTAGCAGTTAATGTGTCAGGGACTGGTGTGCAAGGATGGAAAATGGGGAGTACTTGCTTCTAATTGGGAGGGATTTTGAGATAGAATAAGAAGGGTTTATGAGAGGCACATAGAGAGAGACATGCACCCATCCACAAAAGACTAAGCCAATTAGTTTCCCCAAAACTGTACAAACTGCGCTTTAAAGTTGCTGCACATAAAAAGGACCCGACACAGAAGTAAATGTACACTAGCTCAAAGATGAAGTAAATCCAGCACCACATATGACCAACCCAGTGCTTATTTGTAAGAGAATAACTGACCTTGCCCAAATCTCTGCTCAGAAGCCTGTGGTTGGTGCTGTTAAATGTTGGTGTTCTGACTACCAAGGCTTTGTAGTTTTGAATCCACCTCAAGCCTTTTTCATTCAGCACCACACATTCCCTGCCCCTTTCTCTCACTCGTTCAGGTTCCTTCTTTCTCCCTTTGTGACATTTAGTAAAAATAAGTGCTGATCCTCAAAAGATTCTCCTCCAACCAAGTCCCAAGTGAGAGGAAACCATGCAGTTAATGGAGAAGTAATTAAAACTGGAACTTAAACGAGCTATAGATAGCTAGTAATTGGGGTATACACTTGATTGCACTTGTATGTTATAAATGATGCACAAGACTAATTCCATGAGTTTTTTTCGCACATAGTTAGGAATGTTTTGCATTGTACATCCTCATAGAAGTAATTGGACAAGTGCTGATTACTCTTTTGCAATCTTCATTAGTCCGAGTCTTACAGCAAGGACAAAGCTCTGCAACTGTTGGTAACAGCTGCCCCATCACTCCGTTTTTTCTTTTGTCCACAGTTGTTCACCAGTAATTTTTTGCCATTAATTAAAGGATTCCTAATCGAGAGAACCACTTGTATTGGAACTCCATTGCTTCCCTGGGACAACACTAGTGGACCATGAGTCTGAAGGCGTCCTTAAAGGCCCTCCATCATTTGGTATCGAGCGGGTTCCCCACTCATCCTTCCAAATGTCAGTTCCAGGCTGGTGGCCATGTTAAATAATTTTTGCACCACAGAGGAGATGCCCACTGGTCCATTGATGAAGCCCTTATGAATTCCATTGACTCGGGGAACAGTCAAATCTTCTCTCCACCATTGTGTGTTCATGAACTCCACTGTGTGAGTATGCTGGAAATAGAGGATGACTGTTGCAACAAAAAACACCAATCTTTCTCTCATTCTTATCTCAGACTGGTTGAAACACCAAAGGTTTGTGATAGGGCAACGATGCTGGATATGTGGTTACTGAGTTACATATCACCATAATAAGCGTATAACAGGCGGAGCACGAGGCAAGTCGCTCTGCCGAGCAACAACCACTTCCCGTCCAAAGTGGGAAAAATCCGACAAACCCAGTCTCCTCCTGATTGGCTGGCATTTATCTAATTGGCAGAAAATTAAGCTGGACGAGCACTTAAGGTCAAAGAATAACTTCACCTTGATAAAACCTGCGTTCTGCCTTCCTAGATGTAATGTTGTAACAATACAATAGCATGAGGGCACTAGGCCCAATCCCGGCCGAGCGCATCAACTGTGCACCTGCTTCCGCTGCAAATTCCAGAATGAAGCGCCTTCAGGAGCTCGCCCTGATTGGGTGTCACTGCCCTGATTGGGAGCCACTGCCTGGTCCTGCTCTGCGACAATAATTCTACCTGGGGTAAGTTGGGCATTTTCTTGCCAAACGCTTCTGGCTGAATGTCCCGCGCCGACTACTTGCAACCGGTGAGTTCCTAGGAGACTCTTGCTCCTCTCAGTGGCCATATTTACGTCAGGCAGCTCACCCACTGAGCTTTGAGAAACTGGTCAGCCATATTGGAATCAGGCACCACTGTAATCCTGCATTTACCACAGCTGGTGCGGCTGCCATTACTGTCCTCTGAGGGCTTGCATTTCCCAGAGCCAGGTTGGCTGCAATCACTGTCATACTCTGCTATTTGGAACTTTTTTAAAGGTAAAGACACACATTTCTGCCTGTGCACTTGAACTGCGCTCCTCATTAGCCCATATCAACTTAATTACGCATACCAGTTTGCTTCCATTCTTCACCTTTTCGGGGACTCTCTCAGTACTTGTGAGCCCAGCTACTACAGCAGAGACACCGATTCCAGCCGGGAACATGTCAACATCATCCGACTGTGCGCGAAACACCGTGCAACAAACGGCCATGCTTGAAGTATTGTTCCAATGTCCGCTGCAACCACTGGCCCTCACGTCTGACAGTGGCATGGGACTTTTTCTAGAATGAATGGCTGGAAGATTTTGAAGACTTCATGAAAGGGTCACAGGTCACAGACCCAGCTCAACAACTCATTGCCCTGCACAACTTCATAGGCAAAGATGTTGGACAGACGATTAAGAAACTACCAGCAGATGCAACAACATCCTATCAAGACGTACGTGAGGCACTCAACAGAAAATTCCTCCACAAAACAAACATTGACTATGAGTGATACACCTTCAATCTAGCCTCCCTGGAAAAGGACAAATCCATGGGGTAGTTTATCACGCGTCTCAAATGACTAGCGCACTACTGTGCTTTTTTCACCTTCACGACTGAAGATGTCCATCATCTGTGGATCATAGAGGGATGCTGATCAGAATTCTTGCGTTGACCTCTCCTAAAGAAAAGCTATTCTTTTGATGAAATAGAAGAAATGATGAGAGTCTATGATGAAGTTGTGGAGCATGTAAAGAAAATAGACGCCGGAAATTCAGAAAAACGAGAACAGGCTTACTGCCTTCAAACTTGTCACAATGACCATTGTCCATCTGGACACCAGCAGGCATCCAAATCAACTAATTATCCCCAACCTACAGATCGTCGTCGCAGTCCCAAACAGGTCAACAAGAGAAGAGAGCACCAGCTGGAATGCTATTGCTGTGGACAAGAATACCTGCACGTGTCATGCCCTGCCATGTGTCAAAGAAGTCGACTTTGCGGGAAGGACAATCACTTTGAGAAAGTGTGCCAAGCATCTCAAAAAGACATACAAAAAAATTCAAGGGATTCCAGATCTCACCACCGTGCAAAGGCAGTATGTGACTAATGAGAACGCTCCATCAGCTCGTTGCGATCAAGCCTACGTTGCACGTTACATACAGATCTCAATGCTCTGTGTCCCGCGAGTTAAGATCTTGCACAGCAAGGAATATGTCTGCATCATCGCTGATCATGATAGACTAAAGAAATAACCAAGACCTCACATCTAAATGGGGGAGCACCCATCAAAATACATGTTATTCTGTGGTGCGTCACTCAATTACATCTGTGTCACAGAGTATGTAAAATGAAGCCTAAACCCAAGTTCCACAAAGCTGCAATGCGAGTATACACTCGGTTGTCTAAAGAACCCCTACCATCTCTAGGACAATTTCAAATGTCCCTCACCTACAAGGACAGAACTGTACAAGCTCAAATTCACATAATTGATGGGCCTGAAACAGCGTATTGTCTTCAGTGTGCCCACTGCAGAACGCCTGAAATTAGTGGAAATACTATATGGGGTGGATGACGAACCAGACATCGTAAACAAGTTTCCAAAACTGTTTACGGGACTTGGAAAAATGGCTCATTTTTAAGTTTGCCCACTCAATAATGAACAAGTGACAACTGTGGCTCAACATCACCGGAAAGTAGCATCTCATCTTCAAAAGGCAGTGGAGGATGAATTACGGGATCTACTCAGGGTGGATATCATCGAGAGATCATCCAGACTAACTCCGTGGGTGTCCCCAGTAGCCCTAGTGCCCAAACGAGGATAAGAAGGAAAAGTACATCTATGTGTGGACATGACAGCCTCAAATACCGCCACTGAACGAGAGAGGCATCTGGGGCCTCACATCAGTGATATGATCACACTGTTGAATGGGCTGAAAATCTTCTTAAAATTGGACCTTAACAAGGGCTATCACCAGCTTGAACTCCATGAGAGTTCACGTTACATCACCACGTTCTCAACGCATTAAGGCCTGTTCAGATAGAAACGTCTCAGCTTCGGTGTTTAATCTGCAGCTGAGATCTTCAAAAAAGCAATAAAAAGAGTCATTCACCACTTTCCCAACACCATCAACTACAGTGATGACATCCTCATGTTTGGTGCCACTGTCAAAGAACACGACAAAGCATTGGATTGTGTGTGCCAAGCACTCCGGGAAGCAAACCTGACTCTTAACAAAGACAAGTGCGAATTTCACAGCTCCACACTAAAGTTTAATGGACACATCTTTTCGTGTGAAGAGATGAGGCCAGACCCTGAAAAGGTCACAGCACTGAGTGACACTCCTTGCCCACAAGATGCCAGCGATATTTGGTCTTTCCGAGTAATAGGCAGCTACTATACTCGATATATCAAGGACTATGCCACCATTAATTATCCTTTGCGTGAACTAACAAAGCAAGGCCAATCATTCAAATGATCTGCGAGGTGTGATCAAGCATTTAACAAAATCAAAGCCACAGTAGAGTCAGCCATCAACCTAGCTAACTTCAACCCTCGCAGGAAGACAGAAATCCCAGTGAATTCCTGTCCTGTGGGACTTGGAGCCAAATTTGCTCAATATGTCAAAGAAGGTGATCAACGACACACAGTGTCATACGCTATCTGCAGCCTGACTGACACTGAAAGGGCATACTCACAGCCAGAGAAGGAAAGCCTGGCAGTACTCTGGGCCTGTGAGCACTTTCACATCTTCATCTATGGGAAACACTTCACAATCATTACGGACCATCAGGCTTTAATAACCATATTCAGAAACCCCGAGCGAAGATGCCTCCCAGTATCGAGAGATGGGGAATCCGTTTTCAAGATTGCACCTACACAATTATCCACAAACTAGGAAAAGCAGCAACTCCTGCAGACTACATGTCAAGACATCCCAGGGCATCCTCCATAATGAAACACTTGCTAACTGAAGAATACATCCACTTTGCAATTGATCAGGCACAACCACTTGCAGTCCCACTTGAAGCCAACACTGAGGCTACTGCAGAAGATGTTACCCTTCAGGATGTGGCATGTCTTATCCGAACAAACACATGGAGACAGGGAAGAGCCTAAAGGTAACCGAAAGGCAAACACCAAAGAACTGGTTTCTTTCCAACACATCAAAGAAGAACGGGCAGTTGCCAAAGATGGACTGCTACTCAGGGAAAAAAGAATTGTCATACCAAAAAAACTTCGACAAGTGGTGGTCAGCTGGGCACACGAAGGACACAGGGGCATTGTGTCCATGAAAAGGGAATTACATGAATGGGTCTGGTGCCCCTCCCTTGACCTGATGGTCGAAGCCACGCTAAAAGACTGCCCTCAATGTCAGCTCATCAGTTGAGAAGAACCACCCTTGCCAATGCAATTGCCGAACTGCAGGAAGGCGTATGGCAACATGTGATGGTTGATTTCTTTGGCCCTTTGCAGGCAGGCAAATACATCCTTGTCATAATGGATGAATATTCCTGATTCCCAATTTCCCAACAAGTGCCATCTACCAAATCGGCCATCACCATACCTGTACTGGATGAAGTATTTGCAGCGTGGGGCATTCATAAAGCGGTTTAAACAAACAACTGTCCTCCATTTAATGAACATGAGTGTGCTGAATTTGCCAGTCACCTCAACTTTAGACATCGGAAGATCACTCTCATGTGGCCTAAAGCCAATTGGATGGTGGAGAGGTTTATGGCCATATTAAAGAATAACATACAACAAGCCAAATTATCAAGGTGAGATGTTCAGATGTCCCTGAATGAAGTACTTAGAACTTACTGGACCATGCCTCACAGCACCACGGACAAGTGTTGACTCGAGCTACCCTGATGCTGGGCTGGGCAGTAGGCACAAGAATACCTACCTGGGAAAGTTCAGCCAGCTGTGTTTATCTAGCTCCAGGCCAAGAAGAGCTGGATGAGCTAGACTGGACTAAGAGGGCCAAAATGAAGGAATATACGGACACTCACCGGAAAGCAAGGACATCAACTGTCCAGTAAGGAGATGGGGTACTCGTCAGGCAAGAACAAAGGAAAAAGACAATAAGTCTGTATTAAGAACATCCACTGTAAATAACCACTCTAAAAGGAACTATTGTCACGGCCACCTCTGATGATCAGAGAATAACCCAAAACATCTTTTACTTCAGAAAGTGCAATCCAAAAACCAAGGAGTCAGTGTTCGTCTCGGGCTAATTAAGAACCAACCAGCAGTCATGGCCCTCATTCATGTCCGGCTGTAGCGGAGCTGACGGAACCAAGTCCGGTACTCGGGTCACAGTGAACATGTCGGAAACCTGCACGTCTCATTGAAGAAAACTAAAGATTTCTATCTCAACGAGAATCAGTTTTGCAAGTGGGGGGGATGCAATGTTGTTGTCGTGTAGCTCCTATAAAAAGTATACAGGATATGCGCGTTCGGACAGCATACACTGTAGGATTGGTGTCAGACTGACTCTGAACACCCCCACCGGGTATGTTGGCCTTTTGTACCAACTAGCTCACAGTGCCACTAGAATCTCCTCTTATCAAGGAGAGAATACTTCCTGGCAACCATCGAACATGACAACCCTGATCCCTCAGGACCGTGGAAACAATATACTACCTTTCGCTCAGTCACTCGTGCTTACTTAGTCTGTCTCAGAGAGATACACAGAATAAACAGGCTGGGCGTTTTCAATAAGCATTTATTGAACAGTTGTTATTCTGGTGTAGAATAGATGAGCTGCAACAACCGTTAGACAGTATAAGATATAAATGATTAGCAGTACTATAAAGGTAAATGGATGGTATAGTTCTTCCATCTTACAATAGTCATGAATACATACGAGTATATAAAACACATGAGAAAAGATGCATACTCCTACGATGCCTCCCTAACTAGATGTAGTGTACCTAGCATGTGTGTAGGTTTTAAGCCAAGAATCCCTATAGGATCTAGTCAACCCCATCACCTGAAGTGAGAGACTGTGGGACCCCGTCCTGGTCTCGAGTTGGACACCCCGCGAGGGATGTTAGACCACTGCGAGCTGGAGTATTTGCATGCAGGAATCTCAGCGTTTCTGATCAGTGTGTCGGCCGGGAAGTCTCGGTCTCCTCTGTCTATCTTAGCGAGATGTGATGTATATATACCCATAGGTCTCCCCAGGGGTCCTACCTCGCTGTATTACTGTGTCGGCCTAAGGATGACGTCGGGCATGAACTTTGTACATAGATATTATACAGGAGATGGTAGTCCTGCTGTGCTTCCAAGAATCCTCATGCATAATGTATGAGATTTCGAACAAGGGAAAACCCGCGTTCTGAATGCAGTGTTGTATCTAGGTAAAAGGTCTGTCCCTGTAAACCGTGACAAGTGTAATGTAGGGAAGAATATAGGTGAAGGGTAATGAAGTTACCGGGGCCTATATTATTTTACCTATATGGAATATAACATTGTAATGATGCAATAGCAAGAGGGCGATAGGACCCTGTATGCAAAGGGAATACATGGAAAGGGAAGTAGACAGGGAACCAGAAGGGGAGGAGTCGGGCAGATAGATGCAGGGAGGGAACAGTGAAGTTTGAAGCAGCCCACACTACAATGAATGTGATACAATAAAAGAAGTTACAGCACATTAGAGTGTCGTCCATCATTTGACACAGTCACAACAGTACACTAAGGGGCATATTATCAAGCCCTTTATCGCCGCGTTAGCGGCACTTTTCTGCCGCTAATGCGCCGATATTTTTATCACACTATTAACAAGCTGCAGCTAACGGGCCTTAGCGTGAGTTTATTAGCGATAGCGGCCGCTTTTTACCTCTAGCATGTCAGCGATATATATCGCTAATGACATGCAAAGTAGGCACTCCTGACTAAAACTCCATTGAAACAGTCGCAAACACAACTTCCCCCTATTATCAATGCCCGTGAAGCGATAGGAAAATTCGCGCTAACCGCGCTTATCGCTGGAATTTAACGCCTGAAAAAAAGTTGCCTTAACCATCTTGTCAATGGGGGGTGGATAGGTTGGGTTAAGTATACACTTGCCTATTAGCAAGCTTTTCATTAGCGCTGTTAATTTAGCACTGGAATTCTCACGCTATTGCTGGTTTTACACGCTATCGCTGGATTTCCTATCGCCTTTGCGATACGCGTTGATAATACCGCGCTATCACGGCGAGGAAATCCAGCGATAAAAAAAACAGCGCTAAGCGCGCTTTGCGATAAATATCGCAGATCCTTGATAATATGCCCCTAGATGTCTACCCAAGCAGTAGTAAACGAGTTTAGCAGTGAAGACTCCTGGGTGTCAGGATTTAGTATCAGTCATGGAGTTGCAAATGACCACTTACTGACAGATAGCTGTTTCTATGGGAAGGGTTTATTGAAGGTTGGGGCACTAGTGTCTGTGGAGGCCAGGTGCTGTGTGGCGACATATCCTGTGCTCACTAAGTATGGTGGGAAAGCAGTGTTTTTCATGCGTAGCAGCCATTTTTTGAAGAGACAGAGGTTGAGCTGAATATGCACAACTGAGTAATGTGCATGATGGCAACCATCTTCATTCGGGAATATGGAATTCTTTGCTTTGCCACATTTAAATGTATTGTACTTCCTATGGGAGCTTTCACTACCAGGACACTTAAGGCAGAGATGGTATAAAAGGCCATGTGGAAAATCACTGTTTGCCTGGCAAAATTGCATGTTGGTGGGTTTATCTGGCTTTCTGTATAATCCGCACCCAGCTTTGCTTCATTGCACGTCTGTTTTTGGTCACTCCCTCGGTTTCCTTCTTGTGAGATTGTAATTTTCCTTGCTCTCGCTCTCCCACTATTGTCTGTGCTGCTTCATAGTCTTGGATCAGCTTTGATGATAGTCAATTATCACTACCTAAAATTCTTAGAGCTTGGTGTCATATTTAAGACCCCTTCAGACCCAGCTTATTTCCATCATTGCTTGTTTTGATAACATTTCCCCAATTACCTGTGTATCAGTATGGTATTTAATTCTTTGCCGACCATTCGGGTATTTGGGGAGTCTGTGAGTTTACTAGCGATTTTGGTTTGTATACTTTCCCTATTGGTTACCTGACACAGGAACCAAGAATTGGATAATTTTTGAAGTCACCTCCATATAGTCCTAATTTAAATTATTTCAGCTCCCTGGAAAGCTCTGGAGGTATCCATGGTGTGGAAACTCCCTAGAATAACATTGCCCAATTATTTCCTACAAGTAGTATTTTAAATCCCTATACAAATGATAAATCTTAACCTTACCATGTCAACAACCCGAACTTGAGTCATGACAAACCTACTGAGTGTCATAAAGTTACAATATTTAATGCTAGACACATCAGACTGTCACAGTTTCTTCGAACATTTACTTATTGTCAATCTTAGGGTGTTGATTAAAAAGTTATTCTTTTTCAAGAAATAATCTTGGCTGAGACATCTAGCTTCAATTGCAACTGTAAAGATTTTGGTAGACTGTATGTAAGCACAAGCTTCAAGCCACTTCCCATTAGCTTGGCCTCAACTGCCTTAACCAGCTACCCAGGAAAATGAAGATGGAGCTGGAGATCCAACTCTGCATCATAGAAACAGTATCCAGCATCCTGGCCGATGCGAGAGCTCAGTTGTCGGTAAACATGGCTGGAGACATGAGATACCACTTAACACTAGGTGAGCATGGGGGAGAGCGATACTCCAAACCTACTCAAGCTGAGTCTAGCTCATGCCAGGAATGGCGGGCGGTCCTTCAGAGAGTCAGCACTGTCTGGAGAGAGTCTTCATATGCATAGTGGATCAGGCACTTTAAGACAGAGCATCAACACACAGTAAACCATGGACACTGTCCACGGGAGGAAACTAGAGGCTATGGAGCCTCAAGGGCGAGCTTCAGTCACAACTGTTATACACAACAAAACCACCTGAGAAAATTTTCAAAAGTGTACTTCACCTTACAGTAGCCTATCTCTGGACATACACAAAATGTGACGGGATGTCCTCACACACCACTAGGTGTCATGCTTCGTCATAGGACTCCCCACGCTCTTCAAAAACCCAGTTTGGTGGAGAGCGGGCCTACACCCTTGAGTCAGGGAGTCACTTCTAACTCGGAATGGATCCGTGACATAGTAGAATTAAAAACCAATGTAATATGCCAAACTGACTTTATGTTAAGTGGGATACCACTTGGTATTAAAAACCAAATGTGATGACAAGGGGAGCTAGTACCCCATCAACACTAAGACTGTCAACATGTTTCTGCCTGTTGGCTCATAGAAGTGTGTGGCATTTGTCAGGACGGAAACACGAGATCCTTGCGTAGCATACACCACTGTTAATGCCACTATTAATGTAGGACTGACCTTTGTCGACCCTCTCAAATCTTAGGTTATTGTTTTGCAGGTACCAAGGGACCTATGATTTGAGAGGGTCGAAAAAGGTCACCCATCAGCCTTCTTGGATTTCTGGGTGTAGCTTCCCTTATGGTCCACAGTGTCTTTGACAGGCAGTTGTGATACTACGTTGCTATGCAAATCTAGGATTTGCTTGCACAGAACTGATGCTTTCTTTTGGCATTAATTGAAATACAAAGAAATATTTTGAAAGTCAAGTTTTGTTGGAAAAACAAACAAGTTTTTCTAGAACATTCAACTTGAGCTTTTATGAAGACGGCAGGATTGTTGTTTACACTTAATTTATCCTGTGATGCAACAGGAATGATTCTTAAGTCAGAACTATTAGGCACACGCTAGGCATTTATAATTAAGTATTTAAAATTCCCAATATTGTCCATAAGAGTTGCCGTATTACGAATCACAGGATGTTAATGTTTGCTAATTACTCTGAAGTGGCACACAAGTCAAGTAGAAACTACACCTCATCTTACACCAGAGAGTGCTTGAGGTAGTTATCCTACTCATAGAGTAAAGTTTTGCTGAGTTGGTCATCCCAAAATATCAGTGTTATGTGAATTTACTTTAGCAATTTAGTGCAAGATTGTTATTGCCAGTTACTAAAGACACATTTTATTGCACTTAGAAAACCCACTGCATCTTGCAGACCCCATTGCCCAGCAGAAGTAACGAGGCAGTGCAGAGTCGAATGTCTTTGTTTTCATCCTTATCCCTTTGTCCTTCTCGTTCGTTACCACTGACCATCATATTCTTCTGAATGTGGTCATTAATGGAGGTAGTGAGAGGTGGAAGAGTACATTGTTATCACTGGATCTCAAATACAAGGTTAGAGCTCTCTTAAATAGGCTGTCTCACCAGAGATAATGTTAATGTTCTATACAACTTCAAGGGTCTGAAAAACATGTCTGATTCCTAGTGGGGATATTTATGTAAAATATACTCCAGCTTATTTAAAGACCATACACTATAAGCAAGCCTTCCACATGTAATGCTATTTATATTTTCAATGTAAGATTTCCTTTTATTCTGAGTGTCAACTTCTGTAACAGCAACACCACAATATACCTCAGTTAAAACTCTAGCCGATAAACATATTTTCTTGTTCTTCCAGATACTACAACGGCCATCAGTTCAAGTACCTGCTAAACCTGAACAGAACAGAAGTGTATGAAAGCACTTCCATACCCTTAACTAGGAGCAATACATTAGACCAAAAAATACTCCCTTGCTGGAAAGAGTAATGCAGGAGGACTACCATTGGACAACGAAGGACGAACCTGATGCAATTATGGACCTCTTGCAAAGGTTTTCAGACTTTGTAGATTTAAGGCATTTCCTAATAGGGTTGAAGGATACATAATGAACACAGGAGGGATGTTAAGTGTTTTACAAACCTAAAAAAGTGTGGGGTTTGTGAAAAGTGGTTCAGCTTTCATACTTTTCCAATGGCATATTATGCTCACAAAAAACCTGATTTTCATACTTTAGACTGCTGAGAGTATTATTGGTAAGCCGTGTTCCCTGTGCTGCACAGAATTGTGAGGTCCTGTTAAAATCACACACGTAGGCCTCTATGACAAGCATACCCATCCACCATCAGTCTGCTGGGTTCAGTGAGTTAAAACACAAAGGGGCATATTCACAACGACTTATCGCCGAGTTATCACCACCTTATCGCATCAAAAGTGGAGATAAATTCAACACCCCATTCACAACCGGGTGCAAACTGCAGACATCGCCAGTATTCCCGCGATAACTGCCCCAAAATTTAACACCACGGTGGACACCAACAACTAACCCTAATGAGATGCAGAGTAGGCGTTCCCGTGCAAAAACACACGAAAACACCACTACACCACTTTCACAACGAACCGCCAGAACTGCGATGCGAGTCAAAACCATGCGATAAGCCGCGGTACCAGCAGGTATTTAACACCTGCCTTCAGCTGGTGTAAAGCCGGACGACTACCTGCATTAGGCAACGGAGCCACGCACACAGCCAAACCCGAAGAACAAACGACGCCATGGAGCTACTCATCATGCAGCTCGGAGCCCCAATAGGGCCACAACACCCACCGCCACCACCCCCAGGACCGCCACCCCCCAGGACCCGGACCCGCACTCCCCCGGACCACCACAGAGGCAGCGCAGAGTAAGACAGCGGACCTACCGAAAACGCACCAGTCTCACAGACCTAACGCCCGAGGAAGTCATCGCCCACTACAGGCTCAAAAGGACAACTATCATCCGCATCATGACCCACATCGCCCACAGGTTGACAGCCCCAACCCAGCGGAGAACCAACATCCCTCCGCAGACGAAGCTGCTGGCTGTGCTGCACCTGTTGGCCTCTGGTACCTTCCAACCAACAACTGCCAGAGTCGGAGGAGTCTCACAGCCAGCCCTATCAAAGTTCATCACACCTGTCCTGGATGCCATCATCAGCTTCATACCCCAGTACCTTCACCTCCCCCACACTGCGCAGGAACAGCTGGAGACAAAGCAAGGCTTCTACGCCTTTGCTAGCTTCCCACACGTGTTGGGGGCCATTGACTGCACACATGTCCCACTTGTGCCCCCTGCGGATACTGCACACCACTACCGCAACAGAAAGCACACGCATTCCATCAATGTGCAGGCAATAGTCGACCACCGGGGAATGTTCACCAATGTCGTCGCAAACTACCCAGGCAGTGTGCACGATTCATACATCTTCCGACAGTCCATCATCAACCAGCGCTTCCAGGATGGCATCTATGGAACTGGACTGCTCGTTGGTACGTGCCAAATCAACACACCACACACCTCAAAGCCACCATCTCACAACGCACAACTGTGGGAATGCACACGTGACCAAACCACATACAACATGTCAATCAACATGCCCACCTACCAGACACGACAACACAACTCCATGGGGATCCTGGGCTTCCCCTGCACACAATACAGCTATATCATGGCACCACATCCACACAACAGCTGAACGTGTGGAGATGCGGAATGCAGCCATGTGCGAAGGATGCAAGTGACCCGTGAATGGGAATGTACACAACGACAAGTGAGGCGTGGATGTGCCGGACAGACATGGGTATGCAAACCACAGATATGTCCATGCAGACATCAACTGCTGGTGATTGGAGAGTAGTGAACAGTGGACGCAGCCATGTCACCCCAGGCCGTGGGTCAGATCGCGGAAATGTCGCTGGCTGCGTTTCCCCTGTGTGCATGAGCGTAGTGGGTGGGCCCGGAGTACGCCAGGCCTGTGCAGGGGTGTGGACAAAAACCCCGTGGGGCAGAGCGTGGTTCAGTCCCGGAAAGGCCAACGTCACTGCCAGGGCGGCGCCTCGCAGTCTGCCACGAGGCAGATGCCATGAGCAGTGGGGCCTGCGAGCCTGTACGCCTGCTGCACCCCAGTTCGCTGATACCCAGACCAGGCCTGCCCGCACCAGCGCTCCAAGGCCGCACTGCTCACCTGCCGACACCGTTGTGTGTCAAAGAGGGCCCACCACGTGCCCGTGCTAGCTCCAAGACCCATGCCCGTGACCTTGGTGGCCTCCTCAGGCCATCGCTCTCCTCCGTGACACAGGCCCCCAGGGGTCCCCATTCGTTGACATACCCCACCGCTGCAGCCCGGCTACACTGTAGTCCAGCATGTCCCACATCCTGGACTGAGTCATCATTAATCAATGGCAGGGTCCATGCCAGTGTACGCAGGGGGAGGACTGAGAGGGAGAAGCGTCACAGTCCGGTGGTAACACGGATCACGGTTACGGAGGAGGGCAACCAGTAGCAAGGACTGACCTGGTGCCACTAACCCTGTGCGCTGTGAGTGTCTGTCAGCCTCCGGCGGAACATTGTTGGTGTCTGAGCCTGTGGCCTGGGGGTTGTCATCAGCAACGGGCAGGTACGGACTTGGTGTCTGGCATGAGTCTGTGGAATTCATATCCGCCATGTTGCCGGTCACAGCTGGCATGTGCCCTCTGCATCATGCCCTGGGGGTACACCTCCCATTCTCCCCCGAGACACTCCGCGGAAGGCACCTCTGAGACATACGAGACCCTGCTCTGCCCTCATGACTCTACCCCAGTCTCCCGCAGGTCAGCGTCCCGTGGCGGTGGGCCCGTGTTGGCCGCTGTGCATCCGGGGCCACTAACCCTGTGCGACTCAAGTCATGCTCCCTTGTTGTTCTGACATTGCATTTCTGAGTGCCTGATGACTGTTGGAGTTGTTGCCAGCACCAGCTACTCCCTGAGGGCTGGCTTGCACTCACCCCACACACAGCCAGCACAGGCGTCACTAGATCAGTGGGCCTTCCATCACATCATGCCGAACCAAGTATTGACTCTTTTCTCTCTGCACTGTCCCAGGTGATCAAGGATATGCACTCTGCCCTTGGATGATGACACCCCTCCGAGACCCGAACACACCCGCCCAGAGGCAGTACAATGTGGCCCACATACGCACCAGGGGCATCGTTGAACGCACATTTGGCGTGTTGTCACGTTTCAGGTGCCTGGACGTCACAGGTGGAAAGCTCCTGTACAGCCCGGACATTGTGTGCAAGATGATCGGTGCATGTTGTGTGTTGCACAACATCTGTGTACGCACCAATGCCCCATGGATCCCAGTTCCAGAAGTACCGGACGATGATGGGGACGATGGGGCAGGTGGCCCACATCCCACTGCTGCTGCGGCAGGATTGGCCTGTAGGAACACCATCATTAACAATTTCTTCTCATGAGAACGTCACATTGTGGCCGTCCCTGGCAATCACGGGACAGTACAAAATGTCCACAAGCAAGCATGTGTGAATAAAACATATTTGCAGGTTGCAGGTTGTACTTGTACATTGTCATGTCACAGTTTCCTGCTGTGCCAGATGTGATTTGCCATGTTGTGCACATTTGCAGCACCAGTTGTGCCCTGTGTTCTGTTGTGGAGGTGTTGCTGTTTGTACCGGGATGTTGTCAATGTCGAGGTGCACTTATACTCATGTGCGTATGCTGCACGGTGGGTAATTCGCTCCTGCGCCTCTGATTTGTCTGCCACTGATCCCTTTCATGCGGTGTGCCTGTCAGTTCTGTGCTTCCAGGGTGCTGAGATGTTGCAGACTTGGGTAACTTGTGCTCTTTGTCGAGTTGTGACACTTGGGCCTGATTTGTCCGCAGATGTGTCGTTGACGTCAGGGGTTGTTTGTGCAGGTAGTTGTGTCCGAGTGTGACCTGCTCCTTTTCGGGTGTTGTCCGCACTCAACCACCTCAGTGTCATGCCGTGTACATTGCCATGTTGTTCGGACTGCAGCCAAGCTACTGGTCATGTGGTGTCTCTTGCATTGTCAGTGTGGCTGACGTATGTGCATGTTCGCATGTTCGCACGTGGGCATGTGTTGGTTGTGTGACTGTTGATGTGTTGGGTGGGTGCCCCTTTGGGCACAGGCTGTTCGTGGGACTACTTGGTGTTTGTGTGTGTGCTGGAGTGTTCCCGTGGGATCAGGGACATGGACCAGGGTCATTGTGGGTGTGCAGTGTGCCCTGCTTGATTGTGCATGTGTGCCATTGTGCCCATCTCCACCAGTCCCCCACTCCAAGGTCGCTACGCACCATGTTGATGTGATGTAGGGTCATGTTGGGCAGTGTCCAGATCACCAACTCATGTCACCGTCTCCAGACTGGTGAATGTGGCCACCATCTTCTCCATGTCATTCAGCTCCTGGTGTTCTGCTGGCCCCCTCCTCCGGGGTGCGTTGCTGCTTTCGTGTTGGCAGCGGGTTTCTGCTTGGTTTTGCCATTCACATCAGTCCAGCGTCTCTTGTGCTCTTCATTTGTCCTCCTCTGCCATGCGGCGGCCTTCACATGGTCCGAGGTGGTGTGCCATCTTTGCCTCTTTGTTGCCAATGACACGTTGGAGGTGACGTACAGTTGGTGGTGGTGTTCTGTCTCATCCGTGGTGGTCATGTGGTTTTCCTGTAGACTGTACCCCATCTTCCTCTTCCTCTTCTCATTGCCCTTCCACTTGCCCTGTATTCCTGGGTGTTGCTCCGTGGGGATTGTGGAGTTCATGTTGTCCTCTGCAGTCGGTCTGGGTGCGTCCGTGGTACTCCGCAGTTGATTTGGTTTGTGGTGGCATGTTCCGTATGCTGTTCTTGTGCTTTTTACCGCATTACGCGTGGGTTTTGCTGGCCTCTCGCTGCTTATCGCTGATTTCCTCATCGCGCTTTGGCCCATCGCATGTTTTTTCACGTTGAGGTTTGTATTTTTATCACGCTCGAGGTGATTGTATCGCGGACATTGGCCGCGTTTTCGGGGGACTATCGCATGGTACCGCCGTGTTGTGAATTCCACGTTAACACAAGGTTATTTTCCCGCAATCGGCTGCGATGTGTGAAGTTGCGTTAAAGTTTTTTGGTGATATTTAGCACATGTTCTTGTGAATATCCCCCAAAGGTTTTAAGCCCATCCCCTGTGGGGAATCCCAGAGACCAGGAATGATCCCTACTCTTTCTCATCACATTCCTGATCTTGCCAGCCTGCCCCCCTTTGGCCTACTATGCCTGGTTGCCTAATAAAAGAGCAGTAGATATAGAAACAGATGAGTTTTCTGGGCAAGTGGGCAGTTAAAAGAAAGAGAAACAAAATAAAGCAGAGGCATATAATACAGCCATTATCTAAGTCTATTGGGGAGTGCGTTGATATTCTACACGAAAGTGGGTTTATTTCTTTTGTCAGCTAAAACAAACCACAGCCATTCATGCATACCATCTTTTTTGTGAAGTGGAATTGTTATAGTTTCCTCATCAAAGACCTCTACTGCCATTAAGCTATTTTCAGGCAAGCAGCAAGTACTACTGGGCTACCAAGCACATAGCTGGCTTGTGTAAGTGTGTACACATTAGACGACTTGACAGGCGATCGCACTGGCATCCTATCATGACAAGAACTAAATTAAAAACAATTACACCGGAACACTAAATAGGGATTTCCTATTTTCACTCCTCGGTTACAGGATATAGACCACATGTAGATACCATGAAGAGGCCTGCATTCTCTGGATTAAGAGCTCATAGTTATGGACAGATTTAGGAAAACCACACCACTTGAAAGAGCTTTCCAATGTGGAATGTACTCCATCTCAATTTTCATTCGACAGAAAATTGCCATATTTAGAAAGAAGATCAAAACTTTGCACTCTCATCTACCAAGCCAGGATGAGACCATACCAGATGCTGTTGATGCTGTTGATGCTGTAATGGGGTGGCGAAGTGAGCTAAAGAACGATGATGGATTCAACCCAGATCTGTGACTGGGGGTGAGTGTCTGAAAAGTTTCAGAGCTCCATCCATTATCTCCATGTGTTTGCTTTGTTCGCCCTAAGTTGACAGGGTATGCCCAGACGTGGGTCCCTTGCTCACTTTGCCACTGGATTCAAACTAACCTGGCTGATGAGGGCTGTTAGCCCGAAACCGGTCCCAGGATGCTTGTTTCCGGTCCAGGGAAGACATGGCTTGGCAGTTCGGGCTGGACTGTTCCCATGAGGCACAGGGTCAAGACTGATTTGCATATAGCTGTGTCTGAACTGGGGTGGCGAAGTGAGCTAAAGAACGATGATGGATTCAACCCAGATCTGTGACTGGGGGTGAGTGTCTGAAAAGTTTCAGCGCTCCGTCCACTATCTCCTTGTGTTTGCTTTGCTCGCCCTAAGTTGGCAGGGTATGCCCAGACGTGGGTCCCTTGTTCACTTTGCCACTGGATTCAAGCTAGCCTGGCTGATGAGGGCTGTTAGCCCAAAACCGGTCCCAGGATGCTTGTTTCCGGTCCAGGGAAGACATGGCTTGGCAGTTCGGGCTGGACTGTTCCCATGAGGCACAGGGTCAAGACTGATTTGCATATAGCTGTGTCTGAACTGGGGTGGCGAAGTGAGCTAAAGAACGATGATGGATTCAACCCAGATCTGTGACTGGGGGTGAGTGTCTGAAAAGTTTCAGCGCTCCGTCCACTATCTCCTTGTGTTTGCTTTGTTCGCCCTAAGTTGGCAGGGTATGCCCAGACGTGGGTCCCTTGCTCACTTTGCCACTGGATTCAAGCTAGCCTGGCTGATGAGGGCTGTTAGCCCAAAACCGGTCCCAGGATGCTTGTTTCCGGTCCAGGGAAGACATGGCTTGGCAGTTCGGGCTGGACTGTTCCCATGAGGCACAGGGTCAAGACTGATTTGCATATAGCTGTGTCTGAACTGGGGTGGCGAAGTGAGCTAAAGAACGATGATGGATTCAACCCAGATCTGTGACTGGGGGTGAGTGTCTGAAAAGTTTCAGCGCTCCGTCCATTATCTCCTTGTGTTTGCTTTGTTCGCCCTAAGTTGGCAGGGTATGCCCAGACGTGGGTCCCTTGCTCACTTTGCCACTGGATTCAAGCTAGCCTGACTGATGAGGGCTGTTAGCCCGAAACCGGTCCCAGGATGCTTGTTTCCAGTCCAGGGAAGACATGGCTTGGCAGTTCGGGCTGGACTGTTCCCATGAGGCACAGGGTCAAGACTGATTTGCATATAGCTGTGTCTGAACTGGAGTGGCGAAGTTAGCTAAAGAGCGATGATGGATTAAACCCAGATCTGTGACTGGGGGTGAGTGTCTGAAAAGTTTCAGCGCTCCGTCCATTATCTCCTTGTGTTTGCGTTGTTGCTCTAAGGCCTAACTAATGGCAGAATGCACGCTAAGATGCACTTCACTGATGAGGTCCAGCAAAGCTCAAACCAGTTGGTGGTAGTTTGTGCACTGCTCAGAGGGACATAGCCTGATAGTTCCGGCTGAACTGTTCTTATTGGAGTAGGACCAAGAGTCATTTGCATATGGTTGCTCACTGTCGTTAGTGGTTCAGTGAGTGAAAAAATGATGGACTGGAGTGTGGACGAGCAATTGCCAGTGGCTGAGACTCTAAGAAATATTCCCCCATCACCTTTCATAATTAGAATGCATGCTATATAAATATGTATAATATAACCATACTAACGGTGTGAAGAGGAATGCCCCTGTGATGTATTCTCGCAGGTATTTTGCTTTCTCTCTCTTATCCTATATTAACAACAAGAGAGACAGAGGGAGGGCACCCAAGCACGTCCCCATAACAGGTCATCATTATCACAAGTGGTGCTTGAGCAGGGATGCTCAACTACAACAAAACTATTGTGTGCTTTTTATCTTCTGACAATGTCACCTGAAGGGATACAACAAAGATATTGGAGAGGTCGCTCTACCCTTAACTTATTGAAGCGTGCTTCATCATTAGTGATCCCCCCTACACTGCCACTGAAGTAGGTAGATACCACTCCAGCAGACTCGACCTTCACAGGAGTTCTTAGATTTTCCCTATCTGCAAGAAAGCAGGGATCCAGGTTGAAAGTAAATATATCCCAGGGTATACCAGGAAGTACCTTAATAAGTGGTTACCCTCGATATGATTAAAAAGATTGGTTAGGATGATTTTGATTTTTTTTAAACCCAATGATTCATCTATTTACTCACTCTTGACTATTGCCAAAATATTTCGACCGATAACTAAGCCCCTATGGGTCAATGGTCTTCTACAGGGCCTTATCACTCCCTCCCTGACTATTACATTCACTTTATGCATATAGGAATAAGGCTCTCCTACCTGTCTTATGGAAACAGATTTAGACACCTTCAGGTAACATAATCATATTGTGAAGAAAATAAAAGAAACAAATGAGTTAGTGTAAACTCAATATAGTTCAATCAAAACGAGTTAAAAAATGTCCTGTTTTGGAGTTGGGACAAATCCCAAACCTTTGTGTTTGCTGCATATCAGAGACGGTGTGGTCGCTCAAGTTTATCACTTTTCCACCTAATTGCTGTTCCCTCGTTGTGGTGGTTCACCTTCTCTTGTGATTGGCATGTTTCATCCCATTCCACTTGTTGGTCTCTCCTGTTTCCCTATCCCCTTTCCACTTCCACTGTCTCTGCCTAACCAGGGAACATTTCCAAAAGGTGATGACTGTGGGTGACTGCGAAAGGGGTACCACCTACTCTTTCTCCTATATCCCTCATTCCCTGCTCCAGACTGATGCAACAGGTAGATCACTGACACTATATCGAAAACAACATCGTGATACAAAAATATAGTGTCAAAAATATTGATTTAAAAAATATTGTGTCCATATATTTACAATTGTAAGTACATAAATATCCAAAAACAAATATTGTTTCACACTAATATAATCAAAAAACACACAAAAATATTGTTTTTAATATGTATATATGTGTATAGTTTAAAATAGTAAATGTTAAATATTTTAATATATAAAATTAATGTAAGGCAAATTGA
Organism: Calotriton arnoldi; assembly: GCA_963921515.1. Lineage (NCBI taxonomy): Eukaryota > Metazoa > Chordata > Amphibia > Caudata > Salamandridae > Calotriton > Calotriton arnoldi. Next base: position 148,131 of record CAWUFW010000528.1, on the reverse strand, counting down.
ATTTAAAAAATATTTAATACTATATATAAATATATACTTAAAAAACATTCAATCAATCAATCAATTAAGCATTTGTATAGCGCGCTACTCACCCAGAGGGTCTCAAGGCGCTTGGGGGGGGGGGTCCGCTACTGTTCGAACAGCCAGGTCTTGAGTTGCTTCCTGAAGGAGAGGTGGTCTTGGGTAAGGCGGAGGTGGATGGGTAGGGAGTTCCACATCTTGGCAGCCAGGTAGGAGAAGATCTTCCTCCCGTTGTGGCTCTTCGGATGCGGGGGACGGTGGCGAGGGCGTGGTTGGTCGATCGTAGCTGGCGGGTGGGAGTGTAGAAGGTCAGACGGTCGTTGAGGTATCTGGGGCCTTGGTTGTGGAGAGCTTTGTGTGCGTGGGTGAGGAGTCGGAACGTGATTCTCTTGCTGACGGGGAGCCAGTGCAGGTCTCTCAGGTGTCCGGCGATGTGGCTGTGTCGGGGGATGTCCAGGATGAGTCGAGCTGAGGCGTTCTGGATGCGTTGGAGTCTTTTTTGAAGTTTGGCTGTGGTTCCGGCGTAGAGGGAGTTGCCGTAGTCCAGTCGGCTGGTGACGAGGGCCTGGGTGACCGTCTTCCTGGTTTCGGTGGGGATCCACCGGAAGATCTTGCGCAGCATGCGTAGGATGTTGAAGCAAGACGAGGAGACGGCGTTGACTTGTCGGGTCATTGAGAGGGAGGAGTCCAGGATGAAGCCCAGGTTGCGTGCGTGGTCCGTTGGTTTGGGTGCGTTGCCCAGGGCAGGGGGCCACCAGGAGTCGTCCCAGGCGGAGGGTGATGATCCTAGGATGAGGACTTCCGTCTTATCTGAGTTCAGTTTCAGGCGGCTGTTCCTCATCCACTCGGCTACGTCCTTCATCCCTTCATGTAGGTTGGTTCTGGCGGTTGTGGGGTCGTTGGTGAGGGAGAGGATCAGCTGGGTGTCGTCGGCGTAGGAGATGATGTTGAGGTTGTGTTGGCGTGCGATGGCTGCGAGGGGGCTCATGTAGACGCTGAAGAGGGTGGGGCTGAGTGATGATCCTTGTGATACGCCGCAGCTGACTTCGGTGGCCTCGGAACTGAACGGGGGAGGCGGACTCTCTGGGTTCTTCCGGCGAGGAAGGAGATGATCCACTCCAGTGCCTTCTCTTGGATTCCGACGTTGTTCAGGCGTTGCACTAGGGTGCGGTGGCAGACTGTGTCGAACGCTGCGGAGAGGTCCAGGAGGATGAGGGCCGCTGTTTCCCCGTTGTCGAGCAGGGCTCGGATGTCGTCGGTGGCTGCGATGAGGGCGGTCTCGGTGCTGTGGTTGGCCCGGAAGCCGGACTGCGAGTGGTCGAGGGATCCATTCGTCTCGAGGAAGGCGGCCAGTTGTCTGTTGACGGTCTTCTCGATGACTTTGGCAGGAAAAGGAAGGAGCGAGATGGGGCGGTAGTTTTTGAGGTCGGTGGGATCCGCTGACGGTTTCTTCAGTAGGGCGCTGAGTTCGGCGTGCTTCCAGCTCTCTGGGAAGGTGGCGGTGTCGAGGGAGGTGTTGATGATGTCCCGGAGGTGGGGTGCGATGACGGCGTCGGCCTTGTTGAAGACGTGGTGAGGGCAGGGGTCGGTTGGTGATCCGGAGTGGATGGAGTTCATCGTGCGGATAGTGTCTTCGGTGTTGATCGGGGTCCAGGCTCGGAGGGTGGAGGTGGGGACGTTGGAACGGTTGTAGGGTACGTCGGCTGAGTGCTGAAACTGTTGTGTATGTCTGCGATCTTGCTGTGGAAGAACGAGGCGAGCGAGTTGCAGAGGTCTTGTGAAGGAGTGATGTCGTTGTTTCCGGCGCTGGGGTTCGAGAGTTCTTTGACGATGATGAAGAGTTCCTTGCTGTTGTGGGCGTTGTTGTCCAGTCGTTCCTTGAATGCGGTTTTCTTGGTGGTGTGGATCAGCTGGTGGTGTTTTCGGGTGGCGTGCTTGAGGGTGGTCATGTTGTCTGCAGTCGGGTCTCTGCGCCATGCTTTCTCGAGGGCCCGGCAGTTCTTCTTGGATTTCTTGAGTTCGTCGGTGAACCAGGATGCTTTCTTGTTGCCGGGTCTGACTGGGGGTCTTCAATGGGGCGAGGTCGTCTGCGCAGTTGGTGATCCATCTTGTGAGGTTGCTGGCGGCTTGGTTGGGGTTCGTTGAGCTGGCGGGAGGGTTCTGGGCTCAGGGATGTGGTGAGTTGGTCGGTGGTGATCTTGTTCCAGCTTCTGCGCGGAAACTGTTGCGGGTGGTGGTGCGTGGTGATCCTGCTGAAGCTGAAGTGGACGCAGCTGTGGTCTGTCCAGTGGAGTCAGGTGGTGTGGCTGAAGGAGATGTCCTTGCTGGAGGAGAAGACGGGTCAAGCGTGTGGCCGGCGTGGTGTGTGGGGGTGGTCACCAGTTGCTTGAGTCCGAGGTTGGCGAGGTTGTCCAGCAGGGTGGTGGTGTTGCGATCGTTGTTGTTCTCTAGGTGGAAGTTGAGGTCCCCAAGGAGGATGTAGTCAGCCGAGGGGAGGGCGTGCGGGCTGATGAGGTCGGCGATGTCTTCGCTGAATTGTGTGCGTGGTCCTGGGGGTCTGTAGATGAGGGTGCCTCTGAGGGTGGTCTTGGGGTCGGTGTGTATCTGGAAGTGCAGGTGTTCGCCGGCTGTGAAGGTGTCGTCGGAGTTGGTCGTGATGCGGATGGTGTTCTTGTGGACGATGGCGATGCCTCCTCCGGTCTGGTTGGCGCGGTCCCTTCGGGTGATCTTGTATCCGTCCGGGATGGCGATGGCGATGTCGGGCGCTGAGGAGGCGTTCATCCATGTTTCCGTGAGGAAAGCGATGTCTGGTGATGTGGAGTCGAGCAGGTTCCAAAGTTCCACGGCGTGTCTGTGGACGGAGCGGGTGTTGAGCAGGATGCACTTCAGGTGGTTGCTGCTGGTGCTCGGCTTGGCGGGTGCGGTGCAGGTCCGGAGGCAGGAGAACTTGCAGGATTGGCAGCCGAAGGGTCCGTGGGTGCGACCTGGGGTGGCACGGTGGCAGCCGGGGATACGGCCGGTGTTGAGTGCGTTGAGGGTGGCGGTGTCGTAAGTCCGGTGGGTGGGTTGGCTGCTGCGGGGGCCAGGGGTTTGGCGCTGGGCGCGGTCCAGGCACGGACGGGCGCAGACCGGCTTGCTTAGGCGCGCGCGCACAGCGGCCGCCATTTATGGGGAGGTGGGAGGGAGGAGCAGCTGGGAGGCGGGAGGCAGGGTCAGCGAATGGGCAGACAGGGGGGCGGGGCCGCAGGATGCAGCGGCGGGAATGGCGAGAGGCAGCGGGGGCACAAAAGGAAAAAAGGGGAGAGAAAACGGGCACAATGCAAATGGGGCAGCGAGGGGTACAGAAGGGAAAATGGGGAGAGAAAAGCAGACACAAATACGGGCACAATGCAAATGGGGCAGCGAGGGGTACAGAAGGGAAAATGGGGAGAGAAAAGCAGACACAAATAAGGGCACAATGCAAATGGGGCAGCGAGGGGCACAGAAGGGAAAATGGGGAGAGAAAAGCAGACACAAATACGGGCACAATGCAAATGGGGCAGCGAGGGGCACAGAAGGGAAAATGGGGAGAGAAAAGCAGACACAAATACGGGCACAATGCAAATGGGGCAGCGAGGGGCACAGAAGGGAAAATGGGGAGAGAAAAGCAGACACAAATACGGGCACAATGCAAATGGGGCAGCGAGGGGTACAGAAGGAAAAATGAGGAGAGAAAAGCAGACACAAATACGGGCACAATGCAAATGGGGCAGCGAGGGGTACAGAAGGGAAAGGGGAGACAAGCAAGAAATGCGGGCACCGAGGCCACAAGCGGAACGGCGATCTTACCAGCAGCGGCAGCGGGCGGCCAACACAGGCGGAGCTGTGTGGTGGGGAGCGACCTACCTGGCAAGGTCAAGGGTCGCTCTCCTCACGCGCAGCGGCTGCCATTTATGGGGAGGTGGGAGGGAGGAGCAGCTGGGAGGCGGGAGGCAGGGTCAGCGAATGGGCAGACAGGGGGCGGGGCCGCAGGGGACGCAGCGGTGGGAATGGCGAGAGGCAGCGGGGGCACAAAAGGAAAAAAGGGGAGAGAAAACGGGCACAATGCAAATGGGGCAGCGAGGGGTACAGAAGGGAAAATGGGGAGAGAAAAGCAGACACAAATACGTGCACAATGCAAATGGGGCAGCGAGGGGTACACTACATACATGTTTATATATGCGTTTATATATGTATATATATATATATATTTAATGTAACACTTTTTAGAATATGTATTTTACATTATATTAAATGTTCTGGGGTTATTTATTTAAATGTACTCCTTTATTTAGCATATATATTTATATATATATCAAGCTACCAAGCCTCGTCAGTATCCCTTCACTCCCGGTCGGGTGCTTCTTGCGCGAAGACGAGAGTCGCGCTTTTATATCACAGCTGCGGGGTAAAAGATCATCAGCACTCAAGGGAGCAATATGCCCAGTTGTTTATTGGGTATTCAGTACATTTAGACGCGTTTCGGCTATAGCCTTTATCAATAACGAAACGCGCCGAAAACAGCCCGATTAAATACACAAATGATCATTGACAACAACAAAGGACACCGGACATTCTTCTGTCCATAGGTGTCGGCCACCTTTAAACATGCAAATATGTGAATAAATGGAACAACAGTAAACAGTGTGAGGTAAAATAACATCGTAGTTCTCTCGCCCTGCATGGGCAAATAACATAAAACAGCATGTCCTATGCACAGAAATCTGTAGATGACACAGTATATGTCACTCTACGGTTCTTCCTCAGCTCCCCCAACTAACCTGTGGGGGATAAAGAACACTCGATCACCCTGAATGGGTTTCTAGTCGCTCGGACATGTAGTTAATGGCGGGTGCTAGTCCTCCTTTTTATCCTACCCTGTATGGGTTACTAGACATATGCACCCCACCGTCCATGCTACCTAAATGGTATTACAGTTCACTGTTGTTGTTTCCTCAAATGTCAAGCTTGATTCCTAATCTTTTGCCACTATATTCCAGGACAATGTTACAGTTGCAAATGTATCGCCATCTCCTCCTAACTATTCAACCCATTCAGTGTCTTAGTTTGGGTGTCGATGATATATCTCGATTCTAATCTGCGAAACTGTAATTGTCTATCACCTCCCCTTACATTGGAGGGCACGTGATCCATACAAAAGAATTTCAACAGGTCCCTGTTGCTTTTATGGTGTGTTTCAAAGTGTCTTGCCACCGGATACGTTACATCCTTTTTGGCAATCGCTCTTTGATGTTCTAAATGCGCACCTTTGTATGATGTATGGTACTGCCAATATAGCTCAAGCCGCACGGACATACCAGACAGTACACCGTGTAGCTAGAATTGCAGTTCATGAATCTTTTGATTTTCTTCGGCGCCTTCAACCCTGGTACATCGTAGGATAAGACTTTATGACAATTCTTACACGCCTTACACCTACCACAGGGGAAGAAACCTGTCACTTTTCCAAGGGCAGTTGGTCTGTTGTCAGTGGGGCAGTGACTCTGTACTAGATGATCTCTAAGAGTTCGAGTTCTTCTAAATGTCAATAGAGGTGATTTAGGCAGATCTTCACCTATCGTAGAGTCTGATTTTAGAATGTGTCAGTTTTTTCTTAACACTTTTCTAATGTCATTAGCATCAGTAGAATAATCTGTTATTATTCTAAAATTATCCTGTGATGCCTTTTTTTTGCCTCTACGTGAACTGTCACGTCGGCCCAGACGTGGGGCTGCGTGGCCCCCCTCCCCCATTCAAAAAAGGCCTGGCCCTGGGGGATGGAGTCTCCAGGGCCAAAATCAGCCCAGAGAAGGGGTCAACGTGGCCCCCCTCCCCTAATAAATGTGGGGAAAAAAAGCCAGACCGACAAGTTGCCAGAGGCCCCGTCCCCTTTAACCACCATTCTAAAAACATGCCTCGTGCTGTTTAACTGGTTGGGGGATTAAGTCCCTTTGGATGCAGAGGGTCCTTGGGGGCCAACAACCCCTCCTGTTAACTCCAGTAAGTCCCACACAGGGGGTTGGTGAGAGGTGATCGAAGGCCCGCCCCCATTCTCCACCGCTCCACACGCCTACTAGCACACTACTGGTTGGGGGATGAAGTTCCCTTGGATACTGAGGGTTCTTGGGGGCCAGGAACCCCTTCGGTTACCTCCAGTAAGTCCCTCACAGGGGGGTTGCTGAGAGGTCCTCGGAGGCCATGCCCCTTTTATCCTCAACTCAGAAAATGCACCTCCTGGTGCACTACTGGTTGGGGGATGAAGTTCACTTTACTCCTGAGGGTCCTTGGGGACCAACTACCCCTCCTGTTTCCTCCAGCAAGTCCTACACAGCGGAATTGCTGAGAGGTTGTTGGAGGCCAGGCCCCGTTTCTCCACCACTCTGCAAATGTGCCTCCTGGCGCACTAATAGTTGGGGGATGAAGTCCCCTTGGCTCTTAAGGGTCCTTGGGAGCCAGCTACCCCTCCTGTTACTCCAGTAATTCCCACACAGCTGGATTGGTGAGAGGTCATCGGAGGCCACGCCCCTTTCTCCACTAATCTGCAAATGCACCTTCTGGCACACAACTGGTTGGGGATGAACTCCTCTTGGCTGCTGAGGGTCCTTGGGGGCCAACTACCCCTCCTGTTACCTCCAGTAAGTCCCACACAGTAGGATTGCTGAGAGGTCTTCAGAGTCCACTCCCCATTTCTCCGTCACTCTGCAAATGCACCTCTTGGTGCACTACTGGGTGGGAAATGAAGTCCTCTTGAATGCTGAGGGACCTCGAGGGCCAAAAAGCCCTCCTGTTACCTCCAGAAAGTCCCATACAGCAAGATTCCTGATAGCTGGTGAAAGGCCCGCCCCCTTTCTCCACCACTCTACAAACGCATCTACTAGTTAAAAAGCCATGGAAATTCACTTAAAAACCAAACTTTACAGGGACGTTATAGTTAGAACATAGAATTTGAAAAACCTTAGAAATGTACTTAAAAACCAAAGGTTACAAGGACGTTGTAGTTAGGAAATAGAATTTAAAAACCTTAGAAATTTACTGAAAAAAACAAAGGTTACAGGGTCGTTTGAGTTAGGCTAAGATTTAACTTGTACAAAACCAGTGATATTCAGCAGTTATAGTTACCTGAGCTAACTATAACTTATACTCCTGAAATGCACTGCTTATGACCTGACATATTACATCACTCATGACATGGCCAGTGACACCACTGATGATATCACTGATGACATCACTGATGATATCATCCACAAAACCACTCACACCCATACAACCTCTTATATGCTCACTCACACACCAACACAACCACTCACATGCCCATTCACAGACCCATACCAGTACTCACATACCCACTCACTCCTCCATAGAGGCACTCACACACACACCCACTCACTCGTACAGGCACCCACAAAACCATTCACTCACCCATACAGTCACTCATACAACCAGTCACCCACCCGTATAGCTACTCACATAGCCACACACTCACCCATACAGCTACTCACACACCCACTTATTTATCTGCACAGTCACTCACACACCCACTCACCCATACAGCATCTCAACACAGCCACTCACTCACCCATACAAACACTCACTCACACACCCACACAACCACTTACATACCCATTCACACAATCACTCACACATCCACTCACTCACCCATACAGCCATTCACACAGATACTTATTCTCCAATACAGCCACTCACACCCCACCTCACTTAACCAAACACCCACTCAAACAGCCACTCACTCACCCATATAGCCTCTTACACATCCAGTCACTCACTCATACAGCAATTCAGAAACCCACTCACCCATACAGTCACTACACACCCACTTACCTGCCTATAGAGCCACTCACACACCACTCACTCACCCATACAGCCACTGACACACCCACTCACTCACTCACCAAACAGCAACTCACTCAGCATTTCATTCACCCACACAGCTACTGACACACCCACTTATATACCCGTACAGCCACTTACACACTCATACAGACAAGGATACAGTCACAAAGCCACTCACAAAATATAAGTTAGAAGTAGTATCACTCAGTAGCAGTGCAGCTAGTATACTAATTTAACTTTTGTAGCAGGTTAGTACATATGTTTAACACCCATAAACTCTTAAAAACACTTACACTCACTTGATGATGTCATCTGTGATGTTATCAGTGATGTCATTTGAATGTCATCAGTGATGTCACTGATAATGTCATGAGTGATGTAATATGTGAGGTCATAAGCAGTGCATTGTGGGGGCGTAAGTTATAGTTGGCTCAGGTAACCATAACTGCTGAATTTCACTGGTTTTGTACGAGTGACATCACTGATGACATCATCCACAGAATCACTAAGGCACCCACTCACACCCCCATAGAACCTTTCATACACCCACTCCCATACAACCATTCACAGATCCATACCAGTACTTACATACCCACTTGCTGATCCATAGATCTATACACACATCTACTTACTCACCCATACAGCCACTCATGCACCTACTCACTCACTAATACAGCCACTGACATATCCATTCATACACCCATACAGCCACTCACACTCAGCCAGTCAACCATAGAGCTACCCACATGCCTACTCACTCACCCATACAATCACACACTCACTGACTCACTTACCCATACAGATACTAACATGTACTCACCTATACAGCCACGCTCACATTCAATCACTCGCCCATACAGTCACTCACATGCCCCATCACTCACCTATTCTGCCTTTCATATACCCAGTTACTCACCCATATACCACTGATACATCCACTCACTCACCCACAGAGCCATACACACACTCACTCTCCCATACAGCCCCTAACACATGTACTCGCTAACCCATACAGCCACTAACTCACCCACTCACTCATCCATACAGGCAGTGACACACCCCCTCACCCACCCACAGACACCCATACAGGTACTCAGACAACCAATCACTCACCCATACAGCCACTCACGTACCCACTCATACACCCATACAGCCACTTAGACACCAACTGACAGACTGATACAGACATTCACATAACCAGTCACTCACCAATACATCCACTGTGACATCTAATCACTCACTTGTACAGTCAGTCAAGCACACAGTGAATCATCCATACAGGCTCTCATACACCCACTGATTCACAATTGCACCTTGGTATATATATTTAACACTCATAAACCTTTTAAAAACACTCTCAGTCGCTGGATGATGTCATCAGTGATGTCAATTGAAATGTCATCAGTGATGTCACTGACCATGTCAATAGTGATGTAATATATGAGCTCATAAGCAGTACATTGCGGGGGCGTGAGTTATAGTTTGCTCAGCTAACTGTAACTGCTGAATTTCATTGGTTTTGAATGAGAGAAACCTGAGCCTAACTATGACGCCCCTGTAACCTTTGATTTTTTCAGTGCATTTCCAAGGTTTTTTAAATTCCATTTCCTAACTATAACATCCCTGTAACCTTTGGTTTTTTAAGTGAATTTCAAAGGTTTTTTTTAAAGTGAAGTAAGATGCCCATCGCAATGCACAGTGGGGGTGGGGGTGGGGTTGAAAACAGGGCTCGGCCTAGCATTGTGCTGCCCCCAGCCAAGCCTTGTGCTGCCCCCACCCAAGCTTGTCGCACCTGCCCCCTTCCTCCTTAACATCCATTGTCCATGTCCATAACCCTGCTCCCTCCCTCCCTCCCTCATTACATTTTAGATAGGAGACACATAAAATAAAGGCCTTTTGGACTTAAAAACACCTGGAGTGTCCTGCCTCAATCGGGTCTGTTGGCATGTATGGTCGTACTGCCTCTTCCTTCAGCCCTCAATGGTCTTTTATATTGCCACAACAGCTTTTGCCTTTACTGCATGGTTGGTTTGTTGCCCCTGCCCCCCTTTTCCCTGCCCTCCATGGTCTGTTGTGCTGCCACTGCCCCTTCCGCCTGTACAGCGTGGCCAACTTGTTGCTTCTGTACCCTCCTCCATGAGAGGGTCTTATTCTCATAGAAATTATGGTTAGTACTCTAAACAACTAAAATGAGTACATATTTACTGAGTTCTCAAATAGCAACAAAGCACTTTTAAATAATTTGCTACCTTTATTTTTTTATCTAGTTGATCACCTGATTATATGTTACACTTAAGGGAGAGGATGTGGCGTAACAGCCAGAGGTGCAGACTTTGCAACTGGGGAACCAGGTTTGAGTTTCATCGTCAGCTCAACATCCTGTGATTCTGGGCAAATCACTTAATCTCATGCCTAAAACCAAAATGAATGTGTCCTTGTGTAATGTAACTGATGCTCATGTAAAACACTCCTATACCATTGGGTCAATTGTGCGCTATATAAAACTGCAAAATAATAAAATAATTAACTATTTTGCACACTTCTGTCATTGTGTTACACTCGGGCTACATTTAGGTGATATGTGTGCTATATTTGGGCTCTTTTTTCTCCGGTGGCCATCTTGGGATACTTATTTGTTATGAAGCCCCCTAATTTCATCTTTTACTGCAGTATCCTCAGTAGAAAATGCTTTCAGTTATCTACTTCCATTCCATGAAGGTGGCGTTCATATGTGCCACACCTTTGGCATAAATTCAGAATGTTAGCTCACTAGTTGCTCATTAGAGCACTGTAGTAAAACTACTGATCACCAGGGAGTTAACTGGCAGTCTGCTGCTGGTGTTGAAAGTCCATGTTTCAGTCTGCATGTTTCAGTCTGCTTGTTAATGAAATAGAAGAGGAAGATATTTGAAAACTCACTTAAAATGTGTCCTAATTTTTCTTTCTACAGCACTAACTCTATGACAAACCGAACCCCCTCATTTTGTTCCTTTCTAATATTAAATTCTTTAAGTTTTACCAGTTTGATTCAATCAACATGGCTGCTCTCATTTTAGCTTCTGGAGCACCTTGCATAACCTCTATGGGGAAATCATGAGAAAACAGTTTTCTCTGAACATGATTCTTGAAATCCCAGCAGAAGGCTTTTCCACAGGGTAAAATCATCTTAGAACACATCACAATTCCTAAAAATAGTACGGTACCATCAACAAATAATTTATATTATGACTTAAAATCTGTTATCACCCTTTATACGTTCTTCTTTTTGTGACCCTCAAAACCTGCCATTCCCTACAATGCATTTCAATAGCGTGCTATCATGTATATTGGTCTCAAGATGGCTGCCAACACTTCCTGGTTGAAGTGTTGGCAGCCAATCAAATTTCAGTAGGGTTTTGTTAGGCTGTTGGGCTCCCAGATATCTATATTTTTTTAACTTGAATATCTCTGAAACTACTGAACAGATTTACACCAAATCACAAAAAACACACTTTCTGGACCAACGTCTAGCTTTCTGCCAAATTTGGTATAATTCCATGCAGCAGTTCAGGCTGTAGTCGTGTTGAAAAATGAAAAATCACCACAGACATAACATGGGGAAAATGTGATTTGGGCCACCCTTTTTTTCTCGGCTTCTGCTTGACGGATCACCCCGAAACATTCAACACAGCAGCTGAACCAAAAAGGGGAATTTTTGTGAAAATTCAGTGAAGATTTGTCAAGCGGCACCAAAGTTACCGGCAAAATAAAAAAAAGTTTTTCCTATGGAAACTTTGGTCCTAACTATAACTACCTACTGGCGACTGCCAGTAGGTTATATATATATATATATATATATATATATATATATATATGCCACAAAAGATTCTTGATTAGGAAGAATCGGAGGAACACAACGGGGAATACTGGAAGAATCTTTATTCACATAGGAGCAATGGCATGACGCGTTTCGGTCTGTGCCTTCCTCAGATGCCTGCTCCAACACAGCTCTCCCTCCAAAACACTCACAAATGTAATCCCAATCGATCCGCCATAGGTGGTTTTTCAGGTGGGCGGAGGCAAAGTCCCAAACAGTACTGCAGCCGCATTGGCAGACTCCAAGTACCAGCATGCACCTCTCACGGCTTGCAGGTAAGTTGCTTTGGCTCAGTCCAAGTATCCTCGCAAGGGCCCTGAAATGAAGTTCGAACGTGGGTTGGGGTATGAGGCAGAACTGTGCTGGTGAAACAATTATCCTTCCTGGGTCCCCAAGACGCCTCAACCGCACAACTCCACTCTCAGCTGGACATGGAAACGCGGATACAATAATCCCGGTTCCTCCGTGTAGTCACGGACTGCGATGAGCAGCGGTCGACTTTCTGAAGGTGGATGCGGTGGGTCAGAGCTGTCCAATACCTTGGAAAACAAACAAACGCCGAAGCTGTCCTTGTTGCTCTGTCCTCACAGTGAAGCGGGTTACCTCCAGCGCGCCCAGGACTAACGCGCAAATAAATGCCACAAAAGATTCTTGATTCGGAAGAATCGGAGGAACACAACGGGGAATACTGGAAGAATCTTTATTCACATAGGAGCAATGGCATGACGCGTTTCGGTCTGTGCCTTCCTCAGATGCCTGCTCCAACACAGCTCTCCCTCCAAAACACTCACAAATGTAATCCCAATCGTTCCGCCATAGGTGGTTTTTCAGGTGGGCGGAGGCAAAGTCCCAAACAGTACTGTAGCCGCCTTGGCAGACTCCAAGTACCAGCATGCACCTCTCACGGCTTGCAGGTAAGTTGCTTTGGCTCAGTCCAAGTATCCTCGCAAGGGCCCTGAAATGAAGTTCGAACGTGGGTTGGGGTATGAGGCAGAACTGTGCTGGTGAAACAATTATCCTTCCTGGGTCCCCAAGACGCCTCAACCGCACAACTCCACTCTCAGCTGGACATGGAAACGCGGATACAATAATCCCGGTTCCTCCGTGTAGTCACGGACTGCGATGAGCAGCGGTCGACTTTCTGAAGGTGGATGCGGTGGGTCAGAGCTGTCCAATACCTTGGAAAAACAAACAAATGCCGAAGCTGTCCTTGTTGCTCTGTCCTCACAGTGAAGCGGGTTACCTCCAGCGCGCCCAGGACTAACGCGCAAATAAATGCCACAAAAGATTCTTCATTCGGAAGAATCGGAGGAACACAACGGGGAATACTGGAAGAATCTTTATTCACATAGGAGCAATGGCATGACGCGTTTCGGTCTGTGCCTTCCTCAGATGCCTGCTCCAACACAGCTCTCCCTCCAAAACACTCACAAATGTAATCCCAATCGTTCCGCCATAGGTGGTTTTTCAGGTGGGCGGAGGCAAAGTCCCAAACAGTACTGCAGCCGCATTGGCAGACTCCAAGTACCAGCATGCACCTCTCACGGCTTGCAGGTAAGTTGCTTTGGCTCAGTCCAAGTATCCTCGCAAGGGCCCTGAAATGAAGTTCGAACGTGGGTTGGGGTATGAGGCAGAACTGTGCTGGTGAAACAATTATCCTTCCTGGGTCCCCAAGACGCCTCAACCGCACAACTCCACTCTCAGCTGGACATGGAAACGCGGATACAATAATCCCGGTTCCTCCGTGTAGTCACGGACTGCGATGAGCAGCGGTCGACTTTCTGAAGGTGGATGCGGTGGGTCAGAGCTGTCCAATACCTTGGAAAACAAACAAACGCCGAAGCTGTCCTTGTTGCTCTGTCCTCACAGTGAAGCGGGTTACCTCCAGCGCGCCCAGGACTAACGCGCAAATAAATGCCACAAAAGATTCTTGATTCGGAAGAATCGGAGGAACACAACGGGGAATACTGGAAGAATCTTTATTCACATAGGAGCAATGGCATGACGCGTTTCGGTCTGTGCCTTCCTCAGATGCCTGCTCCAACACAACTCTCCCTCCAAAACACTCACAAATGTAATCCCAATCGTTCCGCCATAGGTGGTTTTTCAGGTGGGCGGAGGCAAAGTCCCAAACAGTACTGCAGCCGCATTGGCAGACTCCAAGTACCAGCATGCACCTCTCACGGCTTGCAGGTAAGTTGCTTTGGCTCAGTCCAAGTATCCTCGCAAGGGCCCTGAAATGAAGTTCGAACGTGGGTTGGGGTATGAGGCAGAACTGTGCTGGTGAAACAATTATCCTTCCTGGGTCCCCAAGACGCCTCAACCGCACAACTCCACTCTCAGCTGGACATGGAAACGCGGATACAATAATCCCGGTTCCTCCGTGTAGTCACGGACTGCGATGAGCAGCGGTCGACTTTCTGAAGGTGGATGCGGTGGGTCAGAGCTGTCCAATACCTTGGAAAAACAAACAAACGCCGAAGCTGTCCTTGTTGCTCTGTCCTCACAGTGAAGCGGGTTACCTCCAGCGCGCCCAGGACTAACGCGCAAATAAATGCCACAAAAGATTCTTGATTCGGAAGAATCGGAGGAACACAACGGGGAATACTGGAAGAATCTTTATTCACATAGGAGCAATGGCATGACGCGTTTCGGTCTGTGCCTTCCTCAGATGCCTGCTCCAACACAGCTCTCCCTCCAAAACACTCACAAATGTAATCCCAATCGTTCCACCATAGGTGGTTTTTCAGGTGGGCGGAGGCAAAGTCCCAACCAACGTCTAGCTTTCTGCCAAATTTGGTATAATTCCATGCAGCAGTTCAGGCTGTAGTCGTGTTGAAAAATGAAAATCACCACAGACATAACATGGGGAAAATGTGATTTGGGCCAACCTTTTTTTCTCGGCTTCTGCTTGACGGATCACCCCGAAACATTCAACACAGCAGCTGAACCAAAAAGGGGAATTTTTGTGAAAATTCAGTGAAGATTTGTCAAGCGGCACCAAAGTTACTGGCAAAATAAAAAAGTTTTTCCTATGGAAACTTTGGTCCTAACTATAACTACCTACTGGCGACTGCCAGTAGGTTATATATATATATATATATATATATATATATATATATATATATATATATATATAATCAAATGTGAATGTTACTCCTCTCGTGCACATTCAAATCGAGCCCAATTTCATTAAAGCGTGTTGTTTATTCAAACATGAAGCAAGCACAACGCCCGACGCGTTTCGGTGCAGCCGCACCTTGGTCACGGGTCAAGGAACTGTTTGTCCAATCAAAATACATATAGTGCACAAATAATAAACATCAATGTAGGACTACTTATCCCAATGTTCAAAAATGGCATCCATTTTGTAATGGTGTTTTTTACATAGCGACTTGCAATGTTATATATACAAAATATAATAGATCCATTGATCACAATCTATTTATCATTATATACACACAAGAACTACATTTGATATATAGTGTTTGACTACAGTTACGGCTGATTACCAATAACTGCCAATATTTCATTTGCCACCCCGTTACTATAATCCTGCCAGCTTCAAAATGAACAAATGTACGCAAGTGCGCAAAATGACGAAAACGGTAAAAACATACCGCTAAAAATACTGCCCCTGTGGGTCACTGACAGAGATAACATAAGTGTTCAATTTTGCCCCAGTGGGCCAACTTAATTTCAAACATTATTTTCATTAAAGAAAATACCAGATTCTATTCTTTATCACAGTTCAAGTATACAAAACTATATTGCTTTTCTCAAATAATTCGATCTCACACACTGCAGTCATAATTGCTTCAGTTGCCATATCTTCAACCTGAACAGCTGATAATTCTGTCTCCTACAAAAAATTAAAATTAAAATAGTGCCATCAATACATTAAGTGTAATAAAACCACAAACATAGCTAAGACATCTCTGTATTCAATATATACAACGGTTCAGACCTGATATTACACTCTGGTTCCACCAATTAACCTAAATGGACCCACATCTCCTCATCTTTATTTAATCCTTTGGGATGTACTGTGTCATACTTAATGATTAACCTGGATTCCAGACATCTCAATTCTCGCACTCTATTCCCTCCTCTTTCTGATTTAGGGATTCTGTCCAATGCACAGAAACGTAAGAGGCTTGTATTTTTATTATGTACTTCTTTAAAATGTCTAGCGACAGGATATTGTCTATCCTCATTTACAATTGCCCTAGTGTGTTCAAGTATCCGCTTTTAACCGGATGAATAGTGCTTCCTATATAAATAAGCAGACAGGGGCAACTCAGGGCATAAACACAGTAGTCAGACTTACATGTGAGATGTTTCGTTATGGCAAACGGTTTCCTATCCTTGGATAGTATCATATCTTTACACTTGGAGCTATTTCTACAGGCTTTACAAGATTTACATGGAAAAAAGCCTTGTACTGGGTTTGAAACTGCATCATCTAATATCATATTGCTACACAATATATCTGATAAAGCATTACATTTTCTGTAAGTGATTTTCGGTTGTCCACCCACAAATTTATTAAGTGTTGAATCAGTGTTTAAAACATGCCAATATTTTTTAAGACACTTTCTCATCTCCCATGATTGATTGTTATATGAAGTAATGAATCTCAAAGATTCATCATCTTTAGTTTCTGGGATCTTACTTTTTAAAGTTGATACTCTATCAACGGTTGACACCTTCAGACATGCCTGATTTACCACTTTTAATGAGTAACCTCTTTCAAAAAATCTGTTCCTCATAATCTGTAACTCACTTTGAAATAGCCTCTCAGAACTACAATTTCTTTTCGCTCTTAAAAGCTCCCCATAGGGTATGCTATTAATAAGGTTTTGGGCATGGCAACTTTTTGCGTGAAGTAAACTATTCCCAGCCGTTGATTTCCTAAACAACTTACTGGTAAGTTTATTCTCCTGTACCTGAATTTCTACATCCAGAAACTCAATCTTTTCATGATGTACAGTATTGGTAAATTTTAGGTTATATTGATTAGTGTTCAACTCCATTACAAATTCAGCTGCTTTCCTTTCTGATCCTTTCCAGATACAAAACACATCATCTATATACCTCACCCAGAGGACGACATTTTGGGAAAATGCCCTGATGTTACTGGCCACCTGCTCCTCCCACCAGCCTAGGAACAACCCCGCATAACTGGGGGCGAAGCAGGTTCCCATTGCAGTCCCCCGGGTTTGGCAATAGATGACATGATTGAACAGAAAATAATTGTTTGATAAGCATGTTTTCATCATTGTGAGCAACATTTCAGTATGTTTAAGATATGATAGATCACGTTGTCTCAGAAAATGACTTGATGCTTCGATTCCCAGACTGTGTGGTATGCAAGTATATAAACTATTGACGTCCAATGTCATAAGTAACATATCATTGCTCCAGACAACCTTTTCAATCACATTCAAAAAATCTCTGGTGTCTTGTATATAGGACGGGAGGGACTGCACAAAGGGACGTAGGAAATAATCTATATACTTTGAAGTATTCTCATACGTACTTCCTATTGAGGCCACAATGGGACGCCCGGCGGAATTGTATTATTCTTATGTATCTTGGGTAGTAGATACATTACTGGCAGCTTAGGGTGTTCACAATGGAGATATTTATGCTCATCATCTGATAGCAGTTTCTCATATTTCCAAGTTAATAGTTGAGATTTGAAAACCTCATTACTCTTTTCATAACTCAATCTGTTACTAACTTGATAACTTTCCACATCACCCAACTGACGCATGCCTTCCTCCAGATACATTCGCCTGGGCCACACCACCACGTTCCCGCCTTTGTCAGACTTTTTTATGATAATGGACTTATTTTCTTGTAGTTCTTTAACTTCTTTGTATTGATTGTTAGTAAGATTGCCACCTATCAGTCTAGGACATTTATCTAGTTTCTTAAACTCTGAGATTACTCCTTTCTCAAATATCTCAATTGCATCATTGTGTACTTGGGGTAAAAATCTTGATTTAGGCTTAAAATGACTCCCACTGGCACATCCAACATTTAAAAATTCATCTGCTATAATTTCTGAGACTGATTCAACATTGTCATTGCCAATTTCTAACGCCCTCATGGTTTGTAACACACCCATATCTTCAATACTAAGATTGATATTACTACTAGCAGTCAATGGTATCATATCTTTCTTTTTAGATTCAAACCATTTTTTAAGTTTTAATTTCCTCACAAAATGGAATAGATCAATTCTCCCTTCTGTGTAATTAAATCTACTAGTAGGGCAAAATGTCAAGCCAAGCGATAAAACATCAATTTGATCCACAGTTAAATTGATATTGGAAAGATTAACTACCGTGAAAGTGTCCTTCATTTTGTCGTTGCCTTTCCCCTTGTTGTCATTCCCATGTAGGTGTCCAATGATCCTTGCTTCTTTGTATTTCTTCTGTTGCCTCCTTTTGCGCCTCGACCTTGATTGGGTGTCTCTTTTGGTCCCGGGCTTGAAGTCCCCTGTCGTCCTTGTGCCAATAGGGAAAATTCCTTTAAAATTTTGGATTTTACTCCAATACTGTCTAACTGATTCGGGGTAGGTCTTGTCTCATCATGCTGTCCATTATTTCTTGCAGGATTTTCTTCTAATACAACTTGTTCTGGTTGAACATTCATAATTGTACTAGATGCTTGTTGTAAATTTCCCTTATCAGTTTGATTAATTTCCCTGTAGGTAATATATATATATATATATATATATATATATATATATATGTATATATATATATATATATATATATATATACATCCAACAAAAGGTTAGCCCCAATGGAAAGAGGCCTCAGGCAGGTGAGTAGTTCATCTTTTTAATGGTGGCAACTTGCAAACAGGCAACAGCAAGGATACAAACATCTTCATCTCAAAAGCCAGATGCATTTCAGGAATCACTTCCTTTCTTCAGTGGCATGTACTGCTGAGTGAAAGACAGCGTTTTCCGTGCACTTTAAATTCCATGAGCCTGCCCCAGTCGGCGTAACCATTCTCATGGCCTTCTGGTTCCTGCAGTACGGAAAAAAATGTTCTCATGTGAGTCAGTCTTAAAAACAGCAAAAATAAAGACACAGTTTTTACCCATGTGGGTTGGTGCAAGGTCCCGCTGAAAACCCTGCCCCGCTTTCCAGCTGTCCAGCTGTCACCTTTGGATACTGCCTCCCGCAATCACGCTGACACCATCATGGCGCCAACACGGACCCGCACACAAGCGGTGGGCCTCATTCCGCGGCTGGACTCAGCCGCTAAATATCCAACAAAAGGTTAGCCCCAATGGAAAGAGGCCTCAGGCAGGTGAGTAGTTCATCTTTTTAATGGTGGCAACTTGCAAACATATACATATATATGTATATAAATCAATCAAGAAAAGGGTGCCCCCAGGCGAAGTGCACTCACTCAGGTTGAAAGGCTTTTATTGACAAAACCAGCTCCGATCGATACACACCACTAGGCAGTCCCATGCCTGACGCGTTTCGGACTTGACGTCCTTTCTCGAAGGCGGCACGTGGAATACTGCAACTTCACTCCCAATATATCCCCATGATTCTATATCAGTCTCAGGTGAGTACATAATTAGTTCCAATGCATTGTGGGATTGGGAGTCCAAATATTACCCTCATGGGTATGCATCCAAACCACCTGCCAAAATAAAAATAAATTTCTTACTGCCAGTGTGAGTCAAACAGAGTCAGTTAAAATTCCATGGCAACCTGGTTCCGCAATTGCTGTTCAAATAAACATGCCACGGATCCGCTGTACTTTTTGCAGTGGTGCAGCTTCATGGGCGGGCCGGCCGTAAATGTATCAAGAATATATATATATATATATATACACATACAAACATATATATGTATATATATACATACATACACATGTTATATATATATACATACAAACATATATATGTATGTTTATATATATATATATACATGCACATATATATACACACACACATATATATATATATATATATATATATATATATATATATATATATATATATATATATATATATATATATATATATATATATATTTTATACACCAACTCCGGTTACGGGATCTGCCTGGCAAATCCACGGGCGGTCCGAGTTGGGGCTACCGGAAGCCCAATAAATATATTCCCTCCGTTCTGCTTCTCCAACAGACGTACTCGGACTCCACACGTATGCTTGTGAAATAATTTATTTGCAGGAAACAACGCGCTTCGCTTCCGCCTTGATCACGTTTCAAAGTTGCAACAAACAGTGATTGAATTTAAACTATGCCTAACATAGACATAGGACTAACACCTCATACGGGTAGCACCCACTAGAAAATGGCATCCATTTTGGAAGTTCTTGATACAATAAATATATATATACAATTTAAACTACCCTCATAGTTTGATAATTTACAAAAGAGAATTATAACTCCCATAAGTGTTACATGTAAAAACATACAAAATTAATTTTTTTAATATTTTTTCTGAAATGCTGTTTGCATTTTATTCGTCACTATGTTTGCTCCACAATACTCGCAAATACGTATTTTGCTTAAAACGAGATTTTCACCCAAGCCTATTGGTGACTGATGTGTATGTCATTTTACTAATCATAAGGTATCAACTAATAAAGTTTTTTGCGTTGAATACCTGCTGGAAACATTGTGCCATAACACAAACAAACACCAATGATGTATACTGCCATTTTCTAGTGGGTGCTACATGTATGAGGTGTTAGTCCTATGTCTATGTTAGGCATAGTTTAAATTCAATTACTGTTTGTTGCAACTTTGAAACGTGATCAAGGCGGAAGCCGAAACGCGTTGTTTCCTGCAAATAAATTATTTCACAAGCATACGTGTGGAGTCCGAGTACGTCTGTTGGAGGAGCAGAACGGAGGGAATATATATATATATATATATACATATATATATATATATATATACATATATATATATATATATATATACATATATATATATATATATATATATATATATATACGAGGAGACGAGGAGAAGGCACATGTAGAGGGGAAGGTTCAACGCTGGGAGCTGAAGCTCTTCTGGTGGGGACTGAAGCTCCTCTGCGAAAGGCATATCCTCACGCTAGGATTACCACCCTTAATTTGGAGCTAGGCACCGCAGACGGCACTGGCCTAGCAGCGGTGGTGTCATGGAACCCTACTACTGGTTGTGAAAGCGGGCCACACCGGACACAGGAATTTGACTATCTACAGTATGATGTCGCCTCTGTGAGCTCCTTTTTTATTTTGAAATTATTCATGTTGAAAGCAGAGTTCGTTTCAAAGTACGAGAGCTGGCAGCCCGTCGAAACGCATGAGATAGGAGCTAATAAAGAACCTGGAAGGCGTCAAAACTGGAAGTAATTTTTTTTTTAAACTGTTAGGAATGCGTGCTGTTTGGTTTTTATAAAGACACTGTTGAGATGCTACGATTTACAGTTAAAGACTCGAATTGTAATCCAGTCCGGGTTTTACACAATTTATTGTGATGCATGATGGGACTTTGGAACAAGAGGAACTTTACAATTACGGGCATAACTCTCAGCAGCACAGTCTGTAAGTAGCTCTAAAGCAATCTCATTTATAGAGTTTATTCTGTTGTTACCAACACTGAGAAAAAATAGTTATGCAGTTTTGCCGTTATTGTTAACTTTCCGACGTGGTTGTGTATGCCCAATTACTGCAAAGATTAGTGCATCTTTTATGTTCAGTGATTCAAAATACTTTAAAAAGAGTACCAATATGGCGCATTGTAGGTTGACAAAGGCAGCGTGACTGCGGAAACGCATCCCTCTTTTGCTTGTTCCTGTGTCGGATGTGACTGGTGCAATAAACAGGAGAATTCCCGTGACAACGAGTGCCGGCTCCCTTTATCATATTGAGGTTTGGGGAGACTACTTTCAAAATTTTCAGCGCAAGCGGTAGCGCTGTAACTTGTGCACCACCAGCGATTTGGCAGCACGCCAGCACACCGCAAATTTTGTTTTTTGGAATGTTACAGGCATGCGTGCCCCCATGTAAGGAGTGCGACGATGGAGACGAGGAGAAGGCACATGTAGAGGGGAAGGTTCAACGCTGGGAGCTGAAGCTCTTCTGGAAGGGACTGAAGCTCCTCTGCGAAAGGTATATCCTCACCCTAGGATTACCACCCTTACTTTGGAGCTGGGCACCGCGGACGGCACTGGCCTAGCAGCGGTGGTGTCATGGGACCCTACTACTGGTTGTGAAAGCGGGCCACACCGGACACAGGAATTTGACTATCTACAGTATGATGTCGCCTCTGTGAGCTCCTTTTTTATTTTGAAATTATTCATGTTGAAAGCAGAGTTCGTTTCAAAGTACGAGAGCTAGCAGCCCGTCGAAACGCATGAAATAGGAGCTGATAAAGAACATGGAAGGCGACAAAACTGGAGGTAATTTTGTTTTAAAAACTGTTAGGAATGCGTGCCGTTTGGTTTTTATAAAGACACTGTTGAAATGCTATGATTTACAGTTAAAGACTCGAATTGTAATCCAGTCCGGGTTTTACACAATTTATTGTGATGCATGAGTGGACTTTGGAACAAGAGAAACTTTACAATTACGGGCATAACTCTCAGCAGCACAGTCTGTAAATAGCTCTAAAGCAATCTCATTTATAGAGTGTATTCTGTTGTTACCAACACTGAGAAAAAATAGTTATGGAGTTTTGCTGTTATTGTTAACTTTCCCACGTGGTTGTGTATGCCCAATTACTGCAAAGATTAGTGCATCTTTTATGTTCAGTGATTCAAAATACTTTAAAAAGAGTACCAATATGACGCATTGTAGGTTGACAAAGGCAGCGTGACTGCCGAAACGCGTCCCTCTTTTGCTTGTTCCTGTGTCGGATGTGACTGGTGCAATAAACAGGAGAATTCCTGTGACAACGAGTGCCGGCTCCCTTTATCATATAGAGGTTTGGGGAGATATATATATATATATATATATATATATATATACGCAAGAAAACTAGTGTTGTATAGTTCCTAGGATTCCCCAGGACCTGCTCGGTTTGGATGACCTAAACTGAGGGGAGGTGTCCCACTTCCGGACACCCCCACAAGATATGTCAGCCGTTAGACCACCACCCCCCAGCCACTACCACTCTCCTGTATCTTACAGTGGTGTAGGTAGTTTCTGGCAATTACTGAACATGACAACTCTGATTCCTTAGGGATCGTGGAAAACAGTACAGTTCATTTCGCTCAGACACTCGTGCTTGCTTTCTCTCAGAAAATACACAGTATGGTGATTAGGATGGTTCAATAAGTATTTATTGGTGCAGCGACAGCCTTGTGGAAAACATGTGCTGCGACAATCAGGAGACAGAAGCATACAAATGAGATTGCTAGTACCAATATAGTAAAGAGTAGATACATTTCCACCATAGTGCTAATAAGATGAACATAAGCATTTCAGATAAAAACAGTAGCACTTGCATATTCCTAAAATGCATGCCCTAAATATTTTGCCTAAATGTTCCTAGCCTAGATCTGTATGTGTAGCATATACATGCGTATATGTATGCATGTATGTATGTAGCCAAGAAACCCCTAGGGAAGAACCAGCCCCCTCACCTGATGGTTGAGAACGAAGGACCCCGTCTCTGCTTCGAGGTTGACAGCCCGCAAGGGATGTCAGACCGCTGCGAGTCGAAGATTCAGCATGCATGACCCCGTGTCAGCTTGGAAGGAATTCTCCTCTAATTTGTAGGGGGGAGTGACAGTCTTTTATACTAAAGTGGTCACTCCAGGGCTTCTTCTAGAATCGATATGTTTTGAAAGCAATCATAAATGTTTTTCCAAACAAATGCGATCATGCACAGCTCGCTGTTGGCCAAGGATGAAAAAAGAGGTGACCCTTATACAGAATAAGTATGCCGCGCTTGGGGACATGTTTATGTACGTCAGGTACAGCATTGTTATGATAATATACTAAGAGCCTGTTTACGAAGAGACAGGGCTAACTACTCGGTAAAAGGTCACCCCTCAGGACCGTTATTGTCGTGTGGATGGGACAAATGTATGTAATAGGGTTTACATGACAGGACTAGCCTAAAAGACATGACACTAGAAAAGGAAAAAAGACTAGGAATATCATCTCCCATGGGAATTATGACAAGGGGACAGAAGACAGGCCAGTAATGGATGACTCCAAGTGTGGTAAATCTGTCTAGTCACACTCTTAACAGCATTGAGGTGGGAGAATTACAACTAGGGTTATGGTTTTGTCCTACAAATGATTTTAACTGTGCACAAAGTCTTATCGACTAAAATTGAGTAAATTGTTCTATCTGAAAGATAACCCCAACCCCAAACAGTTGCCATAAGACAAACTCAGCAATCTGGCCATTAGTGATATTGACACTCTGTTCACATTGGCAGAACTTGACTCGGAAGATACATATATATGCAACACATTCTTGAATCCAGCTGATCAGGGGATTGACCTAGACATGAACTGTCCTAATAACTTCAGGAGTAAATCTACCTTTACCCCTAATCTTGGTTATGAAGCATTTGACACGATCGAAGCTATAGTTACATGTGACCTCAACAAACTGGCAAAAAACGTCACTAGCATTCAGATAATTTAACCAAAGTCGAAAGGTCAGCAAAAGAAGTTTACAAAGCAACACTAACATTGCAATCAGACAAGGGAGGAAACGTGGTTATCCTGTCTAAGAAACCGTACCTTGCAGAAGGATATCATCAACTCAATGACATTGAATGCTATGAGGTCACTAACTGTACTATCATACGTAACTCCAATGTACTGTTTCATGACAAATTGGTTGAATGGAGAGAGCGGACTATTTGAAAGGGAAGAATTTAAATTCCTCTACTGTGAACATCACAAAATACCCATCCTCTTCTTGTTATCTAAACTACACAAGAATCCCTTGTTCTGGTGCACCCTGGCCATCAGTTCTTATGGAGTATTGTATATAGCTACAAGCCATGGAGCCCCTCGAGACGTTGAAGTGACCTGTAGTCGGAGTGTTGATGTACGCCCAAACTTACAGGTGAGCAGATGTCTAGGCAATTGGGGAAGGGGTAGCGGTAATCAAATATATATTAATAATTATTTCTTAATTAAATATCATTTAATTAACATCCCACCTTATACCCTACAAACCAAGCAACCTGCAAATAAAATATAACAAAAATAAATCAATATTACATAATGTTCATAATTAATTATCAGTTAAACAAATAATAATAAGTAAATAATTGACAATTAATTATTACTTAGTTAACTTCCCACCCTATAGCCCTACCACCTGACAGCTCACACCTAAAATATATCCAATATATAAAGTTATTACACAATTTACATAATTAATAATCAATCAAATGATTATTAATAAATTAATAATTGTTAATTAGATATTAATTAACTTCCCACATCTACAAACCCAGCAGCCCGCACCTAAAATATAACAAAAAAATATAATCATTATACTTTTACAATTAATTGTTAATTAATTATTCCTTAATTAACTTCCCACTTTATACCCCTAAAAACGTAGCAACCCCCACAACACTATAAATTACTATTAGCAATTAAATACAAAATTATAAATCACTTAAAATTACAAAGTATATTTAAAAATATTATTAACAATTATACAAACAATAATAACACATACATTTAATATATGACCTAAAACACATTAGGAAAATTAAAAAACAATATTTTTACAACCATAATATTGAAAACAATATTAACAACAAAAATATTTGAAACAACAAGATTACTTTCCTGAAAAAAATCGATATTCTTGACAATGATATTTTTGTATCACAATATTTTTTTACAATATTTACAACTCAATATTTTTTCCAAATATCGTGAAAGGTTGCCTAACATCCCACACTGACTGGGAGATTTGCGGATTATCT
Source organism: Calotriton arnoldi (assembly GCA_963921515.1). Classification (NCBI taxonomy): domain Eukaryota; kingdom Metazoa; phylum Chordata; class Amphibia; order Caudata; family Salamandridae; genus Calotriton; species Calotriton arnoldi. The sequence goes on along the minus strand of CAWUFW010000528.1, from coordinate 122,411 downwards.
TCTGCGTCCAGATCCTGGCTCTCCCTCACAGAAACGGGTGCATTCCTGACAATAACATACTGTCTGGGGGGGCAGGGCCAAGATGGCGGCTGAGTAAGACGCTTTTTGTTGTCTCTCCAGCCTGCCGCCGGCGCTAACGCCAACTACAGCGCCGACGGTCCTCCGAAAACGACGGAGATCGACAGCCCGTGCCCTAGGAACCAAAAGGCACCGACCTGAGGTGGCTGGAGAGGTGGGGCCAGCCTACCGGAGACTGCGGCCCGCGATCAGCGCGGGGAGCTAGGGAGCGTGACTGGCTCCAGGCGACTGGAGGCTGCTGCAGGGGCAGAGCGGGCAGTAAGTCCACAAGAAGAGACAGGAGCTGCCTGCCGTCGCCGGGCAGTAAAGGAGAGACCCGTCGACCCGGCCTGGCGCAGGCATGGTGCGTTCCAGGTCTCGGCCCGGTGAGCGGAGAGAAGCGACCGGGGCCGGACCATAGAAAACAAAGTAGATCCATGAGGCACTGACCAGAGGTGGCCGGAGAGGTGGCGCTGGCCTGCTGGAGACTGCGGCCCGCGAACAGAGCGGGGGGCCAAGAGAGCGCGACTGGCGCCTGGAGACCGGAGGCTGCTGCAGGGACCGAGCTGGCGGTAAGCCCAGGAGAAGAGCCGGGAGCTGCCTGCCGTCGCCGGACAGCGGAGGGGATACCTCGGCCCAGTGAGCGGAGAGAGACGTCCGGTGGAGGAGCCGAGGGGGCTGCAGGCTCCCGCACAGTAGGCCTTACTCCCAAAATAGCCGCCGAGAGCCTGCGCACACAGGAGCGGCTGGAGAGGCCGAGAGCATTGCAGCAAGGCCCCATTAAAGGCTGCTGATCGCCAGAGTGCGGCCCTAAGCGAGCCTGAAGGGAGCCCGCCATCTAGGGCGAGGCTCTGCCTCTAAAATAGCTGGCCAGGGCATACGAGAGCTTCTGAGGAGGCCGCGAGTACTGCAGCAGGGGCCCATTACAGGCCGCCGTTCATTAGGGTGCAGACCTTAATGAGTTTGAAGGGAGCCGGCCATCCAGGATGAACATGCAGGCATTAATACACCCGCGGGAGCATGAAGCTCTGCGCCCAGAAGCGGGGAGCAAAGGTGGTTGGGACAGCGAGTCCGCCTAGACCTGAGGCTCAACGCCTAACAGTACCCCGGGTAACCTGACACAGTAAAGGAGGGAGGCAGATGGCCTGCTGGCAAGGCAGAACTCCCCCCCCCCCCATCTTAGACGGCCTGGACAGAACTGGTGACGATGTTTCAGTGGAAGGGGGCCCTATACATCACTGGACTAGGAGTAGGCGAGCCGTCCTGGACCAAAGCCACCAGCCGAGAGGGGGTCAGAGCAAGGAATCTGAACCTAAGCCGAGGAGGTCATGTTGGACTCCAAGAGGGAGGCAGGCCCCGGAACGGCAAGTTTAAATCGAGCGACTGCGCCGTGTGCTGGTGGGAAGCCGACCCTGAGTCACGCTTCTAGGAGGCCTGAGGCCACATCGGCACTGACCCTCTAAGACAGGGAGACGAGTTGACAACGGGACCAGCTCACAGGGGGCCAAAACTTGGGAGCCGGTGGAGGAGGAGCGGTATAGCGTTCTACATAGGTCCACGCTGCCATAGCACCAATGGCATCTGCTAGACCGAAAAAAGGGGGCTCTATCAAGGACATGCTTCTGAAAACTGGGGGCCCGCAGGAGGGGGATAGCAAAAGCAGACCAAGCAGAGCGACTTCCCCAACACTGGAAGACTCAGAGACACCGGTAACACACCCCTACCTAGAGGCCTTGTTCCTGAGTCTGAGGGAAGATCTTCTCGCAGTCAAGCGGGACCTCACAGGGGAGATGCAGGCCATGCGAAAGGAAGTGACCGACATTGGAGACAGGGTGGATGCCCTAGAGGGAAGGGACACATCTCGTGACGAAGAAATAGAACAAATGCAACAGGAGATAATCCGCCTCACGGAGCAGCAATTGGACCTCCAGGCGCAGAATTTCTCAAGGAGGAAGAATATCTGCATACAGGGAGTAGCATGAGATGCAGAGGGCGAAAACATCGAAGCATATGTCACTAGCCTGTTCAAAAGCATCCTGGGAGAAGCAGCGCCAAACGAGATTCGCTTAGACCAGACTCATAGAGTGGGCAGCTGGGGGTCAGGGAGGACCCGCACATTGGATATTTTAACTTGTGTTCATAGCTTTCACCTGAAAGAACAGATCCTCAAAAAGGCCCGTGAAGCACAATCAATAGACTTCCAGCGCCAGACGGTCCACCTCTTCCAGGATCTTGCGGCCTCCACACTTTAGAAGCGGCGAGAATTCAGGCAGGTTACAACTTTCCTACTAGAGAAGAAGGTGGCCTATTGATGGGGTCACCCGTTCTGCCTGGTGTTCCGATGGCAGGGACAACTCCGACAGCTACGATCCCTGGCAGAGGCATGTGAACTGCTACAAATAGAACAACCGGAAGATGCACGATGGCCCGCATGCGTCAATTGACAAAAGCAAGGGGAGGGAGGATGATGGCGGAGAGTCTCCAGGGGCCGCAAGGGCTCGGGCCCAGACCAAGAGGCCATGGCAGCCGAGAGGTAGGCCGTCTTAGATAAGGTTTCTGAGGGCACCACAGCAGGCGGCAAGGCATGAGGACACATCGACGACAGAGGAAAAAGGCACGAGATCACGAGATGGCGAGGCTTGGCTGCCGTCTGCCACGAAACCCACGTAGGAACTCTACCACTGGTAATGGGATGATGGACCGTTCTGCATCTCCATATCAGGGACTTTGTTTTTTCTTGTTGTTTGATTTTGGGGATTGTTTACGGGTGCCAGCTACCATACAAGTACACTACACCATTCATGCTTCATTACATAGGGGTCCTGGCGGGGAGGGAGGGGGCCTGACCGGCCCAGCAGGGAATCTGCCCGGACCATGTCATGTCCACACTCGCTAAACATCTGAGGATACTAACCCTCAATGTCAAGGGCTTAAATAATCCGTTCAAGCGAAAAGCAGTATTGTCCTACCTCGAACATTCACGAGCGGACATATCTCTTGCAGGAAACACACTTATTACTCAGGGATTGGAGCAGACTCAAGACTCGAGCCTTCCCCCAGCAGTTCTTCTCCTCCATGATACACAAAGCAGCGGAGGTTGCAGTGCTATGCTCACGCTCCTTCCAAGGGAAGGTAGGGTTGAAGGTAGTAGAGATCAAAGGGCGCCTACTTGGATACCGATTACATTTAGGTTCACACTCTATACTTGTGGGCTCCATATACACCCCTAATAAGAGGCAAGAGCAGTTCATTCAGGAGGCAATCGGGGACATCATGGCGACTCAGAATGAGTGGGTGATACTGGGGGGCGATTTAAATATGGTCTTCCATAATGATCTTGACCGCTCCATCTCTCGAGAGGGATTAACTGGAGCCCTTAGCCAGGGGACCCTCAGCTGGGTGCGGGACATGAGATTAAGGGACCTGTGGAGAGACCACCACCCGACCTTGAGGGACTACACCTTTTACTCTCATGCCCATAGGTCATAAGCCAGGCTAGATTATTTCTTGGGTCCAGGAGGGTGCAGGAGGCATTAACCTCAGTTGAGATAGATCCTCGTAACCTATCTGACCACTCTGCGGTCGTATCTGACCTTGCTCTCCCACCCCAGGCCTGAGCTCCCAAAACCTGGAGATTGAGGGAAGCCCTGCTGCGTCGCACGGATATGGTCCAACAAGTGGAGGCAGCCTTAAAGGAGTACTTGGCGGTGAACGACACCCCTGAATCTCCCCCAGCGATGATATGGGACACTCTGAAGGAGGTGATTAGGGGGGTATTTATTGCAATATCAATAGCAAACAACAGGGCAAGACGAGATACTAGGGCAAAGCTCCAAACCCAAGTACGGGAGTTGGAGCGCATCCACCATCGTACAGGTGCCCCCAGGGTGTGGAGACAACTGGAGGCAGCCCGAAAAAAGGCTGGCAGGCCTAGACCTTGACCAAGCCGAATATTCACTTTTGCGCCTCAAACACGCCTTATATACAGGGGCAAACAGGTGCGGAAGGATGTTAGCAAATAAATTGAGGGGGCAGTGGCAGACCAACACGGTAGAGACGTTGATTGCGGAACCTGGGGAGGAGATAGTGGGGGATGAGGCAATAGCGGCCCGGTTTGGGGAATTCTATAAAGACCTATATACAGATCAGAACCTTCCCCCCGGGCCCATCTCTGAATACCTGGAGGGAGCTCGGGTCTCCAGGGCAACGGCGGATCAGGCGGTGGAACTAGATGCTCCTATCAGAATCAAGAAGGTCCTATCCGCAATAGCGAGGTTAAAATCTAATAAGTCTCCGGGCCCAGATGGCTTTTCGGCCATTTTCTACAAAACATATTGCAGCCTGTTGGCCCCTCTTCTCACAAAAGTGTTCAACGCAATTACAGGACCATCGTCACTGCCCTCGTCAATGTTAGAGGCCTCTATTACGGTAATCGCAAAACCAGACACGGAAAAGAAACTATGTGGATCCTACAGACCGATTTTGCTTTTAAATGTCGATGTGAAACTGTTCATGGGGATCCTAGCGGTGAGGCTGAACCCCCTGATGCCAGTGCTGACTGGACCAGACCAGTCCGGATTTATACCCAACAGACAATGTCCCGATAACACTAAGCGGCTGCTCCACCTTATTGATAATGCGTCACGCACCCGAGAGATCATGCTATTCTCAATTGACGCGGAGAAAGCCTTCGTCAGAGTGCATTGGCCTTATATGGCAGAATTCCTGAACCATTTTGGGCTGGGAGATTGATTTCATGCCTGGGTTCTAAGCAGTTACGAGAGACCACATGCGACAGTCAGGGTGAATGGCAAGAATTCTGATCGGTTCCCAATTCGCCGCAGTACGCTACAGGGCTGCCCCCTCTCCTATTTGCGCTCTACATGGAGATGTTCGCGCAGAGAGTGCGGGACTCACCTGAAGTGAAAGGGGTATACTTTGGAGGCGAGGAGCACTTGATCACCCTGTACGCCGATGATGTTATAGTCTCCCTGGATGATCCTCGGTCTTCTCTTCCGAGCTTTTACAGGAGATCGAGGGCTTTGGCGCAGTGTCCGGTCTTCGTATTAATATATCCAAGTCACAAGCACTGAGCCTTACGGTGCTCCAGACTACACAGGAACACCTCTCGCGGTTGTTTTCAATTTGCTGGAGGTCCAGCATCCGCTTTTTTGGTATACAGCTCTCACCAACTATTCAAGGGACAGTAGCACTTATTTATAAAGAATTGGTGGATAAAGTTAAATCAGATCTGCTCCGCTGGCAGCCCTACTCGCTATCTTGGCGGGGACGGGTGGCAACCCTAAAAATGACGGCTCTACTCAGAGTTCTATATATATTTCTGACCCTGCCGCTTTGGCCCCCACCTGGGGCAATTCACTCCTTAGAGAAGGCATTCCAGGCCTTCGTTTGGGCGAATCGGCGTCCTCGGATAAAGCGGAACCTGAGTTGACGTAGCCCGAGGGAGGGTGGTCTGGGTATCCCATCCCTGCAACAGTACTTACAAGCAGCTCAATTAAGATACATGGTGGAGTGGTCTTGAGCTGAATATGAGAAATCATGGCAGTTTGGATAGGGCATTGACGGGGAACTCCCTGTGGAAGATGCCCTTCCTGAGGAAGGTGGACCGCCACCCCAACCTATATCTCTCAGCCATTACAGCGCCTCTGCTAAGGGTCTGGGATTCAGTTGGGATTAAACATAGTCTTACATCGTTCCCTTCACCGCTAACCCCAATAGGAGAAAACCCGGATTTTACGCCGGGACTACACCGTAGGGCTTTAGAAACTTGGCAGAGGCCAGGCTGTAGATCGGTGGGCCATCTCTTTGAAGAGGGGGAGAGATTCCACTATACGCAAATTAGGCACTGGGTCATGGACCCGGCAACAAGGGATTCTGCACAGAGACCCTTAACCAGCTTCGAGCGGTGGCTCCTTGGCAAGGACTCAGACAAGCATATAGTCACAGAGTTATATAAATTCTTGTTTTAGGGTCGGAGCCCCTGACAAAATCTCCAGCACAGCAGAGGTGGGAACAGGAGCTTGGACGTCCACTAGCACAGAAAGAGTGGCAAGACATATATTATAGGGCTAGACACATGATGACACCCAACATGTCTAGTACAGAAACGGCAGTGAAGATTGCCTCATATTGGTACTGGACCCCGGCCAGGTTATATAAAATCAATCCGGATAAAGGGGATAAGTGCTGGAGATGTAACCCCAGGTGGAGACAATTTTAGAGACACATGGCACCCATTTATAACACTCCTTTCGCAAGAAATTATCGAGCTAACGTGCCCTAGATACCTCAAGTTGTTACACTTGGCAGACACCCCTCCAACCCACTAATACCTCTTAGACCTTTTAACCCAGTGTGATGGAAGCGCTAGAGATGCTGCTAGCACTCCGGGGGGAGGGTAGGAAGTGGGGAGGGGGAAGATCCAAGGGTTGGGGGATACAGTTATAAGCTGCAGACGTGCTGAGAGAGGCCGAATGTTGACGCAGACTCAGCTAAATGATGCTTATATTATGCAATGGCTGCACAATAAAACAAATTTAAACATAATAACATACTGTCTTCCAATACAACTAGAGCCATCATTTTTTACTGTGATGGGTTAATACACTTACCGTTCATTTTCAACATTTCCGCAAAGGAAAAAGCTTCTATTTGGTCCCACACTGCACAGTGCTCTTAGGCACCACAGGCACTAGCCACCAATTGTGCATTGCAGCGTCCAAGCCATTGTTAGCAGGAAATGGAAAGAAAAGTTGTAGAACATGAAGCTCCCCACTGGCTTATATAGCCGGGCAAGATGGTGACCAGCAAGTAATACAAAGAGCTCTGGCCACATTTTGGAAAATCTGAACAATATCCTTTCTCCAGATGATCATTCACGTGAAAAGGTGGCAATGTAATGTCTGCAGAAGACTGGTGTAAATAGAAAAGCCCTTGAGAACGTTAGAGAATATGTGAAAATTAAGAACTGCTCTGGGCAATGAAGAGCAGACCAATTGGCCACAGCACCTAGACATGGAAGAATAGAGCCTGCTCAGACCCATTGACAGCAAAGACACCTGCCGGGCAGTGAAGAGCCTGGAATGCGTCTGCAAAGACGGTGGCGCTGGGCTGGGCCAAACACGTATGCTGTGAAATGATGCTGGGAGTCAATAGAACTGAAAGTTAGATGTGCTGATGCGGACCAGCTGAGACCAACTTTAAAGCAGCATCTGCATGAAAAGGGACTAAGATCACAAGAAAAACAACGCCTTCACTTACAATGTTGAAGGAGAGATAAATTGGCCTGAAATTCAGAATGCAGAACCCAACACTGCTACATCAAGTGAACGATTGTGACATACGGATACCTGAGAAATCTGTGAAACAAACACAGCAAACAGAAAGGTAAGAAGGGAAATAAGTGCCCACGATGATTAAAAAGAAGCAACCAAGAAGTGTGCAAGCCAATAACATAACACAGTACACTGCTGCTACAAGAGAAGATACGATGGAAAAAACAGGATCACCAGCATTGAACCCAGAAACCATAACTGCACAATCAATGTTGGCCATCTTGGAAGCGACCAAGGAACCAAAAAATACTCTAGCATGTGAAACAGTTGATTACATTGATGTAAGCAGATTTGAATATAGTGACAAAAAAACAAAAGCAAATTAAAAAATGTTACAGAAGATGACGAAGAGAGATCGAGGAGAAACAACATCCTCTTCATAGGTTTCCTGTAACAGACAGAAGGGCCTTCCATAGAGCTGTTCCATGAACAAAGGATTTTTGAAATGCTGAGACCAAAAAGGTTGTACAAATTGTTCACAAAAGAGCAGAGACATTGGACACTCTTCCCACGTCCTAGACCTGGCATGCAGCCAAGAGCAATCATAGCCCAGTTCCTTAATTACCAGGATATGGTTGCAATACTACAAGCATCACAAAACAATGGACTGGCCTGAAGGATGGGAAAAGGCATGAAAGATGTTTATGTATTGTAGAACGCAGGAAGACAGAAGAATGATGGAACCACAACAAACATTGCCAATAACAGAGCTTGACGAAGAAAGAGAGGAGCAGGAGACGGAGGCAGAAAGAGTGACAGTAGATGAAGATGGACCATGGGCATACAGTGGGAAAGATAGATAATGGTGGGAAAAATGAAAATAAACACACAATGGCTAAGATGTAGACTCATATCTACATCCCCTAAGAAACCATATGTATTTTGCTGAAGGTAGCGAGAAGGAAGGCAGAGGCGGAGAGTCTACTGGAATGCTGTTTCCCATTTGAAATATGTATTACTGTTGATAGCAATGATGTTTAACACAGTAGATGTTAATTTAGCGTGTTCTGAAACAGTAGAAACTATTGCAGAAGTTGTAAGGGGAAAGGGAGGTAAGCACTTTGGTTGTGGGACAGGGATTATGGGAATAAGGGACCAGAATAAGTTCTGCAGAAGAGGGAGAGAAAAGCACCTTTATTGCATGTACAGCAGTATTGCATGTGCATGTACAGTACTGAGATCTAGTAGCAGGATGCCTACACCAAACCATCACGATAAGAACAGGCGGCAGGCAAAATTAAAAAATAATGACTTGGAATAAACGTGGGCTGAACAAATTTAAGAAGTGACGCTGAGCCTTGACTTCTCTAAAAAGCCTGAGGATGGGCCCCGCTCTGCTCCAAGTAGCCCATTTAACAAATGAAGAACACAAGAAGTTAGATAAAAAATGGAAATGGGAACTATACCAAACTTCATATTCAACATACTCAAGTGGTGTGGCAATATGTGTAAAGAGTGATTTGGCGTTCACTAGGACACACATGGATATAGACGAGGAGGGTAGATGCATAGCACTGAAAGGCACATTGGACGAATGGGATATCGCCCTAGTGAACACTTATGCCCCAAATGTGCCAGATGTGGAATTCCTACCTGTACGTTAGAAATGATCACTCTTGGCCTTGATAAGCCGATAGTGTGGGCAGGAGATTTCAAAAATATAATGTCTAACACATTGTTCAGGCACACCTCTAGAGTGTGAGATGAAAGTAGACTGGCCACACAACTCAAGGAAGTAATAGAGAACCTAGACCTGGCGGACATCTGGTGGGAGCTTGACCCCAATGACAAAGACTATACTTTTTACTCACCTCCTTATAACTACTATAGTAGAATAAACTATACATCTCAAGACATTGCAACAGGGTGCTCAGATAAGAAATTTCTATCTAAAATATGTTCAGACCATTCACCATATTGCCTGTTATATTCATGGCACCACATGAGACCCATAGTGCCAACATGGACGTTAAGGGTGAGAACACTGACAGAAGCAGTATTTAAAGAATAGTGAAGGCAGGTACTGACAGAGTGCATCAAAAATAACTGGTAGACACCCACAACTAAGTTCTTGGAGTGGGATACTATGAAGGTGGTTATTCAAGGCACCTGTATAGGAAAAACAGTCTGGGTGGTTAGATGTCAAGACAGACCAAACCTAGAAGGACACCTGAGAGATAAAACAAGGGAACACGCTAAGCAATGAGATATATTAGATATATTTAAATAACCTCATATTGGGAGAACTATATAGAGACAGATTAGGCAAAATGTTAGCTTGGTTGCTAAAACATGGACAAAAGAGACAGAGGGGCATATTATCAAGCCCTTTATCGCCGCGTTAGCGGCACTTTTCTGCCGCTAATGCGGCGATATTTTTATCACACTATTAACAAGCTGCAGCTAACTGGCCTTAGCGTGAGTTTTTGGGCGATAGCGGCCGTTTTTTTATCTCTAAGCATGTCAGCGATATATATCGCTAATGACATGCAAAGTAGGCGTTCCTGACTTAAACTCCATTGAAACAGTCGCAAACACAACTTCCCTCTATTATCAATGCCCGCGAAGCGATAAGAAAAGTCGCGCTAACCGCGCTTATCGCTGGAATTTAACGCCTGAAAAAACTTGCCTTAACCATCTTGTCAATGGGGGTGGATTGTTAGGTTAAGTACACACTTGCCTATTAGCAAGCTTTTCATTAGCGCAGTTAATTTAGCGCTGGAATTCTCACGCTATTGTTGGTTTTACTCGCTATCGCTGGATTTCCTATCGCCTTTGCGATACGCATTGATAATACAGCGCTATCACGGCGAGGAAATCCAGCGATCGCCGGCGATAAAAAAAACAGCGCTAAACGCGCTTTGCGATAATTATCGCAGATCCTTGATAATATGCCCCAAAGGCCTTAATTAGGATGTCGGTTGGTAAGCCTCTGACTGCTGGTCGGAGGCTTACCGACCGACATCCTTGGTTTGAATTCCAACCGCCGTATTAAGATTACGGCAGTCATAATTCAAACCGGCCAGTCAATCTGTCTGACTTCCGACGGGTTCAAGGAGCCCGTGGGCTAGTCGGAACTGCAAACACAATCTCATAGTGACGGCGTTTCCGCCGTCTGGATTATGATGTCGGTTTCCAACAGGCTTTCCATGTCAGGCTTTCTGACATAGAAAGCCTGTCGGAAAGTGACTTTGGGGGCCCCTAGCAGGGCCCCCCTTCTTCAGCGGCCTCCGGTTGGGGGCCGAGGGGTGGTGCCCTCCTGGAAATCCCTGCACCGTGTGGCAGGCACCGTTAGGTGCCTGCCACACGGTGCAGGGATTTACAGTGACTCCCATTTTTCAATGGGAGCTTGTGCTGTGACCGGTTTCTGACTACCGCACAAGCTCCCATAGGGAAATGGGAATCTGTGAACGCACCGTGTGCGGTCGCATTGTAATTGCGGTTTCGGACCGCCGACCCGAGGTCGGTCGGTTTCAAAACTGCTGGGATGTCGGTCAGAGGAAACTCCGACCGACATCCTAATTAGGCCCAAAGTATTATGACACTTATGGGCTCATTACGATGACGGACGGAAAAGCCCTCCGACCGCCATGGTATCGGGAAGAATCCCCCCGCATCACCCGCGGCATTTCCGTCGGACAAATTACGATGCAATGTACGCAGAATCAGACCGCGGCGAAAAGATGTCACAAAAGACCGTCCACCACGTTCGGAAAAGCTGCAAATCAGATCGCGTCGGACGGGGAAAGCTGTGCAAAGGCTTGAAAAGGCCGCTCCTGCCGCGGCATGACCACACGGCCAAATACGATGAGAATGCGGAGCTGGCGGACCGAGCACTGCGTCCGACCACCGCGCACGCACATAGGCCAAATGAATGGCGGACGGAACCAACTTCACAATAACGCCCGAAGTGTGCCTGTACCCCCTGCCGCCCACAATCACAACACACACACCACAATGATACACCCCAACTTGCTCCTGGTAGGGAAAGCCATGCGCAGCATGGAAGAGACATCTGGAGGTCATCACTCATGTGGACACACCCACATACCACAGTAGAAAACCAACCCCTACCTGGACCAGCAGCCTTTGCACACCTCAAGCTGAGACAGAAAGACAGGACACCATTGACTCACACTGCACAACATCACACCCACCTATCTCCACACAACACCACTTTCACCCACACACCTCACACACTACACATATCTCCAACATCACCTTGCACCCTGCACCCCTTATTCATTTGCACCATGCCCAAGAAAATGCCGAACTTCACCGACTCAGAGTTGAAAGTGATGGTAGACGAGACAATCAGGGTAGAACCACATTTGTACGGGCACCTGGTCCAACATACCCCACCTGCGCACAATAATCAGATGCTGGCAAGGATCCACAGCAAAGTCAATGCCGCAGGGACCACCCTACGCACTGTGCGTGACATCAGGAAGCGGTGGTGTGACCCCAAGGGCTGGCTCAAGCTAAGGGCCCAGAGGAACCACGCGGCGGCACAGAAAACTGGTGGCGGCCCTCCCATTCCACCACCAACCTTCACGGAATGGGAGGAGAAGGTGCCTGCCATAATGCATCCAGAGAGTCTCACATGAATCGAGGGGGGACTGGAGGCTGATAAGTACCAACAAAATGATCACATCACACTACAACACATCGTTGTGCACAACAAGTGAGTTCCAATCGCCCGTCCACATCAAACGCATGTGGAATGTACGCTTACAATATGAATGAGTCACAAGGACAGCATTTCCTTAATCAGCTCAACCTCACAAGTAGGTGGTCAGCTCATGCACCCTGGCCTCCCTCCCAAACAGCATGGCTCACCCTCCCCACCCCACAGCCATGTGGAAGCTAACACCATTGACAGTGCCTCCCAACAGGGAGCTAGCCATCTCACTGGGGAGGGGGATGTTGAGCCCTGACAGCAAGACCACAACTCCCACAAGGCCCTCTGTCTCCCCTCACAAACAGCATGGAGCCAAATGAGCCGCACATCCCGCACTTCGTAGCCAACTCTGGAAACCCCCATCAGTTTCTAGGCCGTGCACATACAGAGAAATCCATCCAGAGGCCACATGAGTCACAGTGTCATTGATGAAGGAACATGCAACTGAAAAGCAGAATACAAGAACGCGACCTCAAAAAGCCAATGTGCAAGTCCCATTGCCTCAAAGCAGAAAAACTCGGGTCAACACAACACATGCATGGAAACTCTGTCAAACCTCACAAAATCACAGGAGGCAAGCACAAAAAGCACAACACAAAGCATGAAGTGGCGGCAGAGTAGTCAGATACACATCGAAAAGACACTAATGTCCAAGCATTAACTGAATCGGATGAGCAACAAGTCAGTACCAGAGGACATGTCCTCTGAAATACAACATTGGTACATATGAAATTGGCCCTTTAGCCATGTCACATTGCTAACGAGCAATGTAGGTACCCAGGGTTTTAAGTGGGATGAAAAAACTGGGGGGGTCCCTCAAAGGAGCCTGGCCAATGTAATTAAGGGCGTGGCCCAAAAACCTCAGACATTAATCTGGTCTTAGCATAATGGGCTACCCCACTGGCATTTTCCTGTCACTGCCATTGCACCCAGATACATGAGACAACAAGGAACATGATACCTACTACAACTCCAGACTACTGGCCTTGGCAATGTTTGTCAGTTGCATAAGATAAGGAAGCAGCAACTATGGCTTGCATCTAATATTGGAAAATCTTCCACTCAAAACCCTGATGACACCACGACGATGTTGCTGCACATGAGTCTCCAAAGGAATGATTACCAGAGACAAAATTAATCCACAAAGGATTTCGCTTCCCCACAACGCTCACCTGGCATGACGTCATGCCGTAACTACTCCACCAGTGAGAAGTGAGGAGTGTGACCATGCGCACATCTATGTGCCTGCTGGATATGCATTTCAGCAGAAAGAACAGACCGCCTGTGGCAGGGCACAAAGCAGAGCACGAAAGAGACCCGTACCGGGGCCCCCTTAAAAAAATTACGCTGCACAGCACCGTTGCGACCCGGCCCACTCAAAGCCCTATATGTACCTCAACATCATGTGCGACTGATGACATACTGACATGAATGCCCAGTAATGCCAAGGTAGAAGTCATGTCAACTCAAATCAATTGTGCCAAACATGAACATCAAAGTTGTGCTGTGTGCCGAACATGCCGACAATAACACCTCACTCCAACAGGTGACTCGCTAGCAACATCAGGCGATGGTGCCATGGACAAGCCCGGCCACCCCCTCGGAAGGTGAACCCTCGGATGCAGAATCCCTGGTCTGTTCATGTGGGGAGGACCTACATGGCCCCTCCGGCATGCCCAGGGCATGCCATGCTCTGTCCCTCACTGACACCCCCACCCCCACACCGACTACCACAACAGCCGCACCACCAATGCTGACCCCCTACAGCAATGACCTGTGTGGCAGCCACCTCCAACACCATCACCGCTGCCCCCAACACTGTCCCTTTGCCAGCAGTTGCGAACAACACCAGGCACACCGGGGATGCTGGGACGGTGTGCGGCGGCTGCGCCAGGCAATGCCACATGTCCGTGGTGTCAGGGCAGGTGGGAGGACAACTGGGGGACAGTCACAGGAGGACAATGAGACAGAGGCCCTTGACACCGTGCCAACTGTCCTTGGTGCATACCAGCAGAACCAGTGACAGATGGGCCAGGGCCTTGACGAACTGCGTGTACTGCGCCTGATGCAGAGGTCCATGGACACTCGTTTGGGACAAAGTGCCGAGTACATGGGCCAGCTTGTGGGTGTCCTGAGGGTCATGCATGCATCCCAAATAGCTGGCCAACCCCCCGTGGCCAGCCGGATGTTAGTCACATCACCCCAGCAGCGGCCACAGGGAGGGGTGAGTCACACCACAGCGAATCCTCAGACACCTCTGAGCATGCAACAGGTTCCCCCCCTGGCTAACGGCTGAGGGGGCGTCCCAAAAAGACCCCTGGACGATCACGTGGAACATCACTATGCCTTACCAGTTCTCGGAGCAACCGCTGATGTCACCACTGTAACACCGCACATTGACTTTGTTGTAAATCAGAACCAACATTGCCACAAGGATGGTAGAATAATGTTTTACTGTTGAACTCTACCATTGTGTGTCCTACACTAACGATCCATGTACCATCACTTTCAGATTCACCTCTCACCTGTCACACATTGGCCAGGGAACACAACTCACAACAGTATGCCTTGGTGCCAAGAGCTTTTTCATCACAGTAAGTAGCATGTCAACTCACATTGCAATGTATCCGAATATGTAAAAGCGAAAATCCATTGAGAGAGTGGAGGAACCTGGAAAGACACAAGGAAATAACAGTGCGACGACATATTCTGGAATAACCGCAAAAGCACACCACTAGGCAACACTGTACAATATGCCTTCCAGAGAACACCGGCCAACACCATCAACATGGACAGCAGGGGGACTGGAGCACACGACTGCACCTCCCAACACCGTTTAGCCCTTAGCATCCTGGTAAATGCAGTTCTGCTGAAATGCTCAATTGTGTCACCGTTGTCGTGTGTCAGCAAGGTTGGTGCAGGTCAGTGCTGTGATTCCCTGGACACATGTGTGTCGCGTTAACCTCCCACATCAGTAGGGGTAAGATACATTGTGATCGGTGTCTGCTGAGGAAGCTGCCACAATCTACTCGGGTCTCTGTACCTCTCCCTGCCCGACTCAGGGGAAACACCTCAGTCCCATGAGAAGTAAGCATCATGACTGAACTGCATTTACCAGAATGCTAAGGGATGAACTGTGCTGGGAGGTGAAGCAGTGTGCTCCCACCCCCCTAAGAACATCAACATGGACATGACGGAAGTTGTCAGAGATCACATAGCACAGACCAATGAAATTCTTAGCAGTGTGCCCACAGGAGCCAGCATCACACCACATCCTGTCATGTGGACGATGTGGACATTGTCGTATTAACACACTCAAGTACTGTTGCACAGGGATTTTCTGAATACACGTGCGATTTATGCATGTTCAACCACATGAATACCAGTCCCTGACAACATGCACACGCGAAATCTGGTTTCAAAACGCACTTCACTGTTACTGCATGAGCACAACAGCTGCGTGCACAGGCCAGGCATCACGTATATAGGATCTGTTGCACGACGTGTCCTTTTTGTGGCAATGTACAGCTAACTACCCCATGAGTGATTGTGGATAGTTATTTGTGGCCTCACATTCACACAGCGAAAGCATACTTCAATAAGTGTGCATGCACAATGGGCCTCTGTTTAGACAAGTAGTCGCTCCCACACCAGACCGGAGACCTTCGAATTGCAGGTGTATTGACCGTCCCGTGCTATTCAGTCATTGCTGAACACGGCTCTCCCACTATTTTTGCGGTGAACTGACACACAAATTATTGATAGCGTCTGATGATGAAGGCCGTTGCACACTTTTTATCAGACTTGTGGGCTCTGGCCTTGTCCCTTCCTTCCATGCTTTTCCGGGAGTACCACCGGGTTTGATTGCTCCAAATTTCAACACTGCATTTAGCGGTCTCAGTTCATTATTTTTGCTGTACAGCTGAGCGCTGGTTCTGAGATTGCTCTCACGCCATGTCTGACCGTCCTGTGGTCCAGGCCGAGCCCAGGCAGTTGCAACTGTACCGTGCCCGCATGCAGCTTCTTTTTGGATGTGTCCCATTGGCTGTGCTGAGCATCAGCTATGGGCTAACGTTCCGCAATGCCTATTTCACCTGCGTGCAACCTGTCTTTTCCTGCAGGAGATGTCTGTTTGAGTGGGCCATGGATGTCTGCCTTTCAAACACATGCCTTGCCGACCTGGATCATGAGCTGTGGGTGACTCCTTTGTTGGTCCACGTGCAAGACTGCTTCGGTGAGACACGTTTATGGGATGCCTTACAATGTGTCAGGCAGGCGGACAGCTGCGCCTGTGCGTTAGCGCAATGGCTCCTGTGCAATGCCTACATCGAACCTCTCCAAGGTTGCGATGGGATGCTCCTTTCAACCTCGTGGTGCGAGGAACATATCTGTTCCTTCATACTGCTGGATTGGATGGCGGTCCTCTTCGCTGAAGATGATTTGGATCGCCTTTTGGAACTGATTGCCTTCGAAGCTGCCTGTGCCTTCTTGGATCGTAACTACTTAACAGCAACAGGGACTGTTGGTGACTAATTCAATTTTCATTTCCCTTTTTCACGCCTCCTGACGGGAATTGTCATCCAGCTCTCTGACTTTAGCCCTGTCGACATTGGCTTGGACTATGCTGAGCTCTGCCGGCTGTCTCGCTTGGTACCACAGACCGGAGCAAGTGGAGTCTGTCATATGACCGTCGTGGACATTGTCGTCTGGCATGGGCCCGGCTTCCATTATGCAGATGTGGCGCACGAAGATTACGTGGTGTTGTAGTTTTGCAAGTACCCAGGGCTCGAGTCGGGTGTACACGCAGGTACATGGCGTCCCCCCCTCTTTACATGGGGTGGACGCCGTCCCCCCTGCCAGGACGCTGGTCCCCACAGGAATATGCATAACTTGTCCCTGTGTACTCTCCAGTTACCGGGACACGTTCAGCAGCACCTGCACGTTGACTGCGCTCCATTCCCTGCAGCAACGTGCAGGCAGCGAGTGAGCCTTTTTTCACCTCCAGCCGTGCCGAAGTAAAGGGGCCATCCTGCCTCCTTTTGTTTGTACATGCTGACTGGGGACTGCCTTGAACCTTACATTTGAATGTGGATGCCACAGAAGGAAACATAGGCACACAGCATGCCTTCTGTTCACAGGGACTTAAGGGAGGCATGCTTTTGCCTGTGTTCTGTCCATGTGTATCAATGCAGACACTGTGAGACTGTCAGATGGGTTAGTCTGTCCCAGTATTTGCACAAATCATTTCTGTCGCACTATTTTACTTCTTTCTTAGCGATACGTCATAACGTTGTGAGGTCATTTGCATTTTGCCTTACTTGGTCAGTCCCCCCACTTATTTTTTTGGGACCTGCGCCCTGCAAGGGCACTCTTGAAGAAGGCCACTCTTGATCCAACCTGCCCGGGTAACTATCAGCCCATCTCTCTCCTCCCCTACCCAGTGAAGATCCTTGAACGTTTGGTTAGCAAATCTCTGTCAGCTTTTCTAGAACGTAACAACAGCCTGGCAGATGTACAATTCGGTTTCCGTCCAGAACACGGAACCGAGTCTGCCTTGGTGACCGGGTTGGACGATCTGCGTCTGATGGCAGACAGGGGACAATCAGCAATACTTATTCTGCTTGACCTGTCTGCCGCTTTCGACACGGACAACCATGACATCTTGCTAACACGTTTAGAGGAGGTGGGAGTAGTGGGCACTGCCCTGGACTGGTTTCGATCCTATCTATCTGGCAGGTGTCAGGCAGTGGCTCTTCCACCTTTCCAGTCAGCCTTCACTAACATCTGTCATGGGGTCCCACAAGGATCTGCCATCAGCCCAATTTTATTTAACATCTATTTGAGCCCATTGATTAATATCATTCGGGCTCATAATGTGAAATTGGTAAATTATGCTGATGACACCCAGATCATTCTATCTCTTGATGGAACCCTACCCAATGCCCTGAGGATTTTCATGCGTGCATGCACGATACTGCGCAGTGGCTACGTAATAACTCTTTACAATTTAATTCGGATAAGACCGAAATTGTACACTGCGCAGTTGGGAAGGTCCATCTGCCTCTTCCTCACAACTTCTGGCCCCTTGATTCATCTACTGCTTTGGCGCCATCTAAGACGGTGCGAAACTTGGGAGTCATGTTTAATGCCAACCTGTCATTAGAGACGCAAGTGAACAAGATGGTGGGGTGCTGTTTTGGCCTTATTAGGGCTTTGAGAAAGATTCTCCCGTTGCTCCCAATTTCGGTTAGAGCCTTGGTTGTTCAAGGCGCTATCCTAAGTAGACTCGACTACTGCAATGCTCTATTGCTGGAGTCCCCAAGTATCTGATTCAGAGACTGCAGCGTGTTCAGAATACGGCTGCGAAATTGGCCCTGTCTAGGCCACGAGGCTTTTCCGCCTCAATGTGCCTAGCTGAGCTACATTGGCTCCCTGTGCAGCAAAGAATTTATTTTAAATCCCTTTGTATAGGGTTTAGGGCTTTGCATGGACTCGGTCCTAGGCCGCTACAGAAGAAATTGGTTTGGTATACTCCTACCCGGACCCTTCGTTCCTCTTCTGCTTACTTGGCAAAGGTACCCAGGTTCAACAGGGCCAGACTGGGAGGAAGATCTTTTAGTTTTGCTGCTGAGAAACTTTGGAACGCACTTCCACTTGAAATTAGACAATGCAGTACCCTGTCCCTGTTCAGGAAAAGGATCAAAACGTGGTTGTTCCCCAGAAACTGATCCTGTCGTTTTTGAGTAATGCTCTTAGGTTCTGTCCTTCTCGCTTCACGTTGGTCTGTGTTCATGTATCTTTAGCGCCAGGGTACCCGCAGGGTGTTTGTTGCGCTCTATAAATGCTATATACAATACAATACAATGTGTGTCACATGGGAGGTGTCCGCAGAGCTTGTCCTCTGCGCGGTCCTAGAGTACTGTCTGTACATTCTGTCCGTGGTCAGAGGACATTGTCCCTTGTCATTCTGTTCTGGTGTGGCCCTGGCACCCCGACCCAAACAAGTCTCACAGCTGCAAGAGGACACGGGTCCCCTTTGGATGACATGGGAATGCGGGCTAGATGCCCCACACTTGGAGAGTGATCCATCCAGTGATGAGAGCGACACAGCAAATGTGTTGCAAATGTCACCATACATAGGCAGAGGGATGGGTTCTGCTGACAAAGCCCATAGACCAGGGACATCCCATACAACTCCTACCTGCAAGGGGTGGGGGGATATGCTCGTTTTTCTACGTCCAGAGTGATTATTGATGTGACACCTTGCTTCATGTTAAATGGACATGTCACTGTGGTCACTGGTTGGGTACTCATGCATTTTCAACCTGTTGTGGCACGTATGTTGCATGCTTTGACACTGTAGTAAGAACTTCACATTTGGAAACGTTTCTTGTGTTCGACTTGTCTGCTTGTGTACAGGCACTTGAATGCCTCAGAGTGAGTAGGAGAGCAAGTGAGGCAGTATGGCAATGGTGTCCTGTGCATAGGGGTGCTTCGTTGTGCTCAGTCCCTGCATGCACAGGTTCTCAAATCCTGCGCATAGTCCAGTATGTGTACGAAATCACATGAACATTTGTCAAAGTCTGTGAGACAACAGCAAGGCACACAGACACAGTCATAGTCGATCATTGTTGAATCACACTCAACTGAAGTAGTTGACGATGAGCTGTTGTCATTGGTCAAGGCCTTCTTCCTCACCACTGTCATCGTCACTGGGCATGTGTGGGTTGGGAGCGGGGGTGATGTTGCTGGTCCGCCAGATGTAGCAGTCATGTGCCGACCCCGGATACTCTGCACACACGTGTGAGATGATCTGCTCCGCCTGTCGTACCACCTGCACGTTGATGGAGTGGTAGTGTTTGAGGATCCTATAGATGGGTTCACTTGCCTGTGGTGTGTGTTCCATCAATGGCTCCCATCAACATTTGGTATGCCTCCCAGGCAGAGCTGGCTCCAGGACTCTTTATTTGTGTGGTCCAACGAGGCATTTGGGTGGGCCACTGCGTGCCCGATTTGTCACTTGTGTCTCTCGCCAGGCCTGCTTCAGGGCCCTCCTTTATCTCTCCTCAGTTTTACAAGGGCCAGGAGACGCATTCTTTCCTTCCAAATTCTCTTTCTAGATGTTATCACTCTCATGTAGCGTGTTTACCCATGAAGGGTCCTCATGATGGGAGGAGGAGGTTACCTGAGTTGGGAGTATCAGGCAAGTGACACTTCTCATGCTCCCACTCATGCCCTCCTCCTCGGCTTCCCTCTCTGCCACCCTCGTCCGGCGCCCCTCATCTCTCCATGGCCACTCGCTTATGTGCATTTCATTTGTTGCATGGTGCTACTGATATCATAGTAGGGTGTGACAGTACTTTACGTCACGCACACATTGTACAGAGACAATCAGTCATACAAGTATGTAAGTACATCAGTCTACAGGGAATGTCACGGAAGCCAATGAGGTTCACAAGGTGTGGTAATCACATGTCATCCATACTGGTGGGCAGGATTCTTGAGGGCGTTTGGTCTGGAGAAGCACTGACTCGGGACGTGTGTGGGAACATTTGCAGGCAACGGCAGCTAGGCACACTGCACGCCACACCAGTACGTGTGTTGGGAGTGCTAGGGATTACAAGTATGTCTGATTTGCACACAATGGACATGTCAGATTGTCTGCCTACGTCACTGGCCCTTCACAGGACGACCCCTGGCGAAGAGGTGTCAGTCAGATGTCAAGGGATATACAAGCGATGTTCACGGGTTGGATGTTTCTTTACACAACATTGGTACAGTGCGAGAGACCTTTGTCCTTTTTGACTCCTTTCCTCATTTCAGTCCATGCTGGCCATGAGTCATGGCGATGTATGTAATTTCACTCTCCTTTCTTGGACATGCCATGTGTGTGAAGACTTGACTCAAAGGTCACACTCTCTCATCTGTTCACAGTCTAGTGAGCAGTTGGTCACTGTTCTAGTTGTTTTGATGTACCAGCCACTCCCAGAGGGCTGGCTTACCCCCCCCCCCACAGCCACCCAGCACAGGCGTCACTGGACATGTGACCCTGCCAACAAACGGGGCCGGACGCACGTGCCCTGGGCCAGTTCTCCCATACAAGTACAATGTCTGTGTGGTTACCTTATATGCATGGGGGCCTCGTGTCCCACAACATCACACATGGGGAGCACCAATCACTTTGGGCAAATGAGCTGTGATGTGTGATGTAATTCGCAGGGCGCCAATGCAAATGCAGGATGTGTTCGCATGCGCGGGAGCTGGCATCTGCAGCGATGACACGCATTGGCTCCAATTGAATGTTGCAGGATTGCGGTCGCAGCTTCTGGGCCGGCGCGGTGTGGCACACACTATGCGGATGAGCCATCAGCCAATGGGAGCCTTCGGCGGCGTACATTTCATGATGTTGCGGTGTGTGCGCTCTGCAACTGCGGGGCTCGGCAATGGCCCCAATTGCCTTCTGGGGCACCGGGGGTCACTCATGGGGATTGGGTGGGCCTCGCACTTTGCATTTGGCAGGTTGCCACATTCGTTGTGGTGCCGCCACGCTTGCTGGGAGGTGTAGTTGTTCAGGGGTTGCATGTGTGGAGATGTTTGGTATGTACCTCTGCTGTTCAGCGCGGCAGCATCTTGTCTGCCGGAGGTGCAGCAGGTAGTGCAGCGGGAAGGCCTGTGGCGCTGGATCCATGGCGGCTCCGGTGGTTTCGATGGCTTCTGTGTCGGCTCTTCCTCTCCGTTGTTGTATTTCCGCCATCCGCAACGTGGTGGTTTTTACGCTGCGGTGGGAAGGGCTGTTTGCAACATCGTGATCTGGTTGGCGGACGGAACGCGTTTCCGCATGCCGGTCCTGCTCTGTTTGCTCCGTCTGCCACACTTGTGTATGCAGAAAACGTGCGGAGCCTGACAGACCGCAGCGGACGGTAAAAGGCCTCTGTTGGACCATTGTGATTTGGTGGTCGCAATGACCGCACCTGTGGCGGACGACATGACGGTTTTCCGCCACCGCCACCAGCACGGATGGGCTTCCGTCTGTCATCATAATGAGCCCCTTAGATATGAGATGGGCCAGATGTATAATACCCAAAGTAAGATCACTCAAATGTTTCACGCCAATCCAGGTCAAAAATGGACATTGGCAGAAGAACTGTGCTCAGGCAATCCCTGTCGATGACCTAGTGCAGGAAGGACCTCAAGACCTGGCTCTTCGACTGAACCTCCACACCCAGACGGATCATCAGCCCCGCCCCTCAGCGCCTTGAGACCCTCATGGGTGAGTAGCCGCACAATTAAAACTCCTGATTGATTGATTGATTGATTGATTGATTGAAAAGTGGTCCGTAATAACCCGAAAGCTGCATCAGACATTGCAGGATGCACACATTTGATAGACACTGTGGAGCCTATTTAAAAACTGCAGTTTGCAGTATGTTTAGCAGTACTACAATAGTAAACTACTAAAGCACTACAAAATGCTATTCACAAACCTACAAGTGTAAATTTCCACCTCCACACCACCTATCTTTTCTATGGGGAGATCCTCACACATGTAAGTTTACTACTTGGTAGTAAATATGGAAGGGACCCTGGGGAGTGGCTGAAAAAGGGGCATACTTACTACTAAATTGGAGGGGTTTAAGATGGAGTAATAAAGGGATATGGAGGGTTAGGGAATGGTTTAGGTAGGGGCATGCACCCACCTTTAAAAGAGTAAGCTCAATCATATTCACAAACTACCCTTCTAAAGTTACTACAGCCAAAAAGGACACAAGAAAATGGTAAATTACTCCAGCTCCTAATACCAGCACCACAAATGGCCAACCACTAGTATTATAACACCCTCCCATAGAACATTAATGTAACATTAACATTTATTAATTAACATTTTTAGGTTACATTTTAATTTAAAATAATGTTCATTATTTATTTTAAATGTAGAACAAATTTTAAATAGCTCTATTAACATCATTGTGAAAAAAATCTTTATTTAATTTAAATATATCAAATCAAAGCAAATTATTTTTCTGAAGTTTAAATTACAAAATTAATTTCCACCTAAAATTTAAAAAAAGTATTTTTTATTATGCAGTAATCATGATTAAAAAAGTGATGTATAGAATTAATTACAAATAATTTAATTATAAAAGTTTATATATGTAATATTTTATTAATAAATATGTACTATTTTTAGATTTTTAAAGCTAAATTTAATTTATTTACATTTTTAACTAGTTTAAATAATGTAATTTAATTTAACATTATTTCCCATGGGGTTTTATTTTAAGTACCTGCCTCTATTATTTTCAATGGGAGGGGTGTTGCAGTATCAGTGGTTGGCCATGAGTGCTGCTGGTCTTAATACTATTTCCTTTTTGGCAAAGGTAACTTACACTCGAAAATTTTGTTCCATCCTCTTTTTTAAGGTGTGGAGACTTATAAGTCTACACTTTTGAGTAAAAGCCAATACAGTTGCCCATGTGTAAATTACCTTTGTGAATAGCCATGTGAAAGTCCACAAAATGTGGTAGGTGACTAGATGATGGTTATTACCGCATATGCGAAATGACGCTGTAGACTCCACAGATAAAGGTGTGTAAGTTTGAACACCAATGTAAATGCTATGGGAAATAAGAGGCGTGGATGTGCGCTATATGTGTGCATTTTCATGGTAGATATTTAAAATATTGATATATGCTGATAGTGAACAAGATATGTTAAATGTTAATAAATACATTTTAAAAATATATTTCTTCCTTGAAACTGTTTTTCAACAACTCATTTTCAAATGATCCAGCATTCAACCAGGGATGAAATTTTAAATTCGATGCATAGACAAGAATCAAGATCACAGTAAATCACATTCAAGTGAGGCAAATGGAGATACCCTCAGATAGCAGTTGAAAGCATACAACGCAATGCCCTAGAAGACATTTGAATGAATACAATATCAGACCATAAAGAGAAGTTCAAATTGTGTTATATAACTTAGGTGTCAGGTTACTTATATTACATTATTATGGGTGTGCAAAGTAATGCCTGCAGCAATAAATAAACAATACGATAAAGCATAGCTTTCTATATACAATCCATATATGACAAATAATTTAGTGGGTAATATGTCAGTGTACTTTTGAGATGTATTATAGTCCCTCATGAAATGCAGAGCAAGGGATGCATAGGAAGCCGAGTGACACACTAAACCGCCAAAAGCATGAGATGAGAAAGTTATATTCTCCTGAGCAGTGCCAAAGCCCACTCAATGTATATTTTAAAGGATTGGTATTAATATGTCATGCAGAAAGCTCCGTTGTCAAGCCAGACCTAAAAAGAAGAGGGTCTAAATGGTGCCCTGGACAGTAGCAGGAATGTTCCCACTGCTGCTCGGTAGTCACTTACAATCTAAACCGTATTATCCTGTTTGCTATTGTCAGAAATGTTAGGGCGGGACATCTAGCAGTAGAGAAAGGCTTAAACGGCAGTCATATGGCTGCTATTATGTTTTCCAAATGTCACTGAGAGCTACAGCATTCTCAAATACTATTTCAGCAGCCTGAACTCTCAACTGTGTTTGACAGGATATCTGACTGCATAGGACAGGTTGGGTGAAGCTAGATGTGGCTTCTGGGTGCAGTAACATGATGTGGATGGGGATTGATACCCCTGCACTGTTCTCCCACTATGTTTCCATTCTTACCCCATCTGCCTCTCATTAATCAGGAGTTCTCCCCCCTGAAGCAGGACACCAGTAGAAGGTATGGTTACATGCATTTCCTCACATTTTTCTACTGATCTCTACAGTATAAGTGGCTTTGAAATTCCTTCCATGGCCCTTTAGATGCAAGTAAACACATGATCACACAGTACCTACTCAATGCATCAGGAGATATTTCAAGGTCATGATTCAATAGAGGTGATACATTTGCATCACTATTTCTCCTGCACGACTTTGTTACAGCCAATGGGACAACTGAGTGGCCATGAGTGACTCAGTACTCCAATGTGTGGGACATTGCCATTATCAAAATGTGAGTCAGACACTACTCCTAGTTTTGAATGTTGAACTCAATAAGTGACACTGTACTACAAGCTAACTGTTTCATACTCAGTCACTGACATTATGTTCAATAAAATCAAACTCAAGTCCAGTGAGTAAGACTGTGCTCCAAGGGATGCAATTCCACCCCAGTGAGAGAGACTGTGGGCTCAAATCACGAACCGCATTTTGTAGTATATAAAATAGCACTACAACAGTAGTATTTACTTACTACACAACTCTATACACAAACCTACTGGTGCAAATCTCCACCTCCAACTCTTGTATCTTTTCTATGAGGAGATCTGCACACTTGTAAGTTTACTACTTAGGGGTTGATTTCGATGTCGTCAGGAAAGGCTCCGACCGGCATTCGATTTGGGCGAATCCGATTCGGAAGCATAGTTTTCGACCGAATCGGTCACCTTTCCGGACGACCGAGTACGATGCAAGGGAGCCATCCTGGCTGTCCAAATCTGTTCCGAACGAGATTCATGCAGCCGAGTCGTTCTGAGTCGAATCGTACAGTCCAAAGGAGACGGTTTCCGAACAAGCGAGTATGATGACCGATTCGGACAGCCGTTCTGAATCGGTTTGGCCGAGACGAAACAGCTGTGGGAATCGGGCTTCGGGGGCCTGTAGCAGGCCCCCGTCACCTGCAGGCCTCTGGATGGGGCCCGTGGGGGTACCCAATGGACCCCCTTTCCCAACCATCACAATGTGGCAGGCACCATGTGGTGCCCACCACAGGGTGCAAGGTTTTCCCCACCCACCCCTTTTTTCAATGGGAGCCTTTGTTCTCGTCCAGAACACAGGCTCCCATTGAAGTCAATGGGAGTCCGACTGAACCGAGTCCGTAAGCATCCGGACACATCGTAATCGGTCGGTAGGACTCCCCAAATACGAATCGTCCGGAAAGCGTTCCTAACCTGATTCGGTGGGAATGCTTTCCTGACGACATCGTAATCAGCCCCTTAGTAGTAAATGTGCGGGGAGGGACCAGGAGGAGTGGTGGGAAAATGTGAAAACGAGAGGGGTTTAGAGAGGAGGAGTAAGGAGGGGTTCAGGGAGGGGTAAGGAAGGGTTTGTGGAGGGACATGAAAAGGCAAACACTCGCCCACAAAACCTTAAGCCCATTGCTAATCACAAACTACACTTCTAAAGTTAGTACCGCCCAAGAGGCCACAAAACGGTCATAAATGCACTCCAGACTAGCCTAGGAGTAAGTCTAGCAGAACACATGGACATTCACAGGTACTGCAACAGCCTCCCACAGAAAATGTTGAACGCCGGGACTTAAAATACAAACCTGTAGGAAAAAATGTTAAAATTAATTAATATATTTTGACTTAAAAATGTGTGTACACAAAACACCTCCCATTCCAGACGGACAGAGAGCACGCACACGAGGCTGCAAGGTATAAAGCTTCTTTATTTCTCCGGCCTGCCTCAACCAGAGAAGCTCAGAGAGACGCATTTCGGCTGTCGCAGCAGCCTTTATCAATCTAATGAATATATATATATATATATATATATATATATATATATATATATATATATATATATATATATATATATATGGCACACGATCCTGACTCACCACGTCCAATGGTAAGAACAAAAGCAGGTACGGACCACCAAGTGTGATTCAAAAGGCGGTGCTTTAATTCAAAGTTCAAATAATTCTAGCAACCAGTCCTTACAGAGCTGGTGCCCAGCATGACGCGTTTCGACCGCTATCCGCGGTCTTGATCACATCACGCGCTGTCGAATCAATTGCATTTAAATTTAAATAGTGATAACCTAACACACCTGTGATTAACTAAACTATGGAGCAAGCCATAATAGTAGCCATAGACAACAGACTAATGTAATCATGGGTCACTTCAATGCTATTGTCAGTACAATGAATCATATAGAACCCAACCAGATTGCAATGAGGCTTAATAAACTTATTCTTTACAGGGGATTCAAAACAACAATGCATAAATACTTAGTGCAGTAAAATCATACCTTACTAGGTAAATGTAAATATTAAACCCTAATTGTAGAAAAGTTTTATCTCAACATTACTGTTACTCAAAGCCTTCACATGACTGATGATATAAAGTGCTAGTGCTACTATATTGCACGCTCCCTAAAGTGCTACTTATAAAGTGCTATCGTGCAACACATATAAATGTAAACATGTTCATTGGGTGACTTAAAAACTTCTCAAATCTTTGCGAAACCCACAGAGAGATTTGCAGATTAATTCTAAAGTGCAAGTGCAATTTTGAACACATTTCTACTATTTTTAACCAGCCAATGCAAATGTATGAAAAATTGTGAAAACAATTCATGAATATACACTCAAGATGCCTCAATAGATCCACAGTGTTCAAGTTATAAAACATTATCCCCTACCACATATCAGGATGCTGAGATGAATGCCCCAATTTTGCCCTGTGCTACCCTAATAAAACCAAAGTTGTACATTCATGAAAAAATCATGGATGCAGAATTGCTAAACCCATCTTTTGTAAATTTAGGGACAATACGTTGTTCCTCTATATGGTTCTACTTTAATCTATGGAGTTAAAAACAGCAGCTTTAGAGGGGAACAGACTTCTCAATTCTATTCAAAGTTTTTGCTAATAGATCAAAGAAAATTATGTAAATCTTCACGGGTGTTCAACTCATTGGGCATTCTAGTATCTAACTCCATAATAAAATGTGACTCAAGTTGTCGCAATTGCTTCTCCCTGTTACCACCACGCCTGGATTTTTGAACAGCCCCTATGACGAAATACTTAAGATCACGAAGATTGTTCTGGTGAACTAATTTCAAGTGTCTTGCCACTGGATAATTCGGATCGGAGTTTACCACAGCTTGTAGATGTTGAAGTATTAGATTGAATACTTGGAGTTTAGTACTCCCTACGTATCTGAACCCACATGTGCATTCAAGCACATAAACAGCGTGGTCAGTACGGCACGTGTAATACCCTTTGATCTTAACAGGTTTGTTCCTAAACGCTGTGG
Source organism: Calotriton arnoldi (assembly GCA_963921515.1). Taxonomy (NCBI): domain Eukaryota; kingdom Metazoa; phylum Chordata; class Amphibia; order Caudata; family Salamandridae; genus Calotriton; species Calotriton arnoldi. The sequence continues at coordinate 94,264 of CAWUFW010000528.1, read as the reverse complement.
TATATTCAGTGGTATTTACTCCGAACCTACAAGCTCGACAAGAGCTACACTTGAAAAATCCCGTCTTAGTGGACAACCAAGTGGTTGCTGGGCTGAATTCAGGGCTGCTCTTGACGCCTGAATGTCAGTGATGGTAATTCAGGTAAAATTTGAGATAGAGTAACATCGGTTAGAACAATCGGCCAGTGATTATTTATGATCTTCCGGATTTGTCTCTCCTGTCTGCTGTATGCTGTAATCATCCTGATCTCCTGAGGTTTGCCATCATCATTTTCCATAGTTATAACACCTGGAGCCATTGTATCGGAAGGAACACCGAGGCACTCTTCTCTGGTGGGGGTGTTAGCTTTTATAAGGGCTTTTTTGAGGTCTTTGATGTTATAGCCTCGTGCTACAAAGCGCTGAACTGCCTCATTTTGGCATTGTTCTAAGGCACAGTCTGAACTACAGATTTGGCGAATTCTTAAAAACTCCCCTTAGGGGATACTCCAAATCAAATGCCTGGGGTGGGCACTCTTGGCACGGAGAATAGAGTTCCCTGCCGTGATTTTTCTGTAGAGTTTTGTTTGAATTGTGCCACCTCGTATGTAGACTTGTACATCTAAAAATTCTACATCGGTATTACTGATCTGTGCAGTAAATTTTAAGTTGAACTCATTGTTATTGATGGAATTAACAAACTCTTCAGTTTGATCTTTTGTGCCCTTCCACACCACACACACATCATCAATAAATCTCCACCAATGGTTAACATGGGTATCAAACATAATTTTATGCTGCTTCTTGAGGACATGCTCCTTCCAACAGCCCACATGTAAACATGCGTAGCTGGGGGAGAAGCATGCCCCCATAGCTACCCCTCTCAACTGCTGATATACATCTCTGTTGAACAAAAAATAGTTGTTCATTAAACACATTTTAATCATTTTTTAAATCATTCGATTGTGTTCATACAGGTGTATTGGACGCTGACCCAGGAAGTATTTGACAGCCTCCATACCATCACTATGATGTATACTCGTGTAGAGTGATGTTATGTCCATAACTATTAAATAGCAATCAATGTCCCACTTGACAGGTTGAATCTTTCTTAGAAAATCACTAATATCTTTGATAAAAGAGGGTAATCCTGATACATATTCTTGTAAAAAGAAGTCCACATATTTGGACATTGGTTCAAGCAAACTTCTCTGTGCCGAAATGATAGGTCTACCAGGAATAGGTGTAACATTCTTGTGGACCTTTGGGATAAAATAAAGGACTGGACTAATTGGGTGTTCATTCTTCAAGAAATTGAATTCATTTTTAGTTAACAACCCCATACGTTTCCATTGTGCCAGTTCTTTAAATACCATCTCCTTGACGCAGATCTTGAAATGTTGCTCTTCTGTAACATGTTGTATCATTAAAGTGTCGATTGGCTTCCTCTATATACTGATTTTTGGGCCAGAGCGCAATGTTCCCGCCCTTCTCTGATTTGTTGATAACCAAATTGTTGTTATCTTTGAGTTTGCGCATGAGGTTAGAATACTGCACTTGTTGGCTCTTTCTTTGGTAATTCCTATGATTTACAGATCTATTTAATTTCTTTAACTCCTCTACGACCCGGTCGCTGAATACATCTATTGCGTCCTTCGGCACGACTGGTACAAAAGTAGACACCGGGCGAAAAGGACTGCAACTCGGGCTGCTGTAATCAATACCCGCCTCCATCAGATCTTGCTGTGTAGAGGAGATCTGTTCATCCTTCTCATTAGCCAAAGACTGGAGTAGCCTGATAGTACTCACATCGGACACTTATAAGATAGGAGAGACGTCTCTGCCAGGTGGTACATTCGTTTTGCTATCAGATGAATTTTTTAACTGGAAAAATTTACGAAGTTTTAATTTTTGAATGAATTTATATACATCCACCCTGGACTGATTGTACTTGAAGTTGCTCTCTGGGCAGTACGTCAAGCCAAGAGACAGCAACTGCAGTTCTGCTGTAGATAAGACCGTATAAGATAGATTTATAACTGTATTGTCAGTGGTAGTTACTGACGATTCCATTTCTTCGCTCGTGTTCCTCTGCCTCTGTTGTTGCCTGCGTTGCTTCCGCCTCGCCCTCCTGCGCTGGTTTCTCCTTCTCCCTGATCTGTGACTGGGGGTGAATGTTTGCCAATGTGCAACATTCCGTCCATCATCTTGTGTGTTTTGCATTTCGCCCTAAGTGGGAAGGGTATGCCCAGACGTGGGTCCCGTGCTCACCACGCCACTGGAGTCAAGCTATCCTGGCTGATGAGGGCTGAAAGCCCAAAACCGGTCCTAGGATGCTTGATTCCGGTCCAGGGAAGACATGGCTTGGCAGTTCGGTCTGGACTGTTCCCATGAGGCACAGGGTCAAGACTGATTTGCATATGGCTATGTCTGAACTGGGGTGGCGTGGTGAAGCAAAATAACGATGGATTAAACCCAGATCTGTGACTGGGGGTGAATGTTTGCCAATGTGCAACATTCCATCCATCATCTTGTGTGTTTTACATTTCGCCCTAAGTGGGAAGGGTATGCCCAGACGTGGGTCCCGTGCTCACTACGCCACTGGAGTCAAGCTATCCTGGCTGATGAGGGCTGAAAGCACGAAACCGGTCCTAGGATGCTTGATTCCGGTCCAGGGAAGACATGGCTTGGCAGTTCGGTCTGGACTGTTCCCATGAGGCACAGGGTCAAGACTGATTTGCATATGGCTATGTCTGAACTGGGGTGGCGTGGTGAAGCAAAATAACGATGGATTAAACCCAGATCTGTGACTGGGGGTGAATGTTTGCCAATGTGCAACATTCCGTCCATCATCTTGTGTGTTTTGCATTTCGCCCTAAGTGGGAAGGGTATGCCCAGACGTGGGTCCCGTGCTCACTACGCCACTGGAGTCAAGCTATCCTGGCTGATGAGGGCTGAAAGCCCGAAACCGGTCCTAGGATGCTTGATTCCGGTCCAGGGAAGACATGGCTTGGCAGTTCGGTCTGGACTGTTCCCATGAGGCACAGGGTCAAGACTGATTTGCATATGGCTATGTCTGAACTGGGGTGGCGTGGTGAAGCAAAATAACGATGGATTAAACCCAGATCTGTGACTGGGGGTGAATGTTTGCCAATGTGCAACATTCCGTCCATCATCTTGTGTGTTTTGCATTTCGCCCTAAGTGGGAAGGGTATGCCCAGACGTGGGTCCCGTGCTCACTACGCCACTGGAGTCAAGCTATCCTGGCTGATGAGGGCTGAAAGCCCGAAACCGGTCCTAGGATGCTTGATTCCGGTCCAGGGAAGACATGGCTTGGCAATTCGGTCTGGACTGTTCCCATGAGGCACAGGGTCAAGACTGATTTGCATATGGCTATGTCTGAACTGGGGTGGCGTGGTGAAGCAAAATAACGATGGATTAAACCCAGATCTGTGACTGGGGGTGAATGTTTGCCAATGTGCAACATTCCGTCCATCATCTTGTGTGTTTTGTGTAGACTGTGTGAAATGCCTACAACACTGAACATGACTTTGAACATACAATGTGACCCCCTATCACATGTGTCACACATAAATGTGTGTGGCCCCCACAATGCAAGCAGACCATGACCACTGTGGCAATGGGGTCGTGTGGGGTGCATAGCTGAAGCACATTTTGCACATTGTGGCAATGGGGTCTAAACCCCCATCATCACAGTGACCAAAAGGTAAGTGTGGGGTCCATAGCTGAAGCACATTTTGAACATTGTGGCAATGGGGTCTAAACCCCCATCATCACAGTGACCAAAAGGTAAGTGTGGGGTCCATAGCTGAAGCACATTTTGAACATTGTGGCAATGGGGTCTAAACCTCCATCATTACAGTGACCAAAAGGTAAGTGTGGGGTCCATAGCTGAAGCACATTTTGCACATTGTGGCAATGGGGTCTAAACCCCCATCATCACAGTGACCAAAAGGTAAGTGTGGGGTCCATAGCTGAAGCACATTTTGAACATTGTGGCAATGGGGTCCAACCCCCATCATCACAGTGACCAAAAAATAAGTGTTGACATTGAAAAAGCTGCAACTGCCAAACTGCATGGATGATTCCTGGTCACAGAACAACAAACACATCAGTGGCAAAGTAGTGCTTGTGTCCCATAGCAACATAGATTGGGTGAGGCAAACAGTGCAGTGCAAATAAGACATACCTTTGGCCATGTGCAGACAAACATCACCCATGGGGGCTGACACTGTCAACATCCATCAATGACACAATGACAGAAGTGACCATCATAATGCAGACCCACATATTCGCACCAATGGGCACACAAATGTAGATACCCTGTGGAGACTGTAGATGTGAGGTGAACAAATAACATACCATGGCAGCAATGGGACACACAAACAATGATCATTGTGCTGACTGATGACCTAGGAGTCCCAGGGACAGCAGGTGAAACCCACCAAACAACATACAGCCAATAGCACACTAAAGATATGCCAATGCAGTGGTGCAGATGCACAAACAGGCAGACCCACACTGCACAACAAACACAACAGGTGAGGGGGCTGCCAGTGTCCCCAGGCAACCACACAACACATGATGAGGCCTGAATACCAATTACACAGATGCACATACAGTGCCACACAAAAGTAACTCATGGATCCAAATCCCCTATGTGGGCAATCAGGCATTGTTAGATGAGAGGGAGCACAAATTACACATGTCACACAAGCTTGTAGGAACAGCAACTAACACAGCAAGAGACAGACCCACCACAGCACTACCCCCAGGGACCCCATATTGTGCTGACACTAGCCTGCATGATAATCCCACTGTGATGACAATGTCAGATGTCGTTCACACTGTGAAACCCAGCCATGTGTCCTGAGCAACTAACTACCATCACACCTACACAAGCTCCAATCAATCAGCACGGCCTGCCAGCCAAGGCCAATATGGAGGTAGGGGTCTGGCCGTGCAACAACTCACTTTTGCACACACTCAACACCACACACCCTGATCTCCACCAATGTGCAGCAGTGAAGCTCACATGGACTGGTGACATTGCACATGCACCCATGACAATACCAGGGGTGGTGGTGGAAACCAAGGTGCAGAAACCCATCACACATAGCCAGTCAACAAGACTTGTCAATGTCTGACACACAGCACAGTATGCTGTACATGGGCATGATGTGAAATCCACCACAATCAATGGGATCCTGGCCATAGTCACACACCAATGAAGAAGCCAAGGTGACACACGAAGAACACACGTACACAACTACCAACATTGCAGCTCTGACCCTGAGGAGTGGCAGCAGTCACACACACACAACGTGTCACAATCACTGTAAGCTAACACAAACTGTAAATCACATTACTCGTGTAAACCACAAGTGCCAAGGGGAATCCTGAATGTGTCCCATCTGCGTTTGCCCACATCCCCAGCACTGACAACAAAGACAACCTGGGATGACAACCTCATGAACATTAGTATGCCATGCACCCACATCACAGAGAAACCAGGTCCAAGATGCTGGATGAACACAGAACAACTCAGCAAGCATCACAAACAGGAACATCCCTAGGGACACAGCCTGTGTAGGAAAAGGGAAGGGAACACGCACAGACATGCTTACACAACACAGGCCCACGCAATGTCACCAGATTACACACTGCCATGAGGGCACACCACTCCTGTGGAAGGTCCGCTGTGCCAAACCTTGTCTGTGCATGACCCAAACATGTCAGCAGAACACTCCGTCAGTGAGTCAACAACCACAACACACAGAAGGCTCTGCTCACATCAGCCTGGGTACGGGGGTGTCACGTCAGTCATCTGCACACACACCAAACACGTGTCAAGCAAGTTGCACTGTATACACAGATGAGTCCTTCGACATTGATGTGCAAAACTGCATGTCCAGTGGAGCTGGGCACACAGTCAGGGAAATCGGAACATTGAACAGTGGTAAGCCCACCAGATGTGCATCAGTGTAAGACAAAGATGTTCATTTACAAATGCAAAAGGACATCCCTGTGTCAAATGCTGAACATTACACCCTCAGACTGTAGCAAAGGATGCCATAGATCCAGAATACAACAGGACACATATCCCATGGACCACATGGAGTCCATCACTGCAACATTTGGCCAATTATCGCCCAATATCCCTATTGCCTATCCTAGGCAAGATTGCTGAGAAACATGCGAATAGCACGATCTCTAGTTTCCTCGAAAACAATAACATTATACACCAGACACAGATGGGTTTTCGACCAAACCACAGCACCGAATCAGACCTGCTGGTGGTCACTGAAAAACTCAAATCCATCTTAGACCAAGGGAGAACCGCGGCCGTAGTACTCCTGGATTTAAGCGCAGCGTTTGATACGGTAGACCATACTGTGCTAATCCATAGACTGGAGAATGTTGGAATCAGAGGAGTAGCCAACCAATAGGTTGCGTCATTCCTGAGGGATAGATCCTTCCAATGTATGGAGGCTGGATTTAAGTCAGACTCCCTCTCAGCTCCCTGAGTCCAACACTTTTTAACATTTATCTTAGCCCCCTGGCACATATAACACAGGAATTTGGTCTCTCCATCGTGTCATATGCCGATGACACTCAACTAGTGTTCTCAATCTCAGACTCGCCTGACTCGGATCATAGACAACTCGTCCCCTGCCTGGAAAAAATCGGATCTTGGATGGCGGACTGTAGCCTCAAACTTAATGGGGACAAAACGGAGCTTATGATCCTAGGCAACAATTTTAGCCCCCGCGCAGAGATTTCCTGGCCTTCTAATTGGGGATCGCCTCCTCCTCCAAAAGCAGCCATAAAAAATTTAGGTATGTGGCTGGACCAGAACCTGACAATGGAGGTTCAGGCCAAAAAATTATCAGGCATCTGTTTTGGGATACTTTGCATGATTAAAAAAATAATGTCCCTGCTTCCAGAGGAGTCTAGGAAAACCGTAGTCCAGGCCTTGGTGGTATCAAGGCTGGACTACGGCAACTCCTCTACCTGGGCTCCCCTAAATATGTCACGAACAGACTGCAGGTCGTACAAAATGCAGCTGCCCGACTGCTGTTGAATATACCAAGACACCACTCAACTAGACCTGCACTCAGAGAGCTTCACTGGCTTCCGGTCCAAGCCAGAATTCAATTCAAGTCCTTAAGCCTAGCCCACAGAGCCATGTATGGGAGAGGACCCGCCCTGATTCAAAAATTGGTCTCACACTATTCCCCCTGTCGACAACTCAGGTCAACTCAAGTTCCAACTTCCTGATGAACTCCACCACTATTAAGAGAGCCAGATGGGGTGGAAGGTCATTTGCCCATCTGGTGCCAAAACTTTGGAATAGTATGGACCCGGAACTCCGACTAATTGACAATGAAGTGGCATTTAAAAAAAGACTGAAAACGTGGCTCTTTCCTTAAACCCAAGTGCTAAACAGTCTCCTCCTGTATCAATCTAGCGCTGAGATGCCCATGGGTAGTCATGCGCTTTATAAATCCCATAAACATAAACATAAACACTTCATCGTCCTGATGTGAACACTATTACAACTGCAAATGCAGGATGCTACTCATCCACATCATGTACATCAAAAGAAAACCCAAAAGTAAACAAAAAGAGGCTTTATTCAGCAAATGTCAGGGTAAAAACGGAAGTCCAAAAGAAACTAAGGCCAATGGCCAGTCCAAAATAACAGTACCAACGGGGTGAGAAGTGACAACTGGTCACACATTGCTTGCCTGCACTGGTACGGTTGGGGGACATCACCCTTGGAGGGGCATACAAGGGGCAGGCCAGGCACCGCAGGGTCAGGATCAGGGGATGGCAGAGTGAGGCAGTGAAGGTGTGGTGGGTGCAGGAGTGTCACCGGCAACTGCAGTGGAGGTGTCTGACTCAGGGGGTCCGGCACCACCGTGGTACACAAGTCAGTTGGTGTGGGTGCCGCAACCACTGCAGTGGGCTGGACTGATGTAGTGGACTGGGTACCCACTGCAGTGCCCGAGTCAGACGTGGTGGTTGTGGACTCCACTGCAGTGCATGACTCCAAGGGAGTGGAAGGGTGGGCAGATGAGGTGGGCAGGACAGAGGGGGGATTCGGTCCCCACAACAGTGCCACTAACAGGCAGAGCATCTGGGTTGGGGGTGGAAGAGCAAGTGGCAGGGGGAGGGCCTAAGCAGTCTGGGGATGCGGTATCGGTGTGTGGGGGAACCTGGGGCAGGGTGTGGCGGGGGAACCTGTGCAGTGGTGGCCTGGGGGATGGAGGAGAGAGACTGGGCGCTGGAGCTGCGTGGTGGTGGTGGTGGGGTCTTGCTCTTCCTGCTCCGGGGGACTTCCGAATGGGCTCCTGTGTCTGCCTGCACCTGGGGGAGGGTGTCCGGGGGCGAGGGGCACTCCTCTCTGTGTGGGTGGACTTCCTCTTCCCCTGGTGTGCTGGGTCAGCAGGAATGGTGGGGAAGAGGCCGAGGTCACACAGGAAGACCTGCTGTGTATGTGGGGTAGCAGGCGAGGCAAGGGAAGGGGTCTTGGAGGGAGAGGATTTGGAGGACTGCGGAGTGAATGTGGATGCCTGTGTGTGTGTGTGTTCCCCATCCCCTGTGTCTGTGGTATCAGTCCCCTGAGGATGCTTGTGTGCACGTCTTGCCTTACTCTTGGGTGTGTCTGTGCTGCTTGTGTCTGTGTGTTCGGATGACTGTGCAGGTGTGCATGTGCTTTGGACAGGTAGGGGGGCAGGAAGTGTGGATGGGGTATAGGTGGGAGGGGTGAGGGACTGTTGGAGGAGGGACACTGCTGCCATCAGGGAGGAGTCCATGGACCTATTGCTCCTCTGTAGGGCAGACATACCCGTCGAGATGCCCTCCATGAACGACACCAGCTGTGTCAACAGAGTGGTGTGTGCATGGAGGACACTCAGCATTGCTGTCTGCCCTACATGGAGCTGCCGAAGGAGGTACACAGACTCCTCACTCAGGGTAGCAGGGGACACAGGGGCAGGGGGTGCGGTGCCTGGCACGAAGGAGACATGCTCCCGAGCACGGGAGCCTCCACGGACCTCAGGAATGGGAGCCGATGGGAGGGCGGTGGTGGTGGTGGTGGTGGTGGTGGCGGGCCAGACAGACTAGCTGGCCTTTGGTGGCTGCCGAGACCCGACTCCACAAGGGAGTCATCCTCCGAGCTGCTGTGGTCCCCAGCTGAGGTGGATGGTGCTGAGGACTCCTCGGTGTGGCTCCCCTCGCCCTCCGTGACACTGTGTCCCTCTGACCACTCGTCCGATGCTGACCCAGTCTGGCTCCGCTGCTCCTCCTGGTCCGTGGAGCTGTCTCCTCCTGTGGCCGTGGATGTATCTGCAAACAATTAGGGAAACAGACAAACATCAGTCACCTGCACTGACCGCACACACCACAGTAAGTACAGCACATTACAGAGCAAGCCCTGGCATCCTTAGTTGAACATTGCCTAAAGTCCTCGCACAGATTCGGGAAGCCAATTGTCAGTCTGATGGTCAACCATGGGACTAACACCCCTCCTGCCCTTGCACCCATCTGTCTGGTGCCTGTCTGATGGTAAGACCCCAGTGTGGACACATGCACCACCTACACAGTTGTTGGACATTGCAGGGAACACGGTGAAGCATGTGAACATGCACACATCACATCTCTTGCCAGTGAGTCAGTGCAGGTGTCCGGATAAAGGGATGGCCAGATTCTAATTAGAAATGCATGTGATGCATACCAGCACCAGACACCATGATGCACCCATGTCCAGATAGTCAATGCCACAATGGGGTGCAGGATCAGTCCCAGGAAGTTTAATGCCATGACACAGGAATGCGTGCAAAGTCATACATTACTGTCTCAAGTCACATGGCCATGGCCTTGGCAGCCAGCCAACAACAGTCTGCACTGTCACAATCCGAGGGCATGGGGAATGCAAGTTATGTGACTGACAAGTGCACATGTCCATCCCCCAAAAACCATATCATCTGTACTACTATTTGTCCACGTCATACCAACTGGACATATGGGGGACATGAAACACAACTCCCTGAACATGAGCACCTCACAGTGTGCTGTGAATGAAAATACAGCTGCCTGAAAGTCACAGTCGCAAACACCTGTGTGCACAGTCAAGTGATCAGACACCTATAAGTCACAGAAGTATCGTCTATCATGGTCACATCTCAGATGGCATGCTGAGCCCCAAACGATGAACATACCAGTAGTCCTGACAACGAAGACACAGCACAATGAGACAGAGGCAGACACCTGAGGGTACATTTCACTGATCACAACATGCCAGATGATACACAGGAGTGGGAGTACAGAGTGTATTGTATGCACTGGAGTAGGCATGACTGTCCAGCTCCACCTGTAAGAGGGATGAGTCCTGGACAGTAGGCAGGTGGCTAAGCATGTGTGACACACTGGATACACATACTCCTGAGGCCCAAATATTGTTCCCACCAGCAGCATGGGTGTGCCACATTCCCCAGGGACATGTGGTGAGTCAGAGCAGCAAGCGGACCACATATCAAAGTTACACGCAGATCACATGTCAGAACTTAGGCATTGTGTAGGCAATTGACCCACCCATGAATCGCACAACATAGTCACGGGAACAAATGCTGTCCCCCACCTTGAGCAAAGCAAAATGCAATGACACAGTTCCCAAATGACACAATTTCCTGACTATAAGGGCCACACATATGCGTATCAGAGGAGAAGTGGGCATGTAACAAATGAGGGACATGGGTCCTCGACCACATGACTGATGTACTGTGGAAGTTTAACCAGGCCAGAGGAGGGCACATAGCATGTCAGACAAAGTGCACAGTGCAGTCATGGACTCACCCCCTCCTTGCTGCTGTCTGTCCCTCAGCTGCCCATCCAGGTCAGGGAAGACCACCGCCAGGATCCGGAGCATGTGGGGGTCAGGGTCCGGTGTCCGCCCCTCCTGCGAGGAGGCGACAGCTTCAGCTGGACCCTTGCGATCCTCCGGGTCCAGCCACGAAGGTCCTGCCACCTCTTTTGGCAGTTGCGGATCCTGCGCCTGTAGACCCCCACGGATCTTACTTTCCGGGCGATGGTCAGCCAGATGTCCTGCTTCTGGTGGGCATCAACCTGTGAGGATGACAAAGTGAAAAGGCCATTACTACACATGCAACATATACGTGCATCACACAGTTGGATATACATGTCTCAATTACAGGGGCATATGATGTACACAGGCAGTGCAACAATGGCTATGAACAGTTTGCCAGCAGTCACTACATGGTATCATTGCATGGGAAGTAAACCTAGTTGGAATGCACTGTTACTGCACTGTACCAGTTCAGTGCATGTAACTACACACTTTGGGGTGTGACAACTACTCAGTGGGCATGCTAGCCAGTGGTGTGCACACTGAAAGTCCTGCTAGTCAGACAACATGCACAATTAGTGATGCAGTGGACAGCACACTCACCTGCTCCCCTGGTTTCCCATACAGCTTGCTGTACTGTGGAAGGAGGCTGTCCAGCAGGGCCTGGTTCTCCTCAAGGCTGAAGGCTGGGGCTCTCTCCACAGTACGTGCCATTGCAGGAGCCAGAGGATGCATAAACAGCAGCAGTGTTGGTGGCAGATGTCGTCCTGGAGCATGTAGTGCAGGCAAGTGAGCTCTCAGGGGAACAGCCAGCATTATATGTGTGCTGCAGAGGCAGATACTGTCCCATGTGTCCAAAGTGATAGGTCCAAGTCGTTTGCATCTTCTAAATCTGACCAATCCATGGTATAGCAGCACTAATACACGCCCACAGCATCCTTCAAATCTTCAACTTCATGACACCCATGATTTTGCAACATTGTTGTGGGTGGCCAACTGAATTCACTGCATCAGACTCGTTGGAGCTTCGAAAACGCGTCCGTTGCCATGCCAGGCCCCAGCCAATGTGTGCGCACCGATCGGTCCATTGCTGTACAACGCGTACCCGCGATATAACGCGTACCCGCTCACATTGAATGCAATGGGCCGGCCGGGCACACTGATCGGTCCATTGCAGTTCAACGCGTACCCGCGATACAACGCGTACCCGCTCACATTGAATGCAATGGGCCGGCCGGGCACACCGATCGGTCCATTGCAGTTCAACGCGTACCCGCGATACAACGCGTACCCGCTCACATTGAATGCAATGGGCCGGCCGGGCACACCGATCGGTCCATTGCTGTCCAACGCGTCCCTGGACAAGTCACTGGCATATGTCACCATGCCTGTCACAGGTGAACATATGCCAGCCACATATACTTCCCAGGGAGTGAGGGGCACACCTACAACACCACAGCCTGTCCACACTGTATCCTAAGGCATGTAAGGCTGCATTACCTATTCCGTGTATGGGGGTGAACATGTTGTTCTGTGGGTGTCACTTCGGGGCAGCCACTCCCAGGCTGTGCACGTGTTCATGGGGACAGAATCCTTGGTGTGTCGTGCACATGACCACTGTGATGTGCAACTGTTCATTCCTGAGCATGTGGCATGGTCACATTTCACGGTGGTGTATGTGTATGTCATGTCACATACGCCCTGAGTCCCATGTGGGACGGTATGTACGTCCCAGGGTGACCCATTGGCACAATAGTGATGGTCCTCCACAGTCTGTGTGCATGTTGTGTTTACAATGTCTCTGATTCCATGTGCACAATGGGAGACAGTCTCCACATCCACGTTGTTTGTGCATGAACTTTGATGTTGTGCATGTGTGTGTCACAGACGTCCATGTCTGTCCTGCCGAGGCAACAGGGACCACTACCTGTGGGGGTCATGGTTGTTTTGCTGTGGTGTATTCATGATGCACCATGTCATGCCAGTGTCCATGTGGCAATACAGGGTCCCTGGGAATCTACCTGTCGCTGAGCTGTGATGCCTGGGGCACATCTGTCCACACATGTCACTGTGGGGTGTGTTTGGAACGTGGCAGCAGTAGATGGGAACTGTGACACGGCCTCAAGATATCCCATGGCACAACATGGGACTTGTTGATGACACTTGTTGAACTGTGATGTTAGATGTTGGCCATGTAGGTGCCATACATGTCCTTACGGAACTGCACACATCATGTACTTGTGTCTCATAATGATGTATCATGTGATATTGTGTATGGTCAATGCCACATATGTGGGGTGACTGACAATCTTTCTTTCTTCACCTATGCACTGCAGGGCACCAGCTGTCCATAGACCATTCCCTGACCTTGCATCCATGGTGGAACGGGACTGCATCCGACAGTACCGGTTCACCAGGCCGCTGATTGAGGAATTGACGGTGCGCTTGGCCCCACATTTGCAACCTGGCCGGACATACCCCACAGCACTGACCCCCAAGGTGAAGTTGATGGCAGCCCTACACTTCTTTGCCACTGGTACCTTTCAACACACTGTGGTGTCTGCTGGTGGGATGTCACAGACCATGTTCAGCCGTGTGCTACGCGATGTTTTGGAGGCTATGTTGAGATACCTGAACCAGTACATCTATTTCCCTAGACCTCAACAACTCACTGACGTGAAGAGTGACTTCTATGCCCTGGGGAGGATGCCGCATGTCATTGGCTCCATTGATGGGACACATGTGGCTTTGATACCACCACAGGCACATGAGCAGTCATACAGGAACCGCAAACATTACCATTCGGTCAATGCACTGGTGGTATGTCTTGCTGATATGAGCATCTCACACGTGTGTGCCCGTTTCCCCGGTTCTGCACACGATGCCTACGTGATGAGGAGTAGTCGCATCCCGAGGATGATGTCACAGATGCGGAACCAGCGTGCCTGGCTTGTCGGTGTGTACTGACTTTGTACCATTGTGTGTGTTCTGCGATGTAGTATTCCACCCTCTTTTCCAAATCAGCTAATGTGCAATTATCCATATGTAGGTGACTCCGGATACCCCAACATGCCGTGGTTGCTGACGCCCCTCAGGAACCCTGTGACACCAGCCCAGATGCGCTACAATGAGGCACATGGTCGGACCAGGAGAGTGATTGAGCGGACATTTGGTCTCCTGAAGAGCCGCTTCCGCTGCCTGGACAAGACAGGAGGGGCCCTCCCATATGCCCCAGCAAAGGTGTGCAAGATTGTCATCGTCTGCTGCATGCTACACAACCTGGCTGTGCGGAAGGAGTTGCCTCTCATCCTGGATGACGATGACCAACATCCGCCACCTGTGGAGGATCCTGGCCTGGACCACGATGCCAGTGATGATGATGATGATGATGGTGATGTCCGCACACAGCTCATCACCAACTTCTTCAGCTGAATGTGAGTATCCGGAGATGTCATGTCAATGATGTGAGTATGCATGATATGTGTTGGTGGGGCTCTGGTGCTGTTTGAGTGTGGCCATGTGCTACATGACTGTATGCGTGTAGCGATGTGTCCTTACAGGTAGTCTGTACTCCCCAACAGTGTTGACATGCTAACTTTGTTCTGGGTGGGTATCTTGTGACATGTATTGGGCATGAGTATTGCAGTTCTGTCCTGTTCTTCAGTGCTTTTGACTGTGTGTCATTTCTGTCCTTCACAGGGTACTTTCAGAGTTGTTTGGTCAACTGTGATCCCCCGACACCGTGATTAAACTTCCAGGGTGGTAGCTGTCGTGTCCCTACAGGTGATGTGCGCCACACCCATGGTCTTCCTTCCTTCTACACTTGTTGACTGTGTGCCCACTGCCAGGTGGGATTACCTTGCATCTGTAGTGGTTACAACATGTTGCAAATGTGTAATAAACCTGTGCTTCACTTTGTGATGTGCGTTGTCTGTGGTCACACATCTGACTGACATTTGCTTACTGCACCAGTGGGCTAGTTGACAAAGACTGTGAATAGGTGTTGTGTCTGTGCATTGCACCGTATTTCCTGGCAACATCAGTGTAGGCGATGAGTCAGGTGGCCTTGGTGTGTATATGTTGTGTAGCGCTGGTGGTGTGTCTCCCTCATATGTGTCACGTTGCCATGACTCACATGCCTGTGTTGTACTTGCTGTAGCAGTTAGCATGCACAGTGTAATTTCGCAGGTCATCATCTCCATGACAGAAACCACGTTGGAATCACAACAGAGGCAGGTATGGTGTATTAGTGTGTTTATTGTCATACATGTGTGAGTATAGTGCACAGGATGGTGGGTGCTGTACATTGTGATTGTAATCCAAAGTTCCTAGATGATTTGGAAGTCCTGGTAGCAGAAATGTCCTGAGTAAAGTCCACAGTCATCTGATACATTGGTCCAACTTGTACTCCCCATGTCATGTGGGGGAGTTGTGTTGCATTCAACAGGGTGAACAATTTCCGCACAAAGGTGATTATCCAGAACAGGTTTTGGCTTCCTGGGGGTTGCGCATGGCCATCGGCCTCTCAGTTGCCCTTCCTCGGACGACCCCTCTTCTTTGGGGGGACCCTCAAGTGCAGGCTGCTGCGGTGCAGGGGACTCTCCACCAGAGTCATCCTCCCTCCCTGTGGCAGTTGCAGTTGTTTCAGCACCAGATGTTGTGGGCACACAGGGAGGTGTTGACATGTTGCTGCTCATCTGGCGGAGGCATTGTAATATGTCCCTATGCACCGCCGTCATCTCTTGCAGTGTGTCCCACTTGAACTCCATGCGGGACATGTGTAAGTCCAAGCGGGCATGATGGGCAGCCTGCTGCTGTCGTATGTCCCTGAGGATCCCCACTACCTGGCTGAGCTCTCCGGTGCTGGTCTGGTACGCATCGGCTATGCGTACCAGTTGTGGGTCATCATGCAGTCCAGACCCCTCTGCGAGCAGCGACCTATGTCTACCACCCCTCCCACCACCCCTGGCGACACGTGCAGTACCTGAGGTGGCACGCACAGGTGACCCTGGGCCCCCTTGGGGGTTGTTGGTGGTGTTGGTGTCCATAGCCCCACGTTGGCCCAGGGTCCGTGTGCTGGTGGTGGTGGTGGTCCTTGGTCTGTCCGTGTCGGCAGGGGTGGTTTGTGTGTTGTCAGTCGTTGGAGGGGTGGGTGCAGGGGGTGCAGCTGGTGGTCCTGCTGGTGCTGCATGATGACTCGCTCCGGAGGTGCCAGGTAGGTCTTCGTCATCCGAGGAGGGCAGAGGCTGTTCCACACCAGTGAGCTCCGTTTCCCCTGGATCCTGGGACAGGGACTCCTCAGCGTCTGCTGCTGTGTCCCCATCATCACCTGTTTTTGGGAGACACACACAATGTATGTTATGTTTCTGCAGGCATCAATGGTTGACACACCTGACAGTTGTGACTGTACCTCTGGATGCGGGCCTGTACATTGCATTGTCCTAAGTTGTCACAGTCAGAGGTTGATATTGGTGTAGCACATTGTCCTGCATACTTTGAGCATTTCAATTTGAATGTTGGGGTGTGTACATGGTCTGCATTGGTTGTATTTGGTTGACATCCGGCCCTCCTTCTCCCCCAGCCCAGTTATCCCACCATGAAGCATGCCACCCTTGCAGTGGGTTCAGGTTGACTCTCAGGATGTCAGTGAGTGGTGTCCTGCTGTTGGTTGGTGCCCAGTTCCCAGCAGGGCCTTGTGCTCCCCACAGCAGTACCCAGTGTCAGCCATCTTGTCAGTTCTTTTCCACTCCCTGTGATGTGCGCATGGTTCAGGGTGGTGTTGATGGGACAGTTGTGGGGGTGACCAATATCTGTGACTGCCACTTCCATCATGCTATTGCCTCCAACCCCCTTCCCAGCATGCCCATGCTTCCTTCCTTTTGACTCTGCTTCCCTGTGGGGTTGTGTGCCTGTGCTGACAAGATGGCTGACAGTGTTATCCTGGGGTTAGTTTTGCTACAAGTCCCATGTGTGTCCCTGTGCTTCACACAGCATGACCCAGGGTTGTGGTTCTTTGTGGGATATTTGATTAGAGTGTGAGGCAATGCATTCTCCCAGGTGAGTTGTGTGGAGTTTGTGTTAGGGGTGTGTGTGAGTGGAGCTGCTGGTAACTATGGTCAGTGCTGTCAGTCCTCCTTCCCACCCAGCCAGATATCCCACCATGGAACGTGCTTCCATTGCAGGGAGTGCAAGTTGTCTTTCAGGATGTCAGTCAGTGGTGTCCTGCTGTTGGTTGGTGCACAGTTCCCAGCAGGGCCTTGTGCTCTCCACAGCAGTACCCAGTGTCAGCCATCTTGTCAGTTCTTTGCCACGCCCTGTGATGTGCGCATGGTTCAGGGTGGTGTTGATGGGACAGTTGTGAGGGTGAACAATATCTGTGACTACCACTCCCATCATGCTATTGCCTCCACCGCCCTTCCCTGCATGCCCATACTTCCTTCCTTTTGAGTGGACTTCACTGTGTGTGAGTGTGACAGCAATGGCAAGATGGCTGACAGTGGTGTCCTGCTGTTGGTTGGTGCCCAGTTCCCAGCAGGGCCATGTGCTCCCCACGACTGAGCACCAGTGTCAGCCATCTTTGAAGTGGCTTTTGACTCCCTGTGAGGTGTGCATGCTTGGGTGTGATCTTGCTGGGCCATGTGGGTGGGGGATGTTGGGCTGTGACTACCACTCCCATCATGCTATTGCCTCCACCCCCTTCCCAGCATGCCCATGCTTCCTTCCTTTTGACTCTGCTTCCCTGTGGGGTTGTGTGCCTGTGCTGACAAGATGGCTGACAGTGTTATCCTGGGGTTAGTTTGGCTACAAGTCCCATGTGTGTCCCTGTGCTTCACACAGCATGACCCAGGGTTGTGGTTCTTTGTGGGATATTTGATTAGAGTGTGAGGCAATGCATTCTCCCAGGTGAGTTGTGTGGAGTTTGTGTTAGGGGTGTGTGTGAGTAGAGCTGCTGGTAACTATGGTCAGTGCTGTCAGTCCTCCTTCCCACCCAGCCAGATATCCCACCATGGAACGTGCTTCCATTGCAGGGAGTGCAAGTTGTCTTTCAGGATGTCAGTCAGTGGTGTCCTGCTGTTGGTTGGTGCACAGTTCCCAGCAGGGCCTTGTGCTCCCCACAGCAGTACCCAGTGTCAGCCATCTTGTCAGTTCTTTGCCACTCCCTGTGATGTGCGCATGGTTCAGGGTGGTGTTGATGGGACAGTTGTGAGGGTTAAAAATATCTGTGACTACCACTCCCATCATGCTATTGCCTCCACCGCCCTTCCCAGCATGCCCATACTTCCTTCCTGTTGAGTGGACTTCACTGTGTGTGAGTGTGACAGCAATGGCAAGATGGCTGACAGTGGTGTCCTGCTGTTGGTTGGTGCCCAGTTCCCAGCAGGGCCATGTGCTCCCCACGACTGAGCACCAGTGTCAGCCATCTTTGAAGTGGCTTTTGACTCCCTGTGAGGTGTGCATGCTTGGGTGTGATCTTGCTGGGCCATGTGGCTGGGGGATGTTGGGCTGTGACTACCACTCCCATCATGCTATTGCCTCCACCCCCCTTCCCAGCATGACCATGCTTCCTTCCTTTGACTCTGCTTCCCTGTGGGGTTGTGTGCCTGTGCTGACAAGATGGCTGACAGTGTTATCCTGGGGTTAGTTTGGCTACAAGTCCCATGTGTGTCCCTGTGCTTCACACAGCATGACCCAGGGTTGTGGTTCTTTGTGGGATATTTGATTAGAGTGTGAGGCAATGCATTCTCCCAGGTGAGTTGTGTGGAGTTTGTGTTAGGGGTGTGTGTGAGTAGAGCTGCTGGTAACTATGGTCAGTGCTGTCAGTCCTCCTTCCCACCCAGCCAGATATCCCACCATGGAACGTGCTTCCATTGCAGGGAGTGCAAGTTGGCTTTCAGGATGTCAGTCAGTGGTGTCCTGCTGTTGGTTGGTGCACAGTTGCCAGCAGGGCCTTGTGCTCCCCACAGCAGTAGCCAGTGTCAGCCATCTTGTCAGTTGTTTTCCACTCCCTGTGATGTGAGCATGGTTCATGGTGGTGTTGATGTGCGCATTGTGAGGGTGGGCAATATCTGTGACTACGACTCCCATGATGCTATTGGCTACACTGACTTGCCCAGCATACACAGGATTCCTTCCTTTCAGTGGGCTTCACTGTGAGGTGGTGTTGTAGTGGTGGCTACATGTCTGGATGTGTTTGTTAGTTATATTTGTGCCACTGCCTAGCTGTATTTGTAGTTGTGTTTGTACATGTGATGACACAGTTACATATCACTATGAGATGGCATGTGTTGTGTTTATCTGACTGACATACACATCTTGGGATGATTCTGTTTTGGTTGGTGTGTATTTGCTAAAGCTGCATGGTTTGACTCTCCCCTTGACAGTGATGTGTGTGTATTGTCGCACAATATTGTGTACATTTGTTGTGTACTCACCAGGCTCTGGGATGTTTTCTAGTCTATATACGCTCACTGGTGGTAGGATGGCCCGCACCTTCTCCTCCCAGGGCCTGAGGTATACTGGTTTGGCAGGAGGGCCACTGCCGGTGTGTTGGCTCAAGAGGTAGTCCTTCTTCAACAGGTCGCTGACCCTCCTGCGCACATCATACCACCTGTTCTGGATGTCTTCCTTTGTGCGCAAACATGGTGATTGTGTGTTCACCCTGTCGACAATCCTCTCCCACACCTTGGTTTTCTGCGACATGGGGGTCTGTTGGACCAGTGTACCAATCCGCTGTGGCTCTACCCTGAGGATCTCATCTACCAGGACTTCCAATTCACTATCTAGGAACTTTGGATTCTTCTTTATGGGCATGGTGATGGGTGGTGGTGGTGTGTGATGTGTGTGGGGGTGTGCAAGTGAGGGTGTGTGAGTGTGTGTTTTGCTGGGTGTATGTGAGGGTGCTATTTGTTGAGGTGCTGCTGGTGTGTGGCTTGTGTGATGGATGAGCTGTGAGTGTGTGTGTGGTTGCTGTCTGTTGGTGTTGAGTGCTGGCAGGTAATTTGAATTTGCAAAGGATCATGGTAGGGATTTGTGTCCTTTATATGGGTGGAGTTGTGGGTGTGTCTTTGTTCCCTGTTTTCCCCCCCCCAGTATTTATTGGCTTTGTAATTGCTTGTTTGGCCTTTTTTTGTGTGTTTTTTCCTTTGTACTTTTGTGCATGTAGGAGACGTTCTTCTGACCGAGTCGGACCCTGCAGTTGTCTCGTGCGAGCTTCTCCGATTCGTTCACGCTGTGTTTGTGCTGTTTTCTGTGCTGCGTACGCATCGGTCGCGGTGTATTGAGTTGCTGCGGCTCGCAGTTTTGTATGCGTGTCGGTCGTACGGCTTGGGCTCCGTGCGACTCGGTCGTGTTTTCCACGCGTTGCATCGTACTTGGCGGGTCGGAGTTCGCGGGTACGTTTCGTTCGGGATTCTTCCTGGTGCGTGTCGGTCGGTTCGATTCGCGTGCTTTTCCGGCCGGATAGCTGTTTTCCGCGCGGTTCGGTCGTTCGTATTGTGTTCCATACGAGTCGGTCGGATGCACGCTTTTCATCGTACTTTGCGGGTCGGGCTGCACCGGTACGTGTCGGTCGGAATGAATTCCGGCTCCGAGTCGGTCGGTACGTTTTCCGGCCCGAATCGGAATCTGCCCCTTAATCTCTCCACCCGCTCTCAGTCACTAGATTAGAGTGCTGGCTCGGCTTACCAGAGGTGAACCGCTCAGTCCTCCGTGTCCATCGGCCACTCGAGCACCGCCGATTCTTCACCAGCTTGCAGGTATCACAGCTTCCTCTTCTTTCCGACTGCGGGGGGCAAATCAAACTAATACTCCTTCCGGGTAAAACTGTTTCGCTTCCGCAATGACAGCTGCACGTTGATTTGCCACTTCTCAGAGAGTGGGGTCCGCAACTCGGGAGACAGCCACAATCCGGAGAAATTGGACAATAGCACACGATCCTGACTCACCACGTCCAATGGTAAGATCAAAAGCAGGTACGGACCACCAAATGTGATTCAAAATGCGGTGCTTTAATTCAAAGTTCAAATAATTCTAGCAACCAGTCCTTACAGAGCTAATGCCCAGCATGACGCGTTTCGACTGCTATCTGCGGTCTTGATCACATGACGCGCTGTTGAATCAATTGTGTTTAAATAGTGATAACCTAACACACCTGTGATTAACTAAACTATGGAGCAAGCCATAATAGTAGCCATAGACAACAGACTAACGTAATCATGGGTCACTTCAATGCTATTGTCAGTACAATGGATCATATAGAACCCAACCACATTGCAATGACGCTTGATAAACGTATTCTTTACAAGGGATTCAAAACAACAATGCATAAATACTTAGGGGTCCATTACGATAACCGGCGGTAAAAATACCGTTAACCGCCATAGCCTGAAAATACCGCCCGCCTGCAACATTGAAATAGCGACCGAGCTATTATGATGACGCGAAACAACCACCGCCCGCAGCGGTAAAAAATAACAGAATACCGCCTGTCCACGACAGAGTCCAAGACAAACCGCCCGCCACGGACGCAATACCGCCCGAAAAAGCAAAAGACGACCACGCGGACGGACCACACACCGCACGTCAAATTATGATCTCCCCGACATGAAGGCGGGAAACCAACACAAATCCCGCCCGCTACGACGAACAACAGAAATGAAGAACTGACAATGCAGAAGGCCTGGCGGCCACGTCCATGCACGGAAATCAGTGGCGGCACAAACAAATACACACAACACAGCCAACAAGTACACACAGTAAACGACGCCAAAATACACAGACACAGAACCCATCCCAAAGACACATCCCCCTGTCAAAATATAGATTTAGCATAAATCCCAGGACACCACGCCCAACACACCTGAAAATGATAGAACATCATGACACACCCACATAGGTGAGTACAAAAGCAGCCCCCTCACAGACCACAAACCCTTGCACCACGACAAAGCCAATACCACAGCAGAGAACACGGAGAGACACAGAGGAAAGCAGCATACCACACGCACACACACATCACATCCATCACCACAACCACCACCTAAACACCGGCACCACAAACCCCCCGCACATCACACACCAAACACTCCACACCAACCACACTACGCACCATGGCAACACAACGAATGCCCAAGTTCACTGCCACAGAGTTGACGGTCATGGTCGACGAGGTCATCAAGGTGCACCCACAAATCTATGGGAACCAGGTCCAACAGACACCAATAGCCACCAGAAACAGGATGTGGAAAAGGATTGTAGACCAGGTGAATGCAGTCGGGAACGTGCCACACAACCGGGGGGAAATCACCAAGAGGTGGCAGGACATGAAAACCCTTGTCAGGAAGAAGGAGGCCAAGAACCGGGAGCTGGCTGCCAGGACTGGCAGCGGACCACCCGCGCCATTCAATGACCTTCAAGGCGTGGGAGGAGAAGGTGCTAGGCATACTACATCCGGAGAGTCTCATCGGAATACCAGGGGGAGTGGAGGCTGGTAAGTACAAACAAATGTATACCAGCACACCGCTATGTACTGACATGCACTAACACAATGCCATAGCACCCAGGCCCAAACACCCCCATGTCCAGCACACAGCACACCAGACATCTCTAATACATGCAACAGACACACCCACACCCACAGCCAAAAGGTACCAACAAACAAAACCATGGGGGCATGTGCACAGGCAGCCAGCACCACAACTCCCACCAGGTCCCTCTGTCCCCCAGAAGTGCGGGAAGGAGCACTAACCACACCCACACCCATGTGTCAGCCATAGCTGCACCAACCAACAAGTAACAGGGAAGGAGCCGTACCACAATCTCCGAGTATCGGAGGGGGGACAGCAGAAGTCCCCCCCACCCAGGCCCCCACCCCTACAGCGCAGCAAGATGGAGCACTCCCCACACCCATGTCACAGCCATAGCAGTGCACACCCACACCCGACAAGTAGACATGTCACTCTACATGGAGGGCTGTCTGTTGATGGTAAACCATCACCACGACTCACAACACGGCCCCCACACCCACAGACCAGCAAGATGCAGCACCCCTCCCTCCCACAACCATGTGGTAGCCATTGCATCTCACCCTCAGAACCAAAAATTGGGTAGACAACTGTATAGGGCGGGGTGTCTGTAGGCATGTGGACTGTACTACGATCAACATGTGGGACATGTCACCTAGCAGAGCGACAGGTAGCACTGCTCCCTACCACAAACATCTGACCAATGTGAAAATGGACAGCAATCACAGAGTCACATCCCACATGAGCCATCACAAATGCAGAAATACGTAACAAGTCACGTCAGCATGCACAGGTCTAACTGGAGTACTGACCCACATGGCGTGCACTGTGTCAGTCATCACACACAACAGCAACACCATCCAGGTCTTGTCCATGTAGTCGTGTCTGCTTCTACCCTTGACATAGTACAACATCAACCATGTAAGACTATCTCGTCCAAATGAAACATAGTGGAACCCCAGTAATGTCACATACACCACTGGACCCATGAACCACACAGCTACACAATGCACATTTAAGATCCCATCAATCCCATCTTCCAGCCCCAGTGACAGGAAAGGTATATCATCCCAACAGTTGCCCCATAGACGGTAGTACAGCAAAGAGTCCTGCCGATGACCAATAATGTATCTGCTGTGTCTGAAGCGCTCGTCACACTGTGCGTAACAACATACAGAATGCAATCAACACTCCAAGAGCACTGCACTGCTGCACATGGGTGAGAGTAGCACGCACACCAAGGAATCGTACCATCTGCAATACGTCGTGTGGCATACAACCATTACTCACCCACTACAATGCCTGCTGTGGAATGCCCATAAATGACAACAGTGAGCAGATATGCTGGCTAAGACAGACATACACACACCTCTTCCCCTGTAGTGTCGTGTGGCCAAAACACATGTCCCCCTCTGCACCCATATGTCACTGTATGTATCACAGTACCATATTCCAACACCAAACCGTCCATGGGGCTGTACCCCGTTCCCACCAAAGCCACAAAATGTAGGGGCACTGCAACACACACCAATTGGCAATTCAAATCCGTCCCATGCCAGATGCACCCATCACACTATTCCAGTGACTTGATCACGCACACACATTGGAGAGACATACACACGCATCCTGCAAATCAGTGCACAAACTGTGCATGGCAGACATTTAACACAAACCCTGCAAGGTGCAACACAATAACGTTTCGTCTCCGCCCCACAGCTGACGACCAGCAGGATGCTGAGGATGGAGACACCAGCCATCACAGCCAGTCCACAAGCCCCCCACACGGTCTCACGGATGTAGAAGACCCGGACACCTCTTCGGACGAGGACCACCGAGCAGGCCCATCTGGTGTGGCAGGGCCCAACCGCTCCCCAGGGCCTCTCCTACCCACCAACCCATCTCCCAGGGCTGGTGACCAGTCCCAGGCCCCTGCTGCCACGGTCATAGCGGCCACCACCTCCGCCGCAACCACCACCACCGCCGCAACCACCACCACCATCACCACCACCACGGCCTCCCTGACCAGGCAGCCATCCCAAGAGGTGGCGCGAACCACAACATCTACCCTGGGAGCCAGGAGGAGGACCCAGTTGAGCAATGTGGCTAGTGGGCAGGCCGGTGGCAGCAGTCCAGGTGGGAGAAGCAGGGTCAGGCCAACGCCAACAGAGCCTGGGAGCCAAGCCCTGCCGCAAATAGCCAGAGTCCTTGGGGCCTATGAAGAGGCCCAGGGACAATGGGCCAGGTCAGCTTCCGACACCAGGGAATTCCTCGGGGTGTTGAGGTCCATGGACGCCCGTATGGGCCAATTCGTGACCCATATGGGCAAACTTGTGGATCTCATGGGCCAGCTAGTGGTGGAGGTGAGGGCCCACAGAACGCCAACCACAACACCTACGACACCACCTGCTGGGGCGCAGGGACGTGCCACATCCAGTTCCCCGGCGTCCACAGCGAGTGGGCAATCCACAGCCACCACCAGCAGCCCACAAACACACACCCCCCCTCCCAAACGTGGAAGGGGCCGTCCAAAGAGGAAACAAATGTCCAGGGAGGACTTCGCACGCACCAAACGCCAGTGAGTCAGCCAGCCATGGTGGCCACCCCCTGCATTCACTTGGACTACCATCCTACCCCTCACTGCCAGTCAAGTGGCAAATGTCTGTTGGACTGCAGACCCAGGTCTACATGGGTACACCTTGACCATCACGCGGACATGACCGTCCACTCATTGTACAGCATGCACCACCTCCTTGATCACCTTCCCCACAATCACATGTCAGCTTTTAAATAAATACACCTGTATCACATCCTATGTCATCTGCTATGTTTATTAGCAATGGTGCACAAACGTCAGCATGTTCAGAAAATCATCTGTACTGTGTCCTGTCGATAGGGCAGGAGAGGCTGTAGGGACCTAGGGGTGACAAACAGAACAAGAGTCCATTGACTGTGTGTGTCACACACTCATCACACAGTACTTCTCATCAGGCCTAAGCAATGTACACACATCTCACAGAGTAACAGGGCACAATGTCACAGCCACCCTCAGTGGCATACTACCCTGGACAAGGACCATTGCCACACAGCACTCAGTCAACAATAGGCCGCCCTGACAATGCACACATACACATAGACAACTACAGCGACATCAGCCGTCGTACATGGTCACTCACCGTCAGGTGAAGTAGCGGGCGATGAGCTGCTGACTCTCATTCACTGCTTCCTCCTCTCCACTGTCCTCGTCACTGGACACGGCTTGGCCTGCAGGCGGGGCCCTGGCTGATCACCGTCATCCACTATCAGGGGGATCCGCCTGCGAATAGCGAGGTTGTGCAGCATGCAGCATGCCACAACAATCTGGCACACCTTCTGTGGGAGTATGCCAGTGCACCCCGGTGCGATCCAGGCACCTGAATCTGGATTTCAGGAGTCCAAATGTCCGCACCACCACACGTCTGGTCCTCCCATGTGCCTCATTGTACCTGACATCCGCTGGTGTACGAGGATTGCGGAGTGGACTCAAAAGCCAAGGGCCATTAGGATATGCAGAGTCACCAACAATCCACGCACGGTCCGGTTGAAGATTGGTCATCAGACGTGGGAGGATGCTGTGGCGCATGACGTGCGAGTCATGGGTGGACCCGGGAAACTTCGCACACACGTGGGTAATGATCATGTCCGCCAGGCACACCACTTGCACATTCAGGGAGTGGAAATGTTTCCGGTTCCTGTAGATGTGCTCAGTGGCCTGTGGTGCAACAAGGCCAACATGGGTGCAATCAATTGCACCAACAACCTGGGGGATGCGTCCGAGTGCATAGAATGCACCCTTCACCGCAGGCAAATCACGGGCCCTGGGGAATCTGATGTACCGGTTCCTGTACCGCATCTTAGCCGACAGGACATCCTGTAGCACCTTGCTGAACATGGGCTTGGACATCCCACCTCCACTGCCCACCGTGTGTTGGAATGACCCGGTGGCGAAGAAATGCAGTGCTGCCATCACCTTGGCCATGGGGGTGAATGCAGTTGGATACACCCTGTGAGGACGAAGGTGGGGTTCCAACATGGCACATAGGCGATGCAGGGTGGGCCGGTCCAGACGGAACTTCCTGATGACCTCCACATCCTCCATGGCCGACAGCAATTGGTAGGGGCGATGTATGTTTGGTCTCCTCCTAGGACAGATGGAAGTGGACACATGTCAATGCAACACACAACATGGCATCTACACATACACAACACAAAGAACACCGTCAAAGCAATAGTATCAACGAACAGCTGACAAGTAGGGACAGCACAGCAACATTACTCTTACACAGATCCCCTTACCAGTAGCAAGGACCACTGACACATACCATTGCCATGAGCAGACACATGGGGATTGAGGCCATATCAGCTTGATAGGCATGATGATGGAGTCAGACTGCATATGTGAGTAGCGGCAACACCACGGCATTATACCTAGCTGCTGTGCCTGACACCTCTTCCGAGGCTGGGTGAGTATGGCACACACCAACAACACAACGTACACAGGCTGAGCGGTACACCAAGCGCAGCAGCTTGGTCACGCAGAATCAGCCCCAAGGGGGCTATATCAGTGTGGGAGGGAGACAGGCTTTACCACAGCTACCAGGGACTGCTGACTGCCACCCCACGACAACACCTGCTGCTGCTGCCACCTGCCCACCTTAATGTCGACGACTCTGGGGAAATGTCCATGCCCACTCACCGGCGAGGAGCTGCAGTCCCTGGAATCCGAGCTCCACGCACACTGCCCAAGGCGAATACCGGCAAAAGTCATGTGTGTGTAAGACAACTACAGTGTGTAGGAGTGCATGTGGGGGACACACATGTCGGTCATCCGCAGCACAATGATACTGAGCCTGTGGGGTCCCAACATGCACAGGAGATGGCTTGCACCATCAGACTCATTGCCTCCCCTCACTGATGCGATTGCATCATGGGATCACGCGCGGGTGCAGCAGCACCAATCTCTCCCCAGAGAGGCCAAAGAGGGAATGTGTGGCTCCAGTCGCTCCAGTCATCGAGCTCACGGGTAAATGGGTGGGGGACGCCGTACAGCCGCATGGTACCCCGAGTCGTGCCCTGGACAACAGTGACAAAGCATGGCTGTCTCCGTAGTCCGGATACACCACATACCACACACGGGAGCTGTAGCTGCCCTAGCGGGCCATGCTGCAAACACCATCCCAGACGACATGTAGACACACCCCGGCGCGCAATGTCATAGCATCCGCTGACATTGGCAAGGGACCCATGGGGTGTGATATGTGCATCATGCTGTAGAGCACGGGTACTCATAGTACGGGCTGCGGGCCGCCAGCGGCCCGGCAGGCCTTCCTTGGCGGCCCGCGGACCTTGCAGATATCCTACCTGTGTACTTACTGTAAGTGTCAGCAAACTGCGCCGGTTGCAGCAGGGCTCAATGGGGGCCGGGAGATGCTTTGAAAGACCATCCACTTGTTAATGAGGCTGTGTTGTATTTCACCTCTTCTCAGCGCCCCTGCATCTCTGAGTGGAGATGCAGGGGCGCTCAGTAGAGGTGTAATGCAACGAAGCATCAATAACAAGTGAATGGTCTTCTGAAGACCTGTGAAATACTCGGTGCGGCTGTGTGTGTGCCCAGGAAGCTGTCTCAGCCCGGGCTGACTCACAGGCGGGGTGAGGTGACAGAGGGTGACAGAGGGAGGGAGACAGACAGAGGGAGGGACACAGTGAGAGAGAGGGAGACATGGGGAGGGAGGAGGGCGACAGACAGAGGGAGGAGGGCGACAGACAGAGGGAGACAGATGGAGGGAGACGGAGGGAGAGAGAGAGAGAGAGATAGATGGAGAGAGAGAGATGTGTGTATGCCGGGTCTGGTGGCTCAGTGGACGAAGGCATCCACTGCAGGGGCCTGTGTTCAACCTCATGGTCATAGTTCTTCTGCACTAGCCCCGCCCCCTCCCCCACTGACCCCGCCCACACCGGTGTGGCTCTCGGCCACAAACCACGCTGTGGATTTGGCCCCCGAGAGAAGGTTTGTGAGTACCCATGGTGTAGAGCCTCCGAGCCATCCCCCGCCAACGGGTGTCATGCAAATCACACACTTCGCAAAACCATTAGGTGGCTATGCCTGCACACCAGGGCACGAGTCCGGGTACCATGCGGGTGTACGGCGTCCCACCACTTATTTTACCGTGGGCTCGGTGACTGGAGCGTGTGGAGCCACACATTCCCTCTTTGGCCTCTCTGGGGTGAGATTGGAGCTGCTGCTCACGCGTGTGCTCCTATGATGCAATCGCATCTGTGGGGTGGGCGAGGGGTGGCGATGAGTCTGATGGTGCAAGCCAGCTTCCGTGACGTCACTACCTGTCATGTCGTCTGCGTCCCCCCACATCTTGTTCGGGACTTGGCCCTGCTGCACACTGAGAATGTATTGCCTGCGAGATGTGACCAGGAGCAGGGTGCCATGGCATCCCACCCACCAAGCTCCACTGCCATCCCATGCCCTGGGTAGCCTGTGCAGGTAGACGATGTGGGAGTACACCTGAAGGCCAGGGGTGTAAATGTCTCGGCAGGGGCCTGGCTGCGCCATCAGTATCCAGCATGTCCCCAGAGGGGGAGCCAACGTCCACACCTGATGCAGCATGGATCGTGTGCCCGCCTGTTGTGCACACACTAGTCCACATTCGTCCCCAGACAGCTGGTCATACCACATTCTTAGAACGGTGGTAGTCTACCCCGCCGGGTTTGTACCCACACAGTCTGTTTCGACACTGCATGTGTGCACCCAACCGTGTCACAGACCCACCTATGCCAAGTAGCCCTCCCGCTTCACATGCCACATGTGTGTATTCCACAGTTGTGCTTCTCTCTCAGGGGCAGACATCCAACTGTCCCGTAGCATACAGCCTGCACCCAGTCGGACTGGCATCTTGTTTGAATGTTGGGCACCCTCACACACCTACCTGTGCCACAGTGGTGGCTGTGCTGGCTATCGTGACTGCCATGGCAGTGTTGCTGTCCATGGCAGGGTACACCCACACACAATGCATACGTAGCTTATCCTATCAGTACTCTGCACAGCGGAGTGGCCACTGTCCCTGGTGTAGTTCATTGTTGCCAACTGTCCATGTATTCTGTGACTGGATGCTGTGGTTCCTGTAGTGGGTTGTGTCTGTGAAGTTGCTGTTTGCTGTTGTTCCTGTGTGTGCATAGTTAGGTGAGGCACATGCCGTGAATGGTACCTCAACAATTGAAATGTCTGGTCACACATTCCTATGTGTATGATACGTGGTTGTGACTTCACTTCTTACAGACTCAGCTACTTGTGTGTGTGATGTTGACGTGTGTCTGTTACACGGATTGTCTGCATGTATGTTGTGCTATTTCTGTGTTGATGTGTACGTGTCATGTTTACGTGCATGCACAGCACAGGGTGTGTGTCTGGCCACAGGATGACAGTTGGCATGTGCAGAGTGTGCGGGTTTGTGTGAGCTTACTGGCTGGCTGGCCAGCAGTGTACGTGTATGTGTATCTTGTGATGAACTTCGAGCCAGGGCACATGGCTTACTGTTAATGTGTGCATTTGGGAGGTGTGTGTGTGGTGTGACTTTGGGGTGCTGTTGGTGTGTGTGTGTGCGCTCTGGCAATGTCGACTACACACATGTGTTACACAGGGGCATGGTAAGTGTTTGTGTCCTTGTTCGGGTCTGTTCATGTGGGCACATGTGTGTATTGTCTGTTGCACAGTGTGTGGGTGTGTCCTTGCAGTTCAGGTGGACTCCTACTTGATGTGTATTGGCCATTGTGGGTCTGCAGGGTGTGTGAATGTGTAGATTGTGGCTTGTTCAATTGTGCATGTCTGTACATCTCGGCGGTTCGTACTCACTGTGCAGCCCTGCCCACCCACACTGATGTCGTGTGTGTTTTGGCATGCATTGATGTGGCGTACAACTGGCGTGGCTCCTATATTTGCTTGTTGAGTGTGATGTCAGACTGTGAAGGTGATTGTACACATTTGTAGGACTGTGCTTTGTAGTGACCAGGCCGTCAGTGTTGATGTGAAGATCTGTTGGGCCACGTCAGACTCTGACATGCCAAGGCCCACGACCTGTGGTATTTAACCGGGTCCACAGTGGCAACGAATCATATGCATTGACATCCAATGTCACTTGACTACATGGTTATCTCACATGTCCCGTGTACTTCACACACTCTCATCCTCTCTCATTCGTACTTGTCTACGATCAATAATTCTCCAGAGTCAGGTATTGGCTTTAAGGCATGTATTTGAGCTTACCACCCCTGTGATGCAGGATGTGGACACTACTGGCAGCGTTATGCATGTGGAGGATATACTTAGCATGATTACATATACATAAGGGGGTACAGGTAGATGGTATGAGTCGTTAATTGTGGAGATGGGGCTTCAGAGTTCAGAATGCCCTGCCCTTGCTATGCTACAGTTCATTAGCTCATTACTGAGGTGCCCTTGGCTGTGACAGACAGTTTTGGTTTACCCTATCAGACAACTTTACATCATGTGCACAGTACATCTGAGTCCCATGGCACAGGTTTATGACAATTGTGACCCCGACACACCTGCGTCAGAAGTGTCATCAGAGCATGTGCCTACATGCATGCAGCATAGCCTGTCATGTTGTTGAGATATGGTGGCTACTGTACATGACTCACTGCCCGGGGACATGTTGTGGGGTGTTGCATTTGTTGTCCATGCAAATGTCCTGGCACGGACGTTCAGAGGGAGGTGAGATGACAGTTCTCAAGTTGTTCAGCAGACAGATAAGCGTGCACATACAGGAGCATGTGTTCAGGTGCGCGGCATGCATGTTGTAGCATTGTGGTGCGTGCAATGTTGGCCATGTGGTCACTGTACACAGGTCCCATTCTCCATCCTCCCCGTGTTCATGCAGGGACAGGGGATTTGGTGATGGACAGGGTGCATGTCCCGGAACTGTCAGGTGTCATGACGGTGGAGTTGATGGTGAGGCGTTTCTTTCCGAGTGCATGGTGTAGTTGTTGCACAGCTGACTGGCCACTGCGTGCGGACAGCAAGCATGGGTGGGGTGTTGCACATGAATGTTCAGTTGTGGGTATTGATTTGGGGACCCATGAATTGACAGGTTGTCAGGTATGCGATACCTTCCTGCAGAGCATCCCTCGCATTGGTGGTATTTGTGGCTGACATCCAATGAAGCGGATGGTGGGTTGCAACGTGTTCCTCGTAAGTTGTCCCTTGTATGATCCTGATGGGACATGTCGGGTGACATTCGATGAAACTGTGATCCAGTATACGTTGTGTGGAGGCACACTGGTTCCATTGCAGTGTGTGTCCTATTGCAGCCACGCACGCCATGCCCCCATACACTGAACAGTTCCTGTCGTGGGCGTCCAGGGGTGAGAACAGTTGTATCAGGTCCCCGATTGGACATGCCGGGTTGGAGAGACATACATCCACAGGCCAGTGGTACGGGCACCTCCGACAGTAGAAAACGGGCTTGACGCAGCTGAACATTTCAATGCGGTAAGTTACTCGATAACTTACGTTCAGCATGGCCAGATTTGCACTGCCTAGTATCTGTTGCAAGCTATTGCTGTACAGCTGCATCTGTCTGGCGTAGGTGTATAGTGCTGGTGCCCCGTCCATTTTGCTGCGGTGTGCTGGGATGTCGTGCTCCGTCTGTCTGGGCTGTCTGCTGCGTTCAACCTCCGACGTTGCTGTGCGTTCTTGTATGGATGTTAGGCGGCAGGACTTTGTGTATGGCTTGGGAGGCGGCCACAGGCCCTCATCCCACATGCTCCTTTGAATGGGCAAGGCCAGTGGTGTCTCACTCCTTCCTGATTACTTGCATTTGAGCCACAAGGCACAGTGGTATAATTGTATTTTTTAGTTTTATCTTTCTTTCATGTTCAGCCTTATCTGCCAGTGGATGGTTGACTCAGCATGGCTATTTTGGGTTGTGGTTGTTCCAGTGGCTCCGTTCTCCTGCGGGATATGTTGCAATGTGATTTGGCTGTGGGAATGGAAGGACATTCACTGCTATCTGCTCTCGCGTGTGTGGGTGTGTCACTTCTTTCCCGCTGTGCATTGGGACTGGTGTGTGGGCGCCGTGATTGTGAACACCTGTTCGCAGGCAGCAGCGTTCCTCAATTTTGGACATGGCATGGCTTGTTGTTGCATGCAGGATGGTATAGCTGTTGTTTGTTGTGACTGGCGTGCCTTTTGCGGTCAATGTCCATTGTTTGTGCAGTTCTGTGGCAGCTGCCGTGTGCTTCTCCATGCTTTGCACACAGGTGTGTGTCCTCTTCCGACGTCACTTTGCTCCCCTGTTCGGCACACTTGTGTGACTACGTTTTGGCAACTGTGAGTTTTCGGTTGTGGTCATGGTTGACGTAGGGGGACCACGTGACTTGTGCCTTCAGGGTGGGGCTGGTGTGTGTGGTGTGTTGTTGCGGCGTTTGTGTGCAGCCCATGCGTGGCGCTGTCGTTGGCCTCTGCGTTGTGCGCATGTGCGTCATCGCCGGGGCGCTGCGAGGCCGTGCCGGGTACGTCACCTCCCGGGCCGGGGTATTGGGTGCCCATGATGTTGCGGGTTGCCCATATTTTGCAGGTGGGATATGTGTGGGTGCAGTGTTGGATGTGTCCTGTCCCCACAGGGGTGTCTAGGGGGCCCATGTACAGTTTTCCCGCCCTTGCATGGTGTGCATTTTTTGCATGCCCTTGTTGTGTGTCTGCCTACCTGCGTCGTCGTGGCGCGTTCAGTCCTAGGTGCTGCATCAGGATCAGCATTGGGATGGCCTGGAGTGCAGGATTCATGTCGGAGTAGTCCGGGTTGGTGTTTCTCTGGTCAGCAATGTAGTTTCCGCCTCCTGTTCTCGTGCGGTGTCTGTTTGCCGATTGGGCTGTTTGGTTGTGTCATCGTAATTTGTACGCCGGGCGGTGCTTCATTTCATCGGACGGTGTGCTTCCGTTGGCTGGCACCGCTACGTGCGCGGGCGCACTTTGATGGCGGGCGGCGTCGCAGGCTTGCGGGCGGTATTGGCCTGACCTTTCACATCCTAATTTTGCGGGAGTGCGGGCAGTTGCTGGCGGACGGTAATGGGCGGTTTTTACCTCCGTCGGTACGGCGGTAGTGTTTCCGCCCGACATCGTAATGGGCCCCTTAGTGCAGTAAAATCATACCTTACTAGGTAAATGTAAATATTGAACCCTAATTGTAGAAAAGTTTTATCTCAACATTACTGTTACTCAAAGCCTCCAAATGACTGATGAGATAAAGTGCTAGTGCTACTATATTGAACGCTCCCTAAAGTGCTACTTATAAAGTGCTATAGTGCAACACATATAAATGTAAACATGTTCATTGGGTGACTTAAAAACTTCTCATATCTTCGCGAAACCCACAGAGAGATTTGCAGATTCATTCTAAAGTGCAAGTGCAATTTTGAACACATTTCTAATATTTTTAACCAGCCAATGCAAATGTATGAAAAATTGTGAAAATAATTCATGAATATACACTCAAGATGCCTCAATAGATCCACAGTGTTCAAGTTATAAAACATTATCCCCTACCACATATCAGGATGCTGAGATGAATGCCCCAATTTTGCCCTGTGCTACCCTAATAAAACCAAAGTTGTACATTCATGAAAAAATCATGGATGCGGAATTGCTAAACCCATCTTTTATAAATTTAGGGACAAAACGTTGTTCATCTATATGGCTCTACTTTAATCTAAAATTATGTAAAACTTCACTGGTGTTCAACCCATTGGGCATTCTAGTATCTAACTCCATAATAAAATGTGACTCAAGTTGTCGCAATTGCTTTTCCCTGTTACCACCACGCCTGGATTTTTTAATAGCCCCTATGACGAAATACTTAAGATCACTAAGATTGTTCTGGTGAACTAATTTCAAGTGTCTTGCCACTGGATAATTCGGATCTGAGTTTACCACAGCTCGTAGATGTTGAAGTATTCGATTGAATACTTGGAGTTTAGTACTCCCTATGTATCTGAACCCACATGTGCATTCAAGCACATAATCAGCGTGGTCAGTACGGCACGTTTAATACCCTTTGATCTTAACAGGTTGTTGCTAAACGCTGTGGTATATTCAGTGGTATTTACTCCGAACCTACAAGCTCGACAAGAGCTACACTTGAAAAATCCTGTCTTAGTGGACAACCAAGTGGTTGCTGGGCTGAATTCAGGGCTGCTCTTGACATGTGCATCCCTCATAGAGGGTGCAAGCCTGAATGTCAGTGATGGTAATTCAGGTAAAATTTGAGATAGAGTAACATCAGTTAATATCATTAAAACAAAATTCACAGGGGGAATCACGTACTCTCAAGACGCAAAGGGATAGTCAAGTTCAGGATTTATTAAGGTTCTCCGTTATGCGTTTTGGCTGTCAAGCAGCCTTGCTCACACGTAGAAAGCCGATCACCCATAGTGCAATAAGTACGGTATTCAAACACAAAGAGAGGACCACACAATATACTTAACATCCTAGTAAATGTGTCGGCCATTTTGGAAGGTCCACAATACATTGTAATGCTCACAGTTATACATACCTCATTGGTAAACTTAACAAAAATCGCTTCGTAATGAAAAAAGGAAACGTTCATATACCATTTACGTATTGAATATAAAGACAAATGAAGAAAAAACTTTACAGGTAATCCTTACACTTCCAATGTATGACAATGGACATCACAAAAAGTATTGTTACTGTTAAATACAATAATTAATAATATGGCACACATTGAGCATTGTCTTAAGGCACAGTCTCTGACCGAACTAAATGTCTCATAGATAGATGTCCGTGTTATTGTGTGTCAGCCCTAAGAACAATAAAGTTGTCATAATTGTCAAGATACGTCATACAGCCCCTAAGCAGGCGTCTAAGAGGCAAGGCAGGGTATAAAGTACAATCATGGGCATGTGCCCTTGTCAACAGTGAGTATCCGATAAAAAGTTAAGATCATAAATCATTTCTAACGAACACAAACTACAAAAGGGTGTCAAATTTTATCTCAAGTGATGTGCCATCTCATAATGCCTCCAAAGAAAAGGGTAGGGTACCCGTGTAGTGGACTGCCAAAGTGGGATGGGTCCCTTCATTTCCTCCTGTAGTATACAAACATAGAAAAAGGGAAAGAAAACTAACACTGATCCACACTACCCAGTAGCGCGCCATTTCCAGGAATACCACTATTCCAACAGTGCATTGTTGAGCTACTATGTGATAGAACACATCCCACGGCCACACAGAGAGGGTGATAGGACCCTCAAACTAAGGCAACGTGAGTCCAAGTTGATTATTGAATTTCAAACTAAAAGTCCAGGGGGCCTGAACTTGGACGAAGAATTGGGAGTCCATTTGTATGAACCATGGCAGTAATATATTTCTCTCTCTGTAGTAATTTGCTTCTAGGGAATGTATCTAAGTATTCTAAGTAAATCAGTTTTTATTGTATGATACATATGTTAGATGTTTTACACTGTTCTTTACTCTTTCCATTTTTCTTTCCCTTTTTCTATGTTTGTCTACTACAGGAGGAAATGAAGGGACCCATCTCACTTTGGCAGTCCCCTACACGAGTACCATACCCTTTTCTTCGGAGGCACTATGAGATGGCACACTATGAGATGGCACCTCACTTGAGATAAGATTTGACACCCTTTTGTAGTTTGTGTTCATTAGAAATGATTTATGATCATAACTTTTTGTCGGATACTCACTGTTGACAAGGGCACTTGCCCATGATTGTACTTTATACCCTGCTAGTCCTCCCGTCTACTAGGAACTGTATTACCCTTGTATCTGAGATGACACTTGTGTATACGGGGGACAGATGTCTATGACCACCAGCATGGCTGTTGCACTTATCTCTGTGCAGGTACATACCTTTCGATTGATCTATATGATGATACACTATGTAACATACTCTGTTTGAGCCTGTGGTGTGCGATTACAGCAGTATGTTTGCCAACATTATGTTATTACACTTGCCTGTTAGACGACTGCTTAGGGACTGTATGACGTATCATGACAATTATGACAACTTTATTGTTCTCAGGGCTGACACACAATAACACGGACATCTATCTATGAGACATTTAGTTCGGCCAGAGACTGTGCCTTGAGACGATGCTCAATGAGTGCGATATTATTATTTATTGTATTTAACAGTAACAATACTTTTCGTGATGTCCATTTTCATACATTGGAAGTGTAAGGATTACCTGTAAAGTATTTTCTTCATTTGTCTTTATATTCAATACGTAAATGGTATATGAACATTTCCTTTTTTCTTTACGATTTTTGTTAAGTTTACCAATGAGGTATGTATATCTGTGAGCATTACAATGTATTGTGGACCTTCCAAAATGGCCGACACATTTACTATGATAACTATATTGTGTGGTCCTTTATTTGTGTTTGAACACCGTACTTATTGAACTATATATATATTCATTTACATATATATAATATGTATGCTAATAACAAATACATATTTTATTATAAAATATTTTAATAAGCTTTTGTTAATTTTAAAAGTAAATGTTATTTTTTAAACAATTACATCGATTTAAATTTATTCTACACATAATGTTTAGTAATTTTAAACACATAAAAAATTAAAACATTTGACTTTAGGTGGGATTTTTAAAATAAATCTTTAATGAATGTGTTTAAATCAATATACTTAAAGTAATTAAATATTTAATTCAGAATAAAGTTAATAGTGCTGTAGCATTTTTTAAAGTTTAATGCATTTTTTTTACTTTTCCTATACTTTACTACAGAGAGATCTTCACTCTGGGGGTGGAGATCCCCTCCTACATGTGAAAAGTTACAAGTAGCAACTTTACAGCAGTAAATTTGGTTCCAACCCCTGATTTTAGGATGTAGAGACATGTAAGTCTAAGGGTAAAAGTAAACTTGCACTTGTAGATTCACTCACGTGTAAGTTTACCTTTGTGAATAGATCACATGATAGCAAGGTAACGGATGAATGAGGTAGTACTTCAAGAAGTAGACTTACAAACGGGGTTGAGACTGCCCTAAAAGAAATCACAATCATCAAGGTGTGAGACTTACACTCAGTTAGTGAGGCTATATTTTTTCCTCCATGTTGTCTCTCTGTCCATTGTGAACACCTCCACCTTGACCTTCGTCCATCTACTGTGCGTTCCTCTTTAGTACATGCTGGTTTGTTTTCCACTCACTACCTGGCAACTTCAGACTATGCCTCTGGCACATTTTAGCTTCTGTATGTGTAAATTCAAAGCACTGTAAACAGATGTAGTAGCACATGATTATAATGTGAGGGGACAGCACAAAGCCTACAATGTTATACATTCAAGGCAGTTCGTACCATAAGATATTACATCTTAAAGGATAGGTATTCGACAGTATTGCACCAAAGAGGTCCAATCATGGCATGTAGTATTATGTGCTAGAGGACACACTACAAAGACATGTTTTGTAGGGTGCACTACACAAATGCATGAAATACCTAAAATAAACTAAAAGAGAATATTTTACCAAGAAAAAGGCAGTTCAAAGCATATCCTGTAAAATGAGTTCGCTGTCTAACATTTGGACCAACGTGGACATTCAAAATCTACTGCAAGGTTTCAAATAAAGACTGATAAACTAAATGCATACATCAAAGGGGAGCAAAACCCTTTCTACAAAGACATACCCAAATAGGGATATTAACAGCCTCCATAAAAGTACAACAGCAGGGCATTTTAAAATCTTTTTGTAAATATTGGAAAAATGTAGTTTACAGACCACTTATGCCAATTATCTTAGCAATGTAAATGAGTAGTGTTACTAATGCCCACTTCAGTGGTGCTCAAATCACAAACGTGTTAATGGGCATCTAAGTTGCTCTTACTAGGACTGTAAGTCATCATGATCACAGCTAATGTTAATAAAAATCAGGGGTGATCATTGAACTCAGTGAGCCATCTTGTCAGACAGTGGTTTCGACCTACACATCAGCTTCTGTACACAATCAGTATGTATGGAAAATGGCTCACTGGCCTGACTGTTCATTTACACTATGGTGGACCTAATGCTATTGTCAATGAAAGACTTATCAGGGAGCACAAAATATGCGCCACAGGGCTGTTCAGCATTTTTAAATTAGAGCTGGATGAATGAAAGAATAAAATAATATTATTAAAGTGCACTGATACCTAGAGGTCATCCTGACTCAGAGGGAATAGCCTACTCAGAGCAAGGGTGAATGCAACAGGGCCCAAAGGTTGAAAAGCCAAATTTTGAGAAGTTTCCTAAGGTTGTTGAGGTTGTCAGTGAGCCACATGTTAATTGAAAGCATGTACCATTTCTTGGCAGTATTATATTGGAAAGATCTGCCGTCTTGTCTAGCTAAGTTGACTTTTAGAGGAATCAGAAGTAATTGAGAACTTGATCATAAGAATCTAATGAGAACATGTGGGGTGATCTTGTTCTTCAGATATGTTTAAGAGTTATCATAAATGGCTTTGTGTACCAGGACCATAGTTTCCAACAGAATGAGCTTGTGCACAGGTAGCCAGTGCAAAGACTTTAAGTGCCTTTGTACGGAAGGCCTCCAATGGACATCAAGAATACATCTTGCTGCTGCATTCTGTTTTATTTGAAGACAGTTTAGAAGATATTGCGGTGCTTCAACATATAAAACATTGCAGTAGAGGAGCATTGACATAATCAAGGCCTGTGCTACCATTTTGTGAGAGGACAAAAACAGTAAGGGAAGGATCTTATAGAGGCATCTGAGGATCTGATATCAGGTAGCTGAAAAATTGCTAGTGTGGGATGCAAATGTAAGTCGAGGATGGGACCATACCTGCAGATTTCTTATGATGTTAACTGACTCTGCTGGATGTCTCAGTTCAGCTGGCCACCAGTCAGGGACCAAGTAATTTTATTCTTGCCAAAGAAGGCTAATACAGCAACTTTTTTCATGTTGCAAATAGATACGCACTCAAATAAAAAGTGCCAAAGTCTATACTAAATATCACATGAATTATTAATTAACATTTTTGTAGAAAGTAATCATACTGAGGCATAAGCATAGAAAGAAATAGTAATGTTCTGATTTAATTTTGCCTGTCGATGCCATATTAATTGCAATTTATGCTAGCATTAAAAGGCCTGTTCTTCCACATTGACTGTTTGGCACATGCTGTTTTTCTTTCCACTGCAGAAGCTGTAACTTTCTAGAAGCCATTTGTTACTTAGGGCCTCATTTATGAGTGTTTGCAGTAGGGCAGTGCCGGAGGCCTGCCTGCTGCGCTGCCCTACAACAAAAGAAAAGGGCAGGAATGTGCTGTATCTATCAGAAATGGCGCATTCCTGTTCTTTCAGGCTCCTGCGCCACCATAACGTCACAAAGTGATGCACCGGCAGTGCAGGGGGTTTATAAAATAAGCCCCTTAGTGAATAGCATTTGTTATGTATTAGACAACTGATAGAGGTTCTCACCAGGAGGAGAGGAGACAACAGGAAGGAGGATTCATGGAAATAACTGTCTGAACCGCAAAATGCGGACGGAATATGGTTTCAAGGACTCACACCTGTGGCCTATTGTGAAGACATGCGTAACAAGGGAGTTTACCAACTCCCAATAGATTTACTGAAATGCTATTGTATGCTGTGAACGAAGAATATGTTACTTGTTTTGATTCATAATTCACTGTGTTTATATTAGAGTGTGTCCCTAGAATAGGTTGCTCTTATTTCTGTAGATACTTCCCTGGGTTTTTTGAGATTGCATTTCGCTTTTGAGACTATTTCCTTTTATTAAGATGTATGTTGATATATGCATTTATTCTCTCATCAGAACCTCTTTCTTGGGTTTCTGAACTGACACCTTAAGCAATTCCATTCTAATTTAATTTAGATTATGGAAATTCCTTTATGGCAGAGGTTTGCTGTATTATTTCAATTTTAACTTACATACTTACCAATATCTTATTTTAAAATATGAATTACTGGATTATATTACTTTCTAGTGATGATGCTTAAAAGACTAATACTTATTGAATAAATAACGAAAACTTAAGAATTGATAAGTAAAACAATTGAAATCACACAAATTCTCTTTATTTACTGAACTAAAGTCTTTAATGATTTTGTTGTTTATTAGTGCTTAATGTAGATGATTGCTCCTTTTAATTTCTCCTTGTCGACAAGCAAAGGTCCATTTGACCAATGGCAGGGGATATTAAATGATTACAATCAAAGATTAAGATATAAATATCCCCGCTCTCTCAAGAGACTCTCCGTTTTTGCCACTGTTGGGACGTAAAAGTCCTCCGCATGGTAATGGGCGTGCACCCCTGCCCTGAGTGCCTAACTGTACTAATATCTGGATCCCTAATGCTGATTTTTTTTGTCACAGGCAAACATGGAATATGCATGTGTGCCATGGCATAAGCCTGTCTCAATGATTGAAGTCTTGTTGGGCCAGGAGTGGCATCCAAAACGCAACCCTCACAGTGGTGAAAGTCTACTGTCTCTACCAGGAGTTAAGCAGCACGAGCGCGGTAGTGGTAGCATACTGTGTAGTGATCTGTAGGAGTGAACAGGTCCTCTTTAACCTCTGTCACTGGAGTGAGGCCTACAGGCTCACTCATTCAAAGTTCTGCTGCTGTGTGCTTAAATCACTCCTTTGCCTGCATCAGTTTGATGTGGAGTGCTGCATAGAGCATGAGTGGTGTATCTGTGCTGGGTGTATTTGTGCCTGGGAAGAGTACAATACAGGGATACAGCAGTACTGTGCAGTGTATGCATGTTGAATGCATGTGCTGGGTGTATGTATGCCTGCGAGTGGTACAGTACATGAAGGAAATAGTACAGTGCAGTGTCTGTGTGTTAAATACATGTGCTGGGTGTACGTGTGCCCATGAGTGGTACAATACATGGCGACTATAGGTTCCATTTTGGGATACTCAGGGCTGCATGGTGAAACACGAGGAGAGGAAGTAATGGAATCTCCGCAGACAACTGTGTATATTGCTGCAATGCTGTAAGCTTGGTGGACACACTGGAGAAGGGAGAGCCAGGCTTCCCCCATACACTTCAAAGGGTGCTGTTTGATTCAAAGTGAGGTCACAAGGAATGGGCTTGGGCAAGGAGATTGGACTGATAAAAGAATCATAAGGAGTAGGGTTGTGGACCTGGGCTAACCTTTTGATACACACATCACTGTGGCTTACATCAAGCTGTGAACTCTAGTCATTGCCATGGCC
This sequence comes from Calotriton arnoldi, assembly GCA_963921515.1. Classification (NCBI taxonomy): domain Eukaryota; kingdom Metazoa; phylum Chordata; class Amphibia; order Caudata; family Salamandridae; genus Calotriton; species Calotriton arnoldi. Next base: position 52,558 of record CAWUFW010000528.1, on the reverse strand, counting down.
TGTGTTGTGGGGCTGTCATCTTTGGAGTCGCTACTGCTGTGACAAACTGCTTTCAAGAGAAAGAGAGGTCAGAGGAGAGGCCACTTCAAAAGGAAGTAGACCCCAACATAAACTTCAAAGATGCAGACTTTAAATCACATTTGGTGTCTGGAAATGGACAATAAGAATGGGAGCTTGAGACCCCAAAAACAGTCAACTGTCAATCAGCCAAGCGGGCTGTGAGGAGGAGAAGCTCTGTAAGACTTCTAAATGTGACCAGGACTGGCGAGCAAGGCCTGCTAGTCTCCCTGCTGAGGGGACATCACCCAGGGAATCCAAGACCACCTGCCCTGGAGTCTGGAGCACCAGCGCCTGTCTGCTTGCCAAGACCAGTGTACTTTGGGAGGAAGAGGAGCATGTTGGAGGGTGTGAGGTCCAGAGGGGAATCCTTCTGAGTGGATTCCCTGAGCGAGCTGTGCTGAAATGGCTGCTACACATATCAGGTTGCTATCTGTGTGCAGTACAAAGTCTTTGACCCCTGTAGCCCCTGTGGATATCGCTGTGCTAATCAGGCCGGTGTCCATGTGCAGTGAGATGTCAGCTACCCCATATGCCAGGTAGGGCAGCCACAAAGTGAACTGAAATCATCACTATGTCTATCGGACAGGAGCCCTGTGCAATGAGGGATCAACAACCCCGTATGCTAGAAGGGGCTGCTGTGGACGCATTGCCATACGGAGTGGACCATAGCCCTTGCGTGGTGAAGAGCCGGCATCCCGTATGTCAAGAGGGGCCGCCATGCAGGCATCTGCTGTTAGTTCCTGTGTAGAGTAGAGATATGGGGGCTCGTATGCCAGATGGGATGACCGTAACTAGCAAGAAGTGTGACCTAACCAAGAGTGTTGCAGGAGGAGTGAGCCGTAGGAACCCCTATGCACCTACACTGGGTTGAGGGATCAGGAATTATGCACCATCTTCCCCCCACCGTGGAATGAGCCAAAGACTTACCCTGCAAGGAAGAGCCACAAGGAACCTCAGGTCACTGCGGGTGCATGACCACGAGTGAGGAACTTGGGGATCATCAAGTGCAGCTTGCCTGGGCAGCGTGCAGTTAACTCACCTGAACAAGCCGCTGCTGCTCCAGTGCCCCTAGAGGGGGCGGGCTTCAGGAATTCCAGACGATCGTATCCTGCAGGTGTGGTTAAGACTCAATTTGGGCAGTCAGCTCTGCGGAAACTTGCTTGCCAGATATTGCTGCTGCACTGGAACACTTTTAACTTTGATACAGAGTCAAAGTGGATTCTTGAGACTCCAACTGCTACTGGGGCTTACCCTGGATGATGTCTAAAGTGAATTGGGAATAACCAGGACCACTAGAGCATGGAGTAAATAGGACACTTGGAACTGCCTATGAAACACTACAGCCCTGTCCTCAGGGGACCGTGTAGTTGTTTATGAATGTCATATTACCCTTTGTGTTGTAAGTAGTAAAATAAAAATACTTCTTTTATCATACAAGTGAGCATTTGGCTGGACAATTATTTATTGCTGCTACTGCGTGTATTTTGAGTTGTTTTCCTGTGTTCACCCCCTTGTATCTACTTCCCCCCGAGGGAGCCTTTAACTGCTCTGACCTCGCTATTTCTGAGAGTCAAGTTTTGAAGGGGTACTTTACCCAGTTGCTCAGAATCTATAGTAAGACAGGCCCCGGGACATCAGGAGTAAAAGGCTTCAACCCCCACTGTTGGGCCTAGTAACTCCTGCTTGCCTTGTGGACCGCTAAAAGTGGTTCTAACAGTCACTTTTGTGTTTTACACAGTTCAGATCCATTCATTATGCCACCTCAACCATGCACTGGCAAAAACTGTGCTTGGTATGATTGTTGTCCTTGCAAATGGACACCACAATCTACTAGAGAAGTTGGTACACATTTTTTGAATTTTGTCTTTAAAAAGACAGCAAGATTATCACATGGAAGTTGCGAAGGAATGATCTTGCTCTTGCTGTCAATGTGGTCTCAATATTGCTTTACACTATGGAAAAGAGCTCTGGTGGAGTTTGTACAATTAGTTATCAAGGGTGAGTAGTAGGAAGACTTAGCAGTTATATTTAGCAATGTGTCATTCAAAATGGCGTTCTATCTCGAGATTTATCCTTATCATCAAATTTACTCCTCCACAGCTGTCCAAGCATTTTACAACTGCTTTTAGGCTCCTGAAGGTCTGTTGTATAACAAGGTGCTGTGGGAGAGATGCAGGAGTGTCCTCCCATGGTTCAGGACCCCTTTTTCAGTGGGACCTAGAACCCAGCAATGCACGCACAAGATAGTTTATTTGCGAAACTATTCAAAAAATAAATTTATACAGGTTTTTGTTGCTGATCGCACTCTTTACTAACTAGGCGATACTTGGGGGCCGATTCCGATCTCGGCCGGTAGGGCTCCGAATCGGATTCGGCTTAACCGGATCCGATTCGGAGCCCTATTTCCCGACCGATTCGTACGCGCGTCCGGACGAGCGAGTACGATGCGAAATCGCCGACCGACTCGTTCGGGCGTCCCAACCGCTCCGACCGACTCGTTCCCGGGTCGAACCGCACCGACCGACTCGCTCGGACACGACTTGCACCGCGCAATGGAGACGTTCCCCGGCCGGGTAAGTACGATGCGTGCCGCGAGCAGTCCGACCGACACGCGCCGTCCGGCTCGAAAGAGCAGTCGGAGCCGTACTTCGGGGGTCCGTGTCGGACCCCCCCTGTACATGTAGCCGTGCGAGTAGCACACACGGGGGACCCATGGGTCCCCTACCTGTGCGTGTACGGCGCGAGTCAGCTCGCCGCGTACCCGCTGTAGGGGCGCCCTTGTTCGCCTCGCACCCATTGAGGCAATGGGAGCCACGCGTACGCATTGTGCGACCAGCTCCCATTGACTTCAATGAGAGTCCGACCGACTTCGAGTACGATAGCATACGGACGCATCGTACTCGTTCGGTCGGGCTGCCTGAGTCCGATTCGGTCGGAAATCTCTCCGGGTCCGGCTCGGTCGGAGAGATTTCCGGCCCGAATCGGAATCGGCCCCTTGGTATCCTGGTGCACAAAAACTCCCTGGTGGTTAGCTAACTGATTCTGCCCACACTGCTTCAATCCTGTTGTCGGTTCCACTGAAATCTTACAAGAGACCCAGATGTAGCTCACTGAGCCCTTGGATAAAGGTAGAGGGAATTGGACAGGAGGGGTCCTGATGAGTGTCACAGATTTACATGGTGCACAGACATAATATCGACTTTTTAATTTCGACCTACAGAAATATCGAGTTGGCAATATCGAAGGGACAGAATATCGACATCAAGAATATCGGTGACCAGAATATCGACCTGAAGGTAAGAAATATCGTTTTTATTAATATCGAAGTCAGTAATATCGTTTGCAAAAATATCGTTGTTAATAATATCGATGTTTATATTAGTGTTATGTATTTTAGTATGTATTTTATATGTATGTGTTCTATATTTTTTGTTAAGTATTGTTTTATTTTTTAAATATATGTATTACATTTTTAGAAGTTAGTAATTTTTTTTAAAGTACATTTTGCGTTTTAGTACCGTAGCGGGTTGTGGGCTTATAGGGAATAGGGTGGGAAGTAATTTAATTATAGTAAATTAAATAATGAATTTTAGAAATTATTAATTCATTTTTAATTAAATTTTGTGTTTTATTTCCGTAGCGGGTTGTGGGTTTATAGGGAATAGGGTGGGAAGTAATTTAATCATAATAAAGTAATTTTTTATTTTTTATTTATTGTATTGATAATTAATTTATTGTTAATTAATTATTAATTGGTAATTAATTTTTATTAATTGGTTATTATATTAATTGTTTTAAATTATTTTAGGAGTGGGTTGTGGGTTAATAGGGGAATAGGGTGGTAAGTAATTTAGTTATAATAAAGTAATTATTATTTTGTATTTATTGGTATTGATAAATAATTTATTGTTAATTAATTATTAATTGCTAAATAATTTTTATTAATTTATTAATTGATAATTATATTAATTGTGTTAATTTATTTTAGGAGCGGGTTGTGGGTTTATAGAGGAATAGGGTGGCAAATAATTTAATTTAAATAAAATATTTATGAATTTTTATTTATTGGTATTTATAAATATTTTATTATTAATTAATTATTAATTAGTTATTTAACTAAAAATATTATTTAATTGCTAACTATGTTAATTTTAACCCTCTGCTATCCAACACTTTCCCTACAGTTACACTCTCTGGAGTGGGAATAGTAATTTTTACCCTTACGCTATCCAACATTTTCCCTACTGTTGCACTCTCTGGAGTGGGAATAGTCATTTTTACCCCTACGCTATCCAACACTTTCCCTACTGTTGCACTCTCTGGAGTGGGAATAGTCATTTTTACCCTTACGCTATCCAACATTTTCCCTACTGTTGCACTCTCTGGAGTGGGAATAGTAATTTTACCCCTACACTATCCAATACTTTCCCTACTGTTGCACTCGCTGGAGTGGGAATAGTAATTTTTCCCCTACGCTATCCAATACTTTCCCTACTGTTGCACTGTCTGGAGTGGGAATAGTAGTTTTAACCCCTACGCTATCCAACATTTTCCCTACTGTTGCACTCTCTGGAGTGGGAATAGTAATTTTAACCCTTCGCTATCCAACAGTTTCCCTACTGTTGCACTCTCTGGAGTGGGAATAGTAATTTTAACCCCTACACTATCCAACACTTTCCCTACTGTTGCACTGTCTGGAGTGGGAATAGTAATTTTTACCCCTACGCTATCCAACACTTTCCCTACTGTTGCACTTACTGGAGTGGGAATAGTAATTTTACCCTTACGCTATCCAACACTTTCCCTACTGTTACAGTGTGTGGAGTGGGAATAGTAATTTTATTCCCTCCGCTATCCAATATTTTCTGTACTGTTTTAGTTAATGTACTGTATAATTTATTTTAAAAAGATTAAAAATATTGTAATTTTTTAATCTGTTATATATATTTTTATTTATATTATTGTTTTTTTTATATATGTATTTCTAATTTTTATAATGTTTTTTAACAATTTATAAGTTATTAAAATAATTATTTGTAAATATTAAGTAAGTATATGTATTATATTTTATATGTATATATGTTTAATTTATTTTTAAATTATATGTATTAGTTATAATTTTAAACATTTTAAAATAATTTTAACTATGTTTATTTTAATTATATGTATTATTTAGTTTATTTTACATTTTTTTAAACATTAAAAAAAACGATATTTTAACAACGATATTTTTGACAACGATATTTTTTTCCGATATTTTTGTACTTGCCTTAATGTAGCTAGGAGTTCGATATTCTGGACATCGATATTTCGCCTCCAATATTTCTGTCATTGATATTTGTGTAGTCGATATTTTGTCAGACATTCGATTTACATAGTTCTGTTTCTGTGTCTGGAGAAGGTATACTATATATGATTTTTCCTTTACCAGAATTTGATTCCTCATTCAGGGTTGACAAATTCTTAAAGAAGCAATCATTCGCATTACCCTTCAACCTCCCTTGTCTTAGGATTTACATTAAGGGGCCGATTCCGATTCGGGCCGGAAATCTCTCCGACCGAGCCGGACCCGGAGAGATTTCCGACCGAGCTCGGACCCGTCAGATCCGACCGAACGAGTACGATGCGCACGTATGCCATCGGACTCGAGTCGGTCGGACTCCCATTGAAGTCAATGGGAGTCTGTCGTACAACGCGTACGCGGGCTACCATTGACTCAATGGGTGCGATCGCGGACAAGTGCGCCCCCTACAGCGTGTACGGGCGAGCGGTTCGCGCCGTGCCTGCCACAGGTAGGGGGACCCTGGGTCCCCCTGTGTGCGACTTCGCGCGGCTACGCGTACAGGGGGGGTCTGACACGGACCCCCAAAGTACGGCTCCGACAGCTCTTTCGAGCCGGAGTGCACGGCTCGGTCGGACTGCTCGCGGCGCGCATCGTACTTACCCGGCCGGGGAACGTCTCCATTGCACTGTAACCAAATCATTTGAAATCATTTGGGAAGATAGTGGCTTGATCGATCTTGATCTTATAATCATGTCAACCTTCTATAATTTTATTTAATCAAAATCACTGAAGGGCTCCAGGAAAATTGTGCCTTGTTCTGTCTTCCTTTACTGTGGAGTGAAATTTAGCAGTGTGTCCTTAGGCCAACTCTGTGTTGGCTGCAGGTTATATGAGGGAAGACGCGTGACACTGCCTCCTTCCACGTTACACATGGAGGTGTTTTAGTGATTTGTGGACACTGGTTATTTCTATTTCTTCTTATTACACTATGCATTGGTTGTCTTATTCATCCAGATCTATCTACATCGTGTAAGCTAAATCTATTCCCTGTGGTGGTCATGGTGTCTCTGCCATCTGTACTCCATTACTGTTTATCTTCAGTGGTCCTCCTCACTGGAGTACCTCCTTTCCACATTTTAGAATAATGAGGGGTGAAAAGCCTGAGCGATTAGCCTGACTCTCTCTTTCTTTAATTTCTCACCACCCGCCCAACTCTAGGGTGTGTGGCTTTTTCTGATACCACCTGATTCAACCACAGAACTGGCTTGCTTATCCTCTGCACTTTGTTCAACACCTCTTGTCTTAAGACCAAGAGGACCCTGACTTCAGACAGCTACATTCAACCTGGTTTGTACCTGGCTCTACTTCATCATTCTACCTTCCTCTTTTCTTAAGGGACACTATGGACTGTTAAATGGTATGCATTTTGCTATGTGCATGTAGCCCTTATGAAATGGGTTGTGCAAATTGTTTATTGCGCATTTTGTGTTCGGTGAAAATCATAAAATTGTGAGAATTAGGCGGATGTAAAATATTGCACACTTTTGGGACTGGCTCGAGCACAAAATATTTTAAACAAAACCGGTTTAAGAAGAAAATGTCTTCCAGCAGACATTTTCTTCTCAAGCTAGTACTTTTCCTGATTTTTGTGTGACTTTGGCATGAGATTTAGGCCCTTGCATTCAATCAACATTAAGAAATATAAAGAAACTAATGTTGCAAAGGTTTGTGTCATTTTGCAAAGCTTTCAATAAATTCTGCAAAAGAAATTTGCAGTTTTGCACTCCCTGTACTTACAGATACCACGACGCTGAAATCTCTACAGGGACTGGTCTGTAATAGCTCTGGAAATCACCAGGTCAAAATATTGTAAATGAGGCCCTTAATTTTCCCAAATTTTAATGACTGTCCTCAGCTGGGTTAGAATAAAATTGTTGCAATTACCAAAATGCTTTAAATTTACCCTTTTCTCAATCGACCGCCAGACCAAATCTGGGCTATGAAAACGTAGGGCCTGATTTACAACGCTGCTGTGCGTCAAAAGAAAAGGGCAGGAATGTTCCGTATCTACAAGATAAGGCGAACTCTTGTCCTTCACCTGCGCTGGTGCACATTGGGCTGCCATGCGCCAACGCAGGCACCCTTGGGCCATGGTGCAAGGGTGATTGCGTTGTAGGGCTGATTGTTTTTGGTCAGGAAGGGACACCTTCCTGCACGGAAACATTCATGAGAGGATTTTCTCTTTCTATGTGTGCTTCAGGCGAAACAGTCGGAACAACGCGGGCAAAGCCAAGTGCGTCCGAACAACGCAAGCGCAACCACACTTGCCTTAACCACATACATGCCTTGACCATGCTTATGCGTGGTTAAGGCAGTGCACGGTCTAGCTGTTGGAATGGACAGGCCCAGGACAAGGCAGGATCGAGAGAAGACACGGTTAGGTAAGTGGGGCTGGTTCCAGATTTTTGTGGAGTGGGGGGTAGTTTTTAAGGGTTGGGGGTTGTTTTCAGGGCTGGGGGGTCAGAGTTGTTTTCAGGACAGGGGGTATGAGGACATTTATAGGGCTCTGGGGGGGTGTCCGGTAGTTGTTAGGGCTTGGGGTCGTTTTTTGGGTGTCCAATAGTTTTTAGGACTTAGGGGAGGGCGGGATAGTTTTTAGGGCCTGAGGGCAGAGAAGTTTTAGGGCTCGGAGGAATGGGGTTGGTTTTCAGGAGGGAGGGGAGTAGGTTTAGGTCTCAGGTCGGGTGCTTGGGAGACCATTTTAGGGTTCAGGGCATAGGGCAGGGATCGGGGTACTTTTTAGGGCTTGGGGGCAGAGAGGTTTTTTGTGGGACGGGGATGGGGTTGGTAATCAGGAGGGGGGGATAGTTTTAGGACTCAGGGCGGGAGTTTGGGGGGCCGTTCATGGCTCAAAGTGGGGGGCAGGATCGGGGTACTTTCTTGGGAGATGAGAGCCATTTTAGGTCTCAGGGCGGGGGATTACACTTAGCTAATAAGTCTTAACCACCATATATCTTTGCCATACATGCCTTAACAATGCATATTTCGTTGTAAACAAAGAATTCCTATTCAGGTGTCAAAAGTTTGTGGGCAAGATTCTCCGTATAAAAGAGCATGCCTCAATCTGGATCATGTGTTAAAGAAACAACAGAGTTCAGTGAAACTATACATTCATTTTTGTAGTAGATTAAGTCAGTGTGCAGTCAAATATTTCAACAAAAAACTTTGAGGAAATGACTAATATATATAAGTATCAGATTTATTTTATAAAAACGTATATTAAAAAAGAGAAAATACATTACAATTCTCACAGAATTAAAAACCCCTTCTCACCCGAGAAGTTACAGTACAAATATTTTAGACATAATTATACATTCAAATTAATAACTGAAAACTTAAAAGAGTCGACGTGGCATTTCGGTGAAACTATACTCCTTCACCTTCTTCAGGACAAAAGTTTTCATGGACAAGTCTAAATAACAGAAAACATTTTGTTAAACTATAAATTTATACCTCATTACACACTGACAAACAATATGCAAAAATACTACATTTTAGCACTGATTGAAACAATTACCCACTGAACAGAATTTGAGCTAATCCCTTAATGTAGATTAATAACATCATACATAAGAATTAACAATACTACATGAGATTTAGCAGTAACACTTGATCCATAACATTAGGGGGATGAAACTTGGAAGACCCACCTATGTAAGTTTCATAGAGATAAAGGGGCCGATTCCGATTCGGGCCGGAAAACGTACCGACCGACTCGGAGCCAGAATAAATACTGACCGACACGTACCGGTGCAGCCCGACCCGCAAAGTACGATGAAAAGCGTGCTAAATCCGACCGACTCGTACGGAACACAAGCCGAACGACCGAGCCGCACGGAAAACAGCCATCCGGCCGGAAAAGCACGCAAATCGAACCGACTGACACGCACCAGGATGAATCCCGAACGAAACGTACCCGCGAACTCCGACCCGCCAAGTACGATGCAACGCGTGGAAAACACGACCGAGTCGCACGGAGCCCAAGCCGCACAACCGACACGCATTCAAAACTGCGAGCCGAAGCAACCCAAAACCCCGCGACCGACGCGTACGCAGCACAGAAAACAGCACAAACACAGCGTGAACGAATCGGAGAGGCTCGCACGAGACAACTGGAGGGTCCGACTCGGTCACAAGAACGTCTCCTACATGCACAAAAAGAACCAAGGAAAAAAAAACACAAAAAAAGGCCAAACAAGCTATCACAAAGCAAATAAATACTGGGGGGGGGGAAACAGGGAACAAAGACACACCCACAACTCCACCCATATAAAGGACACAAATCCCTACCATGATCCCTTGCAAATTCAAATTACCTGCCAGCACTCAACACCAACAGACAGCAACCACACACACACTCACAGCTCATCCATCACACAAGCCACACAGCAGCAGCCCCACAACAAATAGCACACTCACATACACCCAGCAAAACACACACTCACACACCCTCCCTTGCACACCAACACACACATCACACACCAGCACCACCCAACACCATGCCCCCAAAGAAGAATCACAAGTTCCTAGATAGTGAATTGGAAGTCCTGGTAGATGAGATCCTCAGGGTAGAGCCACAGCTGTTTGGCACATTGGTCCAACAGACACCCATGGCGCAGAAAACCAAGATGTGGGAGAGGATCGTCGACAGGGTGAACGCACAATCACCATGTTTTTGCACAAAGGTAGACATCCACAACAGGTGGTATGACGTGCGCAGGAGGGTCAAGGAGCTGTTGAAGAAGGACTACATCTTGAGCCAACACACCGGCAGTGGCCCTCCCAAACCAGTATACCTCAGGCCCTGGGAGGAGAAGGTGCGGGCCATCCTACCACCAGTGAGCGTCTATGGACTAGAAAACATCCCAGAGCCTGGTGAGTACATAACAAATGTACACAATATTGTGCCACAATACACACACATCACTGTCAAGGGGAGAGTCAAACCATGCACCCTTAGCAAATACACACCAACCAAAACAGATCATCCCAAAATGTGTATGTCAGCCAGATAAACACAATACTTGCCAGCTCATAGTGAAATGTAACTGTGTCATGACATGTACAAACCTAACAACAAATAGAGCTAGGCAGTGGCACAAATATAACCAACAAACACAGTCAGACATGTAGCCACCACCACAACACCACCTCACAGGGAAGCTCACTGAAAGGAAGGAATACTGTGTATGCTGGGCAAGTCAGTGTAGCCAATAGCATCATGGGAGTCATTGTCACAGAAATTGCCCACCCTCACAATGCGCACATCAACACCACCATGAACCATGCACACATCACAGGCAGTGCAAAACAACTGACAAGATGGCTGACACTGGCTACTGCTGTGGGGAGCACAAGGCCCTGCTGGCAACTGTGCACCAACCAACAGCAGGACACCACTGACTGACATCCTGAAAGACAACTTGCACTCCCTGCAATGGAAGCATGTTCCATGGTGGGATATCTGGCTGGGTGGGAAGGAGGACTCACAGCACTGACCATAGTCACCAGCAGCTCCACCCACACACCCCTAACACAAACCACACACAACTCACCTGGGAGAAAGCATTGCCTCACACACCAATCAAATATCCCACAAAGAACCACAACCCTGGGTCATGCAGTGTGAAGCACAGGGACACACATGGGACTTGTAGCAAAACAAACCCCAGGATAACACTGTCAGCCATCTTGTCCGCACAGGCACACAACCCCACAGGGAAGCTGAGTCAAAAGGAAGGAAGCATGGGCATGCTGGGAAGGGGGGTGGAGGCAAAAGCATGATGGGAGTGGTAGTCACAGCCCAACATCCCCCACCCACATGGCCCAGCAAGAACACACCCAAGCATGCACACCTCACAGGGAGTCAAAAGCCACTTCAAAGATGTCTGACACTGGTGCTCTGTTGTGGGGACCACAAGGCCATGCTGGGAACTGGCCAACAACCAACAGCAGGACACCACTGTCAGCCATCTTGCCATTGCTGTCACACCCACACACAGTGAAGTACACTCAAAAGGAAGGAAGTATGGGCATGCTGGGAAGGGGGTGGAGGCAATAGCATGATGGGAGTGGTAGTCACAGATATTGCTCACCCTCACAATGCGCACATCAACACCACCATGAACCATGCCCACATCACAGGGAGTGGAAAACAACTGACAAGATGGCTGACACTGGCTACTGCTGTGGGGAGCACAAGGCCCTGCTGGCAACTGTGCACCAACCAACAGCAGGACACCACTGACTGACATCCTGAAAGACAAATTGCACTCCCTGCAATGGAAGCAAGTTCCATGGTGGGATATCTGGCTGGGTGGGAAGGAGGGCCGGATGTCAACCAAATACAACCAATGCAGACCATGTACACACCCCAACATTCACATGGAAATGCCCAAATAATGCAGGACAATGTGCTACACCAATATCAACCCCTGACTGTGACAACTTAGGACAATGCAATGTACAGGCCCGCATCCAGAGGCACAGTCACAACTGATGCCTGCAGAAACATAACATACATTGTGTGTGTCTCCCTAAAACAGGTGATGATGGGGACACAGCAGCAGACGCTGAGGAGTCCCCGTCCCAGGCTCAAGAGGAAACGGAGCTCACTGGTGTGGAACAGCCTCTGCCCTCCTCGGATGAAGAAGACCAACCTGGCACCTCCGGAGCAAGTCATCATGCAGCACCAGCAGGACCACCAGCTGCACCCCCTGCACCCACCCCTCCAACGACTGTCAACACACATACCACCCCTGCCGACATGGAAAGACCAAGGAGCACCACCACCACCAGCACAGGGACCCTGGACCAACGTGGGGCCATGGACACCAACACCACCAACAACCCCCAAGGGGCCCAGGGTCACCTGTGCGTGCCACCTCAGGTACTGCACGTGTCGCCAGGGGTGGTGGGAGGGTGGGAGACACAGGTCACTGATCGCAGAGGGGTCTGGACTGCATGCTGACCCACAACTGGCACGCATAGCCGATGCGTACCAGTCCAGCACCGGAAAGCTCAGCCAGGTAGTGGGGCTCCTCAGGGAGTGGGGCTCCTCAGGGACATTAAACAGCAGCAGGCTGCCCATCATGCCCGCTTGGACTCACACATGTCCCGCGTGGAGTCCAAGTGGGACACACTGCAAGAGATGACGGCGGTGCATAGGGACATATTACAATGCCTCCGCCAGATGAGCAGCAACCAGTCAACACCTCCCTGTGTGCTCACAACATCTGGTGCTGAAACAACTGCAACTGCCACAGGGAGGGAGGATGACTCTGGCGGAGAGTCCCCTGCACCGCAGCAGCCTGCACTTGAGGGTCCCCCAAAGAAGAGGGGCCGTCTGAGGAGGGGCAAGTGAGAGGCCGATGGCCATGTGCAACCCCCAGGAAGCCAAAACCTGTTCTGGATAATCACCTTTGTGCGCAAACTGTTCACCCTGTTGACTGCAACACAACTCTCCCACATGACATGGGGAGCTCAAGTTGGACCAATGTCTCAGATGACTGTGGACTTTACTCTGGACATTTCTGCTACCAGGACTTCCAAATCATCTAGGAACTTTGGATTACAATCACAATGTACAGCACCCACCATCCTGTGCACTATACTCACACATGTATGTCAATAAACTCACTAATACACCATACTTGCCTCTGTTGTGCTTCCTACGTTGTCTCTGAAGTGGCGATGATGATCTGGGAAATGACACTGTGCATGCTAACTGCTACAGCAAGTACAACACCGGCATGTGAGTCAAGGCGACGTCACACATATGAGGGAGGCACACCACCAGGGCTACACAACACATACACACCATGGCCATCTGACTCATCGCCTACACTGATGTTGCCAGGAAATACGTTGCATTGCACAGACCCAACACCTATCACAGTCTGTGTTAACTAGCCCACTGGTGCAGGAAGCAAATGTCAGTCAGATGTGTGACCACAGACAACGCACATCACAAAGTGAAGCACAGGTTTATTACACATTTGCAACATGTTGTAACCACCACAGATGCAAGGTAATCCCACCTGGCAGCGGGCACACAGTCAACAAGTGTAGAAGGAAGGAAGTCCATGGGTGTGGTGCACATCACCTGTAGGGACACGACAGCTACCACCCTGGAAGTCGAATCACGGTGTCGGGGATCACAGTTGACCAAACGACTCTGAAAGTACCCTGTGAAGGACAGAAATGACACACAGTCAAAAGCACTGAAGAACAGGACAGAACTGCAATACTCATGCCCAATACATGTCACAAGATACCCACCCAGAACCAAGTTAGCATGTCAACACTGTTGGGGAGTACAGACTACCTGTAAGGACACATCGCTACACGCATACAGTCATGTAGCACATGCACACACTGAAACAGCACCAGAGCACCACCAACACATATCATGCAAACGCACATCAGTTACATGACATTTCTGGATACTTACATTCAGCTGAAGAAGTTGGTGATGAGCTGTGTGCGGACATCACCATCATCATCATCATCATCATCATCATCACTGGCATCGTGGTCCAGGCCAGGATCCTCCACAGGTGGCGGACGTTGGTCATCGTCATCCAGGACGAGAGGCAACTCCTTCCGCACTGCCAGGTTGTGTAGCATGCAGCAGACGATGACAATCTTGCACACCTTTGCCGGGGCATATGGGAGGGACCCTCCTGTCTTGTCCAGGCAGCGGAAGCGGCTCTTCAGGAGACCAAATGTCCGCTCAATAACTCTCCTCGTCCGACCATGTGCCTCATTGTAGCGCATCTGGGCTGGTGTCACAGGGTTCCTGAGGGCGTCAGCAACCATGGCATGTTGGGATATCCGGAGTCACCTACATACAGACAATTGCACATTAGCTGAGTTGGAAAAGAGGGTGGAACACTACATTGCAGAACACACACAATGGTACAAAGTCAGTACACACCAACAAGCCAGTCACGCTGGTTCCGCATCTGTGACATCATCCTCGGGATGCGACTACTCCTCATCACGTAGGCATCGTGTGCAGAACCGGGGAAACGGGCACACACGTGTGAGATGGTCATATCTGCAAGACAGACCACCAGTGCATTGACCGAGTGGTAGTGCTTGCGGTTCCTGTATGCCTGCTCCTGGGCCTGTGGTGGTACCAAAGCCACATGTGTCCCATCAATGGAGCCAATGACATGCAGCATCCTCCCCAGGGCATAGAAGTCACTCTTCACGCCAGTCAGTTGCTGGAGTCTAGGGAAATAGATGTACTGGTTCAGGTATATCAACATAGCCTCCAATACATCGCGGAGCACACGGCTGAACATGGTCTGTTACATCCCACCAGCAGTCGCCAGAGTGTGTTGAAAGGTACCGGTGGCAAAGAAGTGTAGGGCTACCATCACCTTCACCTTGGGGGTCAGCGATGTAGGGTACGGCTGGCCAGGTTGCAGGTGTGGTGCCAAGCGCACTGCCAAATCATCAATCAGCTGCCTGGTGAAGCGGTACCTTCGGATGTTGTCACGTTCCACCATCGTTGCCAGGTCAGGGAATGGTCTATGGACAGCTGGTGCCCTGCAGTGCATAGGTGAAGAAAGAAAGATTGTCAGTCACCCCACATATGTGGCATTGAACACACTCAATATCACATGATACATCATTATGAGGCACAAGTACATGATGTGTGCAGTTCCGTAAGGACATGTATGGCACATACATGGCCAACATCCAACATCACAGTTCAACAAGTGGCATCAATAAGTCCCAGGTTGTGCCATTGGGTATCATGAGGACGTGTCACATTTCCCATCTCCTGCTGCCACGTTACAAACACACCCCACAGTGACATGTGAGGACAGATGTGCCCCAGGCATCACAGCCAAACGACAGGTAGATTCCTAGGGACCCTGTATTTCCACATGGACACTGGCATGACATGGCGTATCATGTATACACCACAGCAAAACAACCATGACCCCCACAGGTAGTGGTCCCTGTTGCCTCGGCAGGACAGACATGGACGTCTGTGACACACACACGCACAACATCAAAGTCCATGCACAAACAACGTGGATGTGGAGACTGTCTCCCATTGTGCACATGAAATCAGAGACATTGTAAACACAACATGCACACAGACTGCGGAAGACCATCACTATTGTGCCAATGGGTCAGCCTGGGTTAAACATACCGTCCTACATGGGACTCAGGGGGCATGTGACATGACATACACATACACCACCGTGAAATGTGACCATGCCACATGCTCAGATATGAACAGTTGCACATCACAGTGGTCATGTACACGAAACACCAAGGATACTGTCCCCATGAACACGTGCACAGCCTGGGGGTGGCTGCCCCAAGTGACACCCACAGAACAACATGTTCACCCCCATACACGGAATAGGTAATGCAGCCTTACATGCCTTAGGAAACAGTTTGGACAGGCTGTGGTGTTGTAGGTGTGCCCCTCACTCCCTGGGAAGTATATGTGGCTGGCATATGTTCACCTGTGACAGGCATGGTGACATATGCCAGTGACATGTACAGGGACGCGTTGGACAGCAACGGACCGATCGGTGCGCACACATTGGCCATTGCATTCAATGTGTGCGGGTATGCGTTGTATCCCGGGTACGCGTTGAACAGCAATGGACCGATCGGTGTGCCCGGCCGGCCCATTGCAATCAATGTGTGCGGGTACGCGTTGTATCCTAGGTACGCGTTGAACAGCAATGGACCGATCGGTGTGCCCGGCCGGCCCATTGCATTCAATGTGTGCGGGTACGCGTTGTATCCTAGGTACGCGTTGAACAGCAATGGACCGATCGGTGTGCCCGGCCGGCCCATTGCATTCAATGTGTGCGGGTACACGTTGTATCCCGGGTGCAGCGTTGAACAGCAATGGACCGATCGGTGTGCCCGGCCGGCCCATTGCAATCCATGTGTGCGGGTACGCGTTGTATCCTAGGTACGCGTTGAACAGCAATGGACCGATCGGTGTGCCCGGCCGGCCCATTGCATTCAATGTGTGCGGGTACGCGTTGTATCCCGGATACGCGTTGAACAGCAATGGACCGATCGGTGTGCCCGGCCGGCCCATTGCAATTAATGTGTGAGGGTACGGCTGGCCAGGTTGCAGGTGTGGTGCCAAGCGCACTGCCAAATCATCAATCAGCTGCCTGGTGAAGCGGTACCTTCGGATGTTGTCACGTTCCACCATCGTTGCCAGGTCAGGGAATGGTCTATGGACAGCTGGTGTCCTGCAGTGCATAGGTGAAGAAAGAAAGATTGTCAGTCACCCCACATATGTGGCATTGAACACACTCAATATCACATGATACATCATTATGAGGCACAAGTACATGATGTGTGCAGTTCCGTAAGGACATGTATGGCACATACATGGCCAACATCCAACATCACAGTTCAACAAGTGGCATCAATAAGTCCCAGGTTGTGCCATTGGGTATCATGAGGACGTGTCACATTTCCCATCTCCTGCTGCCACGTTACAAACACACCCCACAGTGACATGTGAGGACAGATGTGCCCCAGGCATCACAGCCCAACGACAGGTAGATTCCTAGGGACCCTGTATTTCCACATGGACACTGGCATGACATGGCGTATCATGTATACACCACAGCAAAACAACCATGACCCCCACAGGTAGTGGTCCCTGTTGCCTCGGCAGGACAGACATGGACGTATGTGACACACACACGCACAACATCAAAGTCCATGCACAAACAACGTGGATGTGGAGACTGTCTCCCATTGTGCACATGAAATCAGAGACATTGTAAACACAACATGCACACAGACTGTGGAAGACCATCACTATTGTGCCAATGGGTCAGCCTGGGTTAAACATACCGTCCTACATGGGACTCAGGGGGCATGTGACATGACATACACATACACCACCGTGAAATGTGACCATGCCACATGCTCAGATATGAACAGTTGCACATCACAGTGGTCATCTACACGAAACACCAAGGATACTGTCCCCATGAACACGTGCACAGCCTGGGGTGGCTGCCCCAAGTGACACCCACAGAACAACATGTTCACCCCCATACACGGAATAGGTAATGCAGCCTTACATGCCTTAGGATACAGTTTGGACAGGCTGTGGTGTTGTAGGTGTGCCCCTCACTCCCTGGGAAGTATATGTGGCTGGCATATGTTCACCTGTGACAGGCATGGTGACATATGCCAGTGACATGTACAGGGACGCGTTGGACAGCAATGGACCGATCGGTGCGCACACATTGGCCATTGCATTCAATGTGTGCGGGTATGCGTTGTATCCCGGGTACGCGTTGAACAGCAATGGACCGATCGGTGTGCCCGGCCGGCCCATTGCAATCAATGTGTGCGGGTACGCGTTGTATCCTAGGTACGCGTTGAACAGCAATGGACCGATCGGTGTGCCCGGCCGGCCCATTGCAATCAATGTGTGCGGGTACGCGTTGTATCCTAGGTACGCGTTGAACAGCAATGGACCGATCGGTGTGCCCGGCCGGCCCATTGCATTCAATGTGTGCGGGTACGCGTTGTATCCTAGGTACGCGTTGAACAGCAATGGACCGATCGGTGTGCCCGGCCGGCCCATTGCATTCAATGTGTGCGGGTACGCATTGTATCCCGGGTACGCGTTGAACAGCAATGGACCGATCGGTGTGCCCGGCCGGCCCATTGCATTCAATGTGTGCGGGTACGCGTTGTATCCTAGGTACGCGTTGAACAGCAATGGACCGATCGGTGTGCCCGGCCGGCCCATTGCATTCAATGTGTGCGGGTACGCGTTGTATCCTAGGTACGCGTTGAACAGCAATGGACCGATCGGTGTGCCCGGCCGGCCCATTGCATTCAATGTGTGCGGTGCAGCGTTGTATCCGGGTACGCGTTGAACAGCAATGGACCGATCGGTGTGCCCGGCCGGCCCATTGCAATCCATGTGTGCGGGTACGCGTTGTATCCTAGGTACGCGTTGAACAGCAATGGACCGATCGGTGTGCCCGGCCGGCCCATTGCATTCAATGTGTGCGGGTACGCGTTGTATCCCGGGTACGCGTTGAACAGCAATGGACCGATCGGTGTGCCCGGCCGGCCCATTGCAATCAATGTGTGAGGGTACGCGTTGTATCCTAGGTACGCGTTGAACAGCAATGGACCGATCGGTGTGCCCGGCCGGCCCATTGCATTCAATGTGTGCGGGTACGCGTTGTATCCCGGGTACGCGTTGAACAGCAATGGACCGATCGGTGTGCCCGGCCGGCCCATTGCAATCAATGTGTGCGGGTACGCGTTGTATCCTAGGTACGCGTTGAACAGCAATGGACCGATCGGTGTGCCCGGCCGGCCCATTGCATTCAATGTGTGCGGGTACGCGTTGTATCCCGGGTATGCGTTGAACAGCAATGGACCGATCGGTGTGCCCGGCCGGCCCATTGCATTCAATGTGTGCGGGTACGCGTTGTATCCTAGGTACGCGTTGAACAGCAATGGACCGATCGGTGTGCCCGGCCGGCCCATTGCATTCAATGTGTGCGGGCACGCGTTGTATCCCGGGTACGCGTTGAACAGCAATGGACCGATCGGTGTGCACCCATTGGCTATGGCCTGGCCTGGCAACGGACGCGTTTTCAAATTTTGAACGAGTCTGATGCTGGAAATTGAGTTGGTCACCCACAACAATGTTGCAAATTCATGGGTGTCATGAAGTTGAACTTGCTGTGGGCGTGTGTAAGTGGTGCAATTCCATGGATTGGCCAGATTCAGAAGATGCTAACGACTTGGACCTATCACTTTGGACACATGGGACAGTAACTGCCTCTGCAGCACACATATAATGCTGGCTGTTCCCCTGAGAGCTCACTTGCCTGCACTACATGCTGCAGGACGACATCTGCCACCACCACTGCTGCTGCATCTGCACCCTCTGGACCCTGCAATGGCACGTACTGTGGAGAGAGCCCCAGCCTTCAGCAGTGAGGAGAACCAGGCCCTGCTGGACAGCCTCCTTCCACAGTACAGCAGGCTGTATGGGAAAGCAGGGGAGCAGGTGAGTGTTCTGTCCACTGCCTTCCTAAATGTGCATGTTGTCTGGCTAGCAAGGCTAACAGTCTGCACGCCACTGGCTAGCAGGCTCACTGAGTAGTTGTCACCCCCCATAGTGTGTAGTTACATGCACTGGACAGGTATAGTGCAGTGACAGTGCATTTAAACAAGGTTTTACCTCCCAGGCAATGATACCATGTAGTTACTGCTGGCATACTGTCCATGGCCATCGTTGCACTGCCTGTGTACATCATGTGCCCCTGTGATTGAGACATGTATACACAACTGTGTAATGCACGGATATGTTGCATGTGTAGTAATAGCATTCTCACTTTGTCATCCTCACAGGTTGATGCCCACCAGAAGCAGAAGATATGGCTGACCATCGTCCGGGCAGTGAGATCCGTGGGGGACTACAAGCGCCGGATCCGCAACTGCCAGAAGAGGTGGCAGGACCTTCGGGGCTGGACCCGGAGGATCGCACGGGTCCAGCTGAAGCTGTCGCCTCCTCGCAGGAGGGGCGGACACCGGACCCTGACCCCCCACATGCTCAGGATCCTGGCGGTGGTCTTCCCTGATCTGGATGGGCAGCTGAAGGCCAGGGAGCAGCACGGAGGGGTGAGTCCATGACTGCATTGTGTACTCTGTCTGCCATGCTATGTGCCCTCCTCTGGCCTGGTTAAACTCCCACAGCACATCAGTCATGTGGTCCAGGACCCATGTCCCTCGATTGTGCACTGCCCACTCCTCATCTGATACCCAGGTGTGGCCCTTGCAGTCAGGGAATTGTGTCACTTGGGTACTGTGTCCTTGCAGTTTGCTTGACTCAAGGTGGGGGACAGCATCTGTTCCCCTAACTGTGGTGGGCATCATGGGTGGGTCCATTGCTTACACAATGCCTGTGTTCTGCCATGTAATCTGCGTGTTACTTTGATCTGTGGTCCAATTGCTGAGCTGATCCACCACATGTGCTTGTGGTAACTGGCACACACCCAAGCTGCGGGTGGGAACAATGTTTGGGCCCCAGGAGTGTGTATATTACGTGTGTCACACATACTTAGCCAGCTGCCTACTGTCCAGGGTTCATCCCTCATTCATGTGGGGCAGGACAGTCATGCCTACTCCAGGCCATGCAATGCACTATGTACTCCCACTCCCGTGTATCAGCTGACACGTTGTGCTCAGTGATACGTCCCCTCAGGTGTCAGCCTCTGTGTCAGTGTGCTGTGGCTTTGATGTCAGGACTGCTGGGGTGTTTATCGGTTGGGGCTCAGCATGCCACCGGAGATGGGACCATAGGAGACGATACTTGTGTGACACATAGGTGTTTGAACACCTGACCGTGCAGACTGGGGTATGCGAATGTGAGGTCCATGCAGCTGTTTCCCATTCACAGCAGATTGTGAGGTGCTCACGTTCAGAGGCTTGTGTTACAGGTCACCCATATGTCCAATCAGTATGACCTGGACAGATAAGGGTTCAGATGATGTGGTGTGTGGGGGATGTACATGTGCACTTGTTCAGCTCCAGGACTTGCATTCCCCATGACCTACTATTGTGACACAGTGCAGACTGTTGTTGTGTGGCTGCCCTGCCCATGTGACTGGAGACAGTGATGTATGACTTAGCAGGCATGCCTGTGCCATGGCATGTGACTTCCTATGGGTGATCCTGCAGGGGAGTGACATGTGCTACATGCACACCATAGTGGCAATGGCTATCAGCACATGGGTGCATCGTGGTGTCTGTCGCTGGTATGCATCACATGCATTTCATATATCTGACTCTGGGCATAACTTTCATCCGGGCACCTGTACTGACTCAGTGGCAAGAGTTGTGATGTGTGCATGTTCACATGCTTCACCGTGTTCTCTGCACCATCCAACTACTGTGTAGGTGGTGCATGTGTCCACACTGGGGTATTGCCAGCAAACGGACGCCAGACAGATGGGTGCAAGGCCAGGTGGGATGTGAGTGCCATGGTTGACGATCAGACTGACAATTGGCTTCTCCTATTCTGTTTGGGCAATTTTAGCAATGTTCAACTAAGGATGCCAGGCTTGCTCTGTAATGTGCTGTACTTACTGTGGTGTGTGCGTTCGGTGCAGGTGACTGATGTCTGTCTGTTTCCCTATTGTTTGAAGATACATCCACGGCCACAGGAGGGGACAGCTCCACGGACCAGGAGGAGCCGCAGAGCCAGACTGGGTCAACAGCCGAGGAGTGGTCGGAGGGACCCAGTGGCACGGAGGGCGAGGGGAGCCACACCGAGGAGTCCTCAGCACCATCCACCTCAGCTGAGGACCACAGCAGCTCGGAGGATGACTCCCTTATGGAGGTGGGTGTCAGCAGCCACCACACCCCAGCTAGTGTTTCTGTCCCCGCCACCACCACCACCACCACCGCCCTCCCATCGGCTCCCATTCCCGAGGTCCGTGGAGGCTCCCATGTTCGGGAGCGTGTCTCCTTCGGGCCAGGCACCGCACCCCCTGCCCCTGTGTCCCCTGCTGCCCTGAGTGAGGAGTCTGTGTACCTCCTTCGGCAGCTCCATGTAGGGCAGACAGCGATGCTGAGTGCCCTCCATGCACACACCACTCTGTTGACTCAGCTGGTGTCGTTCATGGAGGGCATCTCATCGGGCATGTCTGCCCTACAGAGGGGCAATAGGTCCATGGACTCCTCCCTGACGGCAGCAGTGTCCCTCCTCCAACAGTCCCTCACCCCTCCTGTCTCTGCCCCATCCACACTCCCCAGCACCTTACCTGTCCCAAGCACACACACACCGGCACAGGCACACACCAGCACAGACACGAGCAGCACACACACACACACACGCCACAGACAAGACGCACACGCACGCACAGTCAGGGGACTGAAACCACACTCACAGGGGATGGGGCCCAGTCACACACACACGCATCCACGAGCACTGCGCAGTCCACAGTTGCCTCTCCCTCCAAAGCCCCCTCCGTTGCCTCACCTGCAACCCCAAAGACCCAGCGGCTCTTCCTCAGTGACCTCGGCCTCTTCCCCTCCGATCCAGCTGATACAGCATTCAGGGGGAAGAGGAAGCCCACCCACACGGAGCAGAGTGCCCCTCGCCACCGGACACCCTCCCCCAGGTGCAGACCGACTGACGCCCCCATCCGCAAGTCCCCCGGACCCGGAAGAGCAAGACCCCGCCGCCGCCCTGCAGCTCAGGCACCAAGTCTCCTTCCTCCATCCCTCAGGCCCCCACTCCACAGGTGCCCCCACCACACCCTGCCCCAGGTTCCCCCACCCACAGATACACCATCCCCAAAAGGATCAGGCCTTCTCCCCCTGCCACTTGCTCTTCCGGCCCCACACCCCCGCTACGCTTGTCTGTGCCACTGGTGTGGAGACGGTGTCCTCCCCCTCTGTCCTGCCCACCTTACCTGATCCCCATTCTCCTCCCCTGGAGGTAGGCACTGCAGTGGAGTCCACTACCACCCTGTCTGACTTGGGCACTGCAGTGGGGAACCTGTCCACTCCATCTGCACGGTCCCCTGCAGTCTTGCCGGCACCCACACCATCAGAGTCATGCCCCCAGTTGTGCCGGCACACACCATGTCAGACACCTCCACTGCAGTTGTCAGTGGCTCTCCAGCACCCACCACCCCTTCCCTGCCTCCTTCTGGTGAGCCATGATCCTGTCCCTGTGGTGCCTGGCCTGCCCCCGTATGCCCCTCCGAGGGGATTGTCCATGGCTTTCATCAGTGCAGGCATGCGTAGGGTGACATCTGCCACTGTCACCCTGTTTTGACTTTCAAGTTGGACTGGCCATTGGCCTTTGTTAAATTTTTTGCTGGACATCAACTGTTAGACCCACATATGCTGAATAAAGCACCTTTCTGTTCTCTAGTGCTTTTGCTTCTGATGTACATGTTGTTGATGATGCTAACCATGCCCTTGCTGCAGTGATGGTGATATTTGGTCTCATGATAATGAAGTGTTACTGTGCAGGAACACATGTGGTCCAGGGGGAATGTGTCCTATCCTGTGGTGTATCCATGTCATCCTTAGCAGCATCTGAGGGTGTCATGTGTTCAATATTTGGCAATGGGATTTCCTACTTACATTAGCAATTTCACATCTGTGGCTTCCACCCCTGCACATCTGTTGTGCCTGCCATTGTTCAATGCGTCTACTTCCCTGACCGTGTGGCCATCTCCACTGGACATGCAGGTTTGGGCATCAATGGGGAAGGACTCATCTGTGTTGTCAGTGCAACATTGCTATACAAGTGTGTTGGATCTGTGCTGATGATTTCATTGGCACTCCCATGACCAGGCTGATGTGACGGGAGCATTCATTTGGTGCTAATTGTTGAGTGTGTGACCAAGTGCTCAGCTGACATGATGGAGCCCTACTGAGGCAACATATGGCACAGCTTTCCTCACACAGGAGTGGAGTCCCCTCATGGCACCTGGCCATAGCCCAGGTGCCATGGCCCTGGGCTATGGCACCTCATAGCCCAAGGTGTGTGTTATATGAGCATGTCTGTGTGTTCACTTCCGTTTTGCTGTGCATGCTGGGATCCCTAGTGTTGTACCTGTTTGTGATGCTTGCTGAGTTGACCTATGTTCCCCCAAGTCTTCTCCCTGGATTCTCTGTGATGTGGGTGCATGGCACATTACTGGTCATCAGGGTGTCACCCATAGGTGTGTTTGATGTCAGGGCTGAGTTTGTGTGCAGACGCAGATGGGTCACAGTCAGGATTCCCCTTGGCACTTGTTGTTTACACCTGTCATGTGATTTCCAGTTTGTGTTATCTTTCAGTGATTGTGACACGTTGTGTGTGTGACTGCTGGCACTCCTCAGGGTCCGGGCTGCAATGTTGGTTGTTGTCTATGTGTGTTCTTTGTGGGTGTCCTTGGCTTCTTCATTGGTGTGTGACTGTGGCTGGGATCCCATTGGTTGGTGTGGTATTGCCGTCATGTCCATGTACAGCGTAGTGTGCAGTGTGTCAGACATTCATGAGTCTTGTTGAGTGGCCATGTGTGATGTGTTTCTGCACCTTGGTTCCCACTTACCAGCCTGGGATTGTCATGGGTGCATGTGCAATGTCACCAGTGCATGTGTGCTTCACTGCTGCACATTGTTGGAGGTCGAGGTGTGTGGTGTTGAGTGTGTGCAGATGAGAGTTGTAGCCCGGCTAGACCCCTGCCTCCATGTTGGCCTTGGCTTACTGGCCGTGCTGATTGATTTGTGCTTGTGTAGGTGTGATGGTAGTTTGTTGCTCAGGACACATGACTGTGGTTCACAGTGTGAACGACATCTAGCTTTGTCATCACAGTGGGATTGTAATGCAGCCCAGGGTCACCACATTGTGGGGACCCTGGGGGTAGTGCTGTGGTGTCTCTGTGTATTGCTGTGTCAGTTGCTGTTCCTACATGCTTGTGTGACATGTGTGATTTGTGCTCCCTCTCATCTGACAATGCCTGATTGCCCACATAGGGGATTTGGATCCATGAGTTACCTTTGTGTGGCACTGTATGCACATCTGTGTAATTGGTATTCAGGCCTACTCATGTGTTGTGTGGTTGCCTGGGGACACTGGCACCCCCCCTCACCTGTTGTGTTTGATGTGCAGTGTTGGTCTGCCTGTTTGTGTTTGTGCATCTGCACCACTGCATTGGCATATCTTTGGTGTGCCATTGGCTGTATGTTGTTTGGTGGGTTTCCCCTGCTGTCCCTGGGACTCCTAGGTCATCGGTCAGCACAATGATCATGGTTTGTGTGTCCCATTGCTGCCATGGTACGGTATCTGTTCACCTCACATCTACAGTCTCCACAGGGTATCTGTGCCCATTGGTGCAAATATGTGGGTCTGCATTCTGATGGTCACTTCTGTTATTGTGTCATTGATGAATGTTGACAGTGTCAGCCCCCATGGGTGTTGTTTGTCTGCACATGGCCAAAGGTATGTCTTATTTGCACTGCAGTATTTGCCTCCCCCAATCTATGTTGCAATGGGACACATGCACTACTTTGCCACTGATGTGTTTTATGTTCTGTGACCAGGAATCATCCATGCAGTTTGGCAGTTGCAGCTTTTTCTTTGTCAACACTTGCATTTTGGTCACTGTGATGATGGGGGTTTAGGCCCCATTGCCACAATGTTCAAAATGTGCTTCAGCTATGGAACCCACACTTACCTTTTGGTCACTGTGATGATGGGGGTTTAGACCCCATTGCCACAATGTTCAAAATGTGCTTCAGCTATGGACCCCACACTTACCTTTTGGTCACTGTGATGGGGGTTTAGACCCCATTGCCACAATGTTCTGAATGTGCTTCAGCTATGGGCCCCCACACTTGCATTTTGGTCACTGTGATGATGGGGGTTTAGGCCCCATTGCCACAGTGTTCAAAATGTGCTTCAGCTATGGAACCCACACTTATCTTTTGGTCACTCTGATGATGGGGGTTTAAGCCCCATTGCCACAATGTTCAAAATGTGCTTCAGCTATGGAACCCACACTTATCTTTTGGTCACTGTGATGATGGGGGTTTAGACCCCATTGCCACAATGTTCTGAATGTGCTTCAGCTATGGGCCCCCACACTTACATTTTGGTCACTGTGATGATGGGGGTTTAGACCCCATTGCCACAATGTTCTGAATGTGCTTCAGCTATGGACCCCACACTAACATTTTGGTCACTGTGATGATGGGGTTTTGGACCCCATTGCCACAATGGTCATGGCCTGCTTGCATTGTGGGGTCCACACACATATATGTGTGGCACATGTGATAGGGGGTCACATTGTATGTTCAAAGTCATGTTCAGTGTTGTAGGCATTTGACACAGTCTACACACGCTTGTCATGGTGTTGGGGGATGTCTTTTCTTGCATTCCCTAGGTTGTGGTGTGCTGGTTGTGTCATGCATTGTCCATCCTATGAGTGGGGGTGGTGTTGGTGGTAGGCATCTGGCACCCCCTGGGTAAGGGTGGTAGTAGTGGTAGGCATCTGGCACCCCTGGGTAAGGGTGGTAGTAGTGACAGGCATCCAGCCCCCCATGGGTAGAGGTGGTAGTAGTGGTAGGCATCTGGCACCCCCTGGGTAGAGGTGGTAGTAGTGGTAGGCATCTGGCACCCCTGGGTAAGGGTGGTAGTAGTGACAGGCATCC
The DNA here is from genome assembly GCA_963921515.1 of Calotriton arnoldi. Taxonomy (NCBI): domain Eukaryota; kingdom Metazoa; phylum Chordata; class Amphibia; order Caudata; family Salamandridae; genus Calotriton; species Calotriton arnoldi. The sequence goes on along the minus strand of CAWUFW010000528.1, from coordinate 25,941 downwards.
AGCACCCAATGGGTAGGGGTGGCAGTAGTGGTAGGCATCTGGCACCCCCTGGGTAAGGGTGGTAGTAGTGGTAGGCATCTGGTACCCCCTGGGTAAGGGTGGTAGTAGTGGTAGGCATCTGGCACCCCCTGGGTAAGGGTGGTAGTAGTGACAGGCATCCAGCCCCCATGGGTAGAGGTGGTAGTAGTGGTAGGTATCTGGCACCCCTGGGTAAGGGTGGTAGTAGTGACAGGCATCCAGCACCCCATGGGTAGGGGTGGCAGTAGTGGTAGGCATCTGGCACCCCCTGGGTAAGGGTGGTAGTAGTGGTAGGCATCTGGCACCCCTGGGTAGAGGTGGTAGTAGTGGTAGGCATCTGGCACCCCCTGGGTAAGGGTGGTAGTAGTGACAGGCATCCAGCCCCTCATGGGTAGAGGTGGTAGTAGTGGTAGGCATCTGGCCCCCCTGGGTAAGGGTGGTAGTAGTGACAGGCATCCAGCCCCCCATGGGTAGAGGTGGTAGTAGTGGCAGGCATCTGGCACCCCTGGGTAAGGGTGGTAGTAGTGACAGGCATCCAGCCCCCATGGGTAGAGGTGGTAGTAGTGACAGGCATCTGGCACCCCCTGGGTAAGGGTGGTAGTAGTGACAGGCATCCAGCCCCCATGGGTAGAGGTGGTAGTAGTGACAGGCATCTGGCACCCCTGGGTAAGGGTGGTAGTAGTGACAGGCATCGAGCCCCCCATGGGTAGAGGTGGTAGTAGTGACAGGCATCTGGCACCCCTGGGTAAGGGTGGTAGTAGTGACAGGCATCCAGCCCCCCATGGGTAGAGGTGGTAGTAGTGGTAGGCATCTGGCACCTCCTGGGTAAGGGTGGTAGTAGTGACAGGCATCAGCACCCCATGGGTAGGGGTGGCAGTAGTGGTAGGCATCTGGCACCCCTGGGTAAGGGTGGTAGTAGTGGTAGGCATCTGGCACCCCCTGGGTAAGGGTGGTAGTAGTGACAGGCATCCAGCCCCCCATGGGTAGAGGTGGTAGTAGTGGTAGGCATCTGGCACCCCTGGGTAAGGGTGGTAGTAGTGACAGGCATCCAGCACCCCATGGGTAGGGGTGGCAGTAGTGGTAGGCATCTGGCACCCCCTGGGTAAGGGTGGTAGTAGTGGTAGGCATCTGGCACCCCCTGGGTAAGGGTGGTAGTAGTGACAGGCATCCAGCCCCCATGGGTAGAGGTGGTAGTAGTGACAGGCATCCAGCACCCCATGGGTAGGGGTGGTAGTAGTGGTAGGCATACAGGCCCCTATGTGTATGTGTGGCATTGGTGAGGGCCATCCCGCCCCTATGGTGCTGCTGTTGCTGGTGTAGGTATTTCTGCATCCCTCTGTGTGTGATGTGTCGGGTACGTGTAGTTTGTTTTTGTTGTTGGTGTCTGACTTACCTTCTGCGCCGTACGCGTCCGTGCCTGTTCCGGTAATAGAGGTAGAATATTGGTAGGATCGGCACGAAGCAATTCATGGTTGGTTCGTCTCGTTCGTCTTTCTCTTTGCTTCGCCTCGTCCTCGTCGCTGGCGTGTTCGTCTCGTAGCCGTGGATCGTGTTGTGGCGCGAATCGGAGCTTATGTGCGCTTCGCCCGGATGCTTGGACGTGCCGTGCGTAGCGACGGGTTCGGCGCGTACGGGATGCGCATCGTACTTGTCCGGCCGGACAGGGCTGCATTTTTGCTTCCGTGCGGCTCGATTCTACGATACCGGATCCGGCTCGGTCGGGGAACAGGACCTGGATTGGGTGAGTACGACGGGGTCGGAATCTATGCTGTTGTGCGCATCGTACTTGCTCGTTCGGAATAATACGCGGATCGGTCGGGAAACAGGCATTCGCATGGCTTTTTTCCTGACCGAATGGTGTTAGGTGCGCCTCCGACCGAGATCGGAATCGGTCCCATAGACTTAAGTCACTTGACTTGATTTCATTGAAGTGGAAGGCAAAGCTCATCCGCAATGATGGAAGAGAAAGGGGTTGACCTAAGGTAGAACGGAGAGTGGTTGTTTAAATAAACAACTAATGACAGATTGATATACATCACCGCCATTATGTTAGGGGCTATAACATACCTTATTATTAATACAAGTTACTTTGTATTCGTTCGTTAGAGCCACCGGAAGTTCAAATGAAAATTCTAGGCTGCTGAGGATACGAGCCTAGACCGTAATAAGAAAAGGTATAGTGAATCAACTTATTCTAAAGTCATGAACATTATACCCAAGAGTTTAAACCTCTAAATTTGCTTACCAAAAATAAAGGAAATAGCTACTTAAATGCACAGTGACTTTCAGCTTTATTCTCAAAATATCGGCGTATTTGACATTGGCGGTATTTTGATTCTAGAAAAAAACACATGTTTATATTCCTTCAGTACTGAGTGCAGGTTACCATTTGTATTATTTAGTTTAAATGAACTGTGGTATTCAATTACCTTATCCAGCCGCTTGACTTTGATGCTGGAACATTTAAAATAAAATCTGTAATATCAGAAAAAAGAGGCCAGCATGTAGTATCAATAATAAGCCCAAAAAAAAAAAAAACATGGCATTAGATGTATTTAACGTTGCATCTACCTGTCAGGAGAAGAGGTGTGTTAATTACTAGGTCTATCACTGTCCGGTTGTTTTACGGGTGTGGCAGACGAAGCACGTTAAGTGCGGGCTGTTTAGATACCACCGAGGGATATATCACATGTATATAGATCTCATGGTATCCTACGGCTAGCATTATGTTAATCACGAACGTATTCCCGTGTCTTTGGATAAACACGAGCGTTTCCCGTGTACTGTTTAGGTACAACAGGTATAGGCAATTTGACTGTAAAACCCTTTATTTTATTCTTCATGCATTGTGAGAAAAGCATTACTCACAATTAATGTCTAATTTGCGGTACATTCTATACTTATCCCGTTTGATACCATCTAGTGGGACGGGAAAATTTGGATATGTAAAAAGCATCATGTTTAATCTTGTAGTATTCGACTAAATGAGCCTTAGATAACTTTGTGCTCTAAAGGACAAAAAACATGACGTGACCAAATAACCACAAGACCGGAAAGAAAATTACCACGTCTTGGGACTATAGTAAGCAAGGTCTGACTAGTAGTTTCAATCTGGGCGCATGTGATAAAGTACGGCGCATGTTTAAGTCGATGCAACGACCTCTACGGTACAGTATATGCGGAAAAAACTTCAAGACTAAGATAAACGTTGCCCTCGTATCTAGCACGGCAACACTTATGTTAAATAGCTAGGCAAATAACCTTGCAGTGTTATACGATACACGTCTCTGAGCAGTGCAATCAATAATCATGGCGTGTAGCGTACTCACCAAGTGAAAAACAGGCGGCCTCCCTGCTCTAACGAACTTCTTCCGGGTCAAGATACGTCCCATTCTTGACCTCGTTTCCTTTTTATATGCACAGCGTCATGTACACCATTGAAGAAGGCGGAGTCTCGCCTTCAAAATATATAAAATAGTATTTTTCTATTTCCACACATTGTTCGCGCAAACCGCATGTTTGGGCATTGATAAAAATAAAAAATATAAATATAAAAATAAAATAAGACAGTAATCTAATATTGCTACATTCACATTTTTCAGGGTAGAAGTATGGCGGCCATGTTAAAGTGGCAAACAAAGTACTCGGCGATAGTTATTATCGCATTATTTCTTATTTGTAAGTTTAAGTTTATTCGAATAATACCCTAACTAGACCAAAATTGGGGGCAAGACATTCCATTCTTTATTCAAACCTATATTTATTCACAAAAGATGAGATGTTTGGCGACCATCTTTCGACAGGTAGAAATCACATCTGGAATTGGATAAATAATTGATCAAACATCTATTTTTATTGTCGTGGTGATAGAAATAACCCCAAGGAAGGAGATAGAAGAAAAGAAAGTGAAAAACGGCAAAAAATATATATATATGTATTCACTTCTTTTCACTAAGTGTAACTGTAAGATATTCATTTTCCAGGAAATCAGACTAACTTATCCCACTCCTCTTTACTATTTAAGCCGTTCCTATATGTATTGAATTTCGACATGTAGAATTGTTCGCGTTTTTCTTTTTAATGTGAGGCCGCCACCGCGTATATTGATTTGAATTGCCTCAATTACGCACCATCTAAGATCATCAATCCTTTGCTGTTTGTCCATCCAGTGTTCCACGAGAGGAGCAGTCTGCTTTTTTGTTCTTATAGCTGATTTATGTTCAGTCATTCTGACCCTTACTTCCCTGGATGTCTCACCAATGTATCCTTTATTACAGGGGCACAAAATAAGGTAAACCACATTTTTGGTACGACAGTTTACTAGATTTTTAACGGTATGTGTGACACCATTATATGTGATCACAGAACCTTTGATAATGCCACCTACAATTATTACATGAACTGCAGGGGAAATTCCCGTTAGGGAGAGGGGCATTCATTATACTGAGTTGTTTACATTCCGTTTCGTTCCTATATGTGTGTACTAAGCAGTTTTTAATTGTGCGGTTCCTTCTGAAGGAGAACATAGGTTTTGCTAATTTTGCGCCACTCTGTTCATTCACTAAATGCCAATTCCTATTTATAATGTTTTTAACTTTATTACTGATGTTACTAAAATTGGTAACAAATGTTATCGGCAGTATCTGCGTATCTGGGGTTTTAGTTTTAATTTCGAACAGGAAATCTCTGTTATAGTACTTTGCCCTTTTATATGCCTGTCTGGTCAATTTTTGGGATAGCCTCTCTCTAAAAAGTTTGTAGTCAACTTGTCAGCGTGCAAATTGAAATCACTCATGCTTGTGCAGTTACGTCTTACTCTAAGAAATTGGCCAAAAGGAAAGTTGTCCTTCTGGCATGCCGGAAGGTTGCTGTTGTAGTGTAACATAGTATTGCGATCTGTCGGTTTTGTGTATAATTCTACTTTTAACAGACCGTTCTCATTTTTTATTTTTATATCCAGAAAGTCACAGCTATTTTTGTTAATAGATGACGTGAACTTAAGATTCACATCACCTAGATTAAGCCATTCTATAAAGTCTGTTAGAGATTCTCTGGTCCCTTTCCATAGGAAATAGACAGTTTGAATAAAGAATGGAATATCTTGCCTCCAATTTTGGTCTAGTTAGGGTATTATTCGAAAAAACTTAAACTTAAAAATAAGAAATAATGCGATAATAACTATCGCCTGAGTACTTTGTTTGCCACTTTAACATGGCCACCATACTTCTACCCTGAAAAATGTGAATATAGGTATATTGGATTACTTTCCTATATTATTTTTATATATTTTTATTTTTATCAATGCCGAAACATGCGGTTTGCGCGAACAACGTGTGGAAATAGAAAAATACTATTTTATATATTTCGAAGGCGAGACTCCGCCTTCTTCAATGGTGTCCATGACGCTGTGCATATAAAAGGAACGAGGTCAAGAATGGGACGTATCTTGACCCGGAAGAAGTTCGTTAGAGCAGGGAGGCCGCCTGTTTTTCACTTGGTGAGTATGCTACACGCCATGATTATTGATTGCACTGCTCAGAGGCGTGTATCGTATAACACTGCAAGGTTATTTGCCTAGCTATTTAACCTAAGTGTTGCCGTGCCTAGACACGAGGACAACGTTTATCTTAGTCTTGAATTTTTCTGCATATACTGTACAGTAGAGGTCGTTGCATCGACTTAAACATGCGCCCTACTTTATCACATGCGCCCAGATTGAAACTACTAGTCAGACCTTGCTTACTATAGTCCCAAGAGGTGGTAATTTTCTTTCCAGTCGTGTGGTTATTTGGTCACGTCATGTTTTTTCTCCCTTAGAGCACAAAGTTATCTAAGGCTCATTTAGTCGATCACTACAAGATTAAACATGATGCTTTCAATTACATATCCGTATTTTTCCCGTCCCACTAGATGGTGTCAAGCGGGATGAGTATAGAATGTACCGCAAATTAGACATTAATTGTGAGTAATGCTTTTCTCACAATGCATGAAGAATAAAATAAAGGGTTTTACAGTCAAATTGCCTACACCTGTTGTACCTAAGCAGTACACAGGATACGCTCTTGTGTTTATCCAAAGACACAGGAATACGTTCGTGATTAATGCATGAAGAATAAAATAAAGGGTTTTACAGTCAAATTGCCTACACCTGTTGTACCTAAGCAGTACACGGGAAACGCTCTTCTGTTTATCCAAAGACACAGGAATACGTTTGTCATTAACATAATGCTAGCCGTAGGATACCATGAGATCTATATATACATGTGATATATCCCTCGGCGGTATCTAAACAGCCTGCACTTAACGTGCTTCGTCTGCCACACCCGTAAAACAACCGGACAGTGATAGATGTAGTAATTAACACACCTCTTTTCCTGACGGGTAGATGCAACGTTAAATACATCTAATGCCATGTTTTTTTGTTTTTTTGGCTTATTATTGATACTACATGATGGCCTCTTTTTCTGATATTACAGATTTTATTTTAAATGTTCCAGCATCAAAGTCAAGCGGCTGGATAAGGTAATTGAATACCACAGTTCATGTAAACAAAATAATACAAATGGTAACCTGCACTCAGTACTGAAGGAATATAAACATGTGTTTTTTCTAGAATCAAAATACCGCCAATGTTAAATACGCCAATATTTTGAGAATAAAGCTGAAAGTCACGGTGCATCTAAGTAGCTATTTGCTTTTAATTTTGGTAAGCAAATTTAGAGGTTTAAACTCTTGGGTATAATGTTCATGACTTTAGAATAAGTTGATTCACTATACCTTTTCTTATTACCGTCTAGGCTCGTATCCTCAGCAGCCTAAAATTTTAATTTGAACTTCCGGCGGCTCTAACGAACGAATACAAAGTAACCTGTATTAATAATAAGGTATGTTATAGCCCCTAACATAATAGCGGTGATGTATATCAATCTGTCATTAGTTGTTTATTTAAACAACCATTCTCCGATCTACCTTAGGTCAACCCCTTTCTCTTCCATCATTGCGGATGAGCTTTGCCTTCCACTTCAATGAAATCAAGTCAAGCGACTTAAGTCTATATCTCTATGAAACTTAAATAGGTGGGTCTTCCAAGTTTCATCCCCCTAATGTTATGGATCATATGTTACTGCTAAATCTCATGTAGTATTGTTAATTCTTATGTATGATGTTATTAATCTACATTAAGGGATTAGCTCAAATTCTGTTCAGTGGATAATTGTTTCAATCAGTGCTAAAATTTAGTATTTTGGCATATTATTTGTCAGTGTGTAATGAGGTATAAATTTGTAGTTTAACAAAATGTTTTCTGTTATTTAGACTTGTCCATGAAAACTTTTGTCCTGAAGAAGGTGAAGGAGTATAGTTTCACCGAAACGCCTGCGTCGACTCTTTTAAGTTTTCAGTTATTAATTTGAATGTATAATTATGTCTACAATATTTGTACTGTAACTTCTCGGGTGAGAAGGTGTTTTTAATTCTGTGAGAATTGTAATGTATTTTTCTCTTTTTTAATATATGTTTTTATAAAATAAATCTGATACTTATATATATTAGTCATTTCCTCAAGGTTTTTTGTTGAAATATTTGACTGCACACTGACTTAATCTACTACAAAAATGAATGTATAGTTTCACTGAACTCTGTTGTTTCTTTAACACATGATCCAGATTGAGGCATGCTCTTTTATACGGAGAACCTTGCCCACAAACCTTTGACACCTGAATAGGGACTCTTTGTTTTTCTTACAGTGCTACCCCGTCCCTTTTTTCAATATTAGGGTAACTCCTTCTTTTTTGTCATTTCTACGTACAGCTCGTTAGCTGGGGAGCTTTCTAGTCTAGCCCCCATAGTCAGGGCAAGTGGTGGTCCAATTCAATATGGATGCCTTAAAAACATACGGTTTTTCAGAAGACCAGTTTAACAAAATCATAAACGGTACTTCTAAAATATATCCTCCATTACTATTAATAATAGCGATGAAGAACAATGGAGGACACTCTGGAATTATAAGAAAAAAGTGATCAGGACCGACCTACATGCAGACTTCCTGATTGAATACTGCAAAAAGAGCATCATACCCAAAGGGTTACAAGTTAAAAACAAACCAGACCTTTTCATAAAAAATGAAAAATTTATTGAAAACTGGACATTCATAGCTAACAGGTGCAGCCGTGACTGGATGCTCTTGATAATCGAAACAGCTCACGAAGTATTGGTCATAGAAAAAAGGAAATTGATTAAATGGAAACCAAACTCAAAGAAAGTACCTCTCTCGATGAGGCCAAAAAGAAGTTAGAAGAGATACAAAGTGACATCTCCGGCTATAGGGAATATTTACTTATTGAAAAATCCAACAAATTTTGGAAGGATGTCACTAAATACAATATAGAATATGTCTATCCTTACCTGCAGAAAGACTATTATGATAGACCTAGGGAAGAGAACCACAATAGAAACAATTGGCAACAACCTAGAAGAAATTTCCCCAAAAAAAGAGTCACTTTTTTTGACACCTCATACACTAGTTCCGACTCAGATAATGACACTCTACAAGATACTCGTAATAACAAGGACAGAGAATCTGCCCCTGGTACAAGTAGGAAACTTTCTCTTTTTTAGAACAGTGCCAAACAAATTATGACCAGAACCGTGAAAGGGGAAGGGGAGAGGGGGATTCTATCCCCAGAACCCCACACAAAAACGTACCTATATGAAATCAAGAAGCCAGAAGGCATGGGATTAGAGAATAAAGCCCCAATAATCAATCTCTCTAGTAGGACTCTAACACAAGATGAAATAGATACTTTAGAAAAAGGGTTAGGATATGCCATTACCTCACCTGTAGATAGATATATAATTTGGAAAGGGACCTACAGAATTTCTTTCGAAAGGTGTGATTGAATAGATTTTTTGAAGGAAAGGATTGAATACCAGTTGCGAACAAGTCAGGCTTAAAACCCAAATCCACTTGGACACCATCATTACAAATGGTCAATAAAGACATTGAACTTTTTGAAAGAGTACTGGAGAAAAGTATAGATGACCTCCTTAACAAAAAAATTTGGATAGACAACAATCTGACACCTAAACAGAGAACAGCCCTTACAGATCTAGAACATTGTAAAGATCTCACTTTTAAACCAGGAGATAAGGAAGGGAGCATTGTAGTAATGGATACGAGTGACTACAACAAAAGGATGCGAAGTCTTCTCAATAATGAACTTCATTACCAGCAATCCAATAGAGGAGAATGGAATGACCTTATTAGCAAGGTTACAAACTTACTCCGTTTAGCTAGGGAGGATGACATTATATGCCCAGATGAGTACAATTTCTTAATGAACACAAACCCCATGATCCCTGCATTATATGGCCTACCCAAGGTCCATAAGGACATCCACAATCCCCCAATGAGACCCATAGTCTCAAGCATAAACTCATTAACCAAACCACTTAGTAAATATGTGGATGTCTTCCTCCAACCTTTGGTTACACAACAAAAAGCTTACATAAAAGACACAACAGCTATGATTCATAAAATAGAGACTCTTCCCTATGACACTGAAACCCAATGGCTAGTCACCCTAGATATCGAGGCCCTTTATACAAATATGCCGCAGGACGACACAATCCAGATGGTAAAGGGCCTCTTTTTAAATGATGCAGGAGATTTGTCAATACATGCTACCTTTATTATTGACTGTGTGGAGATTATCCTCAAAAATAACATTTTTCTATTCAATACAGATTTTTTCCAGCAAGTAATAGGTACGAGCATGGGAGCGACCTGTGCTCCGAGCCTAGCCTGTCTGTATGTTGCTTCATTTGAGGACAGACATATCTTCAATGTATCGGCCCCTTTTTTTGAAAATGTTTCTAATTGGTCCCGATACATTGATGACGTCTTTTTCCTATGGAAAGGGACCAGAGAATCTCTAACAGACTTTATAGAATGGCTCAATCTAGGGGATGTGAATCTTAAGTTCACGTCATCTATTAACAAAAATAGCTGTGACTTTCTGGATATAAAAATAAAAAATGAGAACGGTCTGCTAAAAGTAGAATTATACACAAAACCGACAGATCGCAATACTATGTTACACTACAACAGCAACCATCCGGCATGCCAGAAGGACAACATTCCTTTTGGCCAATTTCTTAGAGTAAGACGTAACTGCACAAGCATGAGTGATTTCAATTTGCACGCTGACAAGTTGACTAATATTTTTTTAGAGTGCGGCTATCTTAAACAATTGATCAGACAGGCATATAAAAGGGCAAAAGTACTATAACAGAGATTCCCTGTTTGAAATTAAAACTAAAACCCCAGATACGCAGATATTGCCGATAACATTTGTTACCAATTTTAGCAACATCAGTAATAATGTTAAAAAGATTATAAATAGGAATTGGCATTTAGTTAATGAACAGAGTGGCGCAAAATTAGCAAAACCTATGTTCTCCTTCAGAAGGAACCGCACAATTAAAAACTGCTTAGTACACACATATAGGAACGAAACGGAATGTAAACAACCCAGTATAACGAATGCCCCTCTCCCTAACTGGAATTTCCCCTGCAGTTCATGTAATAATTGTAGTGGCATTATCAAAGGTTCTGTGATCACATATAATGGTGTCACACATACCGTTAAAAATCTAGTAAACTATCATATAAAAAATGTGGTTTACCTTATTTTGTGCCCCTGTAATAAAGGATACATTGGTGAGACATCCAGAAAAGTAAGGGTCAGAATGACCGAACATAAATCAGCGATAAGAACAAAAAGCGGACTGCTCCTCTCGTGGAACACTGGATGGACAAACAGCATAGGATTGATGATCTTAGATGGTGCGTAATTGAGGCAATTCAAATCAATATACGTGGTGGCGACCTCACATTAAAAAGAAAAAAACGCGAACAATTCTACATGTCGAAATTCAATACATATAGGAACGGCTTAAATAGTAAGGAGGAGTAGGATAAGCTAGTCTGATTTCCTGGAAAATGAATATCTTACAGTTACACTTAGTGAAAAGAAGTGAATACATATATATATTTTTTTTGCCGTTTTTCACTGTGAAAAGGTCTTTTCTTTTTTTCTTCCATCTCCTTCCTTGGGGTTATTTCTATCACCACGACAATAAAAATAGATGTTTGATCAATTATTTATCCAATTCCAGACGTGATTTCTCTCGTCGAAAGATGGCCGCCAAACATCTCATCTTTTGTGAATAAATATAGGTTTGAATAAAGAATGGAATATCTTGCCCCCAATTTTGGTCTAGTTAGGGTATTATTCGAATAAACTTAAACTTAAAAATAAGAAATAATGCGATAATAACTATCGCTGAGTAATTTGTTTGCCACTTTAACATGGCCGCCATACTTCTACCCTGAAAAATGTGAATATAGGAATATTGGATTACTTTCTTATTTTATTTTTATATTTATATATTTTTTATTTTTATCAATGCCCAAAAATGCGGTTTGCGCGAACAGTGTGTGGAAATAGAAAAATACTATTTTATATATTTTGAAGTCGCCTCCTTTAATGGTGTCCATGACGCTGTGCATATAAAAAGGAAACGAGGTCAAGAATGGGACGTATCTTTTCCCCGGAAGAAGTTCGTTAGAGCAAGGAGGCCGCCTGTTTTTCACTTGGTGAGTACGCTACACGCCATGATTATTGATTGCACTGCTCAGAGACGTGTATCGTATTACACTGCAAGGTTATTTGCCTAGCTATTTAACCTAAGTGTTGCCGTGCTAGATACGAGGGCAACGTTTATCTTAGTCTTGAATTCTTTCCGCATATACTGTACCGTAGAGGTCGTTGCATCGACTTAAACATGCGCCCTACTTTATCACATGCGCCCAGATTGAAACTACTAGTCAGACCTTGCTTACTATAGTCCCAAGATGTGGTAATTTTCTTTCCGGTCTTGTGGTTATTTGGTCACGTCATGTTTTTTGTCCCTTAGAGCACAAAGTTATCTAAGGCTCATTTAGTCGATTACTACAAGATTAAACATGATGCTTTCAATTACATATCCGTATTTTTCCCGTCCCACTAGATGGTGTCAAACAGGATAAGTATAGAATGTACTGCAAATTAGACATTAATTGTGAGTAATGCTTTTCTCACAATGCATGAAGAATAAAATAAAGGGTTTTACAGTCAAATTGCCTACACCTGTTGTACCTAAGCAGTACACTGGAAAAGCTCTTGTGTTTATCCAAAGACACAGGAATACGTTCGTGATTAATGCATGAAGAATAAAATAAAGGGTTTTACAGTAAAATTGCCTACACCTGTTGTACCTAAGCAGTACACGGGAAACGCTCTTGTGTTTATCCAAAGACATGGGAATACGTTTGTGATTAACATAATGCTAGCCGTAGGACACTATGAGATCTATATATACATGTGATATATCCCTCGGCGGTATCTAAACAGCCCGCACTTAACGTTCTTCATCTGCCACACCCGTAAAACAACCGGACAGTGATAGACGTAGTAATTAACACACCTCTTTTCCTGACGGGTAGATGCAAAGTAAATACATCTAATGCCATGTTTTTTGGTTTTTTGGCTTATTATTGATACTGCATGATGGCCTCTTTTTCTGATATTACAGATTTTATTTTAAATGTTCCAGCATCAAAGTCAAGCGGCTGGATAAGGTAATTGAATACCACCGTTCATTTAAACGAAATAATACAAATGGTAACCTGCACTCAGTACTGAAGGAATATAAACATGTGTTTTTTTCTAGAATCAAAATAACGCCAATGTTAAATACGCCAATATTTTGAGTATAAAGCTGAAAGTCACGGTGCATCTAAGTAGCTATTTGCTTTTATTTTTGGTAAGCAAATTTAGAGGTTTAAACTCTTGGGTAAAATGTTCATGACTTTAGAATAAGTTGATTCACTATACCTTTTCTTATTACCGTCTAGGCTCGTATCCTCAGCAGCCTAAAATTTTAATTTGAACTTCCGGTGGCTCTAACGAACGAATACAAAGTAACCTGCATTAATAATAAGGTATGTTATAGCCCCTAACATAACGGCGGTGATGTATATCAATCTGTCATTAGTTGTTTATTTAAACAACCACTCTCCAATCTACCTTAGGTAAACCCCTTTCTCTTCCATCATTGCGGATGAGCTTTGCCTTCCACTTCAATGAAATCAAGTCAAGTGACTTAAGTCTATATCTCTATGAAACTTAAATAGGTGGGTCTTCCAAGTTTCATCCCCCCTAATGTTATGGATCATGTGTTACTGCTAAATCTCATGTAGTATTGTTAATTCTTATGTATGATGTTATTAATCTACATTAAGGGATTAGCTCAAATTCTGTTCAGTGGATAATTGTTTCAATCAGTGCTAAAATGTAGTATTTTGGCATATTGTTTGTCAGTGTGTAATGAGGTATAAATTTGTAGTTTAACAAAATGTTTTCTGTTATTTAGACTTGTCCATGAAAACTTTTGTCCTGAAGAAGGTGAAGGAGTATAGTTTCACCGAAACGCCGCGTCGAAACTTTTAAGTTTTCAGTTATTAATTTGAATGTATAATTATGTCTACAATATTTGTACTGTAACTTCTCGGGTGAGAAGGTGTTTTTAATTCTGTGAGAATTGTAATGTATTTTTCTCTTTTTTAATATATGTTTTTATAATATAAATCTGATACTTATATATATTAGTCATTTCCTCAAGGTTTTTGTTGAAATATTTGACTGCACACTGACTTAATCTACTACAAAAATGAATGTATAGTTTCACTGAACTCTGTTGTTTCTTTAACACATGATCCAGATTGAGGCATGCTCTTTTATACGGAGAACCTTGCCCACAAACTTTTGACACCTGAATAGGGACTCTTTGTTTTTCTTTCAGGTGTAAGTCTCACCATATTCCGAAAACCATATATGCATATGTTTGTACCTTTTAAATAGAAGGTGTTTCTTTAGTAATAGATAAGAATATTTGTATATAATTATTTTAATAATATTAAATAATTTAAAAAAAAAATTCAGATATTCTCCTTTATTATTAAGAAAGATTCAGTATGACAAGAAAAGTTGAAAAGAAAAGACAACATAAAAACAGTACTATTTAAAGGAGAGAGAAAAGCAGAAATTAGATGAATTACAACATGTGACATTGAAGAAAAAGTCTTCTGGTAAGAGTACTAAAGAATTTGTTAAAAGACTTTTAAGGACTGGAAAGAATTTTGAAAATGGGAAAACAGAAAGGAAAGTTGTAGAACCAAGGAGAAGGAAATTAAAAAAAGGACAAATTAATGGAAAATCAGGTTATGGGAAAACAATCTATGTTGAAAGAAGGATGAAAGAATATAAGGACATTAGGAAACGAATGTATAAAGGTAGAGTACTACAAAATGTATTGAAAGATTGCAAAAAATATAAAAAAAGATCCGCCTTTTACAAGAAAAAACAACAGATTGAAAGTGTAGTCGAAAATGCTTTTGAATTGAAAAGAAGATTGTTTATATTAGTATTGAAGAGAATGAAAACATTGAATAAAACAATGCATTTTATGAAGGAGAAAAGTAAAAGAAAAAGACTGGTTAATAGAACTAACTTTTGCAAAAAATGTTTGGGTGAATGGAAGCACACTTCTAGTACTAAACCTTTTTAATGAAGAAAGCTATTTTCAACAAAATACATTAGTTCACGCAGTTGATACCAGTGGTCGTTCTTATGAAGTTAAAAATGGTTGTCCAATTGAAAAAGAAAAGATGGTTGCTAGAAATGTGGAAGAAGTAATAGCTGAAGAAGTTCAAGGGAGACGTTCACAAGCTCCAGTGTATAGGTGGGATTGTAGTAGTATTTGTAGTATACGACAGGAATCTATTGATATTTTACGAAATGTCTTACGAAAATATGGTAAAAAAAGTGTTAAACAGAAGATTAAGATGTTGCAAGAACTAGATCCTTGTAAAGTGAGAAAATATACTGGCTTGCAGGGTCATTCTCTGGCTTGTCTTTTTAGAAAAGTGTGTCAAAGTACTTTTCATCATTTGAGAATGTTAGCAGTACATCACTCAGAAATGCGGAAGTTAGTAAGAAGATTGTACTATGTAAAAAGTCCTGCATTATCTTTAAGTGAAATAAACACTGTTCTTTTGCATGGTTCAGTATCGGATGTAAAAAAAATTGTGATGATATACAGTTTCGTTTCTTTGGTCCTGAAGAGGAGTGTAGAGAAAGTGAGAGTTTCATAAGTGTAGATGTTGAAGAAGAGGTGGAAGATACTACTACTGAGAAGTTTGTAGAAGAAATTACAAAGTTTAAGGTAGTTTGTTGTGAAAAACCAAACTAAGGGGTCTTTTCAATAGCGGGCGGATCGCCACCGCCCGTATGCCGGTGGCGATCTGCCTGCCATATTCCACCACCCGCATGCCAATTCCGCCTGCCATATTACGATGGTGGGGGGAGCCCGGCGGACGGAAAGACCGTCCGCCGGTTTTCCGCCGGTCTGACAGGGGACCGGGCGGAAAAGGGCACTAATATGGTGGCGGTGTCTGCAAGACACCGCCATCCATATTAGGATGGTGGCGGAGAGCAGCCTTTCCATCGCGGCAACGCCGCCATGGAAAGGCATACGGTCTTTGCTGTTGGGGGCCTGTTGCGGGCCCCCTATGATGTTGGGGGTGGGGGTGCACATGGGGGGTACCTAACATTTGCGTACACAAGGTGGCAGGCACTGCGCGGTGCCTGTCATGTTGTGCATGCAAATGCACGACATGCATATATTGCATTGTGGCGGGTGCTGCTTACAGCACCGCCCGCCACAATTCAATATATGCGGGATGCCACCGCGGCGGTGGCATCCTAATGCCTACAGCGGGACCGCCACTCCTCTGGCGGATGGTCCCATTCAGCGTTACGGTGGCAGCTAGAGCTGTACATAATAACCTAGAGTTGGTAGGTATTCCTTCTGAACTGGTAGATTTAAATACATATGAGTCCATTCTTATTCATCTGTGCACCCATTTCAGGCTATAGTTCGTATGGAGCCTAAAACAGGTAAGCTGGCTCCAACAGATTTACAAAGAGGTTTAGAAGGAATAGTTGTGTATTTACCTTTAGATTTTAAGAAAAATATTGCAATTGTTGGTGTAGAGAGAGAGGAAAGTGAACCTGTAGTTATTCTAGTTAATGGTGTACCAACAAAGAGTCGGAAAATATGGCAAGAGTTAGTAGATGTCACCAAACTTCAAAAAGCTACATTATATCTTATACAAAACAATATTTATTATAAAAATGTATATGCGGAAGAAGAAGAAATATCTTTAGAAGATGATAGAGAAATTTCAACTGGCCAAATAGAAAAAGTGGACAAGTCGAGGAGTGAAGAAATTTACGAACATTAGAGTATACATCTTCTACATTCAAAAGAAGTGATTGGAAACACTATTTAATTATTCCAAATGAAGAAAGCGAAAGGAACTCCCATGAGTGTTTGGGAAAAAAGTTTAGAAGCTCGTTGTTTTCCACAGCTCTTCCCTACTGGAAAAGGTGGACGATATGATGAACGACCAGTACAGATTTCATCTTCAGAATACCGTACAACAAGATTGTACTCAGAGGATCCAAGATTTCGACAGTGTGTTCCATATTTATTTCATCTTCTGTTTGAAAGTGACTTGTCTGGACTTTCATATGCAGTGAACCACATATTAAAAACAGGAGTTCATCTTACACATCTTTCTGCAAAGGAATTTTTGGACAAAGTTGAACAAAGAGATGATCATTTAGAATCTCAGTTAATTAATTTGATGGCGTGTCAACGTGGTACTAATGAGTATTGGTATCGTCGTCACGGAGAACTTAAATGTATGTTACGGAACTTAGGAACCCCTACATGGTTTGTTACGCTTAGCTGTGCTGAATACGCATGGGACGATTTACTTGAATTTCTACGAGAAGCAAATTCAAATGTAAAAAATATTGAATTGAAGACAGCTGGAGAACTGTGTTCCTTGGATCCTGTAAATGCGTGCAGATATTTTAATCATAGGTTTCAAGCTATGATGTCTTTTATCTGCAATAAAAATAATCCACCTCTTGGAGAAGTTATTGATTTCTTTTGGAGAAAGGAGTACCAAGCCAGAGGTGCACCTCATATTCACATGCTGTTATGGATCAAGAATGCACCAAAATTTGGAACTGATACTGATGAAATTGTTTTGTCTTTCATTGAAAAATATGTTACCTGTGCCATACCAAAAGAAGGAGGAGAAAACAACTTGGGACAGCAAGTTTTACGGTTTCAAAGTCATCGATGTGGGAAATATTGTCGACGGAAATACAAGTCAAAGGGAAACTTTTATACAAAATGTCGTTTTGGATTCCCACGTCCAGTAATTTCAAAAGGAAGAGTCAACAGTTTCATGTCGGCAGTAAGGCATACTATAACTCGAAAATCTCCGAAGAATACTTACAACATAAAGAGAACTGAAAAATCAAAGTATATTAATGACTACAATCCAGTGATTTTGACGATGTGGAATGCAAATATGGATATCCAGTATGTTGCAGATAATTTGATTGCTGTTGCTCACTATGTTACATCATATATAACCAAATCTGAAAAGACGGAGTTGAAAGAAATGTGGGAAGAAATTTCACGAGAAGACTCTTAGTAACAAATTGTACAGCTTTAGTTTGAAGATGCTTTCCCATCGAGAGATTGGATCGTACGAATGTTCGGATCGGTTGACCTCTGCAAGTTTATATTCAAAGTCTAGAGGAATCATTTGGGTAAGTCTAGGTCTTGCTGCAACACGAAATCGAGTATTGAAATCTGTACAAGAAATTGAACACTTAGCATTGAATGAACCAGAAAGTACAGATATTGTTAAAACGAATATGTTGGATACGTACTATCCTAGAAGAAGTCCACATCTTGAAAACATATGTCTGTATGAAGTACTGCAACATTACAGCTTTAAGAGAAATGTTTCAGAAAATATTAATGAAGAAAAATATGCAGTAATTGGATGTGAAGGATGTTTGGTAAAACATTCCAAAGGAAATCTTATTAACCACAGGAAACTCAGTTGCGAAACTTCAGATAAAAGGGAATTTTTCTATTTAGCAATTCTGCAACTTTTCAAGCCTTGGCGTAGTGAAGCGGAATTACTTGGAGAGTTCGACTGCTATGAAGATTCTTTTAATGCATGTAAAGATAACATTCAATGCACAATTTTCCCTACTTATCTACAGATGTTAAATGAAGAGATTGAACAAGAAACTACTATTGCAGCTGAAATAGCTAGAGACAGTTCTCAAGATAGTCAGAGTTCTGCTCCACTAAGTCAAGATCCACTAGGACAACCAATTCTTGAAAATGAAGCAGCAATAGCCATGAGTGAAGTAGAAACGACATTGCAACAAGCACAACAGGATGTTATTGATTTGAGAAAGTTGGAAGAACACCTGAATACTGAACAAAAAGAAATATATCAGCAAGTGACACTACAGATTCAGCATGGTTTGCTACATGAAAAAAACCAATGCCAATGTACATCATTTAAACCTATTCGAATGTACATTAGTGGTGAACCTGGAACAGGAAAACGTTTTTAATGATAGTTTTGACCAGTTATCTACACAAAACTACTGGATGTCATTTATCTTGTGTTGTAACAGCTCCAACTGGATTAGCAGCACACAACATTAAAGGGATTACTTTACATCGATTTCTCATGCTAACAGTTGAACATGAAAATAAATTGGAATATCACAAGCTATCTGGAGAAGCTTGTTATGAAGTTTCAAGAGTACTAAAGAAAATGAAACTTCTGATCATTGATGAGGTGAGCATGGTCTCAAACTTAATGCTTGCCTTTGTACACTTGAGAATGCAACAGATTTTAAAAACATATTATGATGTTCTATTTGGAGGAAAACATGTAATTGTATTTGGCGACCTACTACAACTTACTCCTGTGAAAGGGCAACCTGTTTTTAAAACACTTGTCCATGAAGACACTAGGAAATCTTTGGGAAGTATTGGAAATGTTAACATTTGGTCTCATTTTGAATATAAAGAACTTATTAAGAATATGCGACAAGCAAATGATGAACATTATGGAAAAATTCTTCAAGATATAAGAATTGGTGTTTTGACAAAACATTGCAAAGAAGCTCTACAAAGTCGGCTACTAACAAACTTGCTTCCAAATGAAAACATTGCACCTGAAATAATGTACAAAAAAATTGAAGAAAAGAAGTCTATAGTTTGCCTAATGCCAACACTGCAAGAGTGTTCTACATTCAATCAAGAACTTTTGAAACTGGAAATACAACTAATAGTGAAAATGGAAGCCATTGATAAAATGGAACATGAAGGAGTTACTATTCTTCTCTCAGATAAATTACAGTTAAAATTGGATTCTTTGGAGAAATCTGTATCTAAGACTGCAGGTTTAGAAAAGACTTTATATGTATGTGTAAACTGCCGGGTAATTTTACAGCGTAATTTGGATGTAGAAAGAGGTTTAGTAAATGGAGCACTGGGAAAAGTTGTTGATTTTGTTAATTATGAGAAGAGAGATGGAATTGAATTATTGAAGGTTAAATTTGATCAGATTGAAGAGGTAAAACAGATTGGACGTTGTGCTGTTCGTTTTCTGCTTCTAAAAGACTTGTATGTTCGTAGAAAACAGTTTCCTCTTTCTTTAGCATATGCAGTAACCATTCATAAATCTCAAGGTTTAAGTGTAGGCAGTGCTTTGGTAAATATTGGAACTACAGTGTTTAAAGAAGGCATGGCATACGTTGCATTGTCTTGAGTAAGAACATTATCTGGTTTGTATTTGATTGATTTTGATGAGAAAAAGGTTAGTGCTGATGCAAATTGTGTAAGAGAGTATAATCGGTTAAGAAGACTGTATGCTCCTAACTTAGGTGAATATCCCATATATGAAAAATGTGTAGTATGTCCAAATCGAAAATATGACACACATTCTAGTGAGGTTGGAAAAAAGAAAACAATTCAAGAGAATGATAAAACTGCAAAGAAAATGAAAATGGACACTGTTGATAATATTGTAGGATACCAGTTAGAAAATAGTTCAGGTATGAACTATTGTATTTTATGCTAATGTAATTGTGAACGTTGTGTTTTATCTAGATCTTCATCATCAAATTATGGAAAATCAAGAAAAAAGATTCTGTTCTTTGTTACATTATATTTTTGAAAAGTTGGAAACTGATAAAACTAAAATCCATACTTTTTCTGGCATACGGCATCTTTTGGATATATGTACTGGCTCTTCACAATTTACACTTAATGTACAACAAGATGCACAAGAATTTCTTATGTTTATGCTTGCAGTATTGGAAGAGGAAGGTATAGAAATTGAAAATGTGTTTGGACTACGTTACAGATGGGATCATAAATGTGAAGAGTGTTCATTTTCTTCTACCACTGAAATAGACACTGAACGATTCATATATTTGACAATTCCAGATTGCAAAACAGTGTCTTTTAACAAATTAGTAAAAACAGCTAATCAAGATATGAAATGTTCTCATTGCAAATCAGAAATGTTGTCAACATTATTTATAGAAAGATTTGGTCAATATGTCATTTTAATGCTACAACGTTGTACAGCAGATGGAAGAAAATTGGAAACCAAAATTAAACATTTTGTGGCAAGTCAAGTATGTGTTTCAGGAAGAACTTTTAAAGCAGTGGCTATTATTTTTCATCATGGACCTACCACAACATGCAGATAGCATGATGTGGGCCCTCGCCGGACATGCAAGTATCCATAAATGACTCTAAGTACTGTTAAGGTATTGGGTCGATTGTATTAAGGAGTCATGCTGATGTTGGGATTGTGTGGGGCTGGGTTTCTAGTCATCGCCAGGTTTCTCCCTCCGCCTGTTTTTAATCCTTTAATGCATGGGAATATCATATATAGTAAATAGGCAGCGGCCCCAGTTCGTAGATGATTGACCAGAGCAGAGTGCAGCCGCATTTGGCGGTCCCCTCCACTTCTTTATTTATTTTATAGATTGCTGTGCACAATAGTCTCCCGAACGTTAGTAGTGTGCCAATGCATTATAAGTTTGGGCGATTGCCAGTTGCAGATTCAGCTCTTATGGAATTCTTGATTGTGTGTTGTTTATTTATTTTTTATGCCATCTTTCATCAACAAGGGTATGAGTGTTGGAGAATGGACCTACACAGAGGTGTGTGCTCCAGGATGAACGTTGGAAACCTGCAGCTCCCCCCTACTATCCCCCGACCAGATGGGGTCAGTTGCATTCCTGACACATATTGATTATGGCTCCCGTTAGGATAGGCACATGGAATGTTCAAGGTATACATAGCCCAGCGCGCCGCTATCTCATATACTCCTATCTTAAGCGTCATCACATACAAATAGCGCTCCTTCAGGAAACACATTTGGCTAAAGCAGAAATTGCGCGCCTCCACAGGCGCTGGAGAGGGCAATTATATGCAAAGGTTATTCTTCCTACGCACGGGGGTCCTAGTGTGGGTGAGGCCAGGGACCCCATTTCAGGTAGTAGACGTGATAGTAGATGGGGAGGGCAGGTACGTTTTAGTAAAGGGGACATTAGATGGTAAGCCGATTGTATTGGCATCACTTTATGCGCCCAACGTTGAGCAAGCTGCTTTTCTAGATCAGATGTCGCAAAAACTATCAGTGTGGCATGATATTCCCATGGTCTTGGGTGGGGACTACAATTGTGTCCTAGACATCTCCTTAGACCGGTCCTTTCCCCCTTATCGGGCACCGACACATACGCGGCAGCGAAAGCATTGGCAAATTGGGCCACGCAGTAGCTACTTCACAGATGCGTGGCGGCATAGGAATCCACTAGACAGGGTATACTCCTATTACTCTGGGGCCCACCGACTGCATGTACGCTTAGACCACCTCATGGTGTCGGACGGACTCTTGCCATGCGTCTCAGACTCGCTATACATGGGACGCACACACTCTGATCATAACCCACATGTCTTGGAGCTCCAATGGGAGGTAGAACTGCTGCTGATTCCGATATGGCGTCTCCAACCGGACGTTCTCCTTGATGCGCCATTTCGCGACTCGCTGGCCGCCGCTGTAGCACAATACTTTGAAGATAATGAGGGAACAGCCACTTCAGCGTTGGTGGAGTGGGACGCCCTCAAGGTTGTGACCAGGGGCACTGCTTGGGGATGCAAGCGGGAATGCGCAGGCAACTAGAAAAAAGCCTTACTAGTTTGGAACGGAGACTGGCCACAAGTGAACAGACTGCCACAGACGACGCTCAGGAACGGCTGGATCCAATACAGGGAGGAACACACGCAGCTGCTAGAACGGTTGCGTTGCCTCAATTACGCTGCACACTCGGCGAGAACACATCACATGGGTGATAAAGCGGGCAGACTGCTCACATGGCTTATCCGCCAGAGCGAGTCGTCGACACCGATAGAGTCGGTGAAACCAGCCCCTGGAGATATCGCGTATACCCAGCAGAGCATACACAGTGCATTTGTAACGCACTACCGGGACCTGTACAGCTCGCGTGTGCGGGTTACATCTTCAGAGCTGCGGGATTATCTGGGAGATATAACTTTGCCAAAGCTCACCCGCACTCAAAGAGAGGAATTAAATGCTTCCCTTAACCCAGAGGAAATCCGAGATAGCGTTTTCTCCTTGTCTAATGGGAAATCGCCAGGTCCGGATGGTCTACCGGCCGAATTTTACAAGGCATATTCACACATTTTGGTACCGCAATTATTAAAGGTGTACGAGACGGCTCTAGATGATTCTGCCCTCTCCACCACACAAAATGAAGCCCTGCTGAGTATCCATCCTCAAGCCTGATTAAAACCCGGAGCTGTTGGGCTCTTATCGGCCGCTTGCGCTCCTTAATACGGACTACAAGATATTTGCATCATTATTGGCCAGGCGCCTTTCGCCATTAGTGAAAACATTGGTGCACCCCGATCAGAATGGCTTTGTCCCCGCGCGATGCACCTCACTCAATATACGGAGGCTCTTTAGAGTTCAGCAATATGCAGCGCACAGTTGGCCACGTTCAGGCTGCCTGGTATTAGATCTAGAAAAAGCCTTCGACTCTTTGGAATGGCCTTACCTGGCAGCTGTGCTGGAAAAGTATGAATTGGGGGACCATTATTTGAGCATGGTTAGTCTACTGTATCAGCGACCTACAGTCCGGGTCTGCACTGGCAATCTGGTCTCCGATTGCATTAGGGTGAAACGCGGGATGCGCCAGGGCTGCCCGCTATCTCCGCTGTTGTTCTCTCTCGCTAGAGAGCCCTTGGCGATGCTGCTCAGGACTGATGGTGAGAACTGGGGTATACGGTTGGGAGATGGGTTGCATGCCGTTTCCCTGTATGCGGACGACTTGTTGTTATATCTCCGAGATATCACAGCGATCCCGGAATCCATTGCAGGTATACTTCAGGCATTCGAAGAGAAATCAGGTCTTCGGGTCAATTGGGCCAAGTCAGGGATATATTCATTTAATGCTGGCGTAGTGGAGGAGGATATCACCCTGAACGGGTCACCTCTCACGTGGTATCCCACCACTTTCAGGTATCTTGGAATTTTTATATATCGCTCACCTGATGACTTATTTGAGGAAATCTGTTGCGGGCTATCTCAGCCATACGAGCCCAGGTGCAATTCTGGAAACGCTCCCACTGAATGTGCCGAGTCGCATAGCCCTATTGAAAATTATTGTACTCCCCAAATTGCTCTATTATTTTTCCAATCTCCCTCTTTATGTACAGCCTAAGATCTTTCGAGACCTGGAACGATTGTTTCGAGATCTCATATGGAATAAGGGCAGACCACGAGTTGCTTTATGGAAGATGTACGCTCCTATCGGTCAAGGCGGGTTAGCCATCCCTAATATGGAGTTGTATTATTTAGCTGCCCAACTACAGTGGGTGACGAAATGGTTAGACGGTAGATATCTGGAGGATACCGCAACGATGCAACAGCCCTGGACACACTCTCAAATATACCGTGTATATCACCCCATTGCTAAATCCCTGCGGCCAACACAATTATATCTAGGTCTGGCCCATAAATGCTACAAAAGGTGTTTATATCTTACCCGCACGACGATACCTTATGCCCCGATCTTGCCATTACTGGGGACCCCAAGAGGAAGGTTAGGCACGTCAGAGGCAGTGTTGACAGCCTGGCATGCGGCAGATTGACACACTTTGGGCGATTTGTATAGGGACGGTGCACTGTTGTATAGGGACGGTGCACTGTTAACATTTGAGGCGTTGGTCGAAGAGTCTGGGTTGCCAGCGGGCCAATTCCTATTACATGCCTCTCTTTTGAAGGCTCTGTCAACGGTTTGGGGTGATCTGATGACTGAACCGCCGACACATCTAGTGTTGCAATACCTACATGTTATGGGGGCGGGATTGCACGTAGTACCTTGGCTGGTGGAGCGATGCTTACACACACATTGAAACTGATGCAGCGCCTCAGAATGCGATGGGGAGACAGACAGGGGCCAGCCTTGGACAGAGAAGGAGTGGGATGCCATATTGTCAGGAGCCAGGAATATACCAAGAAATGCTAGATTTAGGCTCATACAAACATATATCATACACAGAGCATACCTCTCACCGGACATGATAAACGGGTATTTTAACACTGCCACTGATGCATGCGCACGCTGTCAGCAACTAGGCGCGGACCTGCTTCACATGCTGTGGTCCTGTACATCTCTTAGCATTACTGGCGGGAAGTAGTCACGGCTTTGAACTCCTGTACAGCTATGCAGCTACCAATGTTATGGGAAACCTGCCTCCTAGGGCTCTATGCCAGATCTAAAAAAACAAAGTCGCCTCGAGATTTCATGATTTGGGCTTAATTACTGCAAAGCGCCTTATAACCAAGAATTGGAAAAACACAAATCCTCCAGTAACACCCAACTGGCAGCGCTCCTTTCTGACGTGGGCACAAGCGGAAAGTATGGTGCTGCATAGGGAAGAGACAGCAGGGCTCCGTAAATTCCCTATTGCGCAAGATTGGGACGCACTCCTCACTACACTGCGTGCCAGTATTGCCGCCGCTGTGGAGGGCAACTTGGTCATTAATCAGTGAATGCGCCATAAGCTTGCTCCCCATATCCCTGGCTCAGAACATGGGAAGATATGCACTCCCTAGCTGCCTCGCTAGACACTGAGGTCCCCTCTCCTGATTGGTAATCACACCTGGCTGCACGCTCTGTCCCATTGCACTGTGAGAAATAGCTCCAACAATATCTCCACATACGCAGCCAAGAGAGAATGATTTCATTAGTATTTCGTTGATGGCAAACCTTTCCCCCCCTCTTTTTACATTCCTCTCCTCTTCGTTATTTAGTTATTTGTTGATATAAGTATTAGTTTGGTTTGTATAGTTTTAGATAAAAAGCTTCATTGGACATTTTCAGTGCTTTCGTTTCATAAACTGCCAATGGAAGGAAATGTCATTCCTTTTATGTAGTAGTGTGATGTTCGGTCCTGAGAAGCAGCAAATGTACATTTGTGTTATAGATACATAGGAATATTTCAGTATGTATTTAGTTCAATGAGTCGGGAGTTAGTTATGGTTAGGAATGATCATAAATTCCAAATTATGTAGCAGAAGCGATGTGAGTGATGGCGCACTGAAATTCTAGTGTGCATATCTAGTAGAGATGCAAGTCATGTCCTTAGCAAATGCAATGTCATCACCAACAATACTTTGTAGAAATGCAGGAAATATTCCGTTGTTTTATGTATTGTATAAAGGTTATCAATATTTGGATATGTTGTGAATGTAAGTGATGACAACTCTGTTTGGAATAGAAGAACACAGAAAATGCCAATAAAGAAATTTAAACA